>CM026076.1:33427120-34027120 GCA_014839685.1 Anableps anableps
AAGAGAGGGTGGGGCCTAACTGCAGGCCCAAAGCTCAGGCCTAATTCTAATTCAGAATCTGTGGCAAGACTTAATAAAATAGCCGTATTTGCATCTGCATTTTTTTTACACGCATTTGAGGGTATCGCATTAGAAAAGGTTGATGGAAACGGCAAAATTCGAAAAAACTTCCTCAATTTTGCAAAAAGGTTTTAAACTCGCTTGAGGTGGCCTTTTCAACAAAGAGTTAATGCGCTAAAGGGGAGATGGAAACACATTTACCGATTAAGTTCTGACAGAGCGAACTGTCCCATCCACTGCTGAGCCTGTGCCTCACCAGAGGCACGAGACTTGGAGAAATTTCAAAGTCCAAACCTCCAGCTCGGAGGCGACGACTCTCTCCATCTTGCTGAGATGAGTGGTCCATGCTGGTTTGCAACCTCAACATCTTGATTATTGCAGCCATGCGTAGCGTCAACATCCGATGAAGTTACGCCTTTCGTAGACTGGTTGATTCGCTCCAAACCAGTAGATGGAAACGCGCCTAATTTGCGTTTTCTTTTTTGCTACATTTTAAAAGTTTGTTCAAAATTCACGACAATTGGAGGAAAACATAGCTAATGTCTGTTCACAGATGGTCACCGTCCAGTCTGATTGAGCTCAGGCTATTTTGCAAACAGGAATAAGCAACAGCTGGTAGAGACAAACTGACAGACTTTCCAGCTGTGGCTGCAGTGAAAGGAGCTTCTGTGTCGTCACAATACGGTGGGGGCGGAATAAAGGCAAGCTGTACCAAAACCTTCCGAACTGTGTGAGGGTGTGTGAATGGGACAGTCTGGCTTATAGCGTAACATCCCTTTCAGATATCAGTAGGACTACAAGAGAACTATGTGGAAAAAGTTCCCCAACCCCACCTTTCACAGACATCTACATCAAAAGTGTTTCACAAAGGCAAAACAATTTATGTTGTAATTTATGCCGTACGTTTAAACGCCTTTACTATGTAGGATGGAGGTTTTAAATCTGGATTTAGAAAGTAATTTGTTGATATCATTGAAAATTTTCCAGCTCAGAGTGAGAAGAAAAACCCTCCAAAGCATACTTACTGTGAATGATGGATGGACTTTATTCCTGTTCTTGAATCTGTTTCGGTTGGGGCACGATGTGTTGCTTTTTGACATTTTTGAGTCGACTTCATGTTCAATGGTTTTCGACCGATTTTACAAGGGAGTTCAGGGTGAGGCAAGCGTTTCCTTAATGCAGACCCAGAACAAAACAAACAAAAAAACCAAAACAAAACAGGGCAACATTTCATTGTTTAACATATTAAGGGAGCCACAGGGCCACTTGTGCAGGTTGCAGATCATATCTCAACACGGCTGAAGCTAAAAGTGCAACACCTTAATTTTTGATTTGTTGTTAAAGTAAAACTGTGAAGGCAAAAAATGAAATAGGTCCAGGTTACCAGTTACAGTTTCTGTGCCAGCACATATCATCACGTCAGTACAGGGGCACCGGCCCCCATCTAGGACCGCCCATGTGCGTGTTGTTAACCAGGTTCTATTGAAGTGATTTCTTGATTCTTTAAGTCTGTCAGGAATCAGGCCCAGGTTGAGCTAGCGACCAACACAATCTGGCTCCCTACATATTTAAGTAGAAATTTTCCACTGTAGGGTTGAATAGCTTTTATTCCCTGAACTAATGAAATTATCAACTGAAAACTGCTTTTTGGAATCACTCAGGTCATTTTTGTCTGCTATTAACATGTGTTTGATGATCTGAAACTTTGAGTGCGACCAAAATACAAAAGCCTCTTTCATGGTGCAGAGAACTGCTGGGGGAAAAAAAACAAATTGAAAAGGTGACACATCCTCATTTCCGACTTCACAAGTGTTCTAGAGGGGCTAATAGGAGGCACAGAGGGGGGTGTTTACCAAAAAGAACACAAAGAACTCCCCGTGGTCCAATGACTCCGGTGCCGAGCAGGGAAATAACCCGTACTCCAGATTTTTCATTTCTACACAGGCTGAGTTCTAAGATGAATTAAAAATAAATCAGATCAAAGTCCCAATAAGAAGCAAACATTTACACAACTAATCATGAACAGATAAAACATCTGGTTCTCACAACAACAAAGAGCTGACTAAATAGAAGTGTATATCACCAATAAGTAGTGTACAGTGGCTTACAAAAGTATTCAAACCCCTTGAACTTTTCCATATTTTCTCACCTTACCACCACAAACATAAATATCTTTCATTGGAGTTTTATGTGAAAGACCGACACAAACTGGTATACAATTGTGAAGTAGAACGAATTTATACATGATTCAAAACATTTTTTACAAATAAAAATCTGAAAACTGCGGTGTGCAAAAGTATTCATCCCCCCTGAGTCAATACTTTGTGGAGCCACCTTGAGCTGCAGTAACAGCTGCCAGTCTTTCAGGGTCTGTCTCCACCAGCTTTGCTCATCCAGTGACTGGAATTTTTGCCCGTTCTTCTTTGCCAAGCAGCTCAAGCTCAGTCAGATTAGATGGAGAGCGTTTGTGAACAGCAGTTTTCAGATCTTGCCACAGATTGGGTTTAGGTCTGGACTTTGACTGGGCCCTTCTAACACATGACTATGTCTTGTTTTCAACCATTCCATTGCAGGCCTGGCTTTATGTTTAGGGTGGTCGTCCTGCTGGAAGGTGAAGCTCCGCCCCAGTCTCAAGTCTTCTGCAGACTCCAACAGGTTTTCTTCCCAGATTGTCCTGGATTTGGCTCCATCCAGCTTCCCTGTCCCTGCTGAAGACAAGCACCCCCAGAGCATGATGCTGCCACCACCTTATTTGACAGTGGGGATGGTGTATTCAGAGTGATGTGCAGTGTTAGTTCTCCGCAACACACAGCGTTTTGCATTTTGGTCACAAAGTTCCACTTTGGTCTCGTCCGACCAAAGCAGCTTCCTCCACATGTTTGCTGTGTCCCCAACACGGCTTCTGGAAAACTGCAAACGGGACTTTTCCTGGTTTTCTTTTAACAATGGCTTCCTTCTTGCCACTCTTCCATAAAGAGCTCATTTGTGCAGAGCATCACTGATAGTTGTCCTGTGGACAGATTCCCCCACCTGAGCTGTGGATCTCTGCATTTGGTCCAGGGTCACCATGGGCCTCTGGGCTGCATCTCTGATCAGCGCTCTACTTGTTGGGCCTGGAAGTTTAGGTGGACGGCCTCGTCTTGGTAGGTGTACAGTTGGGCCATACTCTTTCCATTTCCGGATGATGGATGGAACAGCGCTCCGTGAGATGTTCAAAGCTTGGGAAATCTTTTTCTAGCCTAAGCCTGCTTGAAACTTCTCCACAACTTTCCCCCTGACCTGTCTGGTGTGTTCCTTGGACTTCATGATGTTGTTTGCTCCCCAATATTCTCTGAACCAACCTCTGGCATCACAGAGCAGCTGGGTTTGGACTGAGATTAGATTACACACTGGTGGACTCTATTTAGCCATTAGCAACCATCAGGCAACTTCTGAAGGCAACTGGTTGCACTCAAAAGGGGACTGATTACTTTTGCACACACCACTTCTCAGTTTTTATTTGTAAATAATGTTTTGAATCATGTATAGTTTTCTTACTTCACAGTTGTATACCACTTCATGCTGGTCTCTCACATTCAACTCCAATGAAATATATTTATGTTTGTGGCTGTAATGTGAGAAAATATGGAAAAGTTCAAGGGGTATGAATACTTTTGCAAGCCACTGTAGCTAGTTATAGTTTGGAACATGACAGTAACTGGCTCATTTTGGTTGATCAGCTTCGAAGCCCTGCTGGGACGTCTCAGCATTTCATCGACTTCATTTAAGGAGGATCTAAATGGATCAGCTGTCTGATTTCTGTCTAAGAAGATTAAAGCTGTGGTTTGTTCATCCAATGAAGTCAGAGACACACCGAAGCAGATTTTCCATTTTTTTATTCATAAATCATTGGCTTACAAAACTGACTATGATGAGATGATCATTGGGTGGACGTTGCATCCTGTTGATTGGAAGAAATAAAACCAGGAAGAATACGGAGCCTCTCGCCAAACCGCTTGGCTTGAGGTTGATGTGCGTGTCTCAGGGCGTGGGCGGAGGGTCTATTTTTATTTATGTTTGCAGTTTTTCCTTCTGTGCACGTGCCCGGTGGCAGAGCTGCTGCTTCAGTAACCCTGCAACAAACCATCTGCGGCTTCGGTTGTTTTTCCCTGGCGTCATCGCCATGGCGACCCATGAAGGCTTGTCACAGCTACTCGTCGTGAGCGCTCCCGGCGACGGTCCGTCTGCCCGTCCGTTCTACGCTGGCCAGGGCTGATGAGTGTCCCTGCAGAAGCTGCTTCTGTTACCGGGGAGGGCTGTAGCGTCATGGAGACCTGGTGTTCAACACCTGAACAGTCTTCCGGCCGTAATGCCAGTAGCTGTATCCTGATGCTGCCGTGGTCACAGCTGTAATATACCTGCAGCATCACGAAGAAGATATTACTGGTTAAAATGACAGTTTTGATCTGGCTACATGAGTTTTTCAAATCAAAACAGTTTGTAAAGGTAGTGAGGATTCAATAAACACCTGTTATACCCCAATACCTCGCTGATACACTACTGCCCCTAGTGGTAGTGTCAAGAAAACACTGTTATGCATTGGAGTGGAAAACAAAATTGGTATTATTAGGCTTCTTTTATAAGAAAAAAAAAAATTGGAACATTTTAATATTGAATAATTTTATATTATATATTGAACAAAGCTGCAAAACTGAGCAAGCTCTCTCCATAGAAGTCAATTATTTTAATATTTTTAGGTCATCATGAAACTATGTTGTACAGAAATGACTGCTGAAATTCTGAACCAGTTTGACTAAAGCTTCATGTTAAATATCATCAGCGGCGGACTGAGGGCGCACCGATTGCAGTTTTCTGGCCAAACACCGATCTTTATAAAGCCTGACCCGCCAATTCCGATTTTGACCGATACCGATTTTTTTGTCGCTAAAAGTTGGCAACATCGGGGTAGATAAGATCGGTTTCTCACGCAGGTGTCGGCCGATCGCCAAACTCCCAAAATTGAGGAAATCACCCCCAGTGGTGACGTTTCTCTAAGTCTTGATTCCAACTGAAGACCCACAACAGAACTCAAGTGAACATCTGGGAACATCTACACAGTTCCAGACATCATGAACATGCATGATGCAGCATCACATTTAGCAAGACCAAATCCTGCGTCGTCGTTACAGGCTGGCGTTAAAATGTTCAAAATGATACTGAAGAGATCAAGAAATGGGAGAACGTTTAGAGTGTTTGTGATTCGAGAAAAACTAAAGATTATTTTTTAAAAATATATACAGGCAACTATGTAACATAAATGCTTGTCCCAAATCTGATTTTCATTCCTGCTCCCTCTGAGGGCCAAGTTAAAATGATCTGAACAAGCAGCATTTATGTGCCTGACACAGGAGCTGTTTCTGCTCAGTTCTTCTTAGTTGTATTTTTTCTAAAACCAAGGGAGGAAACTGTAAAAATTCAAAGGGAGGTGTGTGATGGTTACCATAAACACTGCAGCAGGACGCTGTCAGTATAGTGGAAGACCGGAGCAGCGAGAGAGGCAGCAACCAGGAACAGCTGGATGGCTGTGTTGACCTGAACAAACAACAATAAAGCATGAAGAGAAAAAAAATGACCCAATCAGAATCAAGGATTAAGTCATTTGGGGCTTTTAAAGGCACGTTTGAAAGGTTCTTTATCCAAGGTGGGATGTTCAAACGACTTCAGTGAGTTACAAACAACACCTGGGTGCACAAGTCTGAAATGAAGGAGGATTTATCCAAGAAAGAAACATCTGCCTTTTGTCTCACTGTCTGAAGTTAAATCAGACCAAACGTCTCCTGTTTTCGTCAGTTAGAACCACCTGAAGTGTTTCTATTTGCTAAGCGCCACATTAATGAAAGAATATGTTGGATTTATTTAGGAACGTCTTCAAAATCAGAAGTTTACATTCAGAATGATTACTCTCTGTAAACAATGAAACCTGTCATTACTGGAGCTAAAACGACACAAAAAGCCACTTAAACAAAGAAGAGAATAACAAAGCATTCAAATAATAATAGGTCGCCTAAAAAAGACACCCAGTTCAACTCTGCATCTGCCGACATGGACAAGTCAAGTTTGTTGCTGCTGAATGAGAGAGATTTAGCTGTTAGCCACGATAACTAAAAGCTTGTTTGACAGATTTAAGGTTGAGCTTTCAAACTGTAGAGGACTGAGATCTGTTTAGCCTGCACTGGTACTGGTGCGTTGCACAAAGTGGATAAAATAATGAAGTTAGAACATCCTCCAATGTTTCCAACTTCACTGCTCATCAACAACGAGATGGCTGAAACTTCAAAGCACTGTGAAATATCGTCCAATCCCCTGCCAGCACCATGGGTTCTCTACAACTTGCTCAGGGGACATTCATCCACCTTGTAATGAGGGAGTCTAGATTTCAGCATCACTGTCGCGTTTTCACCCCGCAGAGTGAAAATCTGTGGTAATTCAACCTATCAAACTCGTTTTTAATAACCATTGAGATTGGATGATGTAAATTCATTCTACCCTAAAAAAAAAAAAAAAAAAAAGCAGCCTACACTGCAAAAACACAAACTCTTAACAAGTATTGTTGGTCTAGTTTTTAGTACAAATATCTTGAATACACTTGAAATAAGACAAAACTAACTTCCAGGTAACTTTTCAGCCTGCTATGGGAGCTCGTTTTAAGTCAATGATTCCTTAATATTGATGAGAAAGTTCTAGTTATAAGTGAAATAATCTGCCAGTGGAGCAAGACATTTTTCCCATATAATAAATTAAAATGTCTTGTTCCACAGGCTGCATTTCGTCTTTTCTCATTGCATCAATAAAAATAACCGTGTTTGGAGTAAAGTTCTCAAACTAGGCACAATTTTACACATTTTCAGTTGAAGTCATCTTTACAAACAAGAAACAAAATGTTTGTTCCAGGTTCAGCAACTGTTTCGGTCGCCTTTAATAAGGAAAGCAGAGTGAAAAAAATAAGCCACACCCCAACAACACTGCACAGTTTCAGAGTTAAAGGGCCAGTATTGTGTGTTTTCCAGCCACATAAAATCATTTTATAGAACAATTGTAACAAAAATGCTGTATATTTCAAATATGACTTAATAGAAATTTGACTTCATAATTTAACACCTTGAAATTAGGCCTCAGTCTCTTTAAGAATGTCCTACTTTTCCCAACACTGCCTTCAGGAAGTCATCACAACACTGCTCGTCTCTTAACCCTATAACAACGTTTTTACCAGTGTTGCACTGAGAAGTAGCTTGTATAATGAGCGCAGCAGATGCGCAGTTCCACCAGGTGTCTAGTCTGAAGGAGCTGAGAGGGGAAGTCGTGGGGGAGGGGTGTTCTGTGAGGCAGAAGTATGGAAACTGCAGCTCTGAGGAGGAGCTCGGTCCACCCAGGTGTTTTGCACAGCTGAATGGTTGCCACAGGAGATTAAAGGATTTCTCAAACATGCATGAAAGAATCAAGGCAACACTCCAGGTATGTTTTGATGAGGGAATAACGTTATAACATGATGGAAAGCTCAAAAAAGTTAATTTTACATAACACTGTCCCTTTAATGGATCTGTGGATGATCTGTCAGTCGTAGCAGAAGCAAACATGTCAGGACTCTTATTAGGGCTACTCCTCTCCTCTGTTAAAATGTTCTTACCTTGCTGAAGAAGGTGGGTTTTAGCTGGGCTGTAGTGTAGCACGGATTAAAAAACTTACTAAGGGTCACCTGCACAACAGAAGAAAGAAGACTTTAGAAAGAAAACAACTCGAGGAACATCCAAGCTAGCTTAAAAGACGTAACACTGATTTTCCATGTCAACAATGACAGAAAATAACAGTTTAAACACTTGATCAAACAGACGAACAGAGCAGATGTCAGGACCAGCACCATCGGTACCAATTACAGCAAGGCTCACGTTTAAAGCCTTTCTCACCGGTGGAGGTACGGTCTTGTATCTGACCCAGAAGACGGCGGCTATCAAACCGATGTCTCGGAAAATCACTAGCGCTGTCAGCGGAGCTGAAACAAAACACAGCCAGTCAGATTTACTGCAGCTATCCGCCAGACTGTTAGCAAATGACAGTGTGAGACAGGAGAGGTAAACAAAAAGCACGGAGAGTTTTATACCTGGGATAAGTTCGGCGTAGGTGAGACTCACATATAAAACACTGATGAGAATCTTGTCAGCCAGTGGATCCAGGGCGCTCCCCAGGGCGGACTTCTGGGTGGGCCACGTTCTGGCAATGAAACCGTCCAACTAGAAGAGACCCAGGCACAAAGACGCGACACGCAGATAAAGGTGCTGCGGAAGTTTCAGGCTCTTAATGATAAAGAACCAACTCATGTTTTTAAATAGCGATATAATAACCAGTTTCTCAGTTTTTTCATGGGATGATTACGTTGAATTTCCACTACAGAATGATACTAAAATTGACAGCAATAATTTTTAGATCTCGTTTTCTGTCATTAGCTTAGAAACTGTGCTTGGTTAATATTATTTCCCAGAAATATCAACATCCCATAAAAGAAAGAAAAACATAAAATGTTTGCACTTTGTTTTTAAACTAAAATAGAAAAAAAATGATGCTTCTTTAAAAAATGACCAGAAATCCCCCATGGTAGATATTCATCAAAAATTATAAGTTGTCTTTTTTCAAAAGGTAATGTAACATCTGTGGCTCTACGTGAGTTTTATTTAGCGAACTGAGATGTGTAACTGTGGCAAACATTTAAGTGGGAGAAAATAGCAAACCCCCCCACCCCCGGAAAATCTGTAAGGGGGTCAAAGATTTTTCACACCACTGTAGATTCCAAAAAACAAATGGAGAAAAAAAGAGGAATCACAAGAGCTTATAGCATTTAAACCCTAGAAGGGTTTAGCTTTCATTTTCACTGGCGTTGTAAAAGACAAACGATGAAAACATGAGTGTGCGTTACCAGGTCAGTGGCCCCAGCCAGAGTAAACAGAGCCAGGCTGAGGTCAAAGTGCTGCTTGGTGATCAGATAACCCAGATACGGGGACAGCAAAATCCGACACATGCACAGCAGGTTGGGGACTGTCCACGGGTTCTCGTACTGCGGAGAGAAAGATAGAAACGGGTTCCAGCTGGGAGTTACGGATTAAAACCAAACAGCCCGTCATCGATAAAGCTCTTTCCTGGAACAAATCTCGCCCATCAACTTATCTATCCTGGCTTATCCGTGTGGTGTGGAGGGAACGCAGCTCAGTTTCATCAAAAGCTGTTTTTATTAACGAGGTGGTTCTGACTTGAGGAAATAATTAAAATTCCGATTTTCTTAATTTTGCGAGATCGGTTAATACTTGCATGTGAGACCGATATCTGCCTTTGTAAAGGTCTGAAAATCATCAACTTTGTCGCAATAGTTAGAAACTTTTCAGACAAAAAAAAAAAACAAAGAAAAAACAAACAAACAAAAAAAACAAACAAACAAAAAAAACAAAACAAACAAAAAAAAAAAATCGCAATCAGCTTGTCAGGTTTTTTAAAGATCGTGATCGGCCAAAAAATGGCAATCACTGGCTGATTACTTCACTTATAACTAGAACTTTTTCATCAATATTCATCAATAGGAGTCACTGACTTAAAACAAGTTCTTATATCGTGCTGAAGTTACCTGTAAGTTATTTTTGTCTTATTTCAAGTGTATTCATGATATTACTAGAAACTAGAGCACAAATACTTGGAAAGATTTTGTGTTTTTGCAGTGCATAATTGAGAACTATCCTATTAATAGCAGCAGTTCTGGTTTCTGGCTCACATTGAAGCCATCCTACATACATGGATCAGTGAGTAAAACTGCCAGTTTGAGTATTTGTCTTCAAGTCTGGCTTGGATCACACAGTTTGCACAGAAGCAGGCTGTCAAACAACAATCAAACTCTATACGAATATAGAGAAAGTGATTTTAACCAACACCTCTGGTGTGCCACTTTAAAAGCAGATGTTAAAATATTCAGTAAAATGGTGCGTAATCATTGAGGACAATGGAAGAGTAAACCAAAATGCCTTCCACTCCAGCACCTTGGGTCTGAAGAGCTCGATGGATGAAAGCAAGGCCATGCCGAAGAGGCCGGAACGTCCGCCTTCTGCTCTGGAGTAATTTAAGGAGGTCAGCTGGATCCCGTCCAGGCACAGAGGTCAGCTAGATCTGAGGTCCTTCTGAAGGTTCTCCTCAGGAGGGGAGTCTGCACTGAGGCAGCTTTCAAATCCGTTTCTACATTAAACGACATCCTCAGCAAATTCAGGAGCGAGTGCGTTTCAAGCGTGATTTATAATCAAGCCTATCTGGAGTATTTATTACAACAGAAATGATCTGGGCTGAAATGAGATGGAGAAGCACTGCAAGCAAGGTCAAGTTCTCCAAAACAATTCGGAGAAACCTCGAGGTCAACAGATTAGCTGGCGTCATGATCAAACACCGAGGAAGACACAGTTATGATTCGTCCAGAGTCTATAGCAGAACCTAACGACAATTTAAAGTCTCCAATTAACCCAACAGTTGTGTTTTTAGAGGCCGGAGCACCCGGAGAGAATCCACGCGTGTAAGAGGAGAACATGCAAACGCCATATAGAAAGAGCCCAGGCCAGGATTGAACCCTGGACCTTCTTGCTACAAGGCAGCTCTGAGCAATCCAGACTTTGAGAAAAGGAACGTAATTCACAGAATGACACTTTTTTTCAACAAAAGTGGTATTTCTCAAAAAGCGTATTGAATTGATAATTTCCTTTCTATGATTCATATTTTTTGAAGGGCAATTTTGTTCAGAGACATGATCATCCATTTTATTTATGGTTTCGGTTGAGAGCGTGTTTTTAAATTTCCATTTCATTTATTGGTTTTCAGTTGTTTTGTTTTTGATACTTAAAATATTTCCCACTTCTTGTGTGAAGTTTTCTTTACAAAATTAAAGTTTATTGGTCTTTGAGAGAGTGAACTTGCATTTTTCTGCTATTATCAACACATTACTTGAAAATGATCTCAAAACAACAATATTATTGTTTATTGCAATAATTACTGGGACAATTTGTTTAAGAAAAGTTGCTATTGTGAAAGGCCTAGCTGTATGCAGATTAGTTCGTGTTATGATGCTGACCGTCTTTCTGCGGAAAAAACAGGGCTTCGGTATTTTGTGTTGGATAACGGTTGTTTAAACACCTACACCAGGGGTGTTCAAAGTGTATTTGTGACCCCTGGACTGATTTTCTATGACCCCCAACTGTAATTCAAGAATGGGACAAATTTGGCACCCCAGCAAAGGTGACAGACAAAGATGGTGATTATTGTATTTTTCTTTAAAAGGACAGAGTTGTAAGAGGCAAAAAGGTTAAATATTCATCTTTTAATAACCAGCCTTTCTGCACTTTCATTTCATTGTAAATCTGATCACATTTATCCAGTGACCTTTACTCTAAAGCAGACTTTAATGCACCCAAATCTGCATTTATTTGATTGTTTAAAGTGTTTTCAGAGGAAGATTTAACCAAATCCTGTTATTGTGCTGAGAATTACACTGAGTTTTTCTGGGGTTTTCCCTTCAAATGAGTCACAAAGAATTTTGCATACTGGATGCCTTTCTTTTATTTGAGGCAAACATCTTTTCAGGTTTTTTTTGCTCAACAGTGATCTCAACATTTTGTTCCTTCAAAAAAAATTGGACTACTTTGTCTTATTAAAATATTGCATGCTTAATTTATTGTTGAACAGGTCAAAAAAAAAACTGCTCACATGTTTCTGTAGAGTCAGCTCTTAAAAAAGTTATAGGTTTTGGCCCACGACTACTTTTGACTGAACGATGACGGTCCATGTGACAAAAAGTTTGGACACCCCTGGCTTAAACCTAAACTTCTGTATCTACTTCATATTATTTCTGCCATATATTGCAGCTCTAACAAAAAACCGAAAAGTATGCTTATTCTTACAATAAAAACAAGAATTATAACAGTAGCATGTAATATCTATCACTTTCGCTTCTTTTTTGTTGACCATGGTTGTAGTGTAGTAGCTGTCTGTGTACCTTCTACATCTGTGTGGGAAGCTCCAGACCCTGCAGGGGTTCCATGACTAGTCGGAGGTTGAAAGCTATGGCTACTCCTGCCAGTTTGGACTCACCAGCTCTTTGAATTTGAACAGTCCCTGTCCCGGTACCGTGTCCCTGTCCGCTGCTGCGGAGTTATCAGACGCCTCCTCGGTCTTTCTGTTGCAAAGTCCTCGAACTCTGGGGATCAACAGCGGTCGCAAACCGGCCGCTGACCTTTCAAGACCTCTTCGGTGCACGAGCACAGATCCTTCCGCGAGTCCGAACGGCTTCACTCGCTTGATGCTCGTGCTTAAGCGCGAGCCCCGGCAGTCCGTCCATTTGAGTTTGAAGAGCCACGAGCCACAAAGCCGAGGCTGTGTGAGCCTCACATTCACTGTGGCAGGTGGCTGTCCGAGCCGCCATATTAGGGGCGCGAGCCGACACAAACCCGCGCAGCGTTCAGGAATGCTCGCTGCTTTGAGAAACAACGGAGCGGAAATCCGGCCCAAACACGTCGGTATCATCTTCCAGAGTCTCGCATTACTGACCGGCTGCCCGTGCGTCGTTTCCCCGCGTGCTCATCGTGGGTTACCGATCCTGACTGCAACCCCGTGAAGGCAACAAGGCTGCCATGTTACCGGAAATAGATACGACACAAAATGTCGTAAAACATTAAGTGGGTTTCAAAATAGTTTCAGAAAAATAAAAAGATTTTCCTTTTTTAAAAATCACTATTCTGCTTAATCTGAGACCGTATTATAATGGATCTGTAGTTATAATGTTGTATATTTACAAATAAAGATTACAAAATAAAGACAAACCTATATTTCTTTTAAAAATTATATACAAACGATATTTTTGAGATTCGCCGTTTGTAAAAAAGTATTTAAAAACCTATTCCAAAATAAAGTTTTTTTTTACAAAATATCTTAAATGTTCGACAGAGACCGACAAGAATAGTTTATAAACTAAATATATTTATTTTGGCTATACATATTCATATGTAGAATTTATACAAACAGACAGTAGTTACACATTTATCTACATACAGAGAATATTCAGTTTTGGAAACAAGTGTTGTAAGATAAAATAAAGCCTGTAAACAATTAGGGTCCATATACATGGACTTTAACAGTGCATCACCTTCTTATTAAAGTTAATAACTCTGTAAAGACTGTAAAGTCTCCTGTGTGAAATATAATATACATAGTTCCCAATAGTTAGATAAAACTGTCATATTTGAGAACATGAGTTAGTGACAAACCTTAATGACCGAGTGAACCTGGATCCATCTCAGGTAACTTGTTTTTCATCCAGTTTACTTGTGATGTGGGAATGATTTAGCATTTGCTTTAAGGCCTGTTGACATTAGCTACTACTCTACTGCCAGAGACTTGTATTCCTGTAAAATGCTGCTGTAAACATGCTGGAAGAAGCTCTTTAGAAGGTTTTTAGCTGGATTACCTCCCTTATTTTCTTCAGATTGTCAGCATTCCCTCCACTTGTTGCCTGAGAATCTTATCCCCATAAAGGTCTTACTCTTTTTGGGTGTTTTTACAGATAACTAACCAAACACCAAGTAAAGTCTGTGTGTATTCTGGTTGGGCTGTGGTGTCCAGCAGTCAGATGGTCTGCAGTTGGTACAACTTGGGCCCTTTCTTCAGCAGGAAACCCTGTTCATTGAGGGAACTCAACAGACCTTGAAAATCCATCACCTGGAAGGGATCGACAGCATAAATTTCAGCACACACGTTAGAACTGGAATTACAGAGAATGTGTTACCATCAGATTTCTCTAAATGTGTCAGAAACTAACTTATCTCAGCCAGTAATAATGATCTACGATGTGTTAACTCAACATTTTTTTGGGTCAGAGCTTTCACCTTTATGTTCATTTTGTCGGCAATAGATCGAATCATCTGTAGCTCAAACTGCTTCTGATTGGTCCTCTGAGCGTGTGAGTGGAGCGCGTTGACCAGTCGCTTTGCAGCGCTGCGCTGACTCATGCCGGAGCCAAGCTGAGAACGCTCAAAGTCCAGATTTCCCAGGCCGTCTGAGTATGTATCAGCCAGACTTCAAACAGAAACAAAGACGTTTACGTCGCAGTACACGGCACAGTAAGACACTCCTGAACTCTAGAAACAAGCATGCTTTTACCCTGAATGTAAAATTTAACATCACCTTTTTGAAAATATTGAGCGTTTTGAGAAAGAATAGAACGATTAAAGAAAAGACAAATTATATTCATACCCCTTAAACCTTTCAGTGGTTTTTCAGTTTACAACCACAAACTTGAACATGGTGTATGGCTCTCCAACTTTTTCTGTTTTGTTTGGTGTGCATTTGTACTCACCCCCCTTTACTCTGATACCCCCAAATACAATCTAAACAAACAGAAACTTTAAGTCTCTACATGTGCAAAGCTGGCAGAGATATACCCAAAATGACTTGTAGCTTTAATTGCAGCAAAACATGGCTCCCTAATTATTCACTACTCAGACTGACTCATGTCAGTTTTTGGATTTTCCTTCGTGAAGAATAGTTGAAAACCATGCGTTATTTCCCTTTATGCACTATTTTGTGTTGGTTGAGCACATAAAATCTCTAAAAAAGTTCAAGGGGTATGAATACCTTTGGAAGGCACTGTTTAGGGTTAATTCAGTGAGAAACTTCAATAACTGGCTAAACAGTGAGATAAAAATAAATGGAACATGACGTCGTTGTTGACGTCGCTGCAGAGTTACCTGTGCTTCATGATCTCCACCACATCCTCAGCATCACTTTTTGTCGCCACTTCTCTGAGCTCCAATTTGGCTCTTGCCTAAACAAAAGCAAACGATCACCAGAAAAGATCAGAACGCAAGCAGGAACTTCAGTAAGGTATGACACACTCGTTAAATACCTCAATCCCACCTCGGTCAGTCTAATTAAGGACTCCAGCTGCCGTGTGGTGATGGGCGTGGCATCGGCCGTGTGCGCTTGGGATCTTAGTGACAGATAGAAGTCCTGAAGGGTTTTTGCTGCTTCGGGGGAGAGTGTGGGTCGGACGTACTGACGAGCATAGCTGATGTACTTCCTTAACAAGCATGCTGGAATCACATCGACCGATTGGCTTGCTGGAAACTAGAGACAACAGGCATGATGGGTAAAATTTCAACAAATCATATCCAGGAATTCCTCAGTTTCAGTTAGGCCTGGGCGATATGGCTTGAAAATAAAATCTCAGATTTTTTTCAGACCAGATCCGATTTTAATCGATTTGGGTTTCTTTTTTGCTCACTTTTTTTTTCTAAAAAAGAAATGACTGAAATAAAAGCCACTTTATCATCCCTTCTGCGAGTTGTAAAATGGAGTATTAGGGCAAGGCTACAAGAATTTTTGTTTAATTACGAGGATACTGTTAAAATATTAGAAGAAAAAATGCAATTCTGCCAGAAAAAACGTCTTAAAATTACGAGAAAAAAAGTTGTTTTAATGAGAAAAAAAGTTTAGTTATCAGGATCATATGTGGGCAGCTCAGTTGGTGTGGTTCTTTCTTTAAAATAGACCCAGTTGTTTGCACGATCATTTCAAAGTCCTCCTGTTGATAATAATTTCATGCTGATTTGTAAAAAGATTAAGTATTTCTATTAAGAAAATAATATAAATTATCTGTAAAACTTGATCAACATTCTTCATTTAAATTTTTAAAACATTTTTCATGTTGGAGTTCTCATAAAATTACGACTGTATTCTTGCAATATTCTGACTATTCTCTTAATTAAAAACAAACAAACAAAAAAATCTTAGCCTGGCGCTAATATTCCGTTGCAGAGTTGACCGCAATTCAAAGTCCAAATAAATAGATGCTGTAAAACACGCTTGTCAAACATGATGGTAGGCCTTGGGCGCGCTGACATCACTCTGAACTATGGAAACCCAAGGTTGAAAAAATAAAAAAAAAAAAAAAAAAAAAAAATCCAGATTTTCCAGATATTAAATCTTCAAAAACCAGACATTCAATGAATCACCCAGCCCTAGTTTCAGTAGACCTCTCTACTTTCATGCTCAGTGTTAGAATTTCTAACTACGAGAAAGAGTTTGTCAGAGTTCCTCCAGACACTGCCAGCTGACGTCATGCTGTTATGTTGCACATAAACAGAAAAGTCAGAATAAGAATGAAGGACAACTGAGCTTCACAACAACTAGGCAAGGTTGTAAATCAGCAATATGAGATAAATAATAGTAGCAGTTGAAACAAGACCTTTTTGGAGCAGGGAAACATTGACCTTTACATGAACATAAAACAGGCTTTTCCAAATATCAAACTAAATCACAGCATTCACATTTTAAACCGTCTATAGCATCTTCTATTAGCAAGTAAAACCACTGGCATTATGAATCAGCAGCCATCTTGTGTATTCCCTACATAGGAGCTAACATTTCAAACCTAGCATGTGCCATAACAGAGTAGTTAAAAACACTTCCAAAAATGTTTTGTTCAGCCTTCCTGTTATCAGCTTAAACCTTGCTCTCTTTCTCACAGCCTGAAGGAATCACAGACATGTCTTGACATGTTGTAGGAAACCCTGTTAACCTTTCAGTATCTTATTCCAGACAGGCTTCCTCTGCCCTCAACTCCTCAGTGATTCTGAAAACAGTGAACTTTGACTCCTCTTTCTTCAGTAAAAGTGCACAGTGTTGTTATTACACACTGGTAGTGCAAAGGTATTCAGTGATCGGAAAAAGATCCGATTTTTTTTTAGCTTTCCCAGCCGATCAGGCCAACCTGGTAGAGAAGGCCGGTTCTGTTCTGGGGACTACTCTGGAAGTCCTGGAGATTATTGTTCAAGGAAGGTTTAAAACAAGAACATGATGGACAACCCTGAGCATCCTCTTCAGTCAGAGGCTTCTACACATACGCTGTAATACAGACCACTACAGGAGAGCCTTCCTGCCCACAGCCGTCAGCATCTACAACAATATTTAATTTCCCCCTGGGATTAATCAAGTATTTTTGAATTAAAATTGAATCAGGTTGATTTCTAACTTTAACTCCTTATTAGTTCTGAACATTTTTAAAATGCTAGACGTTACCAAATGTTTCACTCAATGTTTACCATACTAAGTGGAAATATTAAAGACTCATCGTCTCATAACACTTTTAAAAAACAAAGCTACAACAAATAACCACTCCTGTGAAAAAGTATTTGCCCCCTTACAGATTTCTGTTTTTGTTTGTTCATCAAATAAATCTCCATATCGGACAAAGATAACCTGAATAAATGCAAATGACGATCTTATTTATTAAGGATAAATTCTGAATTGATGTTAACCCTTGGGCTCAGTGAGACATCGAAACAAACTCTCACCAAACAGGCCTTTGAAATATTCCAATTTAATGTTTTCAGTGAACCGATGAATGAAGGTTATATGTCTGCGCCAGATGAGTAAACAGCTGTACAGTTTCACCTGCAAACGCTCAGACAGTGGCATGGTTGAGTGTTGCAGCAGGATGGAAGTCTCCAATTCATTACTGGTCCTCGTCACCATGGCGCTGCTGGTTCTGCCTTTCCCTGCCCTGTTTGCCATGACGTGCTCTGACAGTCGGCGGTCATGTGACTCATCTGGGATGTCCAGGAGAAGGAACACAACATCAAAGCGCGAGAGGAGGGCAGAGCCCATTCTACGGACACACAAGAAGGAAATAAAAGTGAACTATTCTACAGTTACATCCTCCTCCAGTGGCTGCAAACAGTATTGAAGTTAGCAGTCGTGAAATCTCACTTTAGATTTTCAGAGACAGTCTTCCCTCTGTTGTAGTGCCCTCCAACGGGGTTAGCAGCAGCAACAACAGATGTTCTAGCAGGCAGAGAAGAGACGATGCCAGCTTTAGCCAGACTCACTGACTGCTGCTCCATGGCTTCCAACAGAGCCTGTTGCTGGTTACCCAACTTGTCGAACTCATCAATGCAACACAGGCCTAAAAATACAGAAAGCAGGAAGGTGAAAATTGTGTCAGTGAAAATTCTTGTGGTTCATTACCGTCATCATTTCTGCAATACATCAATTTGGGCAAACAGTCAATGTTTAAAAAAAACACACATATTAGTCTTAAAACATAACATACCTATTATCAGATAGACTACTTAAGTACATCGGTTACACAAAGTGGTGAAATTGGTACCGCTAAACCGCACACACATTGAACTAAATCATATTTTCGAATACATTAATGTTACTTGATGCCTTTTTTCAACTGACAGTTAAAATAAAAGACAGTTTAATGTGGAAAAGTAATTATTTTAACCATCTGTCAGTTTTGGGAGTTTATTGTTACCCATGATAAAACTGATTTTTGTCATAATAGCAAAAAACAGTAAAATAACGGTCTCCACACAGTTGTTTATCTTATGATTCCATACATTTTTCAGGCTCAGATTTCCAGAGTTCTCAGTTCACTGGAACCAGTTTTTAAAGCATAAATCCAGGATTCAACATAGTTTTTTAACAGCTGGATGGATAAAGAGACAGATGGACAAAGGGAAACAATTCCTTTCATCTTATTTATACAGCCAAGAGTCACACCTGTCATCTCTAGGAATTTTACAAGCCAAACGGATCCAGTTTAGATACAAAAATATATCATTGGTTCAATCATACAGAAAGATTCATAGTCAATTACATATGTCCCACTTCAATCCTAGTTATAAATGCAGTCTAGTTAAGTTTCTTTACCAACTGTTTATGAGTTTTCTATCAAGGGAAACCCAACCGATATCATCGATTCACTGACGTTACAGCAATCCTTCCTGTAGCAACAGTGAACAAATAACTGCAAAATGCAGTATGCAAAATCAACTTTCTCAAGCTTTATATTAGTTGATTTTCTACCGAAAAAAATCCACATTGTCATAATGAGGTATTTGTGTGTAGAATTTTGAGGAAATAGATTTAATAAAATTTGGAATAACGTTGTAACATAACAAAATGTGGAAAAAGAAAAGCGCTGTGAATGCTTTCTGGATAGACTGTAGCTTCAGAAAAAGCTCCTTCAGCTGCAGTGGAGAGACTGAGTGAAACACAGAAAGAAACGGCCGAGTCTGTCATCTTTACTGAGCGAACAAAAAGTTATTTGTGGCAATAGCTGAGCAGATGGTGCCCTCTCCAGGAAGGTATCACACATTCTAAGATGAAAAGCCAGGACAGATAGAGTTAATGGCAGCGACAACGGCAGATAACACATGACTGGAGAGTAGTAGGAGAAAGTAGTGTGAGGAAACGTGGTCTGTATGTCCTCCAGCAGCATAAGCCTACGGCATCATAGCATAGAGATAGCTTCAGGAGAACCCAAGCCGCTCTATGAGCTTTATTAAAAAGGAAACTTCAAGGCCCACTTTTATATTTTTTCAAACTGTTTTATTTTTCTCCATACTTATCCACACCTAAAAAACACTAAAATCAAATTTCATATTTTCCATACAGCACAGGAGATAAGTGGATCAGCTCACATTGTGTGGAGAGTTTAAGTCTATTTTCAAACTTTATTTCAAGAATTAATTTATTTTGTCCTTCAACAGACAAGGAGCTGGGTCTTGTTCTTTAAATAACTTTATTAAATACCTTTTATTGTATGACTTAGAGGAACAGCGTTTAAAAGAAGTAGCCCTTTTTTTAAGAAAAAATTGAGGAAGCTGGATGTGGTATTAAATCTAAGAATGACAAAGTAGATTCTGTAAGCAATGAGTTTCAGGGACTAAGATATATTCCTGTGTATCCATACATTAAAAATGTCATGATGACTCAAGAGATGTTTGTTTTGCACAAAAGATGTATATAAATATATACTTTTACTACCTTGGTCAGCCAACACCAAGGCACCTGCCTCCAGAGCATAATCTCCTGTTCCTCCATCTCTGGACAAACTCACTGTTAGTCCTACAGAAATAAACACAAAAAATGTAAACAATATACAGTATATAAAAAAGGTACAGTCATGATAGAAAAAAGAAAATACACCCTCTTCCAGTTCCAGGATTTGAGGCATTTGGATATAAAAAAAAAAAAAGAAGAAAAAACTCATCCGGTCTTTGCTGGGTCTTCAAGTTATTTAAATCAAATCTTAAGTTGATAAAAACCCACAACAGATATCACACAGTCGTTTTTCATTATCCAAGCCAAAGTGGAGAAGCTGTGTGGTGAAAACAAAGTACACCCTTGCTGCTTTCACAGGATTTAGGGGGGAAAGTAGCAGCTAGGTGTGGCTAATTAAAAGCACTGATTAAATGATCATTAGCAGGTGTGAGGGCACCTCGATAAAAGCAGGGGTTTTTGAGGTGGTTTTCTGCTTTGTTAAAACTTTGTTTTAACAAAGTCAAGTCAATTTGTACAGCACATTTCAGCAGCAAGGCAGTTCAAAGTGCTTTACATCTTGAAAACATCAATCAATTATATATCAAAATCATCGCGCAAATATCAGTGCATCAAAATTATAAAGATCATCAAGAAAATATAACTCAAAAATATTGATCAATGTTCCACTTACTACTGATCAAAGGCAGCTCTAAACAGGTGGATTTTTAGCCTTGATTTAAAGGAACTCAGTGTGTCGGCTGTTTTGTAGTTTTCTGGAAGTTTGTTCCAGATTTGTGGTGCATAAACACTGAATGTTGCTTCTCCATGTTTGGTTCTGGTTCTGGGGATGCAGAGTAGACCAGAACCAGAAGACCTGAGTGGTCTGGAAGGCTGATACAATGACAACAGGTCTTTAATGTATTTTGGTGCTAAGCCGTTCAGTGATTTATAAACTAACAGAAGTATTTTAAAGTTTGTTCTCTGAGCTCCAGGGAGCCAGTGGAAGGACTTTAGAACTGGGGTGATGTGCTCCATCTTCCTGGTCTTAGTGAGAATACAAGCAGCAGCGTTCTGGATCAGCTGCAAATGTCTGGTTGACTCTTTAGGCAGACCTGTTAAGACACTGTTACAGTAATCAATGCAACTAAAGATAAACGCAAGGATGAGTTCCTCTAGATCTTGTTGGGACATTAGTCCTTTAATCCTGGAAATGTTCTTCAGGTAATAGAAGGCTGACTTTATAACTGTCTTTATGTGTTTCTGAAGGCTCAGGTCTGAGTCCATCACTACACCCAGATTTCGGGCCTGATCACTAGTTTCTTGTTGAAATAACTGAAGCTCCGTGCTGACTCTAGGTTGTTCATTTTTAGGTCCAGAGATAATGAATTTAGTTTCGTTTCTATCCAGCAGGAGAAAGTTTTGGCACATCCATGCATTGATTTGTTCTAAGCATCTGTTCAGTGCTTGGACGGATTTGGAGTCACCTGGTGACATCGTAATGTAGAGCTGTGTATCATCTGCGTAGTTATGGTAGCTAATCTTATTACTTTTTATAATCTGAGCTCATGGGATCATGTAGATATTAAATAGGAGGGGTCCCAAGATTGAACCTTGGAGTACTCCATATGTGACTTCTGTCCGCTCCAATGAGAAGTTGCCTACTGACACCAAGAAGTCCCTGTTCTTTGGGTAGGATTCGAGCCAATTAAGTACCGTACCAGAGAGTCCGACTCAGCTCTTGTAGTTGCTTTAATAATACCTCATGGTCAATCAACAGTGTCAAATGCTGCACTGAGGTCCAACACAACCGACACTGTGGTTCTTCCACAGTCTGTTTTTGTGTGGATATCACTGAATACTTTGACGAGGGCAGTCTCAGTGCTGTGGTGAGCATGGAAACCGGACTGAAAGACATCAAAGTGGCTGACCATTGCAAGGAAGTTATTTAACTGTTGAAGCACAGCTTTTTCAATAATTTTCCTGATGGAATGGAAGATTGGAGATTAGATTGAAGGTTGGAGAACAAAGGCATCAGCTGTGATCCTGGAAAAGTTATTGTTGCTGCTCATCAACGCTGGAAGGGTTTTAAGGGCCGTACAACCATATATCAATCGTTCTGCAGAGAGGACGATTATTTACTAGGATAATCAGTGGATATCCCAGCATCATCAGACGGTGCAAAGCTCAGAAATCCTGCAAAAAATATCTCCCAAGAGCTCTGTCTCAGACTTTTCATTCCTCAGTTGTCAGTGGTAGGTTGATTAGAAAACACTGAACCAGTATGGTTTGTCTGGAAGCGTTGCTAGGAGAAAGCCTTTTCTCCTATGCCTACATGGCAGAATCTAAGTGAACCACAGGACCTCTGGAACAATTATTTATTATTATTTATTTTTGCTGCCACTAGATCTATTTTAGGGTTAAATGTGAGGCCAGGTGTCCTACAGCAAAATGACGATGATCCCAAATAACAGCAGAACAGCTGGAAAAGAAACGATCCAAGGTGTTGTAAGGACCAAGTCCAGACCTCGTCCTCATCATAATGCAGTCATGGGATCTCCAGAGAGAAGCGCAGAAACAATTCATAAACTTAAGCAATGTTGTAAAAAATAAAGAGTTCCAAAATTCTTCTAAGACAACGTGAAAGACTGATCAGAACCAGCAGAAAATGACCTCACAGTTACTGCTAGTTCTCCAAAGCACCTAGTGGATTTTCCATTTTGGCATCCTGTTTTGCTGAATAAACACTGACATTCTGTAATCTATACCTATGGTTGGATTTGAATCATTTCAAAATCTGGGTACGACAAAAATCCTTTTAGTTACAGCCTGGAATCTCTAAAGGGTGTACTTTTTTATTGTGACTGTAGTTATCAATTGTTTGAGAAATTACTTAAAGATTTTCAGATCTCAAGCCGTGTTACCTGTAGTGCTGGTGCTGTTGCCGCACACATAGATTCCTCTGGGAGCCACGTTACACACCGCCTGGAGGAGGAGAAACAGAAACCAAAATGATATTAACACTTAAACCGTCTCAGTCAGCACTTTCACAAAAGGATCAGGTACTGTTGCAACATTGTCTGTGTTACCTGTAACATCTGACTCTTTCCCAGTCCAGGATCTCCCACTATCAGGATGTGTGGATCTCCTCTCACTGGAACGCTGCTCTTGTCTGTATGTTTTTGTCTGCCTCCAAACAATGCCAAAGCAAGGGCAGCCTTCACCAGCTGCCAACACACGGGAAAACCAGCATGTAAATTGAAGTTCCAAAAACTTTCTCAGAAACTGAGATGAAAGACAAAATTTTGGACAAACTGTATATGTGCAGCAAATCTGATGTCCAAGAAATCAGTGTCTCATTTCAGTCTGAACTCACCAGATGGCCGAAGATGGCAGGACACAAAGAGCTGAAAGAGGTCAGAAAAGTGTACACACTTAGAACTTCACAAATGTTAAAACTGTTTTAATAGCTAGTGGCATTGCTGCTGGATTTCACCAATTCTAAATCAATACTAGCTGCGTCTTCAATGACCATAAAATGTAAGACCTGTATCACAACAGAAATGTACAAAAGAAAATCGCATATTTTATGTAGTAGTGCCAAGCTTTTTTGCATACAATGCAGGTGGTATTGTAATGGTTGGCAACAGAAGTGAGCCAGTTGCAAAGATAAACATCGTCCTGCCAGCTGGCGATAAATTTGTACTTACCAATGACAGACCCAAAAAAGGTACCTTAGCTAGCAAATCTTTATTAACAGCTAGTTAGCGGTAACCTCAACCGCTTCGAGTCACAGAACATAATCACAATGTCTGTGTGCGACTCAAACCTTTGGCTGACAGAAAAGTCTCACGAGAAAAATAAACGACATAGAATATATGAGATTAAATAGACCCGCCACAATAAAATTTAAGACCCGTGATTAAGTAATTTAATCAATTTAAGACATTTTAAGGCCTTAATTTTTGATACTTAAATTTAAGACTTTTTAAGGATGCGCTGACACCCTGTGTTACTACTGGTGAAAAAGATGAAGACAACGACAGGAAGTGGTCGGAGAAAGGTGGCATGGCTTGTTTTTATTTTATTTTTTTTTTTTGGACAATGCGTCGCTGGCTCCATAAGAGCTCTCACAGCATAGCATAGATCATAAAAAGTTGTTTGTCACTTGAAAGTGATGAATCCTTAGCTCTTCTGCAGAATCGCCATCTACAATTTTCCCAAAACACTGCATATGTAGCCACCCATAAGTAAAAGGGGCTTGTCGCTACAACATTTCAAAACATTAATGTTTCTTCTGATGGTTGATGATGAGTGCTAGCGCCGTGGCTGAAATATGAATATATCTTATGGAACTGTTTACATCAGTGGTTGCCATGTTTTTTATTTATTGCCTGAACAAACTTATTTAACAAACTGTTAAATAAGTTTAACAGTTTATATAACAAACTGTTTTACTTATTGCCTGAACAAACTTATTCATGTGTGATTTTAATTCCATTTCTTATTGAATGGAAACACCAAAATTGCAAAATTGTGTTTTTTCGACATTAGCAGAATATCAACAAAGATTTTCGCACATTTGTAATGAAAACGCAGCTACTGTCTCACATATACCTCCTACAAGATCGACGTAAATTCAGTGAAAAATGAACTCATCAAACAATGAAATCTGGTGCTCCAAATAAAATTTTAAATATGGATACAACAGGGTACAGATAAATTCCAGACTTTTCCAGATTCAAATTTCAAAATTCAAATTCAATTCAAAAATACTTTATTTATCCCAAAGGGAAATTAAATAAAGGGAAATTAAATTTGCAGAGTTCTTGAACCTGAGTGTAACTACAAAAGTTCCCATCAATTTACTGCATAGTATTGATATAGCCATCAATGTCAGGCATCATTAAAAATTTCCACAAAAACAAAACAAAACAAAAATCACAGACTGAATAAACGAATGGTTGGAAACTGATTAGTCAGTCCCTTACCATGGATGGCATTAACTTGTGTCCTAGGAAGTGTCCTCGAGGACAAGCATAACTACAGAACCTTGGTGTCACCTTTGACCAGGACACTGGACCAGGATCAGGTCACCTAATCACAAATTACTCAGATTTCCTGCTTTCTTTCCTTCTTCTGAATAGTCTGAGGTATAATGACCACTTTCCCTCAATCTGCTACATTCTCCTACTGCTCTCCAATTTTGCTTTATTTGCTGTTATTTCAGCTTTTAATTTCATGTTCTATTTTTTTCTCTTCCCAGAAGCTGCTATTAGTCTGGTGTTCTGTTTAGATGCGACACCTTCCGGGACGGGGGTATCGGTTGAGCTACCGCTCCCAATAGCTTCATGTTCTCCTTCTATAGATGATGCACTTGGCCCTGTCTCTCTCCTAGACAAAGCAGTTGGCTGAGCTTTAGCTGCAATTAACTGTATGTGCTCTCTTTCATCCTATGGAGATAGAAATGGCACAGATTAGGGGTGGGTGAAATGGACTTCACATTTTATCGCAATATTTTGTGACACTATGATTTTGTGATAATGATAAAAAAATCTGATTACTTCTTTTTTAGGTGACTGTATGACGGTGACTGCATGGCACAGTATTCATAGCACCACAAACAAACATTGTTCTTGAAAAATATTCCCATTTGAAATTGGCTTCTTCAGGACGCCACTTACTTACAGAAGTGTTGAGTTATACCACTCAACATTTATTGATGTTCTCTTGGAACAAACAGTGGAGAAAACAGTAAAAATAACTTCCAATAATAATGTCAGCTTGTTTTTTAACATCACTTAATAATTATTGAAACAATGATAAATCAAAATTCTTATCATTATATGACGTTTTTCATGATAAATGATATGATAAATGCCCACCCCCAGCTTAGATCTTATCAACTTAGCTGTGTTTTTCTCCTAGATGAAGCCAATAAAGGAGCTGCTACTCCCATTACCCTTTACTTTTTCTCAAACATAGAAAGTACTCCTGGATCAGTGCTTCTGTGTTTTATTTTATTTAAGTTTCTTTTTTGTATGCTCCGTCTTTTCAAACACACAGTGGTCATGACAGCTGACCGCAAAGATTGAGGCAAGTTCTGGTTCTGCTGGAGGTTTCTTCCTGTCAAAGGAGAACTTTCCTTTCTGCTGTCACTACATGCATGCTCAGTATGAGGGATTGCTGCAAAATCAATGTAAGCATTCTTTTAACTAATTTTAAACAGAAAGTAAGTCAGAAGAACAAAACCACTCCTAATGAGAACGGTCTGACATAGCAGGGCAGAATTGATCTACTAGTAACTTTACTTTGGTTTAAGA
Source organism: Anableps anableps (assembly GCA_014839685.1). Taxonomy (NCBI): domain Eukaryota; kingdom Metazoa; phylum Chordata; class Actinopteri; order Cyprinodontiformes; family Anablepidae; genus Anableps; species Anableps anableps. The sequence continues at coordinate 33,453,379 of CM026076.1, forward strand.
CTTCATCCAGTTTAAACGGATCCATACAGATCATGTGTTAAACACAAAGTCTTATTAAGGCCAAAACTGAAAAGTATATCTCTTGTTATTAAAATGGTCTGTAGGTATTAAAACGGTCTATTAGCTCCTACATGTAATTATATCATATCCAGCTGTTCTGGCATTGCTTTGGTGTGGAGTCCATTGCACTGAAGACAGCAATAAAAACACATTTCCAAGGACTCTTGGATTTGATTTCCGCACACCATTATATTCTTCACAGCCGACTTGATGGTTTTATAGTGTTAAAACTATAACACATTGTACACAGCACAATGCAGTCAAATGGATTACTGTAGAGATAAACTTACTGCACAATGAGTCGTAGCAAGTTTGGCTGCGACTGAATCTCCTGGATGGCATAGAGCTCCTTCAGACTGAACTCCTCTCCTCCTGTACGATCTTCCCTTGATCCTCCTGACCCCTCACCTCCAGATTTAGACAGCTGACCTAAATATTCAGTTGATTTTATTTTCATCCTAAACTCTTAGAGGAAAATCTGGCACTAATCAAAAATGAGTCCAACAGTACCTTTGGTGTTGCTGACTGAAGTAGCTTCAATGTAGAGGAGAAACATACATTGATCTTTATTTCCTCTGGAACTGCCTGCAGTCAGAAAGCAGATGGTTTAATTATGTGTTGAAAGCATCTGATTGGAAGGAGCCTTCCAACCCTGAGTGGCATCTATAGCTTAGTCTTATTTGCAGGGCTGCTACTAGCAACTATTTTAGTAATCGATTAGTCTATCGATCATTCTGATGATTAATCGGATAAAAAAAAAAAACTGGAACATTCTGCAAATATTTAATTTACCTCTTAGGCTTTTTTATACAATATTGGAAATACATTAAAACAGACAAAGAAACAAATAATTAAAAATCTTTTTTTTTTTTTTAAAAAGGAAAATAAACATTTTATTGCCTAAAATACAATAATATAGCTTTCCTACAGTGAATTTGAATCAAATTAAGCTAAAACTTCAACTTGAGTTTTGGGTAGAACATATTTACAGACAAAGTTTTTTTTTAATATCTTAAATGCAAAATGTATGTATATTTTTACAGTTTTGGCTTAATTACGGCTCTGGGTGTGTTGTTCTTTTCAGCAAATAGCGTTTTTTTAGAGTCTGTATACTCAAGTTAACAATTAATCGATTACTTAAGTAGTTGATGATTATTTCAATAATCGATTAATCACAATTAATTTGATTAATCAGTGCCGCCCTACTTATTTGTCACTGATAAGGGTACAAGTACACATGATCAGATATTAATATGTATACTGGTACCATCATTGATGACTCTGACTATCCCTGCAACAGTGACTGTGTCTCCTGGGACACAGCTGTCGCAGAGGTCGGAGGTCAGGTGACACTCCACGGTGCGAGGGATTCGTCCAGTCTCCCTCTGCTCGCCGCCCATCAACTCCTGCACCCTGAGGAGGAAAGAGAAAAGAATTTTGAAGCGCTCAACAGAGACTGGAGATGCAGCATATTTATTTCTTTTGCTGTGTCTTTCAAAATCTTTTCCACTTTTCATATGGAGATGAAATTTATAATTTTTAGAAATTCACTCTGGACTTTCCAGCTTTATTTTAATCCCAGTATTTGTATCCAGTTTTTTTAAAACAAGGCCATATGGGAAAAATAGTACATTTAGTATGTTTGTTGTAGTTTTTAATATAACTTTCAAGTAATAAAATACCTCAAATGAGAAATGTGTTGTCACTGCTACTTTGAATCGAATGGCCTCACATAGAAGGAAACTGCTGCTAAGAATATTGCAGTTTTCTGTTTCATCACAAAACTTTACGTTGAGAAGATCAGCTGAGGTGAAGAAGATTTTAGATGCCCAAGAATGTCCAGCAAGCACCAGGATTGGCTCTCCTTGAGGACTGTGGTGCTGAATTCAGTTCAGTTCAGTTCAAGTATCCAAGTATCTTCAAAGAGTTTGGGTGAATGGTGATGGTGTGGGCAGGATGGATCTCTGGTAGCAGTCAGTCTTACTATGAATCTGAAAAAGCCTCTGAACGAAGAATGTTGCTGTATGACAGTCTAATGAGTGTCATGACATGCCAAAAGCTCAACTTCCAAGCAGGAGAGATGATATTCCACAGTAACATGTCCTGGATGACACCATCAGTTGTTGGCAGGCACTGCTAATCCAGCTCATTTGCCTTTGCTGCTCCTCTTTAAATCTCTGTCCGGCTGTTAGAAAGCCGGGCAGAGAGACGTTGGAGTCAGAAATGGTTTGAACATCGTCTCTCTCTCTCATGAAGCCTACTTTTGAAACTCCTCTAAAATTTGAGATTGTAGTACAATTATTATCTGAGCTTTGGGGGAAAAAAAAATTGCCATGGTTATGCATCATAACAGCTGTTTGAAATTAAAAAATTAAGAGGAAAAATACTTCCAGCTCCACAACATCCAAAACCAGAAGGAATAAAAAGAACAAATCAGAACTAACATAACAAATCTACTCCAATTCTAGAGTCGTCATGAATCATGAAGTCACCTGTGCAGAACTTGCTCATTGTTGATCAAACCAAATCTGAGTGCATCTGGGCTCATGGTTGGGAAAAGAGTTGTGGGCTGTCGCTTAGTAACAAGAATGACAGCAAAGAAACTCCTGCTGTCCATGAAAACAGAGGAAGAAAAGACTGAAATTTTGCAGGAAGCATTAAAAGGTTTTGCAGGAGACTGGTGCAGTTATTTTCTCTCATGAATTTTCCTTCTGATTGTTGCTAAAAAAAAAAGCTGTAAAATCATTTCTCACAAGAAGAAAAGATAAAAAGATAAAAGCTACAATGAGTGAGAAGGATTCTGATGGAACACATGTGAGGTTGCTTCTCATTCCTCCTGATCCCGCCCAACAATCCAGGTACAATTTCAGAAAGATGAAACACGGGCCAGATAGCAAAATAAAGTGAAAATAAAGTTGCTCAAGATAAAAACAAGAACATTTAGGAACTATGTCCAGAAAACTACCAACTGTAAATCTTCAGACATTCGCATCAAGTTGTAAACGTGAATTAAAGAAGTTCTAAAGAACGATCAGCCCCCTAAAATCAGATCGTTTTTATTTTTCGATAAACTCAAAATATTTGCAACAAAATCCTTGCAGAATCTGTTACTTAGTAAATCACAGAAACATGAAAAAAGATCTAAAAGGGATCTTGCCACAAAACATAAAATGTATGTCAAAAAACATGAGGTTATGTCATATACAGGACATGTCATAAATTTATGTCACATACAAGACTGTAGAACCTGGAATATCTAAGAACAGCATCTCCTGAAATCAGAGTACATAAAATGTATGTATGTATGACTGTAAATTTCAAGGTGTAAATTTACAAAGTCACATTTCTTTTAATGTGTTTATTTGAAAAAAACAAAAACAAAAAACAAATAAACAATCCAATAAACAATAAACAAGGCTTGGTAAGCCTTGGTGTAGGCTTACCAAGCTACACCAACAGCTTCCATCTCTTTTACACAGAATGTGATCATGGTGTACTTACTTGATGATTTGCCAGTCTACTGTCTTTGTGAAGGGAGAGCTGCGAAGGGGGATGAAGGATCGAGTGCGACATCCAGGCTGGATACACTACGTGATAAAACACACAAAGCTGTGTCATTAAATGTTTTTGTAACCAAACGTAATAGAATTATATACATGGAATGATCTTTATTGCTCAAAAAGCTTTTTTCAATGGAATACAGTCATGGTAAATACATTTAATACTGTATAAAACTTAAAATAGGTAAATACCAGTGGTGGGCACACTTCCGCTAATCTGCTAATGTGCTAATAGCAAAGCTGATTTTTCATTTAGCACATTAGTGTTTTTTGCTAACTTTGAAAATCCCCTAAGTTCATTTTTCCGAATAAATTAATATTGTTTTATAAACTTTCAGCTGAATAAAGTTTGGCATCTGTGTTGAAGTTTTGGTTACCAACTGTTAAGAATTCTTCAAGTAGTTGGACATGTTGAATTTAGCACTTTAGCATTAGCTTCCGCTACATACCATGTTGGCATAGCGCCTTAGTGTTAGAGGAACTAATGTTTATGATTAGTGCTTTAGGGTTAGCGCAACTAAGTTTCAACTAACTAGCAGTGCCCACTTCTGGTAAATACTAACAGACATCTGGACATAGAGGGTCTTACATGGTTGATACACCTCTTTAAGGTTATATGGAGGCCTGGGACAATGCTGGGGTGTGGTCCCGATTTTAAAAAAGGGGGTGAGGGAATGTGTTCCAATTATTGAAGGAAGGTGTGAGGGGGCATATTTGGTGAAAACCAAACAACCACATACCAGATGTCAAGCACGGTGGTGGAGAGATGACGATATGAATCAACCACAAGCAACTGTGCATACAGGGTCAAAATGTGAGGTTTTATGTTTAACAGTTGAAGCTTGGCTGAAATCAGGGCATGAAACAAGACAACAAGCATGTTTGAACTCAGGGCTGCATCCTTCAAAGTCTGCATTTGAAGGCCAATTAAATGACAGTGATGCGACGAAGGCTGGCCGAATTCGAAGGCTTCTTCAAATGTGGCCCACAAACGCATCCTTCTTTTCCCTGGAATTAAAGGACGGGTCTGGTGTATCCTTTACATCCCATCCTATCCCAAGATTCATTGCAGGCCAAATGGGAGATAACGCTCTTGTTACAATGGCAGACAAAGGGGCAGATGAGTACAGTTTTAAATGTAAGCATATTAAACTCTAGGGTACAAAAATGAAAAGCTAAAAGGAGTTGTGTTGTTGGGCTTTTGTCATTTGCACAGACATGTTTTAATCATATATTTTTAAAGGGGCAGTATTATATAAAATCGACTCTTTTGAGCTTTACATCATGTTAGAATGTTATTCCCTCCTCAAAAACATACCTGGAGTGTTTGATTCTTTCATGCATGTTTGAGAAATCCTTTACTCTCCTGTGGCAACCAGTCAGGTGTGCAAAATGCCTGGGTGGATACAGCTCCACCTTCAGGGTGCAGCGTCTCCTCAGAGCTGCAGTTTCCAAGCTCCCGAGCTTCCTCCTCACAGAGCACCCCTCCCCTGCCACATCCCCATTCAGCTCCTTCAGTCTAGCCAGCAGCAATTAGCAAACACCTGGTGGAACTGCACATCTGCTGAACTCATTATACGAGCTACTTCTCAGTGCAAGACTGCTAAAAGCATTGTTAAAGGGTTAAAAGAGGAGCGCTATTGTCATGACTTCCTGCAGGCAGAGTGTCAGAAAGAGCAGGACTTTCTTAAAGAGACAGAGGCCCGATTTCAAGGTGTAAATTTACAAAGTCACATTTCTTTTATGTAATATTTGATATATAAAACATTTTTGTAGCAACTGAAGGTAACATAATTACTTGATTGTGCTATAAAATGGCACTATGTGCCTGGGAAATACATAATACTGCCCCTTTAATAATTCATTATGTTAATGAATCAAAATGGAAAAACTAAATAATAATAAAGAAACTGGAAGATTTTGAGCTCCATTTTTACTAGCTTGTGTTTAGCACCGCTGTAGTTGCTAGGCGACATATGTTGAGGTATGGGCAGGAATAAAAATGAAGGCTAGACAGTCCAGTTTCACAGCCGCTCACTTCCGGTCTTCACGGTAAAGGAAGGACCCGACCTACATCGACAGGGTAGGCCAGGTCCTTCGAAGGACACGACCAATGATTCCAAACACAGCATGAAACATACATTTAGAACGGCCATATAAAAAGAATTGGGATGCTGCAATGGCCCAGTCAAAGTCCAGACCTCAGTTGGATTGGAATTATAGGGATTGAGATATCAAAAATGTCTATTAAGAACATACAAAAGATGTTTTTGTTGCTTAGAAGAATTAGATATCAATACAGCATCAATAAATATTTATGTCTATATTTTACCCCAGACACTGCTTCTGTACTTTGACCACAGTTTTTTTTTATATGTTGTTATTTATATGCTGTTAAGCCAGAGTTGTCCTGCACTGATATAATGAGAATGATTAAACAGAAATCAGAAACCAGGCAGCATCAATCAGATGCATAATCCATAAAACATAAAACTCTCTTATGAATTATGTCAAACTTTAAAGTTTGTCAGCAAATACCAACGCAGAACCCTTTGAAGATTGTGTGCATACCTTAGTAGGTGTTGCATATTTCCCATGCTGCAGCGGTAGGGTCAAAGTGCTTGCGCAGGTCTGGCACTTGAACGCCATCCTGGTACACTGAGGTCTAATGTTGCTCACCCGGACCACGGTTCCTCTCACACACACCATCCGGCCGAACACGCTGGCCCGCAGAGTCCGCAGTGGAGTCAGTGGCTCATAGTTATACAACCTGTGAGGGAAATAAAGGACTCAGCTGGGACAGTTAAACAACTTCCTGCTCTGTACTGTGGCCATTACCTCACGCTGATGTGAGGAATATTGATGATTGGCGTCGCAACAGGAAGCTCCTCGTCATGGAGCTCAGCAGCTTGTTTTTCCAAATCTGAAGTCAACACCTGAATCACACACACCCTTCAGCTGGAAATGTAACACCAAGCTCACTAATTTTACAAATTTAATTCGATTTATTCTAAGAATATTACATTTAAAGACTTTTTGAGTTTACCTGATGAATGGCCACCCCCAAACAGTTCAGCATCACCTCTGGCTGTTCCCGCAGGTCTGTCACAATGTCAGGGTGAGCTTTACACACAGCTCTGTCCCCAGTTAATTCAGTGTAATCCACCAGCACACTGCCCTGGCGCTCAATCTCATCCTACAGAAAAACACAACTGTTTTCTTTGCTCACCTTTCACTGAAGAAACACAGCATGAAGAAGTACGAAGTTTATTCAACAGAAACAAACACGACTGACTTTATCATACAGGTGGATCCGGGATGTGAAGTATTTCTCAAACACTTTGATCTTCTCCACAATGGGTGAGCTCTCTATGAAACCTTAGCAGGTAAAAAAAAACAAAACAAAAAAAAAACACACATACACACAGGAAACATTAGAAATATTAAAAGGGCTGCAACTAACAATTATTTTAATGATCATTTATTCTATCAATTATTCTGATGATTACTCGGATAAAAAAAATGGGCTCATTCAGCAGATTTTTCATCTAAGCCTTATACAATATTAGATATACATTAAAAGATGCAAATGAAAAAAATTATTCAATTACTTTTTTAAATAAGAAAATAAACATTTTCTTGCCTAAAATGCAATAACAGCATTCCTTTAGTCAACGGTTGATCATTCGTAGCAATGGATGCATCTCCAACAAAAAAAAATTATAATTCTAACATCAACTGGACTTAACATGCTTGACTTAACATCAACACAGTGTAAGGATAATCTGTTGACTATTTTTTGATGAACCGATTAATAACTGGATTGCAAAAGGTGCTTAATAAGAGACTTTCTTGTTACAGAATTTGAACCAAGTGAAGCTAAAACTATGCCACTTGAGGACTTTTGGGTAGAACATATTTACAGACATAGGGTTCTTTTGCTATTTTTATCTTCAATGCAAAATGCATATATCTTTTGTACAGTTTTTGGTTAATTACGGCTCTGAGTGTGTTGTTATTTCAGCTGATGGCCTTTTTTTGTCTGTATACTCCAGCTAACTATTAATCGATTACTAAATTAGTCGACGATTATTTCAATAGTCAACTCATCACGATTAATCTGATGAATCATTTCAGCCCTAAATATTAACAAAAGGAATATAGATGTGAAGACTTTTACAATTACTGTGTACATGCTGTAAAAGTAAAAAAATAAAGCTTGTCTTATCCGTTGTAAACCTGTCCTCAAAACAGGAAACTTTCCTCAGCGGTTCAGATGTCAATTTAAAGCTCCAATATGCAATTTTTACAAAAATGTTTTTTGCATATTTGTTAAAACTGTCACCATGTTGTGACAGTATGGTATGAGACAAATAATCTGGAAAAAGACTGAGCTCCTCCACCTTCTCCCTGAGCTACTGTTGCCATCTGAAGAAATGCACCGCTCCCAACCTGAAACAGCCAATCAGAGCCAGGAGGCGGGGCTTAGTGCTGTCAATCATCCCTGTGTAGTGCTGCTAAATGTGCTAATAGTGAAAAAAGAACTTACCATTCCAGGAAAACTGTTTATCTGCTGTCATCAGAGGCCATGCTAATTAGCATTAGCATTAGGCTACAGTCCCCTCCAAAAGTATTGGAACAGCAAAGCAAATTCCCTTGTTTTTGTTGCACACTGAAGACATTTAGGTTTAAGATCAAAAGATGAGCATGAGACAAGAGGTCAGAATGTCAGCTTTTATTTCATGGTATTTACATGTGGGTGTGTTAAACAACTTAGGATATATCACAGTTTGTATTACACCACTGCATTTTTAGCTGAGCAAAAGTAAAGGAATAAATAATCTTAAAGTGAATAACATTTAATATTTGGTGGCATAACCCTTGCTTGCAATGGCTGCCTCAAGCCTGCGACCCGTCAACATCACCAAACCGTTGCATTCTTTATTTCTGATGCTATTCAAGGCTTTTACTGGAGCTTCTTTCAGTTCTTGTTTGTTTCTCCCTTCAGTCTCCTCTTCAGGAGGTGAAACGCAGACTTTATTGGGTTAAGGTCTGGTGATCGACTGGGCCAGTCTAAAACCTTCCACGTTTTCCCCCTGATGAAGTCCTTTGTTTTGTTGGCAGTGTGCTTTGGGTCATTGTCCTGCTGCATGATAAAAACTCCTCCCGATTATTTTGGATGCATTTCTCCGTAAATTGGCAAACAAAAGGTTTCTGAACAGTTCAAAATTCATTCTGCTGCTTCCATTATCAGTTACATCATCAATAAATATTAATGAACCTGTTCCAGAAGCGGCCATGCAGGCCCAAGTCGTGACATTACCTCCACCATGCTTCACATATGACCTTGTGTGCTTTGTATCATAAGCAGTTCCTTTCTTTCCCTACTCTTTGACCTTTCATCACTTTGGGAGACATGAATCTTGGTCTCATCAGTCCATAAGATTTTGTTCCAGAACTTTTGTGGCTCATTTCTGCACTTCTTTAGAAATTTCAATCTGACCTTCCAATTCTTACTACTGATGAGTGGTTTGCATCTTTGGGTATGGCCTCTATATTTCTGCTCTTGGAGTCTTCTTCAAACAGTGGATTGTGATACCTTGACCCCTGCACTGTGGAGGTGATTGGTGATGTCACTTACTGATGTTTTGGGGTTTTTCTTCACAGCTGTCACAATATTTCTGTCATCAACTACTGCTGTTTTCCTTGGCCGACCTGTTCGACGTCGGTTGCTCAGTACACCAGTAGTTTCTTTCTTATTCAGGACATTCCAAACTATTGTGCTTGCTATGCCCAATGTTTGTCCAATGGCTCTGATAGATTCTTTTCTCAACTTCAAAATGGCTCACTTTTCTCCCCGAGACAGCTTTCTGGTCTTCATGTTGGTTTATCCTCTTTAACAAGAAATGCATATTTTATATGTTTGAACCCAGGCCGTAGACCAGGCATGCAGAGCTATTCGATGTTTGAACAATCAACCTTAAAGGCAGCACCTGGTCAACAAGAAACACCTGCCAGTCACATGTGCCAATACTTTTGCTCACTTGAAAAACGGTTGGATTCAAACAAAGGGTGGTATGTCCTGAATTGTTTAACACACCTACATGTAAATACCAGGGAATAAAAACTGACATTCTGAACTCCAGTCTCATGCTCATCTTTTATCTTAAACCAAAATGTCTTCAGTGTACAAGAAAAACAAGGGAATTGGCCTTGCTGTTCCAATACTTTTGGAGGGGACTGTATGTTGTGGTGAACCAGCTGTAGCGTAGCAGAGAGCAGGTCGGGAGTGTGTGAGCGGCGCGTACATGAGGATGATTGACAGCGCTAAGACTGTCCTCCCGGCTCTGACTGGTTGTTTCTGACTGAGTGGTGGATTTCTGCAGTTAGTACTGGGAGCACTGGGAGAAGGCTGAGGAACTTGATTTTTTCACAGATTATCTGTCTTATATTATCACAAGATGATAATTTTTAAAAATATGTAAAAAAAAAACCCAAAACAAAACATATTTTTCATGAAAGTTACATACTGCAGCTTTAAATCAGACTTCCTGTCCACGGCTCTGAGTGTGTTCACATGAAAAGGAAAGTCCCATGCTCAATATGTCTGTTCTAAAAATACATTGATTGTACAAATAATGTGCACCGATTGCAGTTTTCTGGCCGATCACCAATCATAAAAAGCCTGACCTGCCAATTCCGATTTTTTTTTTTTTTTTTTTTTTATAATTGAGACTGTCAGCTGTAACAAAGGTCACAATACACTTTCAATGTTCCAATCTTATTTTGCTGAAAAACACTGAATAATGCCCGTGATACAATACAAACTTGTACATAAGGTAGTGCTCTCAAATACAAATGAAAAGTTTAGAGCATTTCTGTCCAAACTACTAAATTAACTAAACAAAAAAATAAATAAATAAATAAAAATGGGACAATGGCTGATTTTCAGACTTTTTCAGAGGAAGATAAGATTGGTGGATAAGATCGGCTTCACATGTAAGTACTGGCTGATCGCTGATCGATCTCCCAAAATCAAATCGGCTGGCCGATCAATCAATTGGTGCACCCCTGGTTCTAATGCTGGCAAAACAATGCATGGCTGTTGCGTAGCTTGAGAATAAAGCTTTTAACTCTGTACTGTAGCAGTTCAGATCAGACTCTTCCTCATATACAAATAAAATCTCTTATGTTACCATTTCCAAATGTAACGATGTCTGATCTACAGAATGTAAATACATTTTCAATCCATATGAGATTGAAAGTCAGCTTTTTAAATCAGACTTTGGGGAAAACTGCGCACAATATGAAAACAAAGCTCAATTGGTTCACAAATTTTTATTTCTAAAGATGAAATGAAGCAAAATATTTGATGTGGCACAACTAGACATGTCACGATAACAAATATTGCTGGACTATAAATTGTCCTAGAAATTATTGTGATAAATGATAATATTGTTGTTTTGAGACCATTTTCAAGTTATATAAACAGTTATATAAACTGATAATATCATAATAAGGCAAGTTCACGTCTCAAAGACCAATAAAATTTAACTTTGTAAGGAACTCCTATCAGTGGAATTGGAAGATATTTTAAATATCCAAAATAAAATATGACAATATATAAAAACTGAAATAAAAACCAAACACAACTGAAATCATAAATAAAATGGATTATGATGTCTGTAAACAACATTGCCTACAAAAAATATTAATCAACAGAATGGAAATTATTGAGCTCATTTTAATTTATCACACGGCTAATTGATTAATTGCTTACTGCGACAGGCTTAGGCACATCTGCAGCTTGGTTAATGGCAGAGTGGAGAAAATGCAGCACATTTATCATATTTCTTCTGCTGGGAATCAAAGTGTCAGTTAGGGAAAAAAAACAACTAGAGGGTAATGATTATACTAGAAAATAAATTAAAAAAAACTGTTGAATTAATATTTGGTGAATAAATTTGTAATTTTTTTACTTACACCACCAACACATCTGATAACATCAAAGTCATTTCAGTCTGATACTTTCTACAGTTGGTAGCTAGACCCCATAAATTTGCCCACGTTTCAACATATTACTACTGCAAACTTAAATGTATTTTATTGGGATGTCATGATAAAACAGTGGTGTCCAAACATTTTGCCACATGGATAAAACCATCATGTTGAAAGACCTTGTCCTGCGCCACTATAAATTACATTGTTTCAAATTAAAAAGGAAAATTTTGTTTGCCTCCTCGAAAATAAACTAAACATGCAATATGGTATCCAATCTGACTGAGATGTTAAGATGTTTAAAGCAGAATGCTTGCAGCTGTAATTACAGCAAAACTTGGTTCTGTAAAGTGCAATGAAGGCAGACTGAGTACAAATGCAAATAAATAAATATCTCATTTGGATTTTTTATTTTAAAGACTTTATTTTCCTTCCATTTCACAGTTCAGGTCAACAGAAAAGATCAACATACCTTCAGTGAAGTACAGAGCCCAGCCTTTGTATGGACACAGAGCATCAAGAGTGGTCTGGACAGGGGCTGAGGGGGAAACCGTAAAGCAGTCCTAATGAGCTCATTCATTATCAGAAAGGACAGAAAATTAAGGCTGAAAGAACATTTGATTTGCTCTAAACTAATAAAAAGGATGACATGGACGCGTTTGGAGATGATTTGAAAGAAATAAAGAGAAATTCCTGCTAGATACTGTGGTTAAAAAAACGAAATGAAATGACAATGATCTCACCTCTCTGGGAGCTGAAGGTTGGGTTTCCCGATCCTCCTCGGCTTCCTCCTCCCGCTCCTGCTGATGAGCCTCCTCTCCACGGTCTCCTCCACCCTCCCTGTCCTCTCCATCCACCACTTCCTCCTCCTCCTCCCCCTCTCCATCCACCTCCTCCTCCTCTCCATCCACCTCCTCTCCATCCACCACCGGATCCTCTCCATCCCCTGCTCCCACCTCTCCATGAGCCTCGAGAGGTCTTCTCTGCACTCATAGTTTTTGGGAAAAAAAAAAAAAAAAAAAAAAAAAAAAAAAAAATATAAAAAAATTAAAAAAAGCCCTGAGAGTTAAAAGCACAAATATCACTTTTTTATATACTAGGTTTAGTGAAAACACACATGAAGGGTATTTAAATGGGCCACTGTGCAAAAGAGATGGCACTACCAGTTCGGCCATAGGAGTTATCGCTGCAGTCTTCCAAGAGAAAGAAGTGTTAGCCAAAATGTTTCCGCTTCTCTCTCTCTGGTAGTAAAGTGCTAAAGTATCTGTCTAATACTTTTATTTAACTAATTATCTAATTATTTGCAGTTGATTTCAGTAACAAAGCGGTAACCCGTTGATACGTCAACCTCGATTATTACCTTATTTTATAATATAAAATTTTAAGAAAATGACAGACGGTCGTACATACCTTTCGGTTTGTGTCGATAAACTACTGTAATTGCTCTGACACTCCACCAGCGTCCACTAAGTATCACTTTTTCCGAAACGCTTCCAGAATTTGTGTTAGCTAACTAAACCGTCAAAGTTCCCTCCACTGACGATAAACCTCTTCTTCTGCTGCTTTCAATCCAACATCCGATATTATGAGGTGCTTTACTGCCACCTAAAGGACGCCAAAACTACTACAGATAAAGGTTCAATGTAGTCTCTTCTGGGAGAATCCAGGGTTTAATTCAGCTTACATACCGTGACAAAAACAGAGTAAACCATGAAATCAATGTTCTTAAAGTTAGTTGTATTAGTTTGTTGAAATATATATTTAAAAAAAAAATTTTAGCCGTGTAATACATGCAAACACAACTACATAACATTATAATTAATAACCACTTCTTTCATAACAATTCGAGGGGAAAAAAAGCCTCAACAAAATCACTGAGGAAAAAAATTAAGGGATCATCCTGTAGTGCACAAACATGTGCACAAGTCTATTTTGCATATAAGTTCAAATAGAGAGCTTGCAGGCTGGCTGACAAAAGATGTGGCCCCAGAGAGAGAGAGCTGTCAGCTGGAATAACTTCTCAGTAAGGCAAATTTGGAATGAGAAATCCAAATTTGGAGTGAGAAATGCTTCAAAGCGATCTGCCTTAAAAATAGAAAATGAACAGTAAAGAAATGAAAGCCAAATGAGCAGAAACAATGTTGAAAACGAAAGGAAATTGGATTCATGTACAGAAACCCCCAAACACAGGACATAGGAATACTGTTTCTCAAAAGCTGATATGAAAACTTTTAAATGACTCAAATTACTGTATATGAAGAAAAGGGTTATATTCATCAGAAAGATGGATGCTTTTATTTGTTTTGCTACCAATTCAATCATATTGCCAACTGCTAATTTTCTATGTTTTATTATATCTTCAGTTGCATGTTCTTTGATAATTCGATTGTAGTTTTGATCAAAATAAATTCTAGTTACAAACTGAAATACATGTAATACTAAGAACTTAAGGGTTTGTAGCGAGAGACTAGAAAACGACAGGAAATCCATATTTCATGAAGTCATCTAGCTCCATCTTCTGGACATTTTAATAATAACAACATAAAAGTAAGTATCGTTGAAAGAGCTGTATCATTATAAAGTTTTGTGTATTTGTCATCCCAGACTCAGTTTAGTTGTACATCAATATAAATACGAATCATTTATACATTCTGAGGAGCAACTACATCTAAATTTTCTCAACAACTGATTTGTTTCCCCTCCAATTTTTTTGTTTGCTTGCATCTCTTTCCATTGTTTCCCAGCAGTACTTAGGTCTGGACTTTGACTGGGCCAGTCTAACACATAAATAAGCTTTATAGATTTTTGTTGCTTAATGAGTTCTATGGAGCGTTGCAGGTATATAGCCAAAATACGCACCACAGTCCTGCTGGAAGGAAGCGTTTTGCAGCCTCTAAAAAGATTTCATTAAATTACCCTGTATTTATCTCTATCAGTTTTCCATTAAGCTTCCTCTATCATTTGCACAAATATGTATAAATATGTGTAGACATTTTTGGATAATACTTTTCTACTTTCTACTTGTATTAATTTTTTTTTTTCAGTTAATTTTATTTTCATGTCATGCTGCTGTTGCCCAATAATTTCCTGATTCTGGGATTATTAAAGTACATCGATCCAGTCTTATCTTACCATTGTCTCTGGACAGCTTCTCTAGTACTGCTGTAGAAATTCACCCACACAGTATGATGCTGCCACCACCATGTTTTTTAATAGAAATCCTGTGTCAAGGATCATGTTTTCCTTCACACATTATGCAAGTTTTAATTTTTAATTTTGATCTTGTCTGACCAAAGGATTTTCTGTCCTCTTCATGTCCCCCTATAGCAAGGGTGGGCAAACTTTTTGTCACGTGGGCCAAAATGGTCAAGTCACAAGGACATATGGGACAAAAAAATACAGAGAAAAAGAAAGAAAAAAGGTAAAAACTCCAAAATACTGTGATTTTTTTGACTTGTTCAACAATACACTAAGCTGCAATATTTTAACTAAACGAGAAAAGTTGTCAGTTTTTGGTTGGAAAGTAATGTGTAAATTATCGTAGATCCAAAACATATAAGGGTTTTGCAGGTTTGCCTTATTAAAAGAAAGGAATCAACTTTTTGAATTTTTAAAGGTCTGGACTGAAAATGAAATTTTTTTTGTCAATTCTGAGCAATAAAAAAATTTAGGTCAGTTTTATTGAAAAATATATAGTCAAGTTTAATAAATTGATTAAAAGCAGATCTGGGTACTTCCAGAAAGTGGCTTTCTTTCAACCGTAGTTGTCTTCATGTCACTCTACCATAAAGGCCATAGTCTATCTTTCTTTCTTTCTTTCTTTCTTTCTTTCTTTCTTTCTCATTTTGACAGAGCTCCCATCTGCTTGAATGTTTTGGATGCTTCTCTAACTCATCCTCATCTTGCATGGCTTGTCAGTTAAATGGACAGCCATGTGATGAAGCACCAAACACATGTTCAAAGCTTGCTATATTTTTTACAACTTATTCCTGTTTTAAACTTCTCTGTAACTTTCTGTTGTGTTCCTTGGTGTTCATGATGTTGTTTGTTCTCTAATGTTCTCTAACAAATCTCTGAGGCCTTCACAGAGCATCTGGATTTATACTGAGTTTGTAGCAGTAAAGGGGGCTGAATAAAACATCACAGTTTTAATAATTTTCCATCCATTTTACAATAATGTGGTACTTTGTATAGATCTATCACATAAAATCCCAGTAAAATACATTAAAGTTTTTGGTTGTAACTAGTGGTGGAACTCAATTAAAATTTTTAAGTGAGTGAATTGCATGGTCTGCAATTAATTAATTGCAATTAATTGCATTTTAATAGAAGGCTGTATGTTGACAAAAATGTTTTTATTTCAAAAACCATTTTTGTGGCTAAATTATTGAATTAATAGACATATGAGCTCAACAACAAAGATGTTGAATTGTTTTTAATCTGTTGTTCGGGTTGTTCAACCATCAGATTGTGCAAAGTGCTATTATATCCATTCAGCTTTTAAGTGTTTCAGGAACCCCTGATCATTCATGTAACTTCTTTGAAAAAATAATTCTTAGAAATGTGAACGGTGGATGCTGACATTAGCATTGGGGATATCTGTGCTACTGCAACATGTTTAGCATTGAGATGCTATTTTAGGCCTGGAAAGCCTCAGTGATAGGCCAACTCCTTTTAGCACAACTTGAACACAACAATAGTCTCTTCCAGCATCCAATCAGATCGTTTTTTTGAAGCAGAAATTAACCCACAGTGGGCCGAGAGAAACAGCTCTGTCATCCTTTGCTGTTGTTTGCAGATGTCACTTGTGCGTCAGACTTACGGGTGTACCAGAAACATGTGAATGTAAAGGTTCCATCTAGAACATTTACATATGTAAATAAATGCAATTAATTGCATTAAAATTTTGTTGTAGGTTGTCAAAATTTGAAAATATTCAATTGGTATGAAGGCACTACTCATGTCTGAGGATTAATTGGCAAAATATGATCCAGGACATAGCTAAATTCA
Organism: Anableps anableps; assembly: GCA_014839685.1. Lineage (NCBI taxonomy): Eukaryota > Metazoa > Chordata > Actinopteri > Cyprinodontiformes > Anablepidae > Anableps > Anableps anableps. The sequence continues at coordinate 33,470,007 of CM026076.1, forward strand.
TCAAAGTAAAAAAATGTTAAAAATCCCTCATTTTTGTAGCTGGATTCAAGATGATTTCAGTGGCACAGTTCAAAATAATACATGAAGCTTACCATGTAACTAAAAGTCAAAACATTTCTAAACTAAAACCTGCTCTCACAAGGAAAACTGAGTTCTCACACATTTTCTCAAGTGCATGTTCTAATGGGATATAGACAGACACAATGAACAGAGAGGAAAAATCAATAGTTGAACTACTGTGGCCCGCAGTAGTTAGTAGTAATAGTCCAGGGTACACACACTCAAGAAAAGGGAGGCAGATGATGAACTGTGTTGTGGCAGGTCACAAAGGTCAGAAACAACTTTTGTGGTAGAAGCAGGTAAAGAAATTAAAAGAAGAGTGTTTGGGACATTCCTTAATTCATCCCCAGTATTATCACTGTGCAGTAATGAAAAATAAACACCATCCTGTACATGGGTGTGTGTCTCTTAGGCGTTTTCAGGAGAATAAGAGTAATTGTGGAAACGGAGGTGCTTGGCAGGAGCTGAGTGGCTAACAATCACAGTTGAGAGATGGATGTGGAGACCATGGAGAGGTGCAAACTCTCAGCAAGGCATTTAATGACTACATGATCAATCAGGAGCAGATCGATACCATCCAAAGCAGTTTAGCAAACAAGAGGATTTCATTTTTCAGCTGTTTGTTGTCAGGTGAGACCTCAAGGCTTTAAAGTTCGATAAGCGTGTCGCTGTTGCTGACATGACAGGAGTATTGATATGTCTTGAAAGAGTCTGTGTGTCAGAGGTGAAAAATGCCATTCAATGTGTGTGTGTGTGTGTGTGTGTGTGTGTGTGTGTGTGTGTGTGTGTGTGTGTTATTGAGCTGACTTGTTGGTAGACCATCAGCTGACATATCGCACTGCAGAGATCCTCTGGTTTAAATTCTCTTTCCACTCACCTGGAGTTTACTTTTATGCAAAACTCCTCTTTATAGTACACATTAAAATGGTTTTGTGATGCATCTCACATATTAAAACATGAAACTGAAATCTCACTCAGACCATTTTGATTCTCAAAAAGCTCTTCTCCATTGTCAAATGTCACTCTCGTTGGTTAATATCTGGTTTGGTTCTAGCCAAGTTGGGTGTGTTTCTTGCCTGGTAAAAACCAGCTGTTGTTCTATGCTTTGCTTCGTACAGAGGGTCTGGAACCCTCGGCTATTGAGAAACAATTGCTTGCTCGAAGCAAGTTTCAAATGATAGGATCTGACTTTGCCCAATTGCTAACATTTGGCCATGATGTATATAATGCGCCATCTCGATCATGAAAGAAGCTAGACTAAGCTCACCGGAAATTGCCTGTGTTGTAAACAACCATTCCCCACTATGAAGAGAGTAGCACCGAGCAGAACAAGATAGCTGTTAATAAGAGCTGCAGGCTAAGCATTCCTTTTGCTCCAACTTTAGTTGCTCAATATTCGGAAGCATGGCTGACAGGAACTGAATGGCTTCAAGTACTTCCTCTGCTGCCATTGCCAAATTACAACGATAGGCAGACTGCAATTCAAAAACAGAAACTCAACGTCATTGTTTACAACTCCTCATTCTGTTTGCTGACTGGCCAGGATGAAATGCATCCTGAGAAATCAAGCTCAATGGGACAAATCCTAGACAGAGCACTGAAAGAATTGCATAAGAAGGCAATGACCAGGTTATGAGGAATGTCGAAACATTGACAGGAGTTGTGGTCAACGCTCCAATGATGTCATTTTGTGGGAGTACTCTTGGCCAGCTATTTTCTTCAAAATCTCTTGGTACATTTGTTTGTTGCGGGTTGCCCCATCCAGTTGACACTGTATGTGTCTGATGTGCACCTCACCACCAACTACTACGGTCTAATTGTGGATTACACAGATCAATCAGTGAATGCAGTCTGCTGCCAATCAAATCGCTTGTGCGCAATACCTGGCTCAGTTCAGGTTGTACCACCCCTGAGGCGGTTTCCAAAAATTGGGAGGAACTGCGCAAGATCTGCAAATGGAGACGAATCTGGCCGGGGCTGACTGGGGAAGAACTGGTTAAAGCCACACCCGAGGAGAAGGGGCTAAAGTGTTGGGGTCATGACAAGGGCAGTTTATTCATTAATTAAGAGGAACAAAAGTATATTCTTTCCATGTTGTGCTCCACATTTGTTTCCATCCTACACATCCACCAAATAAACATTTCCATGGTGACAGGATAAGCCATGGCAAGGATCAAGAGCCCCTGGCAGCCAGCAAAGCTCTTCTCCCAGGCTCAGAGTCAAGTCTGTCCAGTCAACAACGCAGGGAGTGAAAAGTGCTTCCTTGTTTAAATGTGAACCAGGGCACATGTTCTTAATTAGAAAATGAAGGTAATAAAATGGATCAAAGTTAACAAGAAATGTATAAAATAACAAATTTCTGGGGAAAAAAGTTGTTGTTTTTTTTGGTTTTTTTTTTATTAAACCCCTTAATGTCCAAGCTGAAGTTCAACTTCGCCTGAAAGACATCAGGCGAAGAAATTTTAATGTCTCTGAATTACCTTCTCTTGTCTGGGGACACACAGTACAGCAGGGATTCTCTTATAAGAGTGGGGTACCAGTAACTGGCAGGAGGGAAATAATTTGGCAGATGGTGGGTGCTTACTCAAGCAGCAGAGTGCTTTTTCCCAGCCATGACTGGTGCCACTAATTGTTTTTTGCTGCAGCTGCGTCTCCTTCTCTTCCTGCTGATCTACACCTTTTGCAGCTTCTCCACCATTGTTGTTGATGTTGTGTCCTCCTGTTGGTCTCCAACAGTCCCTAAAGCAGGAAGAGATGTCTCCTTTTTTGCTTCAGAAATATCACTCCTTCCAATTCAGTCATTGAATGTTTTTGCCAGTTAACTGACTCATTGGCTATTCAAGTAACCATGTGTTCCTCAATGGTGGGTTATTAACAATGTAGTAAAATGGAAAGATTCTGATTTTGAATTAAAAGCATCTTAGAGGTTATTGTAATTTTGTAATATCTTACTTATTTTTCAGGTTCTACACAGTTAATCTCACCAAGACAAGTTCCTTATTTTCCAAGCATTTCTGATTCAAACAAGCTGTTACAACAAATGGCATGTAATACAGAAGACATTCTTTGGGTGGAGGAGAGTTATTATGTGATGATGAATTAAGTGAAATAAGAAAGTGGATAAAATACTACTGTAGGGAAAGGACACCCTTCAGTCATTTATTGTTTCTTCAAGATTCAAGTTAATCGAGGTCCAGATCTCTGAAGAGGATTGCCTTGGAAACTGTCTCTGCCCGGTAACTCACCATTTCCTGATTATACAGTACTTCCTATTTACTCTGTCAGTCACTCATCAGCTCGTCTCCTTCAGAGTCTGATCTGGGAGCTGATCCTGATTTGAAGGCAATCATTTTTCACATTTTGATTGTTGTTAATAAAGTCCATTTACCCTTTCATGTGGTGTGAACTGTGTTCTAGGTCCAATTTGTACTTGAACCATCATAAATATGGACTATGGCATTGTGGAAAGTATTGAAAATGTTCTTGTTGCAACCGATTTTGCATAGCGCAACTCGTGTACCACCATCTCGATCCACAAGTAGAAGTTGAGGTGCGTTCTAGGATATGTAGTTTGATTGTTGTGAGTGCTATGAAACCTATTAGTGAACCATTAATAATGTGTTTCCAAAATTAGCGTGCGAGAAAAAGAATGTTTCCTATGGGGCTTGAACTTGACATGTCTTTTTTAAATTATTCAGCCACATTTGAAATACTGTGACGATGGAATAGAATTCCCAATTACACTCAGTGTTGTTAATTTACAACAGGCATAAAATCATACCTTTTGCAGGTGCTATATTTGCATACAGTCTCTGCCTATGTAGCATCTACTTAACTGCAACAACACTTTAAATGCATTAAGGGAGTGGGGAGGCGGGGGTATTATATATATTCCCAGAACATAGTGCCATAGCACAATCAAGTAACTATTTTACCTTCAGCTGTTATGAAAATGCTGTATATATCAAACATAACTTAAAAGAAATTTGACTTTGGATCTGACGTCTTGAAATTGGCCTCTGTCTCTTTAAGAATCTCCTACCCTTTCTGACACTCCCCCTTCAGCACATCGTCACAACAATGCTCCTCCATGTTATCCATTGATGCAGTTTACAGCCGTTCTTAGGTGTGCTGTACTTATGTTCCGTTCAGTTTACCTGGGGACTCGTAACTCGGAGCGGGGTTTGACGTCAGACCCAAGGTAATGGCAAGAAGTCAGAATTTCAACATTAGGAAGCTCATAAACATTGCTTGCAATACCTCTTACAAACATTTTAAGCTTTATTGTCCATAAGCAAACACCACTGTTAACTTTTTCCATTTAGATTTGTAGGCGCGTAACATTGATTTTAGATGCACTCTTACATGTGTATCTTGTAAAATGAACGTTTCCCAACAAATATTAACTACTGTTGATGCAAGGAGCGGCCATATTGAAATGCGACATTGGCCACATAAGTCATAACTGGGTTTAGTCCGAGTTACTCCCAGTTTCCCAATGGGAAGTCTCACTTTGGAGGGCAATCCAGTTTTCCAGTTCCGAGGACAACTCGAATGCAGCCTTAGTATGATAAGCTCAGCAGATGCAATTCAAATGCATGTAAATAAATGGTGCTTTGTATGAGCAAGCTTTTAGGCAACCTTGAATGGCTGCTATGGGAGATTCAAGGATTTCTTAAACATGCAGAAAAGAATCGAAGCAGCATTCCAATTATGTTTTAGATGAGGGAATGACATTCTAACATGATGTAAAGCTCAAAAAAGTCAATTTTACATAATTCCCCACCTTTAAGTTAAAGGGATGGTGACACACTGTATAAACTATTTCATGTAGTTGATATTGCTGCATATGTCAATTCACCAAAGAATTTCATTAAAAAAATAATGTCACCTTTTTGTTGGGGGTTGTTTTGGCAGGCCAGATTTCCCTCCTCAGTAAAAGGGTTGGGTACGGTAATGATATGTAGCTCTACCTAGTTGACTTCACTCTGAGTGGCTACAACCACATTTGGGAAACTCTTCAGTAAAAGGCGTTGAACCTCATCTCAAATTGAGGTTATAACTGCGTGGTACTTCCCCATAAATTAACATCAGCCACTCTTCTCTGATTCTCTCATCCTTCGGGAGTAAATGGAAGCTTCCAGCCATTTTTGAGCTCCCTTGGACATAACAGCTCCGCTTTTTAGTAGCCATCCTCTTCTCAAGTGGAGTAACCAGACATGCTAGCACGACTTAGCCTTTAAATTAGCCTGTGTATCAGCTGAGGGGGAGGAGGGCTGTTTGCTTGATTGTGTGCTCTAATTGGAGAATATGAATTACGTAGAAAGATAACCTATGTAGAAAGATAAACTGTTCTCTGATTTGTCTGTTTTTGAGCAAAGAAACAAAGCTGACCGCCTATGAACTTTTGATACCAACTGTTGACATTCACATAGCCTCATCAGTGCACAACAGATCATAATATACCACCAAAACCACAGAAAAATGAAATTAGTTGTCATGTTCCCTTTAAATCAGGGTAAATAAATCCAGACAGTAAACTGTTAAAATCTAGTCTTGTCTTGTAAACCCAATATTGTGTTTCATCTCATCTTGTGGGTTAGAGCTATCATTACTCCTCCATTAATTATACAGTAAACAAGAAATAGAAATTTTCAGGGATGGCACTGCATAAACACTCTCATCTAGAAATTATTTGAAGATTTTTATGAAACATAAGATTTTATTGGAGTTTCAGTTGGTTTAGTTTTGACATTCTTTAAAAACAACATGAAGAAATGGCCAAACCTTTGCATCTTTACGCATCAAGTAGCCACAGTGATTATTTGTGACCTTTGTTTTTTTCTACCCTTAAATGTATTTTTAAGAATGATTTTAACGTTTCTGAAGTTGATTTATTTGTTCTTTTTTCAGTGTTGTAGCACACACATGTGCATTGTTGTTATGTGAATTTTTTTTCTTTATAAATCCATAGACTCTCTTACTGTGTAAAAAATATTTCCTCAGTTCATACAAGCTGGTTCCCCTCAGGAAGCACAAAGCCCTGTGATCAATTGTGTCTCTGGGAGAGCAGCACAGCTTGGTGTGTGTAGGTGGCTGGCCGTCGCCGCTTTGCTGCAAAAGAAAATTGAACTGCCAAACTGTCATGGCATTTCTCTGCAGAAAGTAGTGGATGTGGACACTTATTGAAAGAATGTACACATAGTGTTGTAAAAAAAAAAATCCCCCCTTTCAGATTTCTTCTGTTTTTGCCTTTTTGTCTCTCATGGATGTTTCAGAATAAAATAGATAACTTGATTAAATGCAAAAGCAGTTTTCAAATAATGATTTCATTTACTGAGGGGAAAAAAAATCTATCCAAACCTACCTGGTCCTATGTGAAAAAGTAATTGCCCTTAAACCTCAATCCTGGTTGTGCCACCCCTGCAACAACAACTGCCGATAATAGATTGTGAAAAGTGGTAATGAGTCTTTTATATAGCTGAGGAGGACTTTTGACCCACTGGAGACACATTGGAAGATTTTCCAACATAAATTGCCTGGGTAAGGTGATGCCACAACATCTTAACTGGATTGTAAGTCCAGATTTATATATATATATATATATATATATATATATATATATATATATATATATATCAGCAAAACAAAAGTGATATTAGGCTGCCAACTGTTTTTTGACAAGCTTTACAGGAGTTAACACGCACACACACATAGGTTGTTTTGATGTCCATCATTGCAGAGTGGGCTGCTTTCTGAGCAGCGTGATGTCATGTGCAAAGGGTCAGTTCTTCTTTGTTTTCTTCCTTTTTTTTTTTTTTTTTTTTTTTTTTTTTTTTTGTTTTTTTGCTTATAACATTGGTTTTCCATTGATACTCTCCCACATATGCAATTTTTTCCCGGTCTTTCCTTCTGCTGAATCATGAACACTGACCTTTAGATGATGTTCTGGGTTCTTCTGTGATTACTGGATGTGCATCTCTTGCAGTAATTTCGGTTGGCAGACAGCTCCTTGGAGGTTTTCACCGATGTTCCATCTTTACTTTTCTTTTTCTTTTTAGATAATGGCTTTCTTTTTGGCTTTATTGAATCCCAAAACCACAGAAATTGATTTGTAGCCCTTTCCAAATTGATAGTTTCAATGACTTTGTATTGTATTGCATCTGAGATCACAAATATTGACTTTTGGAGATGTTTTGACCTACTTCATGTTGTAAGACAAGCACTATTAAGGTGATTTCTTGATTCTATGGGTCAGGGAAAATTCTGGTTTGTATAGTAGCAAGTGGACCAGATAAAAACACAGTGTCTTGCATAGGGGCAGTCCGAGCCTGTTTGGTGCTCTGGGCGAAATACATTCAGAGTGTCTCCCCCCTAGCACAGGTTTTTGGGGTGTTTAACTGAAACAGAGATTGAAGGAGGTGTAGTCGCTAATACACAGTGTCAAAAGTGTACGAAAATATGTATAAGCTTTATGATATTGGTAAGGACTGTTATACTGACACAGCAACCGACTAACAACTAAGACAAGAACAAACAGGCCTACATATACTTCCAGTTGTGAAATATTCAGAATAGGAGAACAAGCAACACCTCTTCCAGGTAAAGGCTATATAACACGGTCCAAGCTACATCACAACATCATTGCCAATAGTAATTATATTATCACTTTCCCATGTTGTTGTTTAGTTTCAGAAGAATTTAAATCTTCAAAACTGTAATATTTTCTACTGAAAACCAAATGTCACCTAAGCAGCTAAATGTAAACAAATGTTAATGTTTTACATTACAAATTAATAGCAAGGCTATCTTACAGCAGGCCAAGGCCCATACACTGGTGAGCAGGTGCTAAAGTTGAAAAGATGGCACCTTGTGCAACATATAGAACCACAGGCTGCCTTAGTTAGTAATGTCAGATTTATTACATATATATTTATTACATATATATTACATATTTATACATATATATTACACACACACACACACACACACACACACACACACACACACACACACACACATATATATATATATATATATATATATATATATATATATATATATATATATATATATATATATATATATATATATATATATATATAGTGATTTCAAATCAATAGCCATATGCTGTCTGATGAAGATGTTCAAAAGTTCTACAGGTTGGTTTCTCAAACAACCAAATAGGCAAGAACAGAGCAAAGTATAGCACTGCAACATCACAGAATATGGCCATAAGAAGAATCATCTACACTTCTGCTTGTAGCCAGTGTGATATATGAGAGAAATCATTCTTAAAAAGTTCAAATGAATGACATTAACTACCAGCCCTGAGAACTGATAATAAGATGCCTGCTGATATTATTTACATATTAAAATACTCTGATCATCACATCAAAATTTTTACACACAACAGAAAATACTACTTAATCTAAATGCCCCACTTTTACTGAACAGGATGTTATTAAAGGTATTCTTAGTAGCATTATTTATATATCTAAATTAAATGTTTAATAGACACACCCTGTCTACTACATCTGCAATAAAAAAAGACATGAGTCAAACAGAAGTCATCAGGGATAATTATAACAAATGTAATAACTATCTATGAGACATATTTGAATGGATTTATTTCTTTATTTTATTTAATATAAGAGCTACATTTTAAACATTCTTCAGGCAGTTGGTGGCAGTCATAAAACATAGCTGATTGGCTGTTCTGTTCAGACAGAACTGAGGCAAGATAAGTTTTAACTTATCTGCCAAGCTGCCCATGTTGCCCATATCAGAAACCACCACTGGTCTTGCAAGAATTTTTATACACCTTGAACATTTCCACATTTTGAAAGTCATTAGAAGTCCTGCCTAATGTTTGCTAAAAGGATGTAGAATACGCTGCAAACTTGTGGAAGGAGGTGAACTTCTGTACCTACATGCAATTATGTAGTATAACTTTGTGGTGATTGTTTTGTGTTATTTCACATTCCCGTTGTGAAATATTTTGGTGGCATCATCATGCTGTACATCAATCCTACTGATCATTTCTTCAGTAGGAACAGGGAAGCTTGTCAGAACTGATGAGAAAATGGATGGAGATAGATACAGGCAATCCTGGAAGAAAATCTGTAAGAGAGACTTGAAACTGGGGCAGATTTTCACCTTCCAGCAAAATAACAGGATTGGAAAACAATCTGCACATTCTGGAAAAGTCAAGTCGACATCCGATGACCTGCAATGTACAAGCCCCAAAGATGGAGATTAAACAGCCAGTAAGACTCAGGTGAAGCAGCCACAAACATCACCATGGCTTGCTTGATGTTACTTGCAATGAGTAGTGTTTGGGGTTTAATCTTAGGGAGATTTCCTGACAACCCTGTTATCCAGTATCTGTAGACATCCAGCTAGTGGCCCATAAGACTGTCTTATTTCCATTTGGAAAAGATCCAACAGCAAAAGTCTGTTTTTCTATGACCGCATGGATGAAATCACATGTGGGACACCTGAAAAGAAAGAAAAACGTTATAGATAGCAGTAGTGGTAAAAGAACATCACGGGTGGCTTAGGAATATAGAAGCTGATATAACAATTTTATCACAAAAAAATGGTTTCAGGGCTGAATATTCCAGGCCAAATAGGTGGGTTCATCGCACACTACCTTTAACAAACCCACACCACCACATACACCCAAAATTAGATGTGATATAACAACTAACCAAACACACCCACCACAAGACGACATTGAAGCAGAAATCCAGCCCACACTCTGGGTCTGGGAGAAGCTGCTCTGGCAATTTGCTGTCAAGTGCTACTGACATTTCTGCCTTTAAAGCAGGCCAGCAGACTATAATTACAGACCAGGGCTTTTCAGTGGTTATCTGAAGGTAACATATGCATAGAGACACCAGCAGTATGTCTGACACACAGAAACTAAAACCTGCCGCTTAGAGTCTTTCTGCCAGCAGCATGTCTTTTCTCCAATCCAATTTGATGGAAATGTCAAGGACTTTTTTTTCTTTCCTTGCAGCGCTTCTTCAATTTGTGCACAAATTACTCTGATGACAGCTTTGTTCTCTGCTTTTCTTTCAATTCCTGTATTAAAAAAAGGTTTCACACAGTCATCTCAGCTTTTTCACTAAGGACGGCGAAAAGAGCAATCAAGGACCTTGACACTCATCCCTTCTCTCTCTGACTGCTGTCTGTTATTTTTCACAGCAGTACTAAATTCCAAAGAAGATTAGTCCATTTTTTCTATCTACTCTTCTTTAAATTATTTTCTTGACTCTTTCTCAAATCACCTGTCCATTTCCTACAGCTTATAGGAGACTGGGTCATAAGGGCAGCAGTCTGAGTAGAAATCCCTCTCCCCAATTACCTCCAAGCATATACCCTGGCATTTCAAAGCCATTTGTAAGGTATAGTATGTTAGGCAAGTCTTTGATCTGGTCAGATGTTTCTTTCTAGAGGAACAGATCTAAAACAGTTCCCTTGAGAGATATCAGAAAGGCATCCTTACCAAATTCTCAAACTGCTTCAACTGCCTCCTTCCAATGTAGATGTGCAATGACGAGACTCTTACTCTCTTGAAAGTAGCTGAGCTTCCCAATTTATCAATTAGAAGGCCAACTAGGTTCTTAAGGAATCTTTTGGGTTGTTTTTTTTTATCTTTACCATCTCCGTCTTTTCATGATTATCCATGTCTTATGCCTTTAGAGGTGAATTGGAAGGTGTCAGAGCAGATTTGGTTGTTCATCGAGGCCCCTATCTCTCTGTCAATCACTTCCTTTAGGATTAGGGTCCATAAAAAGCCCCCCACCCTAGACTGTTGTTCACTCCCAACTTGGAGTTAGGAGTTTAGCCCTATTCTCCTAGAGAATGATGATTGTGAGATTTGGAGGCACTAATTCTTATCCAAGCTGTTCAAGGGCATCCAAGCTGGATATCTTCTGCCTCCTGTGGTGCACAAAGGTAAATGCAGCCAATGATAAAAGGTGATCCTGGTGGAGTCCAACATCCAACAGGAATTATTCTAACTTTTTTGAATATATAATATACAGTTGTACAGTCCTAAATGGCTGGTAGGAAAAGTCAATGATCAGATACTCCTAAAATACCTCCCCACATAAAAATGACCTCTCCAAGTGACTTGGGTGTAATCAGACTGACTCTTGCCATTTTGATGTCCTAGGTGAGATTATGGTTTAGCTCCCCCTCCACCAACCCCCAGTGTTAGGGGGCAGCATCTGTATGTACTGAATGTTTAATTATGCAAATAATTATTGCTATATGTTACCTGTGTAAACTATATTTACCATCAATATAGTTTATTTCATAAGTTAGTACATAATAATAACAACAACAGCTTCTTCAATGGTTTTAACTCCTGTTGACTTTCTAAAACGGAGTCTTTTGGAGAAGTTCAAATTCGTGCCTAAACTGTTTTAAACAGAAAATTTAAATCCATTTGGAGGTTACAGTTCAGTGTTTTCTGTCTCTATGGAGGCTTCGAAAAAGTTTGAATGTTTAGCCATTTTATTGGCACAATCATGTGTGGGCATATATCGATAAGATTTACCTGTTACTTGTTTTACAAGCAAAACCAAGCAGTTGCACCATAACGATTACTGATTGTGTTCAACATAATTATTATTCTGGATTTAGAAAATAAAGGAGGTTGCAATACTCTTATATAGTTAGTTATACAGTTAGTTATATACAGCAGCTATAGTAGCATTATTAGCTAACTTTGTTCTAACTAAGGGGGGGGGGATTGTCTTTATGGCAGGGCGGGGCGCCCGCTTTGGATAATGCTCGAAGAAATGTTGCTAAGGAGTCAGTCATTTTTTTTAATTAAATACATTAAGCAGATAAGAGACAAAGTGAAAAGCATCATCTTAAGGGTTTTATCTTTTTCAATAATTGCAGATTGTTTCAAATTTTTCCAGTGACAGACTTATTTCTATGTAGAAGGGGCAAAATATGGAAATGAACAGATAACAACACATTCTGTTTTGTAAGGGTTGTGTTTTGTTTCACACCTTTATATGTTGACTGTATGTGTGTGTCTTAATACAGCATATTACCTCTGAGGTCCAATAAGTCTCTGTTCTCATCCCAACTAATTTATGATTTTAGTGCCCTCAAATGGACCACTGTAATAAAGATGAACTGCATGTGTGTGTGGCCTTGTATTTGTTTCATTGTAAGGACCATTTTCTTAACATATACTGCACTTTGGGGACCCACTGCTCCTTGTGGGGACCAGGCTTTGGTTGCCATAAGGTAAAGTGCTGCTTTTGGGTTAGGGGTTAGGTTTAGGACTAAGGTGTGAATTGAGTTTAGGTTAGGTTTAGGGTTAGGTATGTACTGGAAATGTATAGGTTTAGGGTAAGGATCAGGGTTAGGCTATTGAAATGAACAGAAGTCAATGCAAAGTCCTTGTAAAGATAGAGAAACAAAATGTGTGTGTGTGTGTGTGTTATGTTGTATGTGTGGGTAGTCAGGACATAGTGTTTGCATGAGCCAACTTGGCAGAATAGTTTGTTTCAAGTCATCAAAGCAGTGAGGAAGGAACAATTTGAAGTGGGAATGTAAAATGGTCTCATCCACTGAGTAATTAGCTCTGAACAAAGTGACTCCTTTCAAAGATCCTGATTATAACTGCTGAGCTGAAATGAAATAGTCAGTTAACATTCATTTGTATAGATTTTAGTGAGAAAAATAAACACTTTACCTGTGCTAAGAGGTTTAGTGTTGTTTACCAATTACAATTTAAATCTAATTTAAGAGGAAATCAGCTTCAAAGGGTTGCAGTGAAAATGAGAGAGGAAAAATTAATCAATGCACCCTTCTGACATCATGGTGTTCAGGTACTACCTGCCTAAATTGATCCTGCCCATTGTTACCTTTGAAACACCCCAGGGAAACGTGATTACCCTAAAAACATCTATTATGAAGGAAACACTGTGAGAAAACTAACAGCTCCTACTAGATAACCATCTACTGCAAGTTTCAACATCTTGTCTACATTTAAACACATTCTGAAGGGCATGTTTTCTTATACTTTGGTGCCAGAGAACTGAGTACTAACATACACTATTAAAGCAAAAACAATAAGACCCCTGACATGCAGAGATCAACTGATACCGGTTTTTATAAGGCTGATGCTGATCCTGATCATTTTGACATCAGTCTAACCAATCCTTGATATGTGCTGCCGATTTTTTTGGGCCGATTCTTGAAGCTTATATTGCTTTTTCTTCCTCCATTTACATGATAAAAATGACACAATGATAACAAATGTTACACAAGTCTAAACTGAAACAAACTAACAAAAAAATCTTCTATTAACAAAACAACACATATTAACAATGGATAGGAAACAATGTATAACATTTATATCGTTTCCTTCCGTTCACAGTCAGACAGAGACAGCCTTTCAAAGGGCAGATACATCTAAATTAGACAGTTAAAAGTTGAAAGCTTACCCTTGTTGTTGGCACTCAGTCTTATAACATTACCACCCTCTCTCTGCCAGGGAGGGAGCAATAATGCATGTGGTCAAGTGATCTCAAGGCATGGCTGCTGAATGCGCTACTGGATCGACAAACACATACACACGTCGGCCGATGCCAATACAAGGAAAAAACACAAATATTGGCTGGCCGATGTATCGGTCGACCTCTACTGACAGGCAGAGTAAATAACAGATTATCTCTTTTTTATGGCGCCCGTGACTTGTTATGTAGTATACAGCAAGGGAACATCTGGTCCTTAAAGGCAATGCTTTAGGCTTTGCTTATGTTGCAGGTTCCAGGTGAAGGGACAAGAAAGCAGACCCAATGCCTTGTTTTAACAGGAGAAACGAGTGAACAGTGGGACGACAACGTTGTTGTGCTGGTTGCTCTCATCTGAATTTATTCCTGGTTACATTCATAAAATCACCACACAATTTTGTCAAGCTATTGTGATTAAGTAAGGACAATATAAACTTACTGTGACATTAGGAATTTTTACCTTATGACATAATGCCCATTATAGACAGCTATATCAAACATGCATTATTTACTAACAATCTGAGGAAATCTTCTGAGAGCTACAGTGACAACACAAATGAACTTGCAAATACGTGGGACAAATGTACTAACACACTTAACAGTGCAATATTTGCACGGGATCTCTGGTCTAATTCAGAGGACAGCCGGAGTCGATAAACATCCAGCAACATCTGAAACCATTCAAATTCAGCAAGTTATTATAAATACACTGAAATAAAATATCCCAAACATCTCTCAGTAATGTTGGTAATCATCTTTATTATTTGTTGGCTTTCTTCTTAACACTGAACCAACCTGTTTTAACAGGAGAAATGAGTGAACAGCGGGATGACAATGTTGATAGCTCTCCTCCGAATGAAGGGGAGCTTTCTCTTCACAGAAATGATGCACTTCCATCCCATAAATGTCCCGCTTCTGACATCTAATGGGATATTTGTGCTACTGCATAGCATTGTTCTAAGTATATTACATTAGATTACAAACAGGGTCATTTTCTACATTAAGATCACAATTAAAACAAAACAAATGTGACCACACCCGATGAAGGTCACATTTACACAAGAGTCTGGAAAACTGCTGGTATTTTCGGATGTTGATAGGGGAAAACTTCCATGTTTAGATGGCACTGCGTAACTGTTTAAATGAGACTGCCAAGACACCTTGAATCCGCTGAGTTGTCATGCCAGGGCACTACATGGCGCTGTGATTTTAGCAAGTCACCAAAATACGCATGTACTTTTGACCTAATGAACGAAGTGCTCATGTAACCCATTTATATTCTGTATCAGAAAATGTAACCTAAAAAGGTTAAGTAGTACACACAGTACAATGCTATCCACCATTTTTTTAATGTTATATTGCTATGTGAACTTTCACTCCTGCGGAGTACTTCACACCTCCATGGAGGGTGTTCCCAAAAAGTTCCACTCCGAACACTGGTGACCTGTAAATGAGTGGCTGGATGTTAAGGTTTCACTGAAAACCAGCTCCGTGTTAATGGGCCCTTAGAAGCAGAGAAAACTGGTGAGTGTCGGGATTTGAGTGTGTTTGACAAGGGTCTGACGGAGTCAAAGTATCCCCAAAACTGCAACTCTTGTGAGGTGTTCCGAGTCAAAAGTGGTCCAAGGAAAGAACAGTGGTGAAATACTTTTGAATGTGGGGAGAAAAGGCTGCTCTAGTTCAACAAACGAGCTATTGTTGGTTAAAATGCAGAAGAGGTTAATGCTGGTTTTGAAAGAATGGTTTCAGAATATGGTAAATGGTAAATGGCTCATGCTTTATCAAGACCAGAGGACCCCAAAACGCTTCACACTACATTCAGTCATTCACCCATTCATGCACACACTCACATGCTGGTGGTGGCAAGCTACTGGATTGTAGCCACAGCCGCCCTGGGGAAGTCTGACAGAGGCGCCATATAAACAATGTATCACGGTTTGTTGGCTGTAAGACCAGTCAGGGTGCCCATTACAACCCCTCTCCAACAACAAACATGCCTACAATAGCATGCCATGTGTATCTAAACTGAATCAATGAAGAAAGGTTGACTGGGGTTATGTTGTTATGTTGTTATGGTGGATTTTTTTTCGTAGAGCATCTCTGAAGCATTTGAAAGAAAATTCACCAGGGAAACTGAAATTTCTAGGTGCAGTACTACTTAACACTCTACTGAATGGTGTTTGCAATGCAGCCAGTCCAGAAGCGCCATTCATTTTCTTTGTCACTGATTGACTGTACCCCCAAGAGCAGGGATAAGGGAGATAAAGGTCTTAACTATTTGTGGATTTTAATTATTTATGAGTGGCTTTAGTCCCTAACTTCCGCTAATACCTTGGGTACACTGTATTTTCTTTTGCATCACATGGATGGCCAGGTTTGTAGATATTAGACTTTGGAGGGAAGGCAAATCAAAAGAGACAAGTGTAATGTTTTGGGCAATGTTCTGCTGGAAAACCTTGGATTCCACAGTATATTTGGATGTTACTTTGACACATGCCAGTTAGCTAAGCATTGTACATCCTTTTATTGGAACAATATTCCCTGAGGGCTGTAGCCTATTCCAGCAGGACTGGTTGTGTAGCATAACAACAAGTTTAATGTGCTGTCTTGGGTTTATGTGGTGGAAAATTGTATTATAAGATAATACATTATGAGTATTAATCTGATGGTCATGTTATGTTACGCCTTTATTCTAAATGCTTATGAACTCTCACCAAATGAACCTCTCTGGGCTACACACTCAAGGTTAGATGTTGTTTTCTCCAGCTGCTCAGGAGCCAGACTGTCTATCCATTGTTTTGGATTCCTTGGTATAAAACTGTTATGTTATGTTGGTATAAAACTTTTAAGTGCTGTATAAACACATCTGATCCATGCAGGCCCTACACCATAGCTTCCGAGGTCTGTGGGAGTCCATCCCATAGAAGTGTTCAGCTAGCAAAGGGAAAACCAACATGCTATAACGCAGGTGGTCATAATTTTATGCCTAACTGTTGTGTACAAATCCCAGTCGGCCTTTCCAATGTTTTTCAAAGCAGAATAATAATTTTCTGACACAATTTGCAACGTTAGAATCTGTCTCAAGTGTTACATTAGTTAATGTATGAAATAGTTATTTTTATTCATTTTTATTAAATAATTTTTTAAAGCATTTCCAAGATTAAAGCTGAACCGCAGTGAACTCTCTGAGAAAATAAATTGCTGTGGTTGGAATAAATGTTCACACTTACAGCTGATTGGTTGATTGAGCCAATTAAACCAGCATGTTTGATTATTTTCTGTGTAACCAGGAAGGATATGCTTAGAGTTTTTAGAAGCTGCTTGTACAGTTTGGCTGAAGTTTTCTTGAATAAACGAGAAGAATATGTGTTACAGCTTGTATTTCTTTTAATTCAAGACCTAATAATAAGCAAATGGCCCATTTATTACGTTGTGATGCAAAACCTCAGTAATAAAGTGCAGAACCCTTTGAGAAATAAATCAGTGCCTTAGGTTTTGGTTGATAGATTATCAAGGGGAAGGATTTTTCTGCCTGTGGAGGCATATTTTCCCCTCTCACTTTTCTAGAATAAATGACTTTGGAAGCTAGAAGTAATAAAACTTGATTTCATTTGCAGTGAAAAGAGGAATATAAACTGCTTTTCAAAAGCTACTATAAATCAAAAAACTGTAATAATGGTAAGAATAAAAAAAAATAAAGGAAGAAAATGAAACTGTGTGCCAGACAGCAAAAAAGTTACATTCTAATCTGAAGTTTTAGTCAAATACTCACCAAAGAAGTGAAATAAAGAGATGAAAAAGCCAATTCTCAGTTTATTCAAAATCTATGTCTAACTCATCATGCAGTCCACAAGTCATATGTCCTCTTCGCACACTCTTAAAACAAATGTGTTGTTTTTCAACTCATTTTCAGTATTATCATCAAGTAAATACATCATGTGCTGGTTTCTACACTTTATGTGTTATTCTACTCAATCAACTGCACACACAGATATGAGTTAAATCACCGACCAATCACACCACTTCTTTTACGCCTGCAGTTGTGGAACTTTCCACAGGTAAAAAAGTCAACTGAAGAGACCACCATTGCAGCACCTCTGTGCACCTGGCAGAGAAAGGTAAAAATAATGTTTATAAGCTGTTAATAAAGAATAAGTAGAATTCCATAATAAGGAGATTAATTTGTGCTGTTTAGTTTCCAAGTCAGTCTGTTGTGTTTTCTATACTTTATATAGGGGATTCAGACTGTGCTTCAGGACTTGCTAATGTAATGTTATCCTGAAAACCTTTGTTCCTCTTTTTCAGAAAAATTGAAAGCCTCGACAATGAAAATTCTTGTAAAAATATTCTTTGATGGGAAGGACATCTCTAAGAAGGTCCTCAAACTTTGTTTTGCCTTAACTCTGTTGTCCCTCTTAGCTACAATTTAAGAGGTGAACATCTGTTTGGTGAAATAGTTCACTTTCTAAAAGGTGAGAGGATGGTCTTGATGTTTGTCACTTGAATATTTTGATGATTGCTACTATGCTTATCTGGTGTCTAGTATGAAGTGGTTGGCATAAATGACCTTGCTGATGTCAGACCATTAGGCCTGTCGCGTTTCCAGGGAGACAGATTGTACTTGAATCCCAGGAACAAAATTGTTTAAGATGCTCCAAAATGCATCTTAACTTTTACAATAAAAGTTTAAAAACCTATATTGTGATATATTAATACTTACAAAGAAATTTGATTGTTAACCCCTTTAAATGGGTTTTATGGTTTATGTATGAATATGCTTATGTATTTTTGTGGCTTGTAATAGATGAATCAGTTTTGCTTGGAAAAAGTCAAAAAGTAAAATTTTTCAATCAATTTATCACATTGTTTTAACTGATGTTTTAACACAGTATTCAGTACGGTTGATGGAATTAAAAACTACTATAATGTACCTTTCTAGATCAATAGATCTGTAAATTCTTTTAAAACCTTGTTGCGACACAGCTTCTATCCAGTGAGTAAGAACACATCACCAAATAAGTCAGGTCTTGTAAAAACATGACTGATTTCATCTGCTGTGACATTAAGCACATTTATATTGTTTTCTAATCCAGGTCCTGTTGCACTGGTTTTAGATTCTGTCTGTCTCTGTCACTTTATCACTGTATTCATTGTGTGTACCATTGTGCCAGCGTAGCTTACTACCATCAGTGTCTGAATGTGTGCATTAATGGATGAATGACTGATTGCAATGTAAAGTGCTTTGTAGCCCTTGCACTTGATAAAACGCAACACAGGTGCAGGCCATTTACTATTTATTTACCTGAATTAACAGAAACACATTTAAATCATGCCAGAAGAGGGTTCCATTGGACAATCTTGAAAGAGATGCTTGAACAAAGAAAAAAACAATCTGATGAACATATACAAGCATTACTCAATTTACAGACATCAGTGACAATTTGGAAGTGTATTATGTAAAGGACCAGCTGGTGATAGAAGACTGGACCCAACTGCTAGCTGAAGGCTGAAGAACTAGAAGGTTTGATGAACTGGAATAAAAACGGAGGAATTATATAACCTAAATAAACAACTAACAACAAAAACACAAGTACACTAAGGATCAGTGGAAACTGAACAGAGTCTTCTATAGTATGGTCATAGCATTACACCCAGCTGACCAGATGATACACAACGTTGGGTTCATAAGAATGCCATAAAACAAGATTTCTATCAGGGAAACAGAGAGATCTGATCAATCACAGACTGTGTATCTGTAATCAGATGAATAACTACAATATGATTGACAGAGGGTGTTTTCACACCTGACAGTTCGGTAGACTTGGTTTGATTGATCACCAAAATTGCAACATTAATTACATTTTCAGCTGGTGTGTTTCGCTTTCACACTGCACTGCGTCAAACGAACCAAACCCTTTGAGCAACCTATTTACCCCCTCGCCTTTGGTGGTGTTGTACCAAGAACCACTGAAGGAAACGACACATAAACCTTTGAACAAGACATGAGCACAACTTCCTCCCTCTCAAAATGAAAACAAAAATAGAGTGCTGTAAAATTTTAGCAGTTGTAGAATTTCTCTTTTGTCTTTGATAAGAGACCACAATCCATTTCTCCCATTAGCACATGACTCACATGTTTGTTGTGGTTGTATTTACCCAGAATGCCCTGTGTTATAGTCCATTTCCTGCTTTTGGAGCGGTCTCTGGTCCACTTGGCATCCACATATGCATTCGAACTGCACCTGAGTCCAAGACCTAGGTTTTTAGGTGGACCAGAGTTCGCTTTTTTGGTCCACATCAGAGTTCCATTGCACATTCACACCTCCCCAATTGAACCAGACTTTCAAGGCAAATGAGCTACAGTTTTATTAGAGCGGACTAAATAGGGCAGGTGTGAATGCATCCTGATTCATCTTCATTTAACAAAAGAAAGAGAAAAATCCCTTCACAAAATACAGATATTATAAGTACTAAAGAACATGTCATGTACTTTCCATGTACTGTTTTATTTCCAATGGAATGAGTGGAAAAAAAGAAGTAAGGTAGTCATTGAAGAGGCACTTGTCTTTTTGGGAAAGGAGCCATTTGTACATTATTACAACTAACTATTTTTGTACTCATGTTCTAAAGGCCCTCTCTTCCCTCTTTCCCTGATGGGCCAACCTTGTCAGCTGCATCACTTTGCCAATGAAATGTTTGTTGAAACAAACAAGAGCTGCAAACTGTAACCGCCTGTGGAAAGCGGGTTGCCTGTTAGCTAAAGGTAAACACATCGTGGGTGGGTTTTTTAGCAGGAACAAGTAGCAGATATCTCTGTGCAGAGCCTTGAAAGCAGCTGGTTATATATTTTTTTTTTTATCTTGGTGACAGCAAAGCAGACATCTTTTTCCTTTTGCTTCTTTGGGAAAATAACAAGTTTGAGTGCTTTCAGGTTCAGACTGTTGCTGATAACCCCAGTTTCCATTAAACAACTCGAATAGTGGCTAACAGTTCCCATCTGTGCCAGCTACCCAGACTAGGAAGCCCTCGTGGAAGCAGCAAGTGTGAAAATAGTTGCCTTTTCTTTTCTGCAACCAGGGAATAACACCACCTTGAGGGACCTTTTCCATTACAGCTAATAGGGCAGGATAGATACTGGTTAATGAGCCAATGGGTCGGCCTTCATCCGGATTGTCCTTTGTTTTCCTCTGCACCTACAGCTAGGCAGTGTTACAGTGGTGTTTACCTGCTCTAAATTGACTTCATTTAAAGGTAATACACTGTGGAAAGACAGTGATGCTGTGGAGATGAAGCTGCTGTGCACTTTCATCTGAATTACTTGTGTGATCCAGAAGGACAGATAATTTAATTTCAAATGCCTCTGAGATAAGAACTTTATTTGTTAAAAGTAGTTTCACCTAAAAAATCCTATTGAAAATACCAACAGAAAAAAAAACAATTGTTACAAAAGTACATGCATATTGTCAAGTAAAAAACTTTTGAAATGCCTAACTGTGAAAAAGGCAGGGGCCCCATGTAAAGAACCTGTGTTGATTTTCCACTGTTTGAAGAAAGAAAACTACTTAAGCAAAAAACAGATCCAGATGTATGAAACTGTGCATATGCAGTGATTTAAGTATAGTTGCTGATAAACTTGGAAGTGACCCAGTAAGCAAATAATCAGTAGACCTGATTTCAACAAACTTAGGCCCCATGGGCCAATGAAACGGCTATTTCTGGCAGTGGTTTAGACCAGTGGTCCCCAAACCTGGTCCTCAGGTCCCACTGTCCTCCATATTTTAGGTGTTTCCCTGCTGCTGCACACCTGGCTTAAATGAATTGGTGATTAACAGGCTTCTCTAGCAACTGAAGACATACTAAGGAGGTAATGCAATCATTTGAAGCAAGTCTGTTGGAGCAGGGACTTATCTAAAACATGCAGAACAGAGGGCCCTGAGGAACAAG
Source organism: Anableps anableps (assembly GCA_014839685.1). NCBI lineage: Eukaryota > Metazoa > Chordata > Actinopteri > Cyprinodontiformes > Anablepidae > Anableps > Anableps anableps. Next base: position 33,491,564 of record CM026076.1, read on the forward strand.
ACTGAAGACCACTGGTTTAGACCACCTAATATAAAAGTGGTCTAAGCAAGAGTGATGGTGGCACACGTTTCCATCGTTGTGTCCTTGGGCAAGAAACTTCACCTGCCTTGCCCTCTGGTGGTGGTCAGAGGGCCTGGTGGCATCTATTGTATGGCAGCCTTGCTTCTGTCAGTCTGCCCCAGGGCAGCTGTGGCTACAATGTAGCTCATCACCATCAGTGTGTGAATGTGTGTGTGAATGAATGAGTGACTGAATGTAGTATAAAACACTTTGGAGTCCTCTGGACTAGATAAAGCACTACACAAGTAAGGGCCATTTACTTTGTGAAGTGTAACTAACCCCCAAACCAGCTTTTTTGCTGATAAACTCTAAATAGCTTATTTAGGGTTTTCTCTTTATATTTCTGTGCAAATGTTTACATTTTCATGTAAATTTGTTAAGTTTTTGCCTAAAACCATCTCAGTGCTGGCCTCCTATGGTCAAATGGTATTTAGGCAGTTGAATTTTCCTATTGGTTACAGCAGTACAGCCAGTACACTACGTCACACCTGGTTCTTGGCTCCGCCCACTTAACAAAACTCAAAAACAACTTTTAAGTAATTACATCTTTTTTTCAGTTGTTATATCATAGTAATATGTGTGTGAAAAATCGAGAACACTATGGTAAATATGATAAAACCATGGATTTTTATCTAAAGCATAGACATCGAGCTGCACAGGATGAGACCCGACAGGCAAGAATGATTCTGGATTTCATCAGATATGAAGTTCAGTTTCTTGTTCCAGAATCTCTGCACTCATGTCTACAAAGCAATGTGACAAAGAAACGGATGACCAGGTGTGGATTTGGAAAAACTTGCTGGGCTGCAAAGAGACCCGACCTTAAACTGATAGAAAACCTTTGGGATGAGTTAGAGGAGAAAACACGAGTCTGGCTCAGTCGTCCAATATTAGTGTCTGATGTCATAACTGGCTTCTGAAAGAATGGTTAAAAATCCCTGTAAACATATTTCTAAACCTTGTGGGATCCTAATCAACTCTATAGATTAAGAATGGGTGAAAACAAACAAGGGAATGCATAAATGGAGAAAACATGGAACAGTGGTAGACTTTCCCAGGAGTTCCTAATCTACAGATTGCTCCAAGAGCACATCAAAGCCTCATCCAGGAAGTCATGAAAGAATCCATTACATTTAAATCACTGAAGGCCTGAAAATTATAAAGGAGAATCTCCTCCCATCAGTGTGACTTTAACTTCACGCAGAGTTGGGTTTGTGGAGCAGGACAATGATCTGAAGCACACAAAGCAATTCTAATAGTGCGTTCAGACAAAACACGATTTGAGTGTTAGGAGTGTCTGGTTTACATGCCAAGTCTATGTGGATGCACACCTAGAGGGTGTCAAGAAGTCTCGCGGTGCATCTAGCGCTGTGTGTTTTGAAGCATTTCATGGATCTGGCTCTGTGTTTTCAGATTTCAAGCATTTGATGCGCATACAGCGGCAGATGCTAGAGTTGGAAAATCAGAACTTTTTGCAGCTAGAAAACCAATCAGAGACTCCACTATGTGATGTAGTGGCCCATTTTCTGAAGGACCAAGAGCCCGGGAAGTTGTATCATACAAAGACAACAATGGATGACAAACTCATCGTCACTGTTTGTGCCTGTTCTATTATCTACGACCAGTCAAGCAGGTCGTCAGACTGAGCCTGCATCTTTCCACACGTTGTTCAGACGAGTGTCTTGAGTGATTTCGACGCTCGATATCAAGTGTCTGACTTCAAAGTGCACAAGCATCCAACTGGAGGCATTGGACTCCTTTTTGACGTGCAAAACGCGTTCGGTCTGAACGGAGCATAACTCTGAATGGCTTAAAAACACTTAACACACTATTGTTGCCACAAGGAATGGCATTACCAGTTTTTATGTTTATGGGATGTTTTCTTTTTTACAGATTTCCAACTTAGGTTGATTTAGATAGCTTTTTTCCTTATTAAATGTAATCACTATTCAAAAACTGCTTTTTGTGTTCAATGAGGTTATTGTTGCCTGATGTTGAGCTTTTGACCTCCAGAGGAAGCTATTGAATGCCTCCTAATTGCTATTGAAAAAGGTAGTCCTTAATTAGATTTTTTTATTTTTTTGACCATCAGGATTTTTTAAAATGTAGTTTGAAGTATTTTAACTAAAGCAATATTTAAACTAAAGCAATTTTTTAATTAAGACTGAATCCAAACAAAATGACACTTCAGACATTTTTATCCATTCCTGTTATTCATTTTTAGAATGTATGAATCCCCCCAAAAGCATTAAATGTCTCTGTTTTTGCATCAGAGTCTGAATTCATAGAAGCCATGAACCCTCTCCATCCTCCTCTGGCCTTCTTCTGCGTCTTTCTGTGGCTCTTCTCATGAAGTGTCCAGGAGCAGTTCATGGATGATGGTAATTTCTCGTCTTGTTTTGAGTTTAGATTGTCAGATAAAGGCAAAGCGTTTTAAATGCTGCCTCTCTCTGATCCTAATTGGCATGAAACCGAAGAAGTGGAGCGAATGATCTGGAATAAGTCGTGTGGTTCCATTCTGTTTGTTTGTGGCTATGGCTTTGAACTGTGCCGGTGTCCCGCGGGTGCTTTCAGATACCACCAGTAATATATTGTTCATGGCGCAGGGCCTCAGGCAGACAGAATGATGGATTGAGCTGTTCTGTTTTCTTCTCACAATCCGTCTTCAAAGAAACAAATCGATCTGGAACAGACGAGAAGGGGAATGGGTAAAAAAATAAAAAATAAAAAAAAAAAAGCACACAAATAGACTTTCTTTAGAGTGTTTTGATGTGATGTGTTATTTTGTCAGAAGCATTTTCAAATCAAAGTTTACCTTTTGGATCAGAGAACAGCAGAGGTATGTGTGAAGTTTTGAATGTGTGCGCGCGCGTGTGTGTTAGTGTTGGTCAGGAGCAGCGGTGAGTTCTAATAGGTGGGGGAGTGACCTCATGACTCCTTTCTAAAGCTCTAAATCTATCCAGAGGAACTCATTCACATATTTAATCGCTAAAGATTAAGAGCACATCAACATTTTTATACATTTTCATGTACTAGTTTTACCTCGTTTTTTGCAGGAGTCATAAAACTTTAAGCAAATGGGTTCTTCGCTGTTCTTAAGAACATTCATATTTCCTATTAAATTAATAAAACCAAACTAGAGGAAAATCAATTTCCCTTTCAGGGAGATTTATTATATTTTATGATTATTTTTATTATTTATAGTAGTGGTGGAAGTATTTGTATTATTGCCTTTTCTTTTACAGGCCCTTAAAAACTATTTAAGTTTTTTATGTACAACAAAATTACAACAGTTCCTTTTAATAAATAAATAATAATATATTGTATGTTTTAGAATAATTATTTATTATTCAAATATATTCAGCAATGTTACCACAACAATTTATGATTATTACACATTGTGAAAAACAGTATCATTATAAGTCTTCCTAATATTAATATTTATATATCAAAATCATGAAACTTTTATACATTTAATTATTGAAATTTAGGAACGGTTTTATTTAAAAAAAAAAAAAATTTAGAAAATCCATTTTAAAATCATTTGTATTATAATATATTTATTTTATAGCCACAAACATTTATTATTATTATTATTATTATTATTATTATTATTATTATTATTATTATTATTATTAAAGGCATAGGACCATGGGGGTTTAGATGTATCAACAGATCAACACCATCATCATTTCGTCATCACAATAATTTGCTCATTTTACATTGATATTAATCACTGCTAACCTGAAACACATCCCAGATCCACTATTAGTATTACTTTCCTGATCTTTAATGTCATCACATGTAGTGTAAACAGACTAAACCACAGTCTTGGTGACACGAGTCCCCTGCCCTGTGTATATTAGGAAGCCGCAGTATGTCCTAGGGAGGTTTTCATCAAATCTTTGCTGTTAATTAGTAAAATCCCATATCCCTCATTTTCTGTGGCATTAACAACCTGTAGCTGTCAGCTTCGGTTTGTCAGCTCAATAAGCAAACAGAGGCTTACTTCTCTTCCAGATGCCGTGGATTACCCTGCAAGACAGTTGTAGTAACATTTAACGCCTCTTGAGGGCAGAATGACTCTGTGATAAGAAAAATAAGCAAACTCGATTTTATTATTCTCCTTTGCTCTCATTCCCTATTTCATTTCTTTTTAATTTCCTGTTCTCAACAAATGGCTCTTTCTTTCTTGAACATAGATTATATTTAGACTTATGATCTGACATAAAATTGAACTTTGTGTGCAGCATTGATTTGATAATCACAATGTAAACAATAACGTTTTATGGATACATTTTACCCAGTCATCATTTCTTTTATGCCATTTCCTTACATTTTATAGTCACTTTTCCTTGAGTACTTACTTTTCTAGATATTAAATAAAGGTTCAATCCCAGCTCACTTAAATAAAGTACTTCAGCAAAGCTTTCTTTATGATTTCCATTGTCATAAAGAGTGTGAACAAAATTCCTGTAAAGACCGGACACTGGTTTGATCAGCCTGACTAGTTTGGTTCTGTTGACCTCTTGAGAGTCATACCACTGCACACCAAAGAAGAGAAGGTCAGCAGGATTTCTGGATGACAGATGAGAATGGTATGGAGGAGGGGATATGTCACATCTAAGTGACTTTTCCTTAGCTGGAGGTAAATCTGCTGAGCATAGCCAACACGATGTCCTTTAGCCTGCTGTCTACTGTGGTTAACAGAAACGGCAAAAATCTCAAGAAGCTCTATTTTTGCACCAACACAGCATGAGTTTTAAATCAGAGTTCAAAATTTAAGCACAAATTCAAACAAAGCAGTCATTTCAGGAGTATGACTGGTCAGATATTCAGCTTTTCACTTTATTCATTTCTAATCTTTTACTTGTAGATTTTGAAGGATAGAGGCAAAAATAGCTTTCACGGATGACTGTTCAGAGGTAAAATAAGCCAATTCCTTGCTGGGGTGGTTTTTGCATGAATGGCACACTGGGTTACCCTTGCCTTCTGCTTTACAGACACACACACACACACACACACACACACGCACACACACACACACACACACACACACACACACACACACACACACACACACACACACACACACACACACTATGTCTTTCTGTATTCACAAGGACTTTGCACTTTGTATTGACTATATTAATTTTTCATTCATTTCTATATCCTAACCCTAACCCTTACCCTAAACGTACTCATTACCAGTAATGCTAACCCTAAACCTAACCTAAACTCCATTCATACCTTAGTCCTAAATCTCACCTCTAACCCAAAATCATCACTTCTCCTTATAGGGGGCCTACAACCCCCTGTAGTTTGGAGCCACTATTCATTGACTAGACATGGAACCAAGGCAAAAATCATCCTAGGGGGTGGGCCAAATTCCTTAATACTTTATTGCAGTCTTGACATTTAACCAATCAACATGCTCCTTAGATCTTTGGCAAGGCCTGCCGGTTTTCTCCTCCAAGGTGGCAAAGCTGCTGGAAGTGTCATCTGTAAAATTGATGACCATTTCGACACTGTCCCAGTACTTCAGGGCATTGGCATGCAACTTAAATTATTCTGGCAAATTTGCTGGTTTCTGGAGGGTAACAGTAAAAGTAAGCATGGCAGGAGAGACTTTGCTGTTCACTCTGATGAACTGCAAACTTCTTAAAGAGAAAATCTCACATGAAAAACATCTGGAACCAAGGTGCTGGAAATAGAACAGACAAGTGATCTGTTGTCTCCGTTGTCATAAGATGATGTGAGCCATACAAACATATAACTGGGATGGTAATGATTTTCTTTTGCAAAAATATTTTGTTGTTAAATACCATGGAAACCTCTCAACCTTCATCCTTTAGCAACACATCTTAGCATGTTTAGCTGCACACAGAAAACTTCTAGTTTGCTTCTTTAACCCAAATGTTAGTTTTATTTTGTAAGGACAGAAATTGGGTTATTTTAACCTAATACTGGTTCAAAAAATAGTAAATCAGTTTATTGGGTTACAGAAGAGACTACAAGCAGGCATTTTGAATGATAAAACAACGTCATCAGAATTGACTGGCCCTCTTCCACAAGATAAAATAATAAAAAAAGAAAGATGGTAAAAGTATGCTACAAAACAATGCTAGATAATAATAAATAAATAAATAATGCTACAAGTGTGCTCACTAAAAATAACACTTCTAGTGCTGACTACATTCAACATTCACACATCAGTCATCCCAACTCTCATGCATGTGGCATGAGTCTCAAGTTTTTCTTCTTGTTCTCTCTCTCTCACTCCATACAAGGAAAGTAATTCCGCGACACAGTAACATTGCTTTCCATCCGACTATCTGTTTTTGGTCTTTGTAAACACAATGGTAGTTTTAACGGTATCTCCTTTGGTGGTAGGACTTCTCACCAACACCATCTTTTTTGACCTGTGGACAAGACGTGCATGTGGTACAATCCACTGTCTGTGTCAAAAGATCCTTGGAATTTGCTTACATGCAGGTAGTAATTATGCAAATAGACACCTGGATGTCTAAACCAAACCCACTCCTGGCTGAAAGTACCCTGGTAAAAACCAGCACCTTGTTCTACACTTTGATTCATATAGAGGGTCTGGACCCTGGGCGACTGAGAATGGATTGCTTGCTGGACACATTGACTCTATTGAAGTTTGAAACAATTGGATCTGATTTTACCGCTAACGTTTGGCTGTGACATATGTGATGCGCCAGGTTAACTGTATAGCAAGCAACGTAATGAAGCTTACCAGAAATTGCCTGTGCTGTACACGACAATCTCTTAAACAGTCATATAGTTAATGTGAATAAACGTATTGGTTAGTTTTTGAGCATTAACTAAATTTCCATACTGTTTAACACTGCTAGGTGAAAAAACAACCTAATTTGAGTTAGTTTGCTAACCAAGCCCTGGGTTTAATATGGACTGGTCTACTCCTGGGTTGATTTAGACAAACAAATGAATTTGGATAGCACATTTCATATTCAATATTTAACCCTGTTTGAAATATTACCTCTCCATAGTGACATAGGCCATAGGATACTTACTCCAAGCGAAACTGCATTGAAAAGACATAGAAAGGACTACTTTGCCTTCTACCGTAACATGTTTTGATCACCAAAACCTGTTCATGACTTATTTTAATCACATAAAAGCCCAATAAAATTGGGTTGCTGTTTGTGGTTGTAATGAAATTAATTAGTCTTTTGAAAGGTACATGAGCAGAGTATTTTTGTTGACCAGTTAGTCCTAGTATGCATTCACACATATTCGAGCAGAATCAGCAAAGCAACTCGTTTTTTTGTTTTTCTGTCTCAGATATGGCCTTCGACATAAAAGGCAAGAAGGAATCAGCCCACATGCAAAAATAAAATATGTTCTTCAAGCTCTGTCGTTCCTGTTTTCTCACCCAGAACTGCCAACGCTAATAAAGGCAGCCAGAGTCTCCTACTCAGTCTGCTTGGCAGAGCTCGACTCTCAGTGATATCAGTCTAAGAACAAAAACAGAGTGAGATCCAATGAGTTTCCTACCAGTCTCTCCACCTTTTATTCCAGTTATACGTTTCAAAAATATACTGCCCATAGATGACTCACTGGGCCTCTTGTTCACACACTGTTCTGTTCTCAGGTTTCAACCATCCACCTTTTCTAGTTGCTTTGGGTGAAGTCCACATTAATCTTAAAGAGAATCCAATGGTTGTGGTGACTCACAAGTAGCAGTCATTACTCAGATGCTCTCTCCAGTGTGAACATTTTGCCACATAACACCACAACAAGCAAGATCTTTTCTTCGATCACAGCCAGAGGCGACAGGTGATATAGGGGGAACCTGGGGCACAGCTACTTCTGTTGGCAGTAGGGAAGACTGAAGAGACTGCAGACATTGAGGTCATTTGGGATGCATTCAGAACTTAAAAAAACCTCTGTGTCTGCTTAAATGTATTTACCGTTTCAGACTAGAGCTGAGCTGGCATTGGCAAGGTTTAAAAAGTTTGAAGTCTTTTAAAACGAAGAATCATTTTTTGTATACGATCTAAACTAACAGTTCAAAAGTACAAAAATTTACCATTCAAACCAGTTTTCCATGTATAACTCATTCTTTCTATTTATAACTGACAGTCAAAAATCAAAATTTGGTAATGCTGTTTTGATCAAAAATACAAAATTGAAAAACAAAATGGATGGATGGAGTTGTACATTGGATGACATATTGAATTAGTTCCAGAATAATCTTTTTGATCATCAGGTCTCACCAAGGTCTTATCAACACCTCCTAAATAAAATCTTTGACCATTTACAACTTCATGGAAACTGTTTTTATTCAACTCCACTCTGTTCTATACTGACCACTTTGAAAGGCTACAACATAATAATATATAGACTCACTGGTCACTTTATTAGGAACATATGAGGCATCATGTTGAACTCCCTTTTATGTTCACAACTGCCTTCATTCTTTGTTATATAGATTCAACAAGGTGTCAGAAACCTTCCATAGAGATTTTAGTCCATATTGAGCATTTCTCAGTTGCTGCAGTAATAAAATCAAATTGTAATAATAATAATAATAAAAAAAAAAAAAAAAAAAAAAAAAAAATTCAATACAGTCTTAATTTGAAGCCTTTGTTGGAGAAAATTTGAAAAAATAAATCAGCAATGATTCTTTAGATAGTAAAGGCAATTGTTTTCCTTCCATTTTCCTTTTCTTTCCTTCATGTATTTCCTGATGAAGTGTTTTTCTGTCAGTGTCTCTTGCTAACTCTCACTAACCAGACCCTGGAACCTAAGAATGGGGATTAAATTAGATTCAACATTTTAAGCAGAACATCTGCTTATGTTTTCCTATTGTTGAACACCTCATAATTGATATCGTTTTAGTAAGTTGTATTTGAAACTTAAAGACTTAGGTGAAGACTTGCTGCACATTGCGAATCCCAGTAGCTCTCCAGTCTCTTTGTTTATAGTGCTTTGTTCCAGTGTTATACTATAATAACACCATTATACACAGTAAAACAGTGAAACCAGTTGAAAATAGCCAAAGATGTTATTCAGGAAGTGTTGAATCAGATCCTGGTGACGGCTGAGGGAAACAGAATTTATTTCAATAAACACCTTGTTGGTGTAGAAGGTGTACTTGAATGCACCGTGAGGTTATCGCCTGTGGCTATGAAACACAGCGCAGAAGCACATTACTGTGTCAGCAGGACAGAGCTAGTAGGAAAATGCATCTCCAAGGTGGAGGTGGAGTTCGGCTCGACATGCCATGTGTCTGATACGCACAGAAAATCCCTGATCGCTGCGGCAGATGGATCTCGTACAAGATTCTATGCTCAGCACGACAACTTCCAGATCACTTAAACCTTGCCATCTTTCCTGCGGTCCCTTTTTCCCATTTTGGATTCTTGAAAAGATACTTTTTTCAGTACTGATTGTCAGTTAAAAATGAAGCAAATGAATACAGATTATCATCTCCTATCTCCGTTTCCTGTGTTAATAAATCATCAGCTTCTGTTTATATACCTGCATACTGCAAGTAACCCTTTGGTTTAAAGGTTGATGAAACAAGGCGTGAATAAAAAGCAGGGTTGTTTATGAGATCGGAATTATTTTGAGACATTAGAAGTCCTCATTCTGCATATCAGCAACATATCCTCTTCCTTGTTAGTGTTACATTGACATTATCTTGCTGAATTCCACTTCAAAACATTCTGTATTACCCATCATGCTTTAAAATCATGGCGAAAGGAGAGAAACCCCGACATAATAAAAAGGATCTGATCTTTGACAGGTCATGACGTTTCCACCCCTGTGTTCACAGTTGGATGCTGTTCTTGGGATTGTGCACATCCTTCTTCTTCCTCCAAACATGGTGAGAGTTTATATCATCATGGCCTTGGCCACGGTGGGCAGGATGGAGCCTGGCTGATTGATAGTGGAGACAGGTGTCTTTTATACAGGTAATGAGTGGAGGACAGGAGGGCTTCTGAACGATGAACTAGCAGGTCTGTGATAACCAGAATCTTCCTGGTTGCTTGGTGATAAAATAATTATTTCAAGCAATGAAATGCAAATTGATTATTTAAAAACAATACAATTTTTGATTTTCTGAATTCCTTTTAGATTCTGTCTCACGGTTGAGATGAGAATTCCAGTCCTCTCAATTCCTTGGAAGTGAGAAAACATGGAAAACTGGTGTATCAAATATTTCATTTCTCCACTGTAAAACCAACATGAAGCAGGTTGTAATTTCTTTTTCACATGCCATATTTGTGACTTAATCCTACTCTATAAAGGTGTTGTGTGGTTGTCTTTGGATAATAACGGCTGTGATGGTTATCAGAGGGTGGTGTTCAGCAGGAGGTCTGAGACTGTGCTCAGACAAGGAAGAAATATCAGAGACACAGACAGCTGACAACTGGCTGCCTCCATTCTCCTTCTTACCTTTAGTTTCTTCTTGTTTATCTCTCTTTTCCTCCCCTACAACGCTGGCTTGAGCCAAGCAGCACTGGCAGTAATAGACATTGAGCTGCAATTAATCCTGCCTCACTCGATTTGCCAATAGTCATCCTGCTGAGAAATGGAGGAGGGGGGAGGATAATGGTTGAGATGAGGAAAAGCAACAGTAGATTCTTTCTGGGCTGCATATCGATGTGTTGTTTACCATGTTTGTCATGCTGTATAGTCATTTAAACTTTACGAAGAGAGAAACAAGGAAGGAAGATATCAGACTGGAAGACTGAAAATGAAAAGAAACAGATTATTTTAGTCTCAAAATACACAAACAGTGATTCAGTGGAATTAGAGACAGATGTGAGTTAAAATGACAAATAGATTTAGAGATTCATGGGGAAACAGACTTAGCATCTCTCTCCTCTAATCAAGCTGAACTCCACCTGCCAACGTGATGCTGATAATTCCTAACCCCCCAAACAACCAGCTGCACCAGCTGTGCACAGTCAGTAATCTGAAAACAAACCTAAAAATACACAGAAAACTGACTGTTTTGAGAGGAAAAAAAGACAACAGAGAAGAAGTAAAGCATGATCTGTTTTGACAGCCAGAGAGCCCTGAGAGCACGTTTTCGGCCTTTTCCACTGAGGGAGCCGGTTCTTGGGGATAAAGGCTGTGGATGGAGCTGGAAGCAGAGCGCGGTACTCGTGGATGTCACATTTGCAGCTTTAAACAGGTGGCACATTACCGTTGGCATTCGGAGAGCAGCGCCGCAGGGCGACTTTCATAGCCTCCTGCATTTCTCTAGTCAAGACGGCCTTTCAGCGGATGACTGTGGACTGTTAACCCTCTTCCTTGCTTCCCCTTTACTTTACTCCTGTGGAGAACAAACTCCAACAAAACAGAAAGTCTTTTCATGTCATTTACGTTCATCTTCATCTAATAGCAGGCTCTGGAGGTTCATTGCTTGTAACTAGTGGTGGGACTTGAGTTAATTGCTGGGTCTGTAATTAATCAATTGCAATTAATCTCATTTTCATTGACAACTATATATTGACAAAATAAGCAATATTTTCAATTCATAAACCCTTTCTGCAGCTAAATTACTGAATAAATAGGCATATGAGCTCAACAACAAATATATTTATTGTTTTTTTCTGTTATTTAGGTTATTCAACTATCAGATTGGTGCAAAATGCTACTGTACCCACTCAGCTTTCAGGTGATTCAGAAACCCCTGATCATTCATGTAACTTCTTTAAAAAAATAGGCTATGATAAAAGAGGCAATGGCCAGGCTAATGACACACAAATGAATGAATAAGTATTGATTTTATTTAGGAGTAACACCAATAAATACTCTGCAAGGATAGATAAGCTGGTTTATTTACATAAGGTGGAAAAAAACTCGACCAAAGTTCCTACAAGTTACGACTTTTCATACTTCATAAGAAGTAAAGTGCAGAACTCCCAGAAAGTCTTCATAGTCTTCATAGAAAATCTGACTGCAGCACACTCACTTCAAATGCTTCAGACTCCACTCAAGAAAAAAAACTTCTGCCCAGAATAAGTGTCCAGAATGACTGCAGCCCCGTTCTGGGAGAGAACACATTTCTCTGTTCTTGTGGAGTATTGACAGGCCTTACAGGTGGCTAAATAAAAACAGAACGTGACAAAACACAGAAGAATTGCCTCCTTGGAGGTAAATTAAAAAGTGTCTGGTTATAATTTTGGTTTAAATTAAAATCTAAATCCTCATGATTTTCAGGGACATGTTTTTTTGGTTGTCTGCCTGTTTTTTCATACACGCCAGAGCATGGTTAAATATGCGTAAAAAAACATTTATTGAACCTTTTCATCATTTCATTTCCTCTCCAGGTTGTTACACACTATATTTCAGCAGCCAAAACTACTGTATTTCCAAGTACATAAAACACATGTAAAGAAAAACAAAGTGTTGAGTGGATCACCTGGGGCTTTTTTTCTGTGCATTTACATGATTCATTTCCCTCATCTAGAACCCAATTTGGCACCAGCTGTGAGAGTAACTGATGAAAAAAAATTATACACTAGCAGTAAAACTAAATTGGAAGTAACTTTTGAATGAAAACAGTGATGAATACATTCCATTATAGATAAAAATGCATCATGTGGATGAAAGATGTGACTTTCGAAAAGTTGCTTCACATTTTCACTCTCTGAACAACTTCCACAGTCATGCCTTTTTGTTGTAGGTTTAATTTATATCTTTTACAGCTAAATTGGATGGGTCTCAGTCCAAGGCTGTGATTGGCTGTGGCTTTGCTGTTCTGCATATCATTGCACAGATTGTTGCACTGTTGCGAACTACTCTGTAAGGAAAGTAGCCACTGATTGCCCAAAAAGCTACACAGTCATTAAATATTAGCAGCATTTGTTGCTAATTTATTTATAAAGGAATTCATTTCAGTTTTTTCTACTTACACTGGTTTTATTTTTAACCTCAGCACTTAGGATCCTACAACATGTCACAGTGAAAGTCTGATTAGTTCGGGGAGGTGTGAATGAACTCTGAACTCTGATGTGGACCAAAAAAAGCGAACTCTGGTCCACCTAAAAACCAAGGTCTTGGTTCGGTTGACGTGAACTTTGGTGCAGTTTGAATACATATGTCAATTCCAAACGGACCAAAGACCACTCCAAAAGCAGGAAGTGGACTAGCGCATGGGATTCTGGGGAAATAGAACTAAAACAAACTTTTGAGTTAAGCACTAGCAGGAGAAATGGCTCGTAGTATTCTGCCAAAGACAAAAGAGAAATCTTACAACTGCTAAAATCTGACACCGCTTCATTTTTGTTTACATTTTGTGAAGAAGGAAGTTGCGCTCAATCTTGTTCAGAGGTTTTCGTGTCTCTTCCTTCTATGGTTCTTGGTGCAGCGCCACCACAGGCAAGCAGGTAAACAGGTTGCTCAGAGGGTTTGGTTTGTTTGACACAGTGCAGTGGGAAAGCCAACCACACCACCTGATGCTATAACAATGTTGTCCTTTTGTCTACTGGACTATCAGGTGTGAAAACATCCAAAATCTAAAAAGACAAAACAGAGGAACAGTGTTAACGACCATGTGAGAAGATGAGGCATTGACCTGGAAGGGCCTTAGTATAGGTTATAGGTCTGTTCACCTCTTCATGAACTGTCTCTACTGGCTTTTCTGACTCGACAAAGATGCCGTTTGTTTGGTATTGTATGTGACTTTGTCCCTTTATCCACTGGCAGAGCCAGAAAATTTACATCAGGGTGGTCAGACTGGGACCATTGCTCGCCTGAGGTGGTCAACAATTGATTGGTGCCGGAGAAACGTCTGAGCACAACATCCGGATTTTCAAAATATTTTCTTGAAGGCCTTGCTATATTAATAAATATATGCCTATATTTATAAATATTTGCAAAGTTATTAAGTTATGGTTATTCATAAAACACAAATGAACAGGACTGAGCAATGTTTTTTGTTGTCACTTTCTCGTTACACAGAAGACTTATAAATGACTTGCAGAGAAAATTAACTAACTGTCCCTTCACCCTTACATTGCACAAAAACTAGCTCTGCAAAGAGCATGAAGTTTGTCATCATTAATGTTAGCATATCAATCTGATTAAATCATAACTGTTAAATTAAATGTAAAAAAGAAACAAACGACTTTCAGAACCAGCTTTGACATGCATTTGTCATTTATATTGCGGAACCTCACCTCATATGATGAAAGCTGCATATCATTTCTACATGTCAGGGTGGGCCCATGGCTTGGGCAGTATTGGCAAATGCTAAGGGTGCACGGAGTCTAGGATGCGCAATAACAGAGGGCAAGAAAAAGAAAAAATTTAAACTATTGGAAAAAAACTAATAGATAATATAATTATGAAAATTTCTGAACTAATTCAGCTGCGTAACAAAAAATATTACATATTCTTCGGCTAAAAATAAAAATGCTTTGCTTAGCTCCCTCTCCTTCTTTACTATTTGATTTGTTCCTGCACCTCGACTCCCCACCCCCTCGCTGCGCTGTTGCTGCTCACAAGGCAGTAATGCAGGTAACTTCAGATTCAGAAAGCATGACGTCAAAACTTCCCAAGTAGTCTGGTGCACAAGGAAGAAAAAAAAGAGAAGAGGAAACGTGTGACAGAAACAGAGCAACAGTAAAACTAATGTGATGAAATTACCTGTTGCCTTAGTTATTTCGCATATAATGTGACAGTGTAAGTGTAATGTAGCAGCTAAGCAAACTAGCCAGACATGGAGCTTATCAATATATTCCCCAGCCAGTTTTTCTTGATTGCTCCATTCAGCTGTCAACTCAAACTTCACATCTTCATGACACACAGGCCCAAACAGTGGCACTTACAGTCAAAGTTATTGCTTTCAAACAAGACAACTTGCAAATAATTGGACAACAAAATACAGCACTCAATGTAGCCTTGCTTGTCATTGTTATTGTTCTGGGCTGTTTCAAAAAACTGGATCCAAAATCAAAAATGCTTTAATGCAAATTGTATTGATTCCATTACATTTTTTAAGCTGTGGCTGAAAATTTTGATTGGTTACCATGGTTAAAACAATGGTGTTTGGACTGCTTTAATGACATCTGTGTTAACGGTTTCGCAACAGGTTGAGGAAGATGTCTTAGACCAGCAAGAAATGGTTCATACATTTGGAAGAGGTCCCTTCTGCTCGGCTGAAATAGTGATGATAAAAACTGAGTGGATCCTGGTTTCTTTAATAAGTCAAAGCAATCAAGAAAAACTGTAAACTAGCAAAGACAAGTCAGCTGTGCTAGCTCATTACAAAACAACGCACATTAATTTCAACTTAGCATCAATATTGCATTCCCATATACTATCGAAGTGTGTTGCTTCACTGAATTCTGCATTTCACTGTGGTAACTTCAGTCTGACTGAAATTGCATCTCAAAACATTCATTGTGTATTTTACATCTACGATATAGTGAACATCAGATATTTCTTATGTTTTGGAAATCATACTCTTTCTCTTCAGATGCATTATTGACATATGTAAATCCCACCCCTGGTCCTTCTGCAACACCACCAAGTGGTCCTTCTGTTGGCTCCCCACCTCACAGGATCTGAGAAGTCCAGTTGCTGCATCAAGCGCTGCTCCTGTTGCCTCTTCATCGCAAGAGCAAGAAAGAGTGCACCAACAGACCCTGCTGACTGGCCATATCCTCTAAGTGATCAGGTCAGAATATTTTGAATATTGTCAGTTTACAGGTTGTGTTTTGGTAAATATTTTTTTCTAAATAAAATAAAAAAAGTATTTAGTGTAAGCATATGTAAAATGGAGTGGAAAGATTGATGGAAGGGGGGGAGGGGCACACAAAATCTCACCTTGGGTGACAAAGTGGCTAGGGCCGGCCCTGGAGGTGGTAATCTAAGCTATCGGGAATGAAAAGTGTAGCAGCTCAAAGCGGCACTAAGATGCTGCAGATGTGCGGGAGTTGCAGCGGGGAAAAAAGGGGTGATCTGTGCTGGCTGCGAGCTGTAATGAACTTTATTAGCCGAACTGTAAATAGTGTGAATAGTTAGAATAATATATTCTTGGTTTCATAGCTGTTTTTACGGATTTTTCACATCCAGTTTGCGTGTTCTGTAACTTAATTTCATACTTGTTGATTACTGTTTATTTTGGGGATTTGAAGACTGATGTTTTATCGGAATATATTTTGGTTAGACTTCTTGGACAAATTGATTGATCAAATCTGTGTTTGTATGTATGTTATGATAGTTTGTTTGATACATTTTGATAACACATTGTTAAGCGTCATCTATTAAATTGAAAATAGTTTATTTTTGTGTTATTTTGATTTAAAAAATGTTGTTTAGCTAATTAAATTAAGTTCATCTTAGAAACTTGCAAGGTGAAGTAATTTAGGTTTAAATGCAGCAGTCAAGATGCCCCCTTGTTGCAGTTTTACAGTTAAATATCCCGGTTCTCTCTGCACCTTCCAGTTGTTATAAAATAAAGGTAGGAAAGTAGCTGGTGCATTTTCAGATGTGTTCACAGATGTGTGAACAGCGACGGTGAGAGGGCAACAGAGAAAGAGAAGAGCTTTATTTCACCAATACTTTATCACTGATAAACACAGAGAAATACGATCTACTCCTCTCTGTGGAAAATAAGCACCTTTATATTCACGATTGCTTAAGTTTGTTACATAAATTTTCATTTTTCAAAAGAAAGTCGACCATGTGATTAAAAGCAGCCTGCGCACAGACATTGCCATGTGGGAAAATTAAGCATGTGCGCCTAAGACTGAAGATTAGTATGAACACAAAGTGCAAGGTGATAAAACACTCTGATGGTGAGACTTTAGTCGTTTCGACAGTAAAGTGCCAAGAGAAAATGTAAGGCGCCCACAGATGGTGCACCAGCAAAATACAAAGCTTGTCTTTGCTTTCACCATTAAAATAATACAAACAAACTGTACCCTTTTTATTTTTGGGATTGTCATTTTTCTAATTTAGTTTTAAAACAAAAACAAAAATTTTAAAAAAAGAAAACACACAATTTTTTGTTTTTTCTCATTTTATTTTGAAACAGAAAAACTAAAGACCGAACCAAACATGGATCGTGAAGGCAGATCTGTGTGGTAGGACACAATGAGTGAGGATGAGAACCTACTTGCTGTTTAACAGACCAACGCCATCTCTACTCCAACTACTTGTCAAAGCAACCAGATTCTGCAGCTGTTAAAGTTTAAAGCAAAGAGATTTACAAACTCATCCATGCCAGTGGAAGCTGTCCATTTGGATTTAACACTAAAAACACCCAGGCTACTCAGTCTTTCATTTCTTCATTTTTGTTTGCTTAGAGTCTAGTTATGAGCTAATATGCATACAGACAACACGTTGCCCCTGACCTTCACAATTACAGTTATATGCAGAGTACCAAACATGTTCGTGAACGTTGTCTTAGTATTTCTTTTCCAGCAAACAAGGCTTCTTTTTATCTTTAATTAACAGGAAACATTTCAAACATAGTGAATAAAAGCCACTGTCTATTAAACTGTGGCGCAGCAGACATGGCTGTCCCTGGCCACCCCATGGCTCCGCACCTGCCTTTAATTGTTGGATTTTTAGAAAAATATTTAAAATGATTGTCTTGCTGCACCACACCTTGGCAGTGAATGAGCGTTGTGTAAAGCTTTGCTTGTGCAGCATGATATTACTGCCACTTTCTACCTTTTCTTTCAGGGTGTCACGTAAGTATAACATGTCGTGAAAGCCAGATTTGCGAAAACCTTTTGACTTTTTAAAAATTGGCCTGGTTGTGTTCTGAGACAGCTTTCAAAAAATTGCCTACTTTTTTTCTCACTTGCTCCCATTTTTTCTTCTTGGATTTTTAAGCAGCAAGTTGCAACCTAATCATGATTAACAGTCATCATACTGCTATCTTAAGATTTGATCAGATGTGTATACTGTCATGGTTTGTGATCAGTCATGTAATTCAGCTGAGCTCAATCATCTCTTAATGTCACTCACCTGTTCCACCAACATTTGTACCCCCCTCAGTCTCCCATCCAGTGCCAGATCGTCTGTTTACCTTGCCACAGCATTCTAGCAATTTTTCCATGACAGAGTGTAAGGCCCAGATCCCTGCTTAACCCTTGATGGACCAAGATTTCCCAATTGCCTCCTTGATCCTAAACCATTGCCTGTCCTCTCATACTTCTTTGTGTTTCCTTACGTCTCGAGGAAAGTCCAACTCTCTCTCTCCTCCGTGTATGACCCTGGCATGGCTAACGACTAACCGACCAGATCTTGAGTTTGCCTTTTGGTTTCCACGCAGGACCTTCCCACTGCATCGTTGATAAACTCTCTCAAAGCCCATTCTAACCCCAACCAAACTTAATCAGAGGTTTGGTGCAACATGAAGTTTAAATTCACTGAGTCCTAACTGGTCTCCCAGAGCCTGGACTCCACTACCCAGAAGCTCTCATCCCCATTCGAGTATTCCCTCAGTTGTCCCTCCATATCGTTGCGCTCGCTCCTCACCACCTGCATCTGGCAGGTGGCAAGGAAATTCTGCAATGGAGGAGAAGCGCTTCTGGTGCCTGTTTTTTAACATTTCTTCACTGAAATTCAGAGTCTGGTTGAGGAGTGGAGACGAAGTCAGGACTCTCCTGTTTTCCCTGAACAGGAGAGTCAGGTTATATTTTGCTGTGGTAGTGCTGAGCTCAAACATTTACTGTATGACTTGAAAAATGCTTGGAGTTCTTTCCTGTAAATCATTGAACTAACATTTAGTGTAAACCCAAAATGCTTTACACCTGAGCTGCATCGAGCTGACCAACTTCTGGAACCAGTGAACTGGTTTTCTAGGCCAGGATGATTCGATTATGTTCCACAATCCACACTTTCTTAAAGAGACCCACTCAACATGCTTTTTTTTTCTACACAGACTGAAAAAAGCTGTAGCCTCAGTGAAAAACGTTGATGTTTGGCAGAACCATATGTTTCTGATCATATGTTGGAACATTTATAGCAATAATGGAGAACATTCTGCAGCATCTGCATTATTAAAAGTGTCAGAGTTTTGCATTTCCCCTACTTAGAGGCTTCCTTTTATTTTCTTCTCTTTGGAAATGATTATAAAGCCAGGCTTTCCTTAATTAAAACCACAAGAGGCATGTCATGTAAGACTGAACACTGAACACACAAATCACTTTGCGCCAGTAACTGAACAATGGCCAGTGTAATTCTAGGTTTCATGCCAATATTTTGCTTGGAGAGAATAAAAAGATACTTTATTTTCCTTTTAATGTCTGCTTTTTTTTTTTACTGTGTCCAGTTACACTTAATTTACTGTCTGTGGTAGATTCCTCCATTTGAGAAAAATGCAAAAAGAAATGTATTATCCTGTTTTGGGGTTTATGGGAGACTGTCCACAGTAAATCTAGTAAGTGAGTGCAGAGAAGCTGTGTATTACCACAGTAAAGCTTCAATTAGAGATTGATAAGATAACAAAATTGTTACCAATAACTTCGTAAAACCTCAGTTCAAAAAAATCCAAACCAACCCTTTAAGAATTTTTAAGTATCTTTATCAGTCGTGCTAATAAATATGGCAAGAAATGGACGTCATTGTCAATTTCTTTCTTTCTCTTGGTTAATAAAACTATATATTAATATGATTTTAGAATCAAGTTTCTCCAAAACAATTGGCCTCTATTGGCTGGAGGGTCCTGGCCATGTACCCACTCAGCCCCTTCAGTAACCACTGAGGCTTGAATATTTATAATACTGCAGTATAAGAGACCCCAAGATATGACACCTTTGCCTGGTCATGTCATGTACATTGTCGCCTTGAGTGCAAAGTGTTTTGAAACAGAATAACTTTGTGTTTTGCACAGCTGAATGGTTGGATTAAAGGATTTCTCAAACATGTATGAAAGAATCAAGGCAACACTTCAGGTATGTTTTTGATGAGGGAATAACGTTATAACACTATGTGAAGCTAAAAGAAGTCCATTTTACATAATACTGCCCCTTTTAAGATCTGGAATTATTGCTTTTTGGATAAATAGACACTTTCTTTACTCTGTAAATTATGCCAATGTTCTGACGCACATTAATGAATATCATAGCTAATTCAAACCCTTTGTTCTGTCGCTGAAAAATCTCTCCATAGCCGAAGTCCGTGAACCTGCTACTCCGCGCATCTCTGCAGTGCACACAACATTGAGTGTGTTAATCTGATCAGCTCTGAAATATATTCTCTTGTATTTCATGATATGCCCAGCAGCAGTTACTTGTTCTGCTTCACTTCCTCTTCTGTGCCACAATCCACTCAGCTTGGATGCGACGCAAATGCACGGTGATGTGCAATTAAGTGGCCGATAGATATACTGAGCACTGCTGAAGAAAGCTGTAACGAAACAGATGTAAATCCTAAACGATTCAGCTCTCATCTGACGTAACTATTGCAGACTTTGGTTACAACATTCTCAGACATGTGACAAAAACTGCCACCTTGCCCCAATATATTTACATACAGCAAACAGTTAAACCAGTACTTTCCAATAGGCCTTTGCGAGTTCCTGTAATGGGACTTTTTCAAGAATCGAAATTTCCAAGTGAAAAACAATTAGTCAAAATCACAACCATGCATAGTCAATTTCCTGTTTATGCATGAGTTTTTTTTCTGCAGAGTTCTATTGAAAGCAGAGCTTAAGCACAGCAGGGAAGGAGGGCGAGGAGCCTACAAGCTGTTTTGCAGTTTTGGCAATTTCTTCAAAGCTATCAACCTGTCTGGATTTCACACGATGATGATTTAACTTTAAAAAATAAGCTTGATTCTACATGTTCAGATTACAGGATGCTTCAAAAACAAGTTCACAATGCCAGCGTTAGCCTTTAAAATGCAACACTAGAATTAGAGAGAGACACCTTTTCAGAAATGTAAAGATATTTATGAAATAAATGGTAAAACATGAAAAAATAATTCCTCTCAATTTTTCCAAAAAGTCCTGAACAGCGGGTTGACTGGTGTGATTGGCATCTTAAAAGAACAAATTAGCATAACTCTCTCATGAAGAGGTAAAGTAACACATTCTCCCTGTTTACTGACAAGAACATGTTGCATTTGTGAACATTGTGTGTGGCTGTAGCCTATGGAAGCTGAAAACTTGATTTGTCAGATCTGAAAAAGTGGTCCTCTGTCTGGACTCAGACAGGTGACGGCTGAAAGCTTGTTAAGGATGGAGGGGGTGCCGCAGTCGACGGCTCGACCTCCTACTGTTCAGTCAGATGTGCAAAGAATAAAACATTCATTGCTCAACCTAAAAAAGCTCAGCTTTGAGCAAATTTATGTTGGTTCAATCAAACCGTGATAAATTGTTCAGCATTAAATTCCTTGTTGTAGTCAATGAGTGAATTTGCAACCAGGCCCCTGAAGGAAGTATATTACTGAAATAATGATGTTTTCTGGCTGCCTGCTCATGGGGCGGCTGGGGAGGAAAGACCCACACAAGGTGAATAAATGCTTGAGTGATGTTTGATGTAATTAGAAAACAGGCACCTGGCAGTTTTGCTAGATATAATGAAAAACCTGTCAAAGCTTGTCTCACAGGAACAGCTTTTGATTAAATGTGTTTGTAGAGGCTTATAAAAACTTGTCTAAAGAAACTAAAAGGAAAAGAAATTGCTGGACAATTCAAGATAATAGTCCACATACTTTATGTCACAATAACAAATACCAACATACTTTATCAAGATTTTATGTTGAGTTGATAGCTGGATATAATTTATGTGGAAGGGAAATGATGTGTGGTTTTCAAAAAAAAAAAAAAAAAAAAAAAAAAAAAAAAAAAAAAAAAAAAAAAATTAAGGCTGCAGCATTTAACTTTTACAAAAATATGTTTTTTGCATATTTGTTAAAACCGTCACCATGTCATGATAGTATGGTATGAGACAGATAATCTGTGGAAAAATCAAGCTCCTCCACCTCCTCCCTGAGCTACCATTGGCATCTAAAGAAAAGCACCGCTCCTGACCTAAGGCAACCAATCAGAGCCAGGAGGAAGGTCTTCGTGCCTTAGTGTCAATCAACCTCGTGTGCTAATGGTGAAGAAACAACTTAAGCTAGGTTTATAGTTGACGCATGGAACCGAGTGCGAAGGAGTACATGGCAAACGCACTGTTCACACCCCTGCGTGTTGGCCTCTGTTGCAGTGTCTGGCTGTGCATCTATGAATTTTTGTAACTTGCTGTTGATCGCGCACGCCACCTTTCACTCAATCTGGATAATCTGAAAGGTGCTCTTGCAAAGAAGGCCCCCCTGCACTGGCGTTTATAAAATCCCTCCATGAATGCTCATTTTAAGAGAATACGGCACCAATGTTCGTGTGCGCTCAGCCTGTGCACGCTCAACGCGAACCTTCAAAAGTGTGATTATAACCCAGCCTTTACTGTTCCAGGAAAACTGTTTGCCAGCCGTCATTGGTGGCCATGCTGACTAGCCTTTGCATTCATGGCAGGCTATGTTGTGGTGAACCAGCTGTAACACAGCAGAGAGCAAGGGGGAGTGTGTGAGCAGCGCATACACGAGGGTGAGTGACAGCGCTAAGACCCTCCTTCTGGCTCTTATTGGTTGTTTCTGACTGAGTGGTGTATTTCTGCAGTTAGAACTGAGAACACTGGGAAAAGGCAGAAGAGCTTGATTTTTTTTTTCACAGATTATCTGTCTTATACAGTCATGGCATGATGATCATTTTAACAAATATGTAAAAAACATATTTTTCATAAAAGTTACATACTGCAGCTTTAAAGCATGATTGGAGCATTAAACACATTAAACAAGTTTTGAACATCTGATGGAGCAAAGTTTCATACAACTGACCCCCCATCCAGTATGTGGTCATAGCCCTAAACCTTCAGGCTTGGCATACAGTTAATCATAGCAGCAGCCATGCGGTCCATGGTCACTCTGGAGAAGATGCAGAGATTTACACCTCAGTTGGGAGACTGTTGACAGGACAGCTATTAGTCATGCAATCCACAAATCCGTGGAAGAGTGGGGAGAAGAAATCCATTGCTGAAAAAAAAAATTCAATTGTAGGTCCATAGGACAATAGTACGGTACTGTAAGGACGGAGCTACCGGTGTCACACAACACCAGCTATTGATTAGGAGACAGAAAAAAGTCACTGGTTGCAACAGTCTCTACACATACTAGAGCGTCAAGTTTGTCGTTGCTCTAGTATGACGCCATGCTAGGCGTTTGAGTTTAACCCCTCCTTCCCAGTCAGAGTCCAACTGGCGGAGGAAATGTTCTCCTAAATATGCCGGACCATGAAAAAAACACCCTGAACCACACTGACCTGTGCCGTACTGTAGAGTGGAAACGCGGCATAGAGTTTTTTTTGCTGCAGGTAAGACACTGACTGTTCACAGCACTCAGCTCTCCCTTGTCTCTTTTTTTGTATTGCCATCTTAATCCCCTGTCAAAAATCATGACATTTTTGACCAAAAGTTAAACCAGTTTATACCACAAAAGACACACAGCCATAAGGTGAGGACTGGTTTCTCTGACACATAGTCATATTTGCATGAGAATTTAAATAATTTTGTTCTTTTTTTTGTCAAATAATGTATTGTGTTCCATTAATTCAGAACATAAATTTTAAAGGTATGCACCCATTTGTTGTTCAAATCCATTCAGATAATGCTGGGTGATCATACCACCTTAGAAAATGAATTATTTAAAGGCATTATAAAAATGCCCAAAACCAATCTTTAATTTATGACATCTTCATGACAAAATATGGTTCTTGTCAGTTATCCGTGCTGACAGTATACAGTTGCAGTGTGCTGTTTGTACTTAGATTTACAAAAGAAGACAAGTACATTGTTGACCACTGAATATAATTACTAAATATCAGTGACATTTGTCTTGGATCTCAGGTCAGAAAAACAGAAAAAATAGATCTGTTCCCATCATGCATTAAATGTAAACTTTAAAAAAAAGGCAACGTTTATGTTTCTCTGTATTTAATCCACCCAGCATCTGCTTCATGCTACATGCACTAACACGCTCTGTATGCTACTTTTTGCCCTGAATGGATATAATTTGTGCACTGCGGCAGAGGAAGAAAAAGAAAACAGTCACACTCACAACTTGCAGTAATTGTTGGTGTGGAGCAGCAGCTCACTTGTGCACTGAATTTTCTAGGTTGTATTATTTAGAACCATGGGGGAAGGTGAAATAAAAAAAGCTTGAACAAAAAGTTACTCTTCTTTCTTCTTCTCTCTGTTTCTGCAGCAGCAGTTACACTCTGCAGATGCTTCTCGTAGAGTTAGTGTAGTAGAGTGACACTATTAAATGGGCAAGAAATGTTGCTGAATAATACAAATGTAAAAAGCCAGTGTGCAGGTTCAGCCTGCTCTAGAACTATTTCTACTTTCAGCTCACACACAATGAAACTCAATTATTCATGTTCATGGTTCACTTCCTAAAACTCTAAGTTAATTTCAGTATCCACAATATCTGAATAGTTCCTGTTCTTTGTTCATAGTCTTTTACGGGACAAAGTCTTACTAAATAGTATACACACATGGACAAAATTGTTGGTATCCCTTAGTTGATGATCGATAAACCCATTGAATAAATTATAACTGATTAAATTAATAGGTAAAAATGAACTGAAAATCAAGCAATGCAAACCGGAGAATGTTTTGACATTGAATTGTGGTTCACTACAATTGTTTTAAACAATAATGAAACAGGCCTGGACAAAAACGATGGTCGATGATTGCTAGAAAAGATATAATAATAATAATAATAATAATAATAATAATAATAATAATAATAATAATAATAATAATAATTTGACCATAGGAACATGTTAAACTAAAGTGTGTCTTCTAATTAGCATTACAGGTGTCTTCAAGCATGTCATCAGTCAGTCTGCGTATTTAAAGGATGACAAGTAGTCACTGTGCTGTGTGTTGTTTGGTGACATGTGTGTGTACCACACTGAAAATGGGCCACAGGAAGTGAAGGAGAGAGTTGTTCCATGAGATTTGAAAGAAAATTATAGGCAAGCATGTTAAAGGTAAAGGCCATAAGACCAAGCAGCTTGATGCTCCTGTGACAACAGCTGCACATATTACTGAGACGTTTAAGGTCCACGGGACCGTAGCCAACCTCCCTGGCCGTGGCTACAGGAGGAAAATTGATGACAAATTGAAGAGAAGGAGAATGGTAACCAAAGGGTCCACAACAACCTCCAAAGAAATGAGATGTGAACTCCAAGGTCAAGGTACATCAGTGAAAAACTGAAAGTTATTATCTTTGGACCTAAAGAGGAATGATCTAGAGTCAGCATGCAGCTTCAGTTATTACAGCTAGAAACTACTGATCAGGCCCGAAATCTGAGTGCAGTGATGGACTCAGACCTGAACCTACAGAAGCACATAAAGACAATTTCAAAGTCGGCTTTCTATCACCTGAAGAACATTTCCAGGATCAAAGGACTAATGTCTCAACAAGATCTCGAGAAACTCATTCATGCTTTTATCTTTAGTCGCATTGATAACTACAACAGTGTCTTAACAGGTTTGCCTTAAAAATCAATCAGACAGCTGCAGCTGATCCTGAACACTGCTGCTCATGTTCTCACTAAGACCAGGACAATAGAGCACATCACTCCAGTTCTAAAGTCCTTCCACTGGCTCCCTGGAGCTCAGAGAACAGACTTTAAAATACTTCTGTTAGTTTATAAATCACTGAACGGCTTAGCACCAAAATACATTAAAGACCTGTTGTCATTGTATCAACCTTCCAGACCACTCAGGTCTTCTGGTTCTGGTCTACTCTGCATCCCCAGAACCAGAACCAAACATGGAGAAGCAGCTTTCAGTTATTATGCTCCACAAATCTGGAACAAACTTCCAGAAAACTGCAAAACAGCCGAAACACTGAGTTCCTTTAAATCAAGGCTAAAAACCCACCCGTTTAGAGCCGCCTTTGATTAGTAGTAAGTAGAACATTGAACTATATTTGCTTGATGCTCCTAATGATTTTGATGCATTGATATTTGCATGATAATTTTGATCATTTTCATGTGTATTTGCTTGATGATTTTGATGATTTACTGTATACTTGATTTATGTTTTTTATGATGTGAAGCACTTTTGAACTGCCTTGCTGCTGAAATGTGCTATACAAATAAACTTGACTTGTAGTGTCAGATCACACCATCCATTGTTGTTTGAGCCAAAGTGGACTTCATAGGAGACAACCCAGGAGGAAAGCAAATCATAAAAAAGCAAGACTGGAATTTGCCGCAATGCATACTGATAAGCTGGAAAGTTTCTGATGAGACAAAACTGGAGCATTTTGGCAAGACACATCAGCTCTATGTTCACAGGCGCAAAAATGAAGCATAGCAAGTATGCTTCATTTATGTTTCCTCTATGTTTTCCTACTGTGAAACATAGAGGAGGCTCGGTTCTGTTCTTTGGCTTCTTTGCTGCATCTGGGACATAGTTTCTTGAATCTGTGCAGGGTACGATGAAATCTCAAGACTATCAAGGCATTCTAGAAATAAATGTGCTGCCTAGTGTCAGAAAGCTTCGTCTCAGTCACAGGTCATGGGTCTTCCAATAGGATACTGACCCAAAAAACACAGCTAAAAACACCCAAGAATGGCTAAAAGCAAAACATTGAACTATTCTGAACTGGCCATATGAGCCCTGATCTAATAATAAATTAGATCATTAGATCAATAATAAATTTTGACATTTTTTTCCCAGACAGATTTCTTTTTGCCTTTGTTTTCTTGTAATTGGTTCATCTCCTCAATCGCCACCTCCATCTCTTCCAGAACCTCCCATGTTGTTTCAGTGGTTTCTAGAAGGACAGACTTTTCTGTTTCCCACCGCTGCCTATGTCGAAGCTCCAGAATGTCTTTCATAGCTGCTTCTGTATTTCTGACTGTTTTCTGCTGCTCTGTCAGAGGACTGGATATTTCCTGATCCCAGGCCAGTCTTTGGTTCTCCACATCTTGCTTCATTTTGGCCAAAGCAGCCTTTATTTTACAGGTTTGCTGCACTTGCTCAGCTAAGCAGATCTCTGCCTCCTGTGTTCTGGTCTTCTCAGCAACCAGAGTCATTTCCAGTTCAAGGACTTTTTTTGCTGCTTCTTGATGGTATTGGTTCTTTTTCTGCTGCTCCAAATGCAGAGCAGCCTTCTCTTGTTCTGCCTCAGCTTTCTGTAACTCTAACTGCTTTTTCAGCTGCTCCAACTCATCTCTTACTTGTTGGTTGCTCATAAGATGGGATTTTTCCTGCTCCCACTGCCGTCGTTGGTCCTCGAAAGCTCTCTCCATGTGGACCAGAACAGTTTGTAGGTTAGATGTTTCCTCTTTTTGCTTGGCTAAACTGTCCTCAGCTTCTTTTGCCAGGTTTTTCTCTTCAGTCAGCTTTTTCTTCAGCTGTTCGGCCCTACTGATGGCATCTTGACGGTCTTTGTTCCTCTTAATCAGCTCACTATACAGAGCAGCAACCTCATCTCCATGAGCAACTGTCTGTGACTGCAACTGATGTCTCAGATGTTCCACCTCAGATGTTTCTTGGTTATTGGTCAGAAGAACCTTTTCCTGCTCCCACTGCCATCTTTGTTCCTCCACATCTCTCTCCATTTTGTCTAGAGCCGCTTGGAGTTTAGATGTTTCTTCTATCTGCTTGGCTAAACAGATCTCTGTCTCTTTTGCTTGGTTCTTCTCAGTGATCAGAGATACTTTTAGCTGGTCTGCCCTTCTGATGGCATCTCGGCAGTCTTTGTCTGTCTTAGTCCTCTCATCATACAGAGCAGCAATCACATCTTCATGTTCAGTTTGCTGCTTTTCCATTAAATATGTCAACTTCCTCAGTTCATGCCTTAAGGCCTTTTTCTCCTGGTCGTCCTGATGTTGGTGGACTGGTGCAGCTGTAACTGCTCTAGTTACTTGGTTTAAGTAGATCTCAGCTTCCTGCACCTTTTTCCTTTCATTAGTTAGCTCAGACTGGAGCTGCTTAGCTTTCTCGTTGGCCTGTTGGTGCACTACCTCCATTTTCAGAAACTCGATGGTGAGACTCTTCATGTTTTCTAATAATGTGGCGTTTTCTTGTTTAAGTGCAGAGATCACGTCATCTTTGGAGCTCAAGACGTCATGAAACTCTAACTCTGAGATCATGATAATCCCTCTGGTGTTTTTATCATCATGGTTTCCTTCAACAACTGTCTCTCCTTGAAGAAGTTTTAAAATTGGATGCTTGTTTGCATCTTCAGGCTTTGGGAGAGACGCTGGCCTCTGGTCAGAAGCCGGGACTGACTGCAATGGGATCATTGCAGTCTTTGAAGCGGAGACTTCACTCCAAGAGTGTCTAACTAGAACTCTTAGAACATTTTCTAGCTGGTCTTGGCCTTTGACCAGCTGAGCCGGAGCTAATGTAACGTTCCTGGTATTCTTGACTTTAGACTTGATTGACATGTTGCCATTGTGGCTCAATTGTTTTTGGTTTTCGGACTCCTCTCTCCTCAGTACAGGAAATTCTTCTAAAATAAATAAGGGCACAGAGTTAAACTCACCTGATTTATTAATGCAGAGTGAAGAGTTGATAAATTCAAGTGTTTCTTGCTAACGGCAGGCAGCCTCCACGGGTAATTAGGTAGACTCTATAATCAAGGGTAATTACTGGCGACTTTTTCTGTATGAAAAAATTATTTTTCTAAAAATTTGCAACAGCAGTTCACAACTGAATAGAACACTCAGAACAAGCAGCCTTTTCAAAAAACAACCTTTTAAGGTCATACTTACAAATCCATTTGTGTACAATAGCACTAAAAGACAAAGTTTTTAAAGATTAACTTAACAGCTCTCCTTGTCATGTTAGAGCAGCAGAAACAATTAAGGAAGAGAAAGAAGTGTTAGCAACCCACATACAATGATATAATTTTGTCACGTAACAACCGCAGATTTTTTTTTGGCATTAGTGGCCTTTATTGAAAAGAAGTAGACAGGAAACAGGAAGGAGAACGAAGGGGAAGACAAGCAAGAAACGGCCCGAGCATGGAACCCAGGACAACCTCGTTGAGGATTAAAGCCTCAGTACATGGCGCACACGCTCTACCAACTGAGCTACCCAGCGCCCCACAACCACAGATTTAAACATATGTTATGAGAGTTTTATGTCATAAACTAGCACAAAGTGGTGCACAGTTATGAACCGGAAGGAAAATAAAGACCAAAAATGGTGGCATATGTTTGCATTTAGTCATCATTACTTTGATGCCCCTAAATAAAATTCAGTGCAACCGATTGCCTTTACAAGTCACCTCATCAGAGACTAAACTGTAATTTCTTGGCCTACATGTAAATGCCATGTGTTGAATAACAATGCACCTGACTTTGAGCGCTGATGGGAACATGAAGGGAGCTAAATACATGGTAACCCTGGAAGAAACCCTTTAAAAGATTTGAGTACATGGCAGAGGTTCACTTTCTAGCAGGAAAACCAAAAACATACAGCCAGAAATACCGTGGATTGGTTGAGATCAGAGCTTTTCATAGTGTTGGCTGTGTCTTCCCTCGGGGGCACCAGAGTTCTTCAGGAGGGGCACAACATAAGGAAAACAAAAGCCCAGAAAGAGTAACTGCGGACATTTAGCCAACATCAGCAAGCCTATGCCAGAAACAAAATGGATAGATGTTTTGTACTTAAAGCTACAGTGAGTGATGAGACAGTCTGGGTTAAGAAAAATTTTTAAAAAGAAGGAAGTATGATCATGATTATTAAAGTCTGGATCTGAGCGGTGCTAGCTAATGATGCTATGAGACAATGTTGACTCCGGTGTCATACTGAGGAGGGACAAAGGACAGTGACAGGCAAAAGTCATCACCACCAAGGGTGAAACTCAACACACGGAACATAGCAGTGACAGTAGCAATAGTGACAAAAGTTGAACATTTTTCAACTTTCCTCATGTGTACATTTCGACGTGTATGTGCTTAAAGTTTTACCTCCACGAATGTTGCTGGGCACTTGGCTGGAGGATGACAAGCAATTGTTGCCTTATCACGCCAGTTCCATTATTAAACGGGCAGTATTATGTGTTTTCAAGGCACCTGGAATCATTTTATACCTCAATCAAGTAACTGTGCTACCTTCAGTTGTTACAGAAATGCTGTATATATCAAATATGACTTAAATTGGGCCTCTGTCTCTTTAATACTCCTGCCCTTTCTGAAACTCTGCCTTCAAGAAGTCATCACAGCAGCGCTCCTCTATTAACCCTTTCACAACATTTTTATCAGTGTTGCACTGAGAAATACTTCGTATAATGAACCCAGCAGATGAACAGTTCCACCAAGTGTTTGCTAATTGCTCCTGGGTAGTCTGAAGGAGCTGAGTGGGGAAGTCATGGGGGAGGGGTGCTCTGTGAGGCAGACGCTTGGAACCTTGGAAACTGCAGCTCTGAGGAGGTGCTGCATCTTGAAGCCGGCACTGTATCTACCCAGACGTTTTGCAGAGCTGAATGGTTGGCACAGGAGATTAAAGGATTTCTCAAATATGCATGACAGAATAAAGGCAACACTCCAGGTATGTTTTTGATGAGGGAATAACATTATAACATGATGTAAAGCTCAAAAAACGTTGACTTTACATAATACTGCCCCTTTAAATGAATGGAGAGGAAGCGACATCACCTCCCGTCACGAGCAGGTAAGTTTGATGACCAGGCCCCGGGAGTTTTTTGATAGGCGGCCATGGCAGAAAGTAGTTCATACTTGTAGCTCTGTAAATGACATGGCAACTGAAGCGTCATATCATGGTGCTACGCATAGCTAAAGCAGGTAAACCCCACAACATCAGTGAAACATGATGTATGAATGGAACATCAAGTATAGCAACAGACAGTTGTCTATTTGATCTCTGAGAGGGGCAAGCTCTGCTCCACTTTCAAAACCCCTAGTTTAGATCAAAGCATTTTCATGTGCTAGAATGGCTCAGTCAAAGTTCGGACCTAAATCTAACTGGGAATCGGAAATCAACATTCACGTATGCACTCCAGTTATTACAATAGATATTTATGTTAAAACTATGTATCCTTCTCCTTCCACTTCAAAATCACCTTTCTGGGTTGCTTTTTCATGTAAAATCCCCCAAATATAATGTGGCTGAAGCTCATGGTTATCATGATACAAAACGTTGAGATGTGTAAGACGTAGAAATACATCACATGTTGTAGTCTGAGCTGAATTATACTACCAGTGTTTCACAAACCTAATAACACCTCTTATTTAAATACACTGTTTGCCATGAACAGTAGTGAGTAATAAAAATCTTATTTAACTAAAGTAATAACAGGAAGTCAGCCTAAACAGTCATGACGAATCTGAAGTGACATTTTCCTTGTTATTTAACAGGCTTACTTACTTACTTCTGAGAATACAGAGTGGTTCCTGCAGTTAAGCTGTAGATAACAGCATCAAGTGGAAGGAGCTTTTTTTCACCTCAAAAGCTGGATTTAGAACAGCTGTCAGGGGCTCACTGCTGTCTCAAGGGCCAAGTCTGTTAATGTAGTGATTTATTGCATTCAAGATACTCAGATGTGTACAATATCCAGTTCCATTGTGCTGTTTTGTGCACAGTCTTATTTATTTTTCTGTATTTCTGTATTCTCTATACAGTATTCCCCCTCTCTCTCATCCCTCTCTTTTCTTTTCTTTTCTTTTCTTTTCTTTTCACATCTCCCCCCACTACCTTCTCTCCACCTCTTCCTGGTTCCCTGCCATCCGTCTGCCTCTGTGCCGGAGGTGCCGGTTGCTATTTGGATGATTTAGTCCGTGAGGGAGAGAGGGATTTCATTAGCTGTTTACCTGAGGGCCTCTGTTACCCGCAGTGCTTTAAGGCTGCTTTATTAAAAAAAAAAAAAAAAAAAAAAAAAAAAAAAAAAAAAAAAAAAAAATATATATATATATATATATATATATATATATATATATATATATATATATATATATATCCTGCATTCATCTGTGGAGGAGCACAGGGGAACAGAGGGGGTTAAGGGTCATTCATGCATCTGGCCATTGGTTTGATTCTTTAGAACGGATATGCACCTATGGGCCTATGATAGCTGTGCTGCTATGTGATTGTTTGTTTTTTTTTCTGTCATTTTTTGAGCTGATGGTGAGAAACATATTGGCTCATCCTAATAGGGGGCACTTCAAAGGCTTAACAGGCTTACTTACGCTGTGGGTTTGAGCTCTATGACTGGGTGTTTGCTCAAGGGACTCTTCCACAACAGCTTTATTAAAAAGACAACATCACACTGGAACAGGGTTCACTTTCAGTTCAGGCTCTGGTGAATGTTCAGACTCAAGGATTGACCTCTAAGTTTCAGTCCCATTCAACTGTGCTTGATTTTTTTCTGTTATTTTCACAAGAAATTGGTCAAGTTAATTACAGATGTACAAATTGCCTCAATGGGACAATTTGGGATTTTTGAAGTGAGGTTGTGCTAATAAGGGGTAAGTAAGCAGTTACTATCTTACCTACTGTAAGGAACACTTTTGACTGCTTCATTTTGTGTAAATCCAGATTAGCTGGACCTTTAAAAAGACTGTTTTACCAAACCTGAGCAGCAGTAGGGACTCAATCAAAAATTCTCAAACCAAGATATTTAATTCAATACTTTGTTTAATTCACATAGCCACACACAGCAGTCACATGTTTTGTAGGGGACTGTTTTTGCAGTCGTACGATATGCTTCTGTGTACGTTGGGTGTGTCCAAATTCAGGGGCTATATCCTTTGAAGGACCTAGCCTCCTTCATCGACCGAGAAGACCAAAAGTTTGCAGCTATAAACTTGGATGGTCTAGCCTTCAGATTTATTCCTGTCACTCCCTCGACATTTATTTCGCAACCATGATTGTGCTAAACACAAGCTGGTAAAGATGGAGCTAGAAAGCTTGCTGAGTTTTTTTTTCTTATTTAATCCTTTTTATTGAAATTAAGGAATTGATAAAATGAATGAACTTAACAAAATTTATATGAAAAGGTTGAAGAGGTTGTCTGTGCAAATGACAAAACCCCAACAACACAACCCCTTTAAGCTTTTAATTTTTGTACCATTTTATTTTAATATGCTTATAGTTAAAACAGTAATCCTTTCCTGCTCTGTCCTCCGCTTTGTCCATGGTATCCCTGCATCCCTAAAAAGTCTTAAATTCATATATAGAATTTAAGACATTTTAAGGTGAAAGTCATCGCCACTCAGGGTGAACCCAACACACAGGACATGACGACAAAAACTGAATGTTTTTCAAGTTTCTTGTATCGTGTCGCCAGCCTGCGTATAAGTGTTTATGAGTGCAAAATTTCACATGCACGAATGTCATTGGTCACTTGGCTGGAGGTGAACAACATGCGTTAATCAAAGGTTTTATATTTTGTCATGAAAGGACTGTTTGATGTCATATATGTCAGGGTTTTTTTCTCGCAGGACCTTTCTGTCAGGTAAAAGTTTGAGTTGCGTGAAGACATCTTCATTGCGTTCATGTTACTCAGGGTGGTTGAGGCTACCAACAACTAGCTGCTAATACACCCTTGCTAGCTAGCTAGCTTTCTGTGTCTATCACACATGGGTAGTGACGAACAACAGCAACAAAAGTTGAACATTTTTCAACTTTTTAAGTCACGTCACAAGCATGTGCACGTGTATGAGTGTAAAATTTCACATGCACGAATGTCATTGCTCGCTGGGCTGTAATTGTCACCTCGTCGTGCAAGTTCCATAGGAAATTAATAGAAAGGTTGTCAAGTCCTTTAAGCACAAATTTATTGCCAGTTGGCTGGACAATATCCGTTTTCACCACTGGCTCACTTCTGTTGCCATCCTGTGAGGCTAGGTGCATTCTGTGAAACAAAGCCTGTCACTACAGGGGTTAAGGCTCCCAAGAGCCACAAACAGACCCCAGAAATTTCACAGCAGGATCCCTCAACCATCTCCCATATTTATGGGTTTTTCAGTCCTAAATTTCATTCATGGTGGCATTAAAAAGGTCTTAAAAATTCTTAAATTTGACTTGTTGAAACTTGTAGATACCCTATTGTCGACATTGTTTGAACAAAATTCTCCTGTTGGCTCACAATGCATCTTGGGATAGGTGGACCAGAAAGGATATCCAAGACCCATCCTTTAAATGCAGGGAAAAGAAGGACACATTTGTGGGCTGCATTTGAGGCCTACAAATATGGACATCCTTCATCGGATCATTGTGACGTAACTGGACTTCAAATGCAGCCTTCGAAGGATGTAGCCCCTGAATTTGGAGACACTCATTAAAAGGGAAGATTGTATATTAGAAGAGGAACACCTGATAAAAAGGCCTTGCATGGGGAAAAGTTTGGGACTAAATCAAACAAAAACATTGTTTTTTTTTTTTTTTGCCAAGAATAATATCACAACATCAAAAATCAGTCACTCAGGGTGAATAAGCCCCTAATGCAAATTTGACAAGGTCGAAGTACAAGCATTGTAAATAATTTTATGGATCCCTGTCATTTTGTCCATTCTAAGAAATTTGTATGTGGTTTCTCAGATGTTGGCAGAATGCAACCTCTATTGATATTTGAATCAAATGCATCACTTCCAGCACTTCAGGGAGGCTGTTGAGAAGGAAGACGCTGTTTTAAGTCCCCAAATCATAAAACTGTAGAGATCGTAATTCTTCTTTTGCCTACTCCCTTAAAGGGTTGCCACAGTGGGCAATTTGCCTCTATGTCACCTATTATTTAGTATCCCCAGTCACACCACCTCTCAGCATATCCTCCTTCACTACATTCAAGAACATTTTCTACTTTTTTCTACTTTTCCTCCATTCTGGCAACTCCTCTTCCAACATCCTTTGTCCTATGTATCCATTAACCCCATGTCCAAATCCTTTCAGTATTGTCTCTCTTTTATACCTGTCTTTGATGTTTTCTGTTGCTTTAAATATTTGACCTCAGGTCCTTAAACTCATCTACCCTCAATAGCCCTACCCTTTTGCTTTT
The DNA here is from genome assembly GCA_014839685.1 of Anableps anableps. Taxonomy (NCBI): domain Eukaryota; kingdom Metazoa; phylum Chordata; class Actinopteri; order Cyprinodontiformes; family Anablepidae; genus Anableps; species Anableps anableps. The sequence goes on from CM026076.1 coordinate 33,526,682, forward strand.
TAAATTTCCTACCTGTCTCCCTCTCATTGACACATATTTTCTGTCCTGCTTTTAATGAACTTCATTCCTTTTCTCTTCAGAGCACACTGTGATCTCTCCAGGCTTTCTTACTTCTCACCCCAAATCTCATAGGGGTCACAACTGAGCACCATTGTCCATGTGGACTCCAGCGTGAACTTATCTGTCAACCTGCATTGCAAACGAGAAGTCAACTGATCTCTGATACAATCCCAACCCTCCCTTAAGCCAATTTGCCACTCCTGCCCCACACCTCACTACTATTTCACTGTCCTTGTATATGTTCTGCACTATTCTCACATACTTCTCTGCCATACTTAAATTCCTCTCACGTTTTCTTTCAGTCCACAAAGACAGTGCAGCTCCTTTTGATTATTCCTAAAATTCTTTATTGACACTCAACACAAATATCCCATCTGCTCGAAGCCATACTGCTGCTAACCAGTTATCAACTCACTTTTTAATCAGGTTTTGACAACTCTTTCCCATATCCTCATGAAATGGCTGATCAATTTTATCCCTTGCTTTGCTCTGCACAACACCCTTGTTCTTGAAAATCAGTACTTGTACACCTCTTCATTCCTCAGGCATCCTATTACTCTCAAGGATTATGTTAAACAATACCATTTAAAAGTTTACTGCCCTCTCCTACACATCCCCATGCCTCCTGTATCAGTTTTCAAAGAATAAAAAAAAAATCTATTGTCCATTTGTGTCCATATGCAGTTGGTTTACCATCTAATGTGAGTCTAGGTTGTGCTTATTCTCTTTATTTGTACAGTGTTATCTTGGGAAAAGTAGTAGAGTTTTAAAATTAACACCACCTTCCTCCACCTTGCATGAAATAAAGTTGAAACCAGAAGATTACATACACCTACTAAAAAGTCAAGTTAAATCAGGCCAAACTCTTCTTGTTGTAGGTCAGTTAGAATAACCAAAATTATTTATATTTGCTAACTTCCACAATATTTAGAGAAAGAATATGTCGTAGATTCATTTATTACTGTTTCCAAAATCAGAAGAGCAGAATGATTACTTACTCTTTTTAAACAGTGACGGAAAGCCCAGATGATGATGTCATACCTTTAGAAAACTTTTAATAGGTTAATTGACACATTTGAGTGAATTGGAGGCACACCTGCAGGCCACACCTGGAACACACTGCTTACTTGTTTGAACCAATGGGAAAGTCAAAAGAAATAAGCCAAGATATCGGGAATAGAATCATGGAGCTACACCAGTCTGGTTCATCCTTGGGAACAATTTCCAGATGTTTGAATGTGCCACATATGGAGGGCCGAAACTGACATAATTAAAAATAAAAGCAGAAACATATATATTTTGTTTTCCTTTTCCTTACGCCTGCGTTTTCATCAAGAAATGTATATATTTTCTTTTTAGTTTTCCTTATACATGCCTTTTTGCAAAGAAATATATATATTTTGCTTTGCCTTTTCCTTATACAAGCGTTTGTTCTTTTTACATTTCCTCGTCTACTCTTTTTACTTTACTGTATGCATTTCTGCCTCATTATGCAAATGAGCTGAAAACAGCTGAAAACTTATCGCCTTCGAACTCGTCCAATCTATTTGCAGCTTCCCTGTACAACTCTGATACAGACTGTCTTTCCACTCCCTCCATAACTATACTTCAGTTGCTAAACTGAAGCCAAAGGCGCAGGCATGCACAATCGACTTGCATATGGATCCTGCTCCGTCCGTCCTGTTCATTGACCAATAGTAGAAGAGCTGGACCAAGAAGGCAACCCTCCTCATTTGCATAATGAGGCAGAAATGCATACGGTAAAGTAAAAAGAGGAGATGAGGAAATGTAAAAAGAACAAACGCTTGTATAAGGAAAAGGCAAAACAAAATATTTATATTTCTTGACGAAAACGCATGTATAAGGAAAACGAAAAAGAAAATATATACAGTTCTTGACAAAAACGCATGTGTAAGGAAAACGAAAAAGAAAATATATACAGTTCTTGACAAAAACGCATGTGTAAGGAAAAGGTAAAACAAAACATATATATTTCTGCTTTTATTTTTAATTATGTCAGTTTTGGTCCTCCATAGCCACATTCATCTCCTCAAACAATTGTACACAAGTATAGACATGATGGGAATGTCCAACCATCATTTCGCTCGGGAAGGAAATGGGTTCAGTGAAGCACCCAGAGATGAACGTGTTTTGGTCTGAAATGTGCAGATTGACTCCAGAACAAAAGCCAAAGACCTTGTGAAGATGCTGCTGAAGCTGGTTAGTGTCATTACCCACAGTGAAACGTGTCCTGCACCAACATGGGCTAGTAGGCCACTCAGGGAGAAGGAAGCCATTACTGGATTTTTACATTTCTGGATTTTTTTTCACAAATTGGTTGTCACAACAAAAATGACAGACCTCTCCACTTTTAGTAAGCTTGGAAAGTTGAAAAAACGGCCGTGGATGAAATAGTTATTTCCCCCACTGTAAAAGAACATTATACCCATTTACGATTGAGGAACATCTTGTCTTCTCCTGACAAAATGTTCTGTCCCAGGGTAACCTGTTATAACGCTATAATGCACCAGGGGATATTATTTGGGCAAGACTTTCAAAAAAAGAAGTGAAAAGTCCCACATTTTACCGATCTTCCTGAAGCTGCATCAACGTGTTATTTGCTACCCAGTCTGGAGCGATAAGATAATCTGTAGATATCCTGCATTTCTTTGATGTGGGTACAGAAAGAAGAAGAAAGAAAATGCATGCTTCAAAAGAGGCATGCATAAAAAGTCTTCCCTCTTTCTTTAAGTCCTCCTTTTGGAGTTGGTTGGGAGAGATAACGCTGATGGACAGGCTGCCGGGTGGAAAGGCTGCTTTGGAGACCCGTCACTCATAAGAAAGGCTTGCGAGCTGTGCTCTGCCTGAAAACCAGCACTGATACAATAGGGCAGGCATCATGGGAGGCCTTACCTCCTCCAACTTACACACAAGACCCCCCCCCCCCCCCCCCGCACACACAAGCCTACCAGGTAGCTGAGGGAGAAATGGGGATCACCCGGGGTTAGCAATGTCGCAGCTGGAGCTGGAACATCCCTCATCTGCTTCATTTTTGGCTTCCATCTTTTTTAGCATTATCACCTCCTTTTTCTCCCCCCTGACCTTTTCCTGTAACCTTTCCTCCTGCCCGCCTGTTAATTTCCCACCTGCAATTCTTTTGTTGTCGGCCTCCTTGCCCTTAACTTCTACCTATATGTCTCCATCTCGCAGCAATATCCCGCTTTCCTGTCATTTTATCCCTCACTCAACCTTTTTCACTCTTGTCACCCTAAAACTATTCCTGTCACCTTCCTGTCCCCTCTGCCTCCCCATGCTTTCACCCCTCAAGATATTTTCCATCAACCTCTCCCCCTTTCCTCCTATAACCTTCTCCAGAGACATGAGAACCCCTGTATGCCACTTCAAACCCCCACTTTCTTTCTCATTTTTCACACCTATCTTTTTACTTTGACCACCTCCTGTCAGTGTGTGCTGTTACATGACCCACTTATAGCAAATCCTGGAAACCTTCCTCCCTCTCACCACCTCTAATCTTTCCTCTTCCCAATCTCTCTTTTCAGCCGGCTGGTCAGTCAGCATGTACTGTCATCCCTGTCCTACACACACACACACACACACACACACACACACACACACACACACACCTGACCATCTTTCACCTTCTCCAACTTAAAACTGCAGTATGTAACTTTTACGAAAAATATGTTTTTTTTTTACATATTTGCTAAAATTATCATTATGTCGTGACAGTATAAGACAGATAATCTGTTAAAAAACTCAAGCTCCTCTGCCTTCTCCCAGTGCTCCCAGTGCTAACTGCAGAAACACACCACTCAGTCAGAAACAACCAATCAGAGCCAGGAGGAGGGTCTTTGAGCTGTCAATCACCCTCATGTATGCGCCGCTCACACACTCCCCCTTGCTCTCTGCTATTCTACAACTGGTTCACCACAACATAGCCTGCCGCTAATGCTAAAGCTAGTTAGCATGGCTACCGATGACGGTGGATAAACGTTTTTCCTGGAATGATAAGTTGTCTCTTCACCATGAGCACATTTAGTAGTGTGTACATGAGGGTGATTGACATTGACAGGACTAAGACCCTCCTCCTGGCTCTGATTGGTTGTTTTAGGTTGGGAGCGGTGCATTTTGGCAATAGTAGCTCAGGGAGGAGGTGGAGGAACTCGATCTTTTCACAGACTGTCTTTCTCATATCATACTGTCATGACATGGAGACAGTTTTAACAAATACGCAAAAAAAACATCTTTTGTAAAAGGTACAAATTGCAGCTTTAAAGCTAGTGTTAGTGGTTAGTTCCATTTCTTAGCTGTTGAGCTGAAGGTTGATTATTGATTTGAATCTGTAAAACTTCGAATAAAGACAGTCACACCACATAGTGTTGTGATACAAGGTATCAGATTTCAGATTTCAGTAAGTCAAATTTATGACTTTTTAAGGCCTTGTTATTGCCACCATTAATGAAATTTAGGACTGGAAAAACTATAAATATAGGAGATGGTTGAGGGTTCCAGCTGTATTACAATCAGGCATACAAAAAAATCGGCTTTCTATATAGCTTTCTACAGCCTTAACCCCCGTAGTACCAGACTTTGTTTCATAGAATGCACCTAGCCTCATATGGGCTACCAACAGAAGTGAGCCAGTGGTGAAAATGAACGTCGTCCAGCCAACTGCCAATAAATTTTTACTTAAGGACTCAACACTCTCTGCCTTAAATTCCTATGGAACTTGCTCAATGAGGTGACAATCACTTGCCCTTCTCCAGCCAAGTGACCAATGACATTTGTGTGTGTGAAATTTTGCACTCATACACGTAGACGATGCGACACAAGAAAGCTAAAAAAATGTTTGTTTGTCGCTGTTTCATCCCATGTGTTGGGTTAAACCTGAGTGCCGATGAGTTTCACCTGTCACTACAGTTCGTCTCTCCCCGTGTGTGACAGATACTGAAAGCTAGCTAGCTAGCTAGCAAGGGTTTATTAGCAGTTAGTTACCAATAGCCTCAACTGCCTCTAGTCAAAGACAGATGTTTGTATGCGACGTAAGATTTGCCTGATAGAAAAGTCCTGCGAGAAAAAAAAGACATATACAACGTTAAATAGTTGTCTTATGACAAAATATAAGACCTGTGAATAACATATTTAAGGCCAAAGTATATTTTCAAATGACTTTAAGAAATTTTAAAGCCTTAATTTTAGATATATGAATTTAAGACTTTTTAAGGATGCGTGGACACCCTGTGATAAAGTATTTGCCTCCAACCAACTTCTTGTGGTTTCTCCTTTTTGCCAGGCTTAAATGTTCAGATCAGGCAAGACAGCAGGAAGAGAATTTGCTTGCTGTACAAGGTGCCATGTTTAAAGATTAGAACATCCAGCTATCATTCTATTCAAAAAGGAGACAGGTTCTGTGCTCCAGAGATAAAACATGTTTTAGTGTAAAATGTTTAAATGAACTCCAGAGCAAAAGCAAAAATCATTGTCCACTGTGAGTCCTGTGTCAACGTGGACTGACCCACTCAGAGAAGAAGAAGACATTACTTTAAAACAAAGAAGAGGGCTGGATTGTAGTTCGCAAATGCATGTTGGTACGAAGGTGTTTATTTTTGGAGATGTGTCTGGAGATCTGATGAAGCTTGTAAGCCTGAGGTCATCATCCCATCTGTGAAGTACAGTGGTGGCAGCATCATGTTGTGTGACTGTTTTGCGATAGCATCATGAGGACAAAACAGTATGCAGGAATATTGAACATAAATCTCCAGACATCACTCAGGAAGTAAAAGCATGGGCACAAAATGGGTTTTCCAAATAGAAAAGGCCCCAAAACATACCACTAAATTAGTAAGAAAGTGACTTAAAGACAACAAAATCAATGTTTTGGTGTGGCAGTCACAAAGCCCTGATCTCAGTCCCATAGATTATTTGAGGGCAGATTTGAAATGCTGTGTGTGAGCCAGGGTGCCTACAAAACGGATTCAGTTTCACCAGTTCTGTCTGGAGGAATGGACCAGAAATCCAGCAAGCTACTGTGAGAAGCTTGTGGGAGGAAATCCAAAATGCCTGACCCAACACATACAGTGTAAAGTCAGTTCTACAAAATCAAAAAAAAAAAAAAAAAAAAAAAAAAAAAAAAAAAAAAAAAAAAAAATCTATAGAAACCTCCGAATTCAAAGCCAGTTAAAATGTTCTCTCTCTCTCTCTCTCTCTCTCTGTCTCTCTCTCTCTCTCTCTTTGTCTCTCTCTCTCTGTCTGTCTCTCTCTCTCTCTCTCTCTCTCTCTCTCTCTCTCTCTCTCGCTCTCTCTCTTTGTCTCTCTCTCTCTGTCTCTCTCTCTCTCTCATTTCACATCACTATGAGTTTATTTTTGCAGGAACATGTGTTGGCAGTGTAATCTCTGTGCCTAATTTGTATGGGGTGGCATTTGTAAGGTTACACAGTCAAAAATTAATAGCACTAATTTGGGTCATTTAGCCTGTAATAGGAGGGAAAAAACAGGGGTTCATTTTTCAAAGTCATATTTTTTATTCATTCATTTATTAATCTCACAGTTTTAAACTAAATATTTAATCAGCAAGCTAAATATTTATTTTACAAACCAAATATCTAGCTCCAAACTAAATATTTAGTTAACAAGCTAAATATTTAGGTAACTTGCTGATGGTGGACTACCTAAATAAATGCCGGGTCTTGTGAATATTTATATAAACTCATGCTGGCATGACTGATTCACTTAAATTGTTGCTCATGTCACCTCTTCATCATTGTTTCTCTTCCTCTCAGTATGTAAAGGATTTAGCTCAGAGCCGAATATTTAGCTCAGAGCTAAATATGTAGTTTGTTAACTTGTAAACTAAATATTTAGTTTGGAGCTAAATATTTAGCTTGCTGGTTGAATATTTAGTTTGAAACTGAGGCATTTATAAATGAATGAATAAAAAATATGACTTTGAAAAATGAATCCCCATTTTTTTTCTCTTATGATAGGCTAAATGACCCAAATTATTGCTGCTATTTTTGACTGTTTAACTTTACAAACGGCACCCCATAAATTTGGCTCATGATTATATAGAAAAAACAGCATAATGCAAGATTTGAAAACATGACACTAATAATAAGACCTCTCAATACAAAGGAATAAAAATAAAAATGCATAACCATTAAACTGATTTTGAAAATTATGACAGTCTTTCATAACTGCATAGCTGGGCCTCCTTCAGAAACAGAAGAGGTGTTTTATTGTTTCATTCTGGCTTTTAGCAAATAGAAATTCTTTTGCTAATTGATCTAAACATGATAAGCTTTGTCTAGCTTTGTCAGATGGTGGGGAAGAAGGTTACTTGTTATTTTATATATTGTATTTAAATATCTTGAACTGAATTATTTGCTATGACATATGAAACTTGGACTTGGTGGTGGGCAAATGCCTATTTATAAATGACTAGCAAAAAGAAATCCTAATCTGAACGCTCCTAATCGTATGCATCCTTTCCTATTCACTGATTTTCTTCCTCTTTGTTTAGTGAAATGATAAAAAAAACTTTTTAAAATTGCATTTCTACATCTGATTGCATAATAAGTGCAACAAACCCTTGGATAAAGTATGAAATAACATTCACCTAGTATAGTTTGAGAGGCAGAGTGGAGATGACCTGTAGTCTGAGCAGAAAGATGTTTTATTTTGAGCAGTGATTACAAGTAAATAAGACCGATTTACCACAACAGCTATGAGGGAAGTTAGGGTTCAGTGAGATCTCACAGATAAGTAGCTGTTACTTTTTTTTCTGAAATAAAATGAGCTGCTGGAGGACTTCATAGCATGCAGCATGTCTCTCGTGAGCTTGAACCAGCATACAAATGTGTTGTCTGAATGTAAATGATCAAAACAAAACACTTTGCATGAAAAACGGATTGGATTTAATTAACTGGTATGTCAGCAGAGGCAGATCAGGTTGTGACAGCATTTGCAGAGAAACCGAAGCAACAGACGGCTTCCGGCTTGTGTTCCAGCTATAAACCCAAACTCCACGGTAACATTAGCGCTGGAATGTTGAATATGTTTATTTAATTGTATGAAAAATGCATCTAGCAAGCTATAAACCACAACCCAGCCTTTTCCTTTTTCAGACTATTTGTATGCAGAGTCATGTTCCCCCACAGTCTGACCTGCTGCCTGCTGCTCAGTCATTCAGTCTTTCTGGAGATATATCAGCCATCCAGCATATAAAAGCCCATTTCCATGCCGTGCCTCTGTCTGCCTCAACATGTCTGCCTTCATGCATACAAAAATGCATTTGTGTTCATCTGTGTAGACAAACTGCTCATGGAGGTAATGCTACCCCTGCTCCCCCACCTTTAGTTTACTACCTACCTGCTCTCACCTCGGTCTGTATTCATAAAGTTCCTTCCATTAAAATTTGAAATGATGTTCCCAGCTTGTTTTTCCATAAAATAAGCGAACTGCCTGAAACCATCAGATGAAATCCCCTTTTCCCTTATTTTAATGTCAAGAATTTTAATACAACAATGGCATTTCCAGAACAAAAAAGATAAAGAGTAAAAGAAGTCTGTAAAGGTGAAAATTGTTTTTAGGAGGACAAAGTCTTTCAAAGGAAACCTGACCAAAAAAACACAAACATTTCTTAACTGCTGAACATAACCAAATGTCAGGTGAAACAAAACAATGAAGTTGGAAATTAATATATTGCTAACATTCAGTCCGGCTTAGATTTTAATGACATATACACTGAGGCAAAGGCGATTTTAGGTGTATTTAGGTGAAATTTTGTTTTTTTAAAAAATCTTTTATTTAGGTGTTTTTAAGAGAAATCTGGGATTTCTTTTTTTACAATACCACTACATAGTGACACTTGATTAACTAATGACCACTAATCACTCATGATGTTCGACAGATTCCAGACATTTCAAAATAAATGAATAAAATGAGTGCTAGAACACAGTATTTATTAAAATGTATAAGTTTTGTTCTTTTCCAGTGCCACCGACTGGCCCGGCATACCGACTACACCATTTTCTGTGGTGCTGCTTCCTGTCGTGTGGACGCACACTTTTTCTTAATCATTTACAAAAATATACCGTGCTCGTCTCTATGTGTACAGGGCCTGAGGAATAGACCTGATGTCAGTGGTAAAGATACAGGTGGACGTCCATCCATCGATCGCCACCTATGACCTGGGGAGGGGGGTAACTATCTTTTTAGACATCTTTTTGTGGGATGGGGTACACCCTGGACAGATCGATGGTTTACATCTACTGAAACAAATTTGACAATAACATATGGTAAAATCCAAACTATTGACAGACTAACAGTAAACAGCACAGGAAGCAGACCTTGAGCACTAGAGCAATAGAAGCCCGGATCTACCACACCAGGCAAGATCCCAAGTGCAGGCTGTGGAATATGGCCCCAGAAACAACCCAGCATCTCACAGCAGGGTGTAAGATACTAGCAGGAAAGGGATGCATGAAACACCATAACCAAGTGGCTGGTACAGTGTACAGAAACATCTGTGTGGAACACAAACTGGAGAGCCCTAGGTAAAAGTGGGAATCACCATTCAAGGTCATACAAATTGACTGAGCTAAGATCCTGTGGGACTTGTAGGTACAAACGAACAAAATGGTAATGGCCAACCAAGTGGACATTGTGATCACTGATAAGCAGCAGAGGACAGCCGTTGTGATCGATGTGGCCATCCCAAATTCAAAACATACAATTTTGGCAGCATTAAGGGTTTGACCAGCATTGTTACTCTGATACACACCTCTATTAGTCCCAACAACTGTGTCACTAGGATACCCAGATCAGCAAGTTGTGTGGTGATTGTGTGAAACTATGCAGCAATGAATGGCAGCAGCTAAAAGTCTCACTTTTCCACACATAACAAGTCCATGTTTTATTCACGAGTTTAACTGCATTGTAGTAATATCACCATCAAAATATTATTTATACCATCTGTCACATCACAATAGTGTTTCCAACAGAGAGACTAATTTTGGTGCCTGAGGAGATCTCTGTTCTCTTTACCTGTTTAATTTCACTTTAACTCCGTAGAGGATTTTGGAGGACTGTAAAGTGCTCACTCTATTCTTTTCTGTGTTGTAAAAAGTCATTCATCCATTTGATATTTCTATCCCATAATTTCCTTTTATGTCAAGACAGTTTGTTTGCTGTTTTACAATATTCCGTAGTTAATCATCAGGAAAAAGGAGACATACCAAGGGATCAGGGGAGAGCCAAAGAGAGCCTGGCATTTGAAGGTAACTGATGTCTCTGGTCATCGGAGAACTCAGAGAAGTGACCCCCCACACAGGAGAAGTGGCTGCAACAGATAGCTGGAGAAACATATTTATATATAATGTAACATTTCAGAACTCATAAAAGTTACCCAAGTTTTCCCAGCTTCCCCTTCCCTCCTCTGCTTTCAGGTGTGTTGTTTGTGAGTCAGCTTCCTGGCCTGTGAATGTCTCCCTCCACTTTATGTGTAACTCCTTCAGAACCTGTTAGAGTGTGAAGGAGAATCTACCCACCTCTGGAAGACAAGGAAAGTGCCAGTTTTTCACTTTCCCTTTTGTGCCTTACGTTTGTAAAAATGGACATCTGCTTTTTTGTGTGTCTTGCTTTTATCCAAGGTGAGAAAAGGAAAAGGTATCTGGGACAACATCAATTCAGAATACATATCTGGGTTTCATAAGGAACAGATGTAACATGGAAACACTGTTTGGAAAGTGGTTTGCTCAGTTCAAACAACCTCCTTTCAGCCCTTCCAAAACACTTCTTTTTGATAGAAAAAATTGTTACCTTTATGTTTGAGATACAGTACTATGAAAAGATAGACTCGATGTGTTTTTCCAGTTAAGAAATTTAACAAGCAACAATTTAAAGTAAACATACAGTGCCTATAAAAATTCACTATTCACTCCTTCTGAATGTTTTATCCTTTTTATTGTATTTAGAAATGAATCATGATCGATAAAATTTGGCCTGTCTGACAAAAAAACCCCCAAAAAACCAAAAAACCCCACAAAAGTACCACTGAGTGTCAAAATCAAAACTGCTTTTTACAACTAAAAGAAATGTTTACCATAAAGTGACTGCATAAATATTCACCCCCCTCAAGTCAGTATTCAGTAGACGCACCTTTGGCTGCAATCCCAGCAGGGATTGTCCACACCTGTGTGGACAGGTCTCAGTCAGGCTGCACATCTGCATGCTCCAGTTTTCCTCCATTCTTCCTGCTAAACTGTTCCAGCTCCATCAGGTTGCAGTGGGATCTGCTGTGAATGGCCCCTTTCAAGTCTGGGATTTGACTAGGCCACTCCAGAGCGTCCACCTTGTTGTCTTCGAACCATTTCTATGTAGCTTTAACAGGATGCTTCTGGTTGTTGTCTTGTGGAAAATAAATGTTCTCCAAAGCCGTACTCCTGTTGCGGATGGAAACAAATGGATCTGGGCAGATTTATACATGCACCATTTTCCTTCCTGTAATGCTATATTATGTAATAGCACAGCATTTTTCAATGAAGATATAAATTATCTCTTCAAAATGTAAGAAAGCGTAGTTAAAACTGCATTTTATAATGCATTTTGTAATGGTTTCTACTGCATTATGTAATACCATTATTACATTTGTGTGATTATTTCAAAATGCAGAGGTACCACTTTTTAAAAAATTATAATGCAAAAATGTTGTGCTTTATGCAATAAAATGTCACAAACCAGTGTTTGTGTTCTTCCTAATTAATATATTTCTAACAATGGTCTTGTTGTAGATCCTACACATTTAAATCTTTGAAACTTTGGTGAATAAATGCCAAATGCTTGGTCATTTATTTGCCTATTCAGCTTCACTGCCCTGATCTCTGTTTTAGAAATGATTCCACTTCATAGCCTACTCCCAGATGATGTCTAAAAGTCTGCTTTATTGAAACGTGAACTGCTACATGTGAGGCTGTGGCTCACACCTCTGACAGGACATGAACTACTGTCATCAACATTTGGGGTTTAAGAGACATACCTTTGCTCTAAAACCAGTCTTCATTAAAGAAGCGCCCCCTGCTGTTCAGCATTCATATTGACCCTGTGTAGCGTCTTTATTGTTGGCAAGTTCATGTCTTTTCTTTCATTGTGGATAAATTTGCACTGTTCTAAGACGATTTTGTTTACATAGATTAATCTATTTTTTTTTAAAAATTACAGAATCTTAGATAACAGTTTAGAAAATCAGTTTCTGAAAGATTTTAAAAAATAGTGAGCCTGTGTTATGATGCACACACCCTCTCCATGGTGCTGAAATTGTGATCGCTTGTAGGGTGATTCTGGTCTAATAGGACCTGACCTAGCAAACCATCTTTTGTTTGTTCTGCAAGAGAACAAACCACGCATGGAGGGGGATTAACATTATACATGGGTGAACATTTAAGTTCAGGGAATTTTCTTGGTTCTGTTCAGTTTGCATTACATTGTTAGATATGCTCCTTTCAATTCATGTGAACAGCCTTTGTTTAGTGACTTCATTCCTATGAAACATCACTTCTGCAGTTTTGTATTCATACATGTTGAAAATGTTTACATACTTTCAGGTGGATGGAACTTCAGCTCATTTATTTCTAGTGGAGTAACTCAGGATACCATAGTTTTGAAATGCTGTGCTTTTGCATTGCCGTGTGTAAAGGTAAACTAACGTTGCCTATCACTGCGAACATAACATCTCCGTGGTTTAGCATGGCAGTGACATTGTGCTGTGTGGAGGCTTTTCTTCAGGAGGAACAGAGAAGCTGAGAGTTGATGGTAAATTTCAGTTATTTTCTGTCTTGATCACTTCTTTATTGGTTGTTTTCCTTATTTCTTTCAGGTCCTGGGTTGTTTTGGGTTTTGATTATCTGTTTTTAGTTCTGATTATTTGCTATCTGTGTTTTCCTTAGTCTCTTTTTCTTTGATTAGATCAGCCTTGTTTCTGTTTACTTTAGTTCAGTTGTTTCTTACTTATTCTTGTTTAGTTATTTTTATTTATTCTTTGTGTCTAGTTATTCTTTGTTACTGTTAGATTCATTTTCCCAGTTCTCCTGTGGTTTACGCTCCCTCACCCCCTGGTGCCATTCTCTCTCTGTCTCTCTCTCTTAGTGGTTTGTTTGTACTTTGTCTGTATCGACTATCCACTCACAGGGTTTCTCATCTCAATAGCCAATTCTTATAAAATTCTAAACATTCCTTTCCCTATCACATTCTCACTTCATTCCCTTTCACTCTTCCACCTCCACCTCCTCTTTTTCATCCCCTGCTGGTTTCTTTCCTCTCCTCTTTCTTCTTATTTTCTTTCCTAGTCTTTCCTAGTTTTCCTAGTCTCTTCAGCAATTATGCTGATTTTATATATATATATATATATATATATATATATATATATATATATATATATATATATATATATATATATATATATATATACACACACACACACACACACACACACACACCCAAGCACATATATATGTTTCCCTCTTATCTTCTGTCAAGGAGGAAAACAGCCATTTGCGGTCCTGCCGACACCAATTTCCACCACCAGACTAATACACACATGCGTGTGCACACACACACACACACACACACACACACACACACACACACACACACACACACACACACACACACACACACACACACACCAATTTCCTGTGCTGTATAGCCAGCCACCCTGCTCTAATATAGCTCTCAACACAGGCTTACAGCATCTTCTCATCCCTCCCTCAATCATCCTCTGATCCCACCTGCAACTCCTATACTCCTGTCTTGTTAACTTCCCTCTTGCCTTTCTATTAACAATCTCTGTGCTTCTTTTTTGTTTCTCTTTTCCTTCCTTTCCTCTGGATTTTCTAGTTCTTAACCCCTATCAGTTTTTATACATCCATCTCTCCATCTGGCCTCGTATTCATCTATCAGCTGATGGTAATTCAGGGACCGCTCAGTTGGCCTTTGCGTGTTTCTGTTTTTACGACCACAGACATCAGATGGATGCATTTTCTTGGCTGTCCTGCGCTGTTTCCCGTTAATCCGTACATGCGTCTTTCTGAGTCTCGCCATCTCTTTCGGGTGATCGTTAAAGTTGCATATCTTTCCTCCTTTCATCCAATCAATCTCTTTCATGCAGGCATTTCCTGCAGGGATACCTAACAGGCATCTAACAGACTTCCCTGTGTACTCGAGCAAGACTGAGCAGATGATACAAACTGCGTGGGTGTGTACGTGGCTGCAGACCTGCCAACAGTCCTCTAATGAACCAGCATGTTTGTGTGTCCAAGCAGGCTGTGGTCGTGTTTGCTAACTTGAGTGTGTGGTCATCAGTGTCTCTTGTTAGTTCCCTTGTGTGTGAGAGGGTCAGAAGAGTACTGCCTGAACTTTTCAACCGTATGTCACATGGCAGCTTCCAACCAGATGCCACCTGTGTGTGTGTCTCTGTGTGTGTTTTTAGAGGTGTGTGTTTCTTCATTGTTACACCAAGGTGTGTTGAAGCCAGCAGTCTTTGACTTTTCCCTTCAAGCTATGCTGACAGGCAGCTGCTTAGGGCGCACTGTGTTTGTGTGTTCATCAGTTAAAGTTTCTGACTGAAACTCCACCAATAAATGTTGTAATTGCCTGTTTTAACGCGAGTTTCTCTAAATAGCAATTAGACAACTAATGGCTGAGGGTGTTTTCACACCTGATTGTCTGGTAGACTCGGTTTGATTGGGGACCAAAATTGCAAGATTTGTTACATTATTAGTTGGTGTGGTTCACTTTCACACTACACTGCGTCAAATGTACCAAACACTTTGAAAAACCAGTTCCCCCCCACGTGTGGTGACGCTGCTCCAAGAACCACTGAAGGAAACAACATAAAAACCTGTGAAGAAGGCATGAGCGCAACTTTCTTCTTCATAAAATTTATTAAAAAATGGAATGGCATAAGAATTTAGTGGTTGTGGGATTTCTCTTTTGTCTTTGGTAAAAGACCACGAGCCATCCCTCCCACTAGTACTAGACACACACGTTTGTTTTGGTTGTATTTACCCAGAATGCCCTGCGTTAGTCCACTTCCTGCTTTTGGAGTGGTCTCTGGTCCACCTAGCATTCACATATGACACCGGAGTTCACTTCAACCGAATCAAGACCTAGGTTTTTAGACAGGCCAGAGTTTGCTTTTTTGGTCCGCATCAGAGTTCGATTACGTGTTCACACCTCCCCAAACAAAGCGGATTTTCCAGGCAAGTTCAATTAAAGCAGACTAAACAGGCCTGGTGTGAACGCACCCTTTCTATTTGTTCATTGCGCATCACAGCTCCCATCATCCCACAGTTCCATCTTCATTTCATCTCTACTTATAATTTCTGAATGGCCAGAGGCAGCTTGCTTAAGGGCGGTTTGTCTTTCTTTAGCCTAGCCATTGCCTTCCTGAGCAATTCTGTGCAGTTCTTATCTCCCTTCAGTGCTTTGTCTGGAATTTGTCCCATTGAGATGGATTTCTCTGGTTGGATTTCAACCAGGCCAATCAGCAAACAGAAGGAGGCATTGTGAACGATGATGTCATTTCTCTGTGCTGCTTTGGAACTGTAGTCTGCCTATTTAGGGTTGTAGTTTGGCAATGGCAGCCAAGGAAGTGAATGAAGCCATTCAGTCCGTGTTGGTCAGTCTTCCAAATTTTAAGAAAAATGTTTAGGACATTTTATTGCTGACAAAGAGGTCGTGGTTCTACTCTCTATGGGGTTGTTTAAAGCGCATGCAATTTCCAGTTAGCTTCATCAAGCTGCTGCGTTACATACGTCACGGCCAAATGTTAGCGACTGGGTAAAATCAGATCCAATTGTCTCAGACCTCAACAGATTCCAGCAAGCAACTGTTTTTCTGTAGCTAAGTTTCCAGACCCTCCATGTGAAGCAAAGTGCAGAACAAGGGGCTGTTTTTACCAGCTTACTAGTCTTTCTTAGTTTCTGAAAGGAATGTTTTATGAAAGAGACTAATGTTTATTTAAGTCATTAAAGATTTGACTTGTATTTAAAAAAATAAATCCTTGTGAACATCTCTGACTGTTGCCACTGTTACTAACCCAAGGCTGGTGTGCTTGTGGCTGATTTCCTTCCGAGGGGAGCAGCGCCTGGCATCTTTCCATCATCTACACTCCCTCCTCTTTGTAGCCTGCTTATTCTTTTCTTTTTCTGCTCTTTGCTTGCACTCCTGTCATTATCGACAGATCTGCAGTCAGTCAGACACACTTTTAGTCACACCGTGACATTTAAATATGATTCACATCATACATTTTACGACACTCAAAGGAGATGTATCTTAAAATTGATATTATCGCATGCGTTGATGAGCCATTGGATATAAAAATTTGATAGTCGATATTGCATCATTTGATAAAAATTATAATTATAAAAATGTAAAATACCATCTAATGTAATTTATTTTCCCAGAGGAGCAATTCCCTTTTGAACAGCAAATGATTTAATGAAAACAATTGGAAGCACAGCATGTTAGTCTTAATGCATACAAATGTTTGTTTTTACATTTCCATTTATATCAGTGAAATGCACTCACCAAGCAGTTTATCAGCTTCATCGTACGCTTGATTATTCATGCAGCTATCCAATCATGTGGCAGCTGTGCGGTGCATTTATTCATGCAGATACAGGTCAGAAGCTCCACTTCACATCAGAGTGGAGGAAAAAAAAAAAAAATCTGACCTCAATGACTTTGAGCGTGGCATGATTGTTAAAGCCAGATGGGGTGAGTTGAGTGTTTCTCAGAAAAAATGCTTCTCTGGGGATTTTCCACAACAACAGTTTACTCAGACTGGTGAAGAAGGAAAAAAAAGGATACAGAAAGCTGTAATGTTTGATTGATGAGAGAGGTCAGAGGAAAATGGCCAGACTGACTCTTGCTGGCAGAGAGGCCAGACTGAGTCAGATAAGCAGTCTTTAGAATTGAGGTGAGTAGAAAATGCATCTCAGAAAGAATAAGTCCAACCTTGGGTGTAGGTCAGCTTCCACCCGCCACACACACACACACACACACACACACACAACGGCCATATCTGATATAGCTCATAGCAACTGAGGGGAGGAGAAAAAGAACTCCTTTTTTGTGTATGTCATACAGATGGGGCAAATGAACTGACCTAAAATAATAATACTGCTTTTCTGATTCACACTGCACTGTGTCAAACGAACCAAAGCCTTTGAAAGACCTGTTTACCCCCTCATCTGTGGGGGCGCTGCACCAAGAACTACTGAAGGAAATGATATGAAAACGTCTAAACATTTGAACTGCACCAGAGTTCACTTCAGGGTTTCATTACGCAGTCACACCTCCCCAAACAAACCCGACTTCTGAGGCAAATGAACTATTGTCTCTACTCACTTGTATACACGTGATTGTCTTCTTTGCAAAGGGCCTCCAAAATGTTCTGATGCACATCAATGCTGTCTATAATTTTTTTTGTACTGAAATGGCAGGGGACTGCCTCTAGTTCTTCACCATACTTTGCCAACCAAAGGAAAGGACAGTTAATGGTAAAGTACACATATCCACTAGTGTGATGGGATTTCATGGCCTCACAATATTAAAACAACACAGTGTGAAGTCTGTCTCATGAAGCACTATTCAGTAGCTGTCTGCATGTGACATCTTTGAACCCAAAATATGAATGTCAGTATTTGAAATGTGAAATTCTGCTGTAAATATGCTTCACATTGTTAATTTCAAGGAATGAAGTTAGTGGTTTCTGGTTTACCTCCTTGTGTTGGCAGTGTCTGCTCTCAAACTGCTTATCAGACTGGCCAACAGCACTCCACCACTTTTGACTTTTGTTTGTGTATCGAGCATTTTGGGTACTCAGAAAAAGAAAAAAAAAGAATGGTAAGATGCAAATAAGATTGCACCTTATTCTGAGCTATGGCATGCTGTTGGTTTCTACTGAAATAGGGCTGTATTTGATTCTCTTAGGTTCAACATCTAAAAAATTAAGGCTGATCAAAACTTAGCTGGATAATTCTACACTGGACAGATATTCTTTAAGAGTTAAAGAATAGATGAATAAAACCTTATATTTTGTTGAATACGCAAAAGAGACAATTTGTAAGTCTTTTTGTCCACATTAGAATTAGCCTGGCCGTACCTTTCCTTTGCAATTTCGCTCAGTTCTCATCTCCCTTCAGTGCTCAGTCTGGGCTTTCTCCCATTGACTTAGATTTCTCTGGTAGAATTTCAACTGGGCCAATAAGCGAACAGGAGAAGTTGTGAATGATGACGTCAATTTTCTGCACTGTTTTAGAATTGTACTCTGCCTGTAGTTTTAGCAATGGCAGCAGAGAAAGTGAACAAAGCCATTCAGTATGTGTTGGCCACGCTTTCAAATATTGAATTAACATTAACAGCTGCCTCGATCAACTCAGCACTTCTCTCTTTGCAGTGAGGGATGGTTGTTTAAAGCATAGGCAATTTCTGGTGAGCTTCATAGTGTCGAACTGTTGCATTACATATGTAACGGCCAAACATTAGTGACTGGATACAATTTAAAACTTCATCAGAGTCCACGCCTCCAGGAAGCAATCGTTCCGAGGGCCAGACCCTTTGTACAAAGCAAAGTGTAAAACAAGGGGCTGGTTTTTACCAGGCTACATGAGAATTAGAAAAGCATAAAAATTCAGATATATGAACTAGTCAAACCTGGACTGAAACAAATAACAGATTATTTAATACCCAGGCTGTGACTTCTAAAAGTACCTCAAAGTGTTGCTCGTTGTTGTAAACCCAATATGATTTCATCTCATAAACTAGGCGTATCGTCACACTTCAACAAAATCCCAAACAATTGAAATAGAACTCTCCATGAGTTTTGTTTGTTTGTTTGTTTGTTTGTTTTACAAATTCTGTGTAGAATATGTCATAGAAGCACTTGATTCCTGCTGACCTCATTACCTTGCAGTTGGAAGCAGGAAAGTCCCCACTAAAATCATCCAACAGTTCAATCATGCAAGTCAACCTGCAGTAGAAATTGTCAGAGAGAAAAACCAAACCTGGCTTTCCATTTTTTTTTCTAAACAAGAACATTAAGCAAGGTCCCTAAATCAACTGATCAAACCCAAAATGATAGCTGGAGGCTGAAACTCTTCTCTCAGATTTGTGGCAGTCATTTTGTCCAGGTATTTCTTTGTTAAACTTAGCATTCCATTAGCTGATGTTTTTGAATGTGGAAGAGTTTGCTTAAAATAAACGGCTAACTCTCGCTTGTTTTCTCTCTTTTCCGATTTTCTTAATTTTTCTGAGATATGCCAAAGCAAATGGGCACAAACATCACATCTTCTGGAATTGTTTAGGGCTTACTGTCAGCTCCTTGAAGTCTAAAAGCAGAAAAAAACAACAGAGAAAAAACAGAAAATATGAAGTGAAAACTCAAAGAAGGGCAATTGCACTTATTGTGTGTGTGAGAGAGAGAGGCTATGGCCCGTGATCATGCCAAAATGAGCCTTGGATCGATTTGAGCTTCTGGACAATGACTGATCCAATTTTGCTTTCACAGATTGTCTGTAAATACACAAAATATATCAAATATATCAAATGCAGCTATTTATTATTGTCGCCATTTTTTAATCTCTGCTTATAGAACATGTTTTGCGGCAGATCAGAACTCAGTACAAGTACACGTACATTAATTGGACTCATTTGAAATTTAATGGAGCTTCAGAGCACCTCTCCAGACATGAGGTAGCCAAAGCTGAGGCACTGGTAATAATTTTGATGATGCAATGTAATTAACCGATCATCACATTGATGTACTGGGTGATGGGTACCAGAGCAGGTAGTAAGGTGGGCTTGGTGTGAATACTGGTGATAAACTCCACATGTTCATTTATGTCTCTGGCATCTAACTGATAATATGCTGTGATCTGAACCTCATTACACATAAAAATAACACTTAGCTCATGTCGAAGCCTGGCTCTGTCATAGTCTCATGCAGTAGTTACGACTAGTCTAGACCTGTCGTGGATTAGTTTATTTCTTGGTGTGATGACTCATTTTAAGGATCAACAGCATGAAATTCAAGAATAACTGACTTTAGGAAGTCACCTAACTGTTGGATGATGTATGTATTTGGGGGTTGTTCTTGATAATCCTCTGTCCTTTGAGAACTATTTTTGCTGTGACAGCAGCTAAAAAGGCTAGAAAACCATAGTATTTTTTAAGGAAAGCTGCATTTTTTATGTCTAATCTGAAAACATTGAGCCTTCCTAATAAACAATTTACAGAATCTGTTTTAATTAGTGATAGGAATTGATTTAATTTTTAATCAAGTTAATTTTAGGGTCTATAATCACTTAATCTAATTGATCATATTTTAACTGAAAACTATATATCGACAAAATAAACATTTTCAATTCAAAAACCCTTTGTTCTGCTAAATTATTGAATTAAAAAACATGAGCTCAACAACAAATATATTTATTGTTTTTAATCTTATTCAACCATCAGTTTGGAGCAAAGTGCTATTATACCCATTGAGCTTTCAAGTGTTTCAGGAACTCCTGATCATTTATGTAAATTCTTTGAAAAAATACTTTAGAAATGTGGACTGTGGATGTAGACATTAGCATTGGGGGGCGTCTGTGCTGCTGCAACATGGTTTCCATTGAGATGCCAGTTTAGGCTTGAAAATTCACTGATAGGATAACTCCTTTTTGTACAACTTGCACACAACAATAGTCTTTTCCAGCGTCCCATCAATTGTTTTTTGGAAGCAAAAATTAACCCTCAGTGGGCCAAAAGAAGCGGCTTAGTCATTCACCGCTTATTTGTGGATGTCACTGGTCGGTCAGATTAACGGATGTACCAGAAACACACAAATACAAAGGTTCTGGCTCGGAAATTTTGTAAAAGCGATTAATTGCGTTACAAAATGTCAACGCATTAAAGTCTATGTATTTAATTAATTGAAATGAATGCATGAAAGTCCCATCCCTAGTTTTAATGTAACAACAACAGAACCAAATTCTGTAACCTGGTTGAAGTAGCTGGGAAGATACAGGTGGAGCTTTTGGATTTCTATAACAGGTGGGTGCTGAGCAAGGCAACCTCTGCTAGGTTCAGACCATCCTCTCTTTAGATATTTTCAACTTCTTCCCTCAGGCCGTCCATAAAAAGTTCCTACGGTGAATAGTCTCTTTTAGTCCTTGTGCTGTTCCGTTCCATTCTATTTTAGTACAATGTAGATATTGCATTGTGAATAATTTTGTTTGTGTGTTTCATGTGTGGACATGCTGCAAATCAATTTTCCATTAAGGATAATAAAATTACCACTGACTATTGCCCGTACGGGAACCTGTACACCCATTTATTTAAACAGAAACATTTCCCATGTATTAACACTTTACATTGCCTTTTAGATGCTAGGCTAAGTAAGAGAAACAACACAACTATGCGAGCTAATTCCAATTTCTTGTGGTGCTGCCACCATCCGTCCGAAAAATCAATCTAACATCACTTCCTGGGTTCGATATAAAAGGCCTTTCTGTTAGAAGCCAGCTTTCCCTACCAAAGTCACCGTGTACTGCATCTGATACAGTTATGTGTCCCATTGTTTTTGTTCTTTTGTTCAAGATTTAGTTGAAACAATATGTCAGACAGAAACATTTCATTTGCAACACTCAAATCAAACTGAAAATGCTTATGTTTAATATTAAACATCAGATTTTTACCCACTTATAAACTAAAAATATGTTTATTCAGCTGTCACCAAATTTGTTTTATTGTTTTATAGGTTTAACTAATGGTGATTTAACATTTTTGTTTCAACTATAGTTCACTTGGACCATTGCATTTCCCACCTTCCAAGTTAGTTGTTGAATTCAATGCTGAGCGTTGATCAAGAAGACGATTATTAGCTTGGGGAGAAATATGCTAAAAACATGTCTCTTAATCACCACTGAAAAATTAATGCTAAAGCAGTAAAAGTGTTGGGTACGGTAATGATATGTAGCTCTACCTAGTTGACTTCACTCTGATTGGCTACAACCACATTTGAGAAACTCTTCAGTAAAAGGCGCTGAACATCGTCTCAAATTGAGGTTATAATTATGTGGTACTTCCCCATAAATGAATTTCAGCCCCTCTTCTCTGATTCTCTCATCCTTGAGGAGTAAAGTGGAAACTTTCAGCCATTTTTGAGCTCCCTCCGACACAACTGTTCCGCTTTTTAGTATCCATCCTCTTCTCGAGTGGAGTAGCCAGACACGAGTAGCTAGCATGACTTAGCCATTAAATTAGCTGGTGTCTCAGCTGGGGGGAGGAGGGAAGGGGAGGGCTGTTTGCTTGATGGTGCGCTCTAATTGGAGAATATGAATTACATAGAAAGATAAACTGTTCTCTGATTCGTCCGTCTTTGAGCAAAGAAACAAAGCTGACCGTCTATGAGCAGGTCTTTTGATACCAACTCTTGACATTCACATGGCCTCATCAGAGCACAACAGATCATATTATAGCCCCAAAACCACAGAAAAATTAAATCTGCTGTCATGACCCCTTTAAGTCGCTCGTTTTTGGCATTTGCCACTTAAAACTCCAAACACTCAGCGTAGATAGAGCCAGCTTCTGAAACCTAAACTATCATAACACAAAACTTCCACACGTTTTGTCCTACATATCTAGAAAATGTGATCTGAGTGTAAAGTAAAAAGTTACTTTACATCTTTGAAGGAGATAAAAACCGTCGAGGTAAAAGGGGGTACTGAAAAACAGACACTTGTGTATTCTGACAGCTTTGACTAAAAGATGATACCAAAATCAATAAAAAGTGAAGGATTTTTATTCTCCCCAGAAACAGGAGGAGGATTAAAATACGTCTGAGATTTAAACCGTTTTCCTACCATTTTCCTACTTTCTCATCACACCAATCAGAATACTTTATGTGATCCTCATTAACCTACTTCAGAAACATGTTTCTCATATGAATTTTGGCCTATAGAGTTTGAATCATAGTATTTATAGAAAACCACAACAACATGTATGAGAAGAGTGTTTGAATCCCAGCAACCTGCTTCCTTTCCTTTCACTCCCGAGCTTTTCTTTTTGGATTGTGATGTGATGTTCTGAATGTTTAATAACCTCACAGCAAACTGATGTGTTGCCTGGTGACACAATGCTGTCAATATTGCATGAGACTCTATAATGATATATTTTTCAATATATTTCAAGTTTGATTCTAGATATTGCTTTAATAAATGGAAATTAACAACGTGTACCGTTATTTTCTTTTCACCTGATTGATTTATAGTTTTGGACACAAAACACTGACAACCTCTTTACTCTATGTTTACCCCATTCAAGCTATCGTTCGAGGGTTTCTAGAAGAAACAGCACCTCCTAGCGTGACTATAGGTGCCTGTCTTGGATTTAGGGAAAAAATTATCATTTTTGGTTTTTATTTTTTAAATATGAAAATAAACTGAATCTAAGTTTGGATTTCTTCTCATCCATGTTGGATCTGCCCTCTGTGGTCAGTTCATCACCCTTGTTCCTGGACATCCATAGCAGTATGCTTGTTCCTCAGGAATAATCTCACTCTTTTCCAATTACCTATAAGATTTAGTTAATATACTTATACAGAGTAGTGATAAAGTCTGATCCTGAACATCAATAAGCTAAGCATCTTTGTTTGAAGAACCAGGTTTCCTACTTTATAGGAAGTTCCATGTGAGTTTGTAAAATATCACCATATAAATAACCCGACGGAGAATTGATCTGAAAACCTGCAGTATTTTGAGAATAGGCTATAACCCCCCCACCAAAAAAAAAAAAAAATAATAATAATAATAATACTGTGTATGAAAAGCTTGATAAGCTGGCAGTGGCACTGTCAAATATAACTCACTCGGTTCTACTGCTAGACAACCTATTTGTGCACAAACAATACTTATAAATAGATGTAGAAATGTTTGTGAACATAACACACAGAAAGAAATCAGTAGACGGTTGGAGATAGTGATGATGTACTGCCACTTCATCTTTTATTACAAGAATAAATGAGAACTAATTGGTATCTCGCTCTTTCTCAAAGCATAGAGTCAGCATTTCGCTCTTGCATCACCTTTCCATGCAGAATCGGCGCACGATCAATCGTCTCTGACAGGTTGAGCAGGTAGTGCGGCGCTCGATCAGACATGGCCCACAGTAGTCATTAAGTCCACAGAGCATTAGTGCAAGCATGGAGAAAGTCTGAGAAAAGCAGAGTGAATAAGAGCTGCAGGGTTTTGATCAAAGTCTGACAATACTATACTACAGGGAGATTACCATCCCTGAGGGAGGTGGGAGGGTTTGAGGAAAAGAGGGAGGGTGAGAGAAAAGGGATAAATGAAATAAGCAAGTGTAAAGCAAGAGAGGAGCAGAGTGGAGAGAGGGAGAGGCCGGAAAAGATAAATGTTGTTAATAGAAAGAGAGGGGCCCGGACTTTTGATCATCAGCGAGGCATAGCTGGGCGCGCTGCACTACTGTTGCATCAGTTTTGCTTCATAAAAGGAGTGGCTGAAACACAAACTCATTATAAATTGAAAGCATTCTCCCATCAGGCCTGTAAAAAAACACACACAAAAGTTCAAGAGCAACTCTTTTAGTTCTATTTGGACATTCCAAACATTGACCTCAACCCCTACTCCAGGAGGGGTCATAAGCAGGGGATATTATTCTGGTTTTGTAATATATTAATATTGTGAACTTAACTAGCTTTGGCTGCATTCACACCGCAGCTGAATTTGACCCAAATCCGATGTTTTTTTTTTTTCCCCATTTGCGACACATATCCGACTTTTTCACCACAGTCTGAACGGCCCAATTCCGACCTTTTCCCCCCGCCAAAAATCCGATCTGTACCACTTCCAGATGTGGTACTAAGTCTGATACATATCAGATTGTTTTCAAAGCGTCTGCAGTCTGAACGGTCATGTCGCATTTTATCCGGCTTTTACGTTATTTACGTGAGACATGCGTCATAATTCTGCACCAGAAGAAGCCAGACGTTGCTGTCAGTGCTCCACAAAAGACCGTTGCTTTTAGTTGTGCTCTCTTTTTTCTTAGCTTCTGTCATCTTGTCATGATCTTGTGGCGATACTGTTGGCTCCACTGAACAAACTTTAAAATCGATCTGTAAACAGCTCCATCTATTATTACTTCTGTAAACATGGCACTGCAGTGTGACGTCAGGGTTCTTCTTCTGCGCATGCGGGTCACTTTGGGGGCGTAAACCGTTCACACAGAGGTCTCATTGCGGTCGAGTTAAATTAGTAGTATGAACGACCACACACACACACACAAAAAAATCGGATTTCAGCAAAAAACTGGAACTGAGCATCAACACCTGCTGTGTGAACATAGACAAGAAAGAAAGACAAGAAAAAGGCTAAAAGTGACTTAATGAAAACTCTGTTAAACAGCACTTCCTGTAGACATAGACTGTTTTTTAAAAACTTAAGTAGCTGGAAATAATTGAATTTTCCTAAAATGTTTCTCAGAAATACATATATATATATATATATATATATATATATATATATATATATATATATATATATATATATATATATATATATATAAATGAAGAAACATAGCAGCCTGAATACTGGAGTAAATGTGCTGAGTAAACTGCTCCATTTTTTAAAAGTGAGGGTGCAGTTGTGGTTAATTCTTGCTATGCTTATCCTTAGTACATTTTAAAACTATCAAACTCAAATTGGTTAATCAATTGCTAAATTCTAGTTGCACCCTTTTTTCTACCTCTGAGTTGGTTCCGTTCAAATTCACTCCACACTTTCACAATCTGATTTACAAATGAAAGTTGCTTCATCCAAGCATGATCTGTTCAGTGAGACAGCCACAGAGAGAAGAAGTAAATGAATCTGCTAAGTGCTATTACAGCTCATCTCTCTCATTCACCATGAAATAGATGAAATACAGCAGGAAATTTGCACAGACTTGCATGGAGTGCCTTAGTGAGAAAAGGCTGGCAGCCTCGTTCCATCAGAATCTTCATTTGAAGAAAATGAAAAATATTTCAGTATTCATCACATGAGAGGGTAACAAATTAGTGTGTGACTGACATTTTCACTAAAAAGTTTAACAGGCATTTCACTATGAAACATTTTAGCATTGATTGAAATAAAAACAGAAGCAAAGGAGAAAGTCTTAAAAAAATAGACTCCATGAGCCCCTGTGATTTTTGAACATATGGACATAAAAATATTTAATAAGAATATTAACAATACTGAAATTTGAGTATTATAAAATAATAATAATAATAATAATAATAATAATAATAATAATAATAATAATAATAATAATAATAATACTGTACAGACTGTACAGTATTTTTTATTCTGTATTTTGTTTGTGTATATATATTCTATCTTTGTATGAGTCTATTTGTTGTTACTGCCTTTCACTGTCACTGTGCTGCTGTTACACAGAAATTTCCCCATCATTGGACAATGCAGAATATTTCTCTTCTATTCTATTCTACATTTGAATTTTTTAAATAACATTTATGTTATTTTTGCAAGAACATCACTGTCTCATTTTATTTTTTTATTTAAAAAACTTGGTTGACCCCAAGTGGTCAGATAATAGTTTTCCCAATTAATCAGAAAGTTAATTTATTTCATTTTTAATTTCCAGCATCCGACCTGCCGTGGTGAGAGAATTTTCATTGTGTACAAAGCTAGCATAGGACGCGATTAACATGTCCAACATGTGACAGCTTAGGTTAGCTGATGGCTCAAATGCATAACGTGATGACACAGCATTATTTTCCAAGGGAAACACATTTTTCTACGTCATGAAACAAGTTAGATGTGTGATAGTGATGATGGTGTAAGATAACTCACTGAGATCAATTTACTAATGTATTGTGCAACAAATGTGTATTTTTTGTTGAAATGTTCGTTATCTATAAGTTGTATGCCCTAATCTCCTAAGAATCTTTTTAGAGTGTAAGGTTATTGGATTTGACAATAGAGGTTTGTGCTCTACAAAGTGCTGCCATTCAGTTCTGACTGCTGAACTTAAAGAAAGCTTGGGCAATAGCCTGCTGTGCAAACCATCTGATTAATTATCAACGTTTTACAGACCTTCCCACAACAGCTGGAAAGTTTTATTTCCCAGGAAGAGGAGCTATTCATCTCACTTGTAGCCACCCACGACTTCTCTCACCATGAAGTTTTTCCCCTTTTTTTTTAACTCGACCTCTCAACCAGATAATCTCAGGTCATTAGACAGCCATTCATCAATGCCCAGACAACGATGAGTGCAAGGTCTCCTCTTGTGCTGGCCTCGCTCTCTCAGTAGACTTTTGTCTTTTTCCTCTGTACTGCTTGCTAGGCAGGCCTCAAGCCCCAAATCTCACCTTTTCTTACCTTTTCCTTCTCTTCTTTTCCCCAAAGTATAGATGGAGTGAAAACTACAAGCTATGCCTCAGGGAAGGCTGTGAGGCAGGACAAAGCCAAGCAGGGAAATACAGGAAGAAGGAGAGATGGGTAGAACTAAAAAGGATAGATGTAAGGACAGACTACAGGTGATGTTTGGGAAAATGGTGGGGAGCATCAAACTTTTCATAATATGCACAGATATATCTGTCAGAGACTTTTAGTTATTATTTTCTGGTGGTGCTGTTTATCTATAATCAACGTAAAGGGTAAATTGTCTTGAAATCTTTTTACAGAAAGCCCACAAATGACTGTTGAGATTGTATAAAAGCAATCTTTTATGTATGTATCTACAGTGGACCCCCATCTTTTTGTAGGTCAGTTTTTGTGAACTTGCCTATTAACTGATTTTTCTGTGGAACATGACTCCAAATTATATAAAATAGTAAAATTTGCCTATTCAAGGACTTTTACATGCAGCTTTTCAAAGATATTTGAAGGAGAATGCAGTTTGGGAAGCTGAAATACCGAGGCACAATGCCACTTGACACGCCACTGGCTGCTGTTTGCAAAGCAACCAATCCAGGAGCATCATTCGTTTTCCTTGCTGCTGATTGGCTGTACCTCAGGAGTGGTGATGAAGAAATCTGAAGATATTAGCTTTCGCGGTAGTGCCAAGATGTTTTCCACTGTCCGTATTGATGTAAATTATGGTATATTTTGTGTCTATTAAAATGGGCAGTTATGAGCATTTTTTCAGAGGGGCTTCAAGTATTCGTGGATTTTATCTGTTATCTGTTCACACAGTTTGTCTTTTTGGTGTTCTTTCAAGATAGATGTTAAGGATAAAATACTTGAATGTGGTTAGTTCTTTTTTTGTTTTGAGAAACAAAACTGGATTTGGGTTTTGTTCGGAGACAAGTGTTTGAACAGAAACAAAAGTTACTCTTACATTTGTTTAGCTAAAAGCTTTCTTTGTTCCTTGTAGCTTTCAGTTTGCACTCAGTAAACCAACAGCATTATTTCAACTTCCTTCGTTTTTTATTACGTGTCCAGTTACTAATTCCCTTTACTGCTGTTGTTTGCCCATTTTTCCTTTCCTTTCCTTTTACAATCAATTCTTATCCCCTTAATAAATTTGTTCTCCTTACACTCACCTACCTCTGAATTCTCCTTTCCTTAAATCCTACTTACATGTGTCGTCCTGTTCCAGTTGTTCTCCCTCTTTGTGTTTTCTTAATGCCTACCCAAGTAATACATTCTTGATTAACTGTCCAATAAATTATTTAATTAGAAGACTGCTGTTTGGGCAGAGCCAAAGAGAGAAAGTGAAGAGGGAAGAATATAGGCAGAGGGGCAGACTGAATACAACAAGATGAAAAAACAGGAGCCATGTAAAACATTCTAAAAACTTTGATGGGCTATGAAATGTAAGGTCGAAGACAAAAATAACTATTCTAACTGGAAGAGCAACATATAGTTCTCTCTCTCTCTCTCTCTCTCTCTCTCTCTCTCTCTCTCTTTCTCTCTCTCTCGATCAATCGATCGATAGATAGATATAGGGCAAACTGTCATGGACACTCAATTTGTTTGTATTTTAAATCATGATAAAACTTTACAACATGCAAAATTTGGCATTCTATGCACTGGACTTGAAAATATCTGAGTCAACCTTTCTCTTCAGAATCGAATCGTGCTGTGTTTGACTAATGAACTCTATTGGTGTTTTTCCAGTGTTTTAATTTGACATGTGCTCCTCTGAAAGGTTTACTTGTATTCTATACAGCTGCAGAAAACTCCCTGAGCCATATGTCGAGAACACATCATACGTTTCTGTCATGATCTGTTTCTTTTGGACTTTTGCGTCTGTTATTTCTCTGTATGATGTCTTATGTTCCCACATCTTAGTTTATTTCTTGTTTGTCCAGTCCTTAGTTGAGTATTCAGTTATTTTTAGATTATGTTTGTTATTCCTTGTTGTTTTGTTTATTTCAGTCTTTTCTTAGTTATACTAGTTATTTCCTTATGTGTAGTTATTCTGAGTTAAGTTTAGATTCTTTTCCTTGCTTCCTTGTTGCTCTCCCTCACCCCTGTTGCCATTCTCTCTCTCTTCTTAGCTCTCCTCTAGTTAATTGTCCACACCTGCTAATGTTTAGTTAATCAGCCCCCCAGTATTTAAGCTCCTTTCCTTCAGCCACTCCTCACTGGTTCTTTCCATTTGCTTCATGTCTTTTTTCCTATTATGCTTGCTGGTTTCTCCCCGTTGTGCTCCTCTTTGTTGCCTGGATTTATGTTTTTGGTTTAACTCTGGCTCACTGTATTCTTCAGAGTTTTTTTGTAAGCTTCTGGTCATTATTTTCATTACATCTTCAACAACTACTCGCTACCTCTGCCTCTCTGCATTTGGGTCCTCAACAACCACCATGAAACATGACAGTTTCTGGATAATTGGTCAATGAAAAAAGATGTACAGTAGAAGTGGGCCATAAAGAGAAGCAGGGCTGACTGGATTTTATTTCTAAATGCTTTTGACAGCAGGTTAAATGGGTATTAAAATCATCACCAATTTTCTGACAATACATTTTGTAAATGTGCAACTGACATGACACTCTTACTAGTGTCAGTACACTGCAAAAGCACAAATCTTACCAAGTAGATAGATAGACGGATGAACAGATAGGCAGATAGCTAGATACAGACAGACTCGTAGTCCAATTACATAAAAAGAACAATCAATAATGATTAAAAAAAGAATGAGTACATAAAACGACTCCTAACCTTTTAGAAGGCAGTCATACCAGTGTTTCCAAAATAGAGATTTATAGCTTACTGCACTTTTAGTGTTAGTCAACAGTAGGATAATGCTATTACTGGACTCCTTTAGCTGGCAAATAAATTTATACATAAGATTTCTTAAAACAGCCATCAAAGAGCTGACATTAGCAGACACAAACAGTTCACTGGAACCACTCCATCTGGGCTTCTTTAACAAAAGTCCTAATGCATCATTATAAGCCACCTTCAATCTCTGAAGGCTGGCTTTTTTTATAATGGGACCATGAGTGTGCAGTATACAGTGAAGTACAATATGATTTAAACAAGTTTAGTTTTACGTCATCAGAACAATATCCAAATATCCGAGCTAGAACATTAGCTTGAGCATTTAACATTGGAACTTGACGGTAAATGTCCTCATCTGCTAGACAGTTTGTCAACACATGACCAAGATATTTTACTTCATTTGAGATGTTCAGTAAGATCCCAGACAGCTTGAAATTAGGGAAAGCCCTATATTTGTCCTCTTTAGTGGGACATATCAAAATTACACTTTTTGATGGACTGAATTTAACATTATGTAGTTCACCATATGCTGAACACACATTAAACAGCTTCTGAAGACCAGCTGAACTTGGACTAAGAACCACTAAGTCATCAGCATACATTAAGTGGTTTACAACTGTGTCTCCAACCATGCAGCCAGTTCTACACAGCTTTAACTGCTTAGAGAGCTCATTCATATAAAAATTGAACAATGCAGGTGATAAAATGCTCCTTTGTCTGACTCCATTACTGACCCGAAAAGGTGCAGACACACAGTTGTCTTGCTTGACCTGCATAGTTTGATTGGCATACCAATAAGACAGGCACCTTATTATATATTTAGGCACACTAGCTTGACACAATTTTAGAGACAGTTTTCTGTGGTTTACACGGTCAAAGACCTTTGTGGCATCTAAGAAACACAGAAAGATCATAGAGTTTTTGCTATTACAATTACTTAATATTTCCTTCAGACCATATATGCACAAATCAGTGCCATGTTTAGACTTGAACCCAAATTGATTGTCTGTAGATATTACTGTTTTTACAAATCTTGGCTTGAGAATTAGTTCAAAGATTTTAGACTGGGTTCTTGCAAGGACAGTGGGTCTATAATTATCAGAGCTGCCAACTTTTTCTGCTTTGTCTTTAACCACAGGAGATAGAAGAACCTTCATCAAGGAGTTGGGAATAAAGCCACGCACAATAACACCAGCGAACCACAAGGTAAGAAGAGGAGCTAACCTCAAACTTGCAAATTTAAGATGTTAAGCAGAAATAAGATTCATTCCTTTAGATTTATTTGCAGACAGTTTTTTTTGATTGCTTGATAAACCTCATGAGTTCTGATAGTTTCTACAATATTAACATTGTCAACCTGGTAGGACTATAGCTTGCTATAGTATTGTTGCAAAAAATCTACAATCAGATTTGCCCCAGAGACGCCATCTACTGTGCAAGGGAGAGAAGGTTTACAATAGTTTTTACCTCTTTCCAAAAGGCTTTTGTATTTTTACCTATCAGCTTTTTAGCCAAGGAATCAGCCCTCATGGTTTGCTCATTCTTTCTAATGAATCGTATAGCATTTGAACATAAAAAGCTGCATTTGCCAGCTTTTTATGTTCAAATATAGGACCATGTTTAGGTGCTAGAGCCAAGCTCTAGTAGCTTCGCAGGCTTCAGCATGATATTGAGACACATATGTATTCCAACCAGGCCTAATTTTGATCATAGTATTACTTTTATTGTAAGGCAGGCTAGCTCCCAATAACACTTTAATTATATCAGAATATAATGCGGATATATCAGTTCTATGCTTGATATTTGAGCACTTGCATGTAACTGACTCTCTTGGTAATGTAATGTCACATAACAATTGATCGGTGTAGGCGCAATAACCGCCTAGTTTTTTAACAGCGAGAGAAGACCAGTCTTCGTGTGTTTGATTTTGATTTCTAATCACATTTACAGTTGCAGGTATATGATCAAATCTAACTGACATCTCAGAGGGAATGTGATCAACAATGGACACATTGTACAAAATATTAATGTATACCAAAGCAGCATGAGCATCTGCTGTAGTAATACAATAGTCCAGGACCAGGACGTAGTAGGCCAATCTTCACTTATATAAGTGTAACTTGCTGCTGGCAGAAGTTTTCTGCTTGATAATATTAAATTAGAATCTGTACAAAAATGATTCAGATGTTTAGCAAACACAGAGATTTTATCCGAGATGTCTGCATTCATGTCACCCATTACATATTAGACACTATTCAGTTTCTCGGTTTGCATACAGGAACTGATAAAAGCCAGCTTACTAAGATATTATTCTTCATTATGATGACATTCAAATGGAGTGTACACATTTAAAATAATTAATTCTTTATCGTGCCGTGTTACATGTACTGCAATACACCAATCCACATCAAGTCTAATGACAATTATCACTGAGTCCGAGCTTTTTTTCCACAGTATAGCCACTCCTCCTGGTATCCGTCCTCTTCTAATTCCCAAACTGAGGTCGATAGAAGACTCTCCAGCACCAAGGAAACTATCATTAATAGACTTTAATCCTTTTAAGTCTTGCTTGGTTAAAAATGTTTCTTGTAAACACAAGACGTCGCAGTGCTGCAACAACTGATCGACAATCAAATGGCGAGCTTTATCATCTGCGCTTTGATCTAAGTGCCGGCCACAACAGTTGTATGAGATGACATTGATGCCCATAGCAGACTTATTCCTTGGTGCTCATGCCAGCAACAGGGACGCATATGTCCAGGGAGGAAAGAGCAGCATTTGTCCCGATAATAGTTTTACATGGCTCAAAATACCGCCTGACGTTTGTTCCCTCAGGCCAAAGCACTGGGTTATACCTGACAGCCACATCACTACATTCAGCTGAAACTTTAAATGAGGCATACCTGGTATTAACAGTATTGATTCTGTGCCATGTTACAGCATGCCCAAGTTTGGCTTTAAGGTAAGAACATGGCATTTCTGCTTCTAAATCAGGTGGGAATTTCGAGGCGAAGACACTCACCAGCTTAGTTTTCACCATTTTGATGTTCCCTGTGGCTCCAGTACATATGATGCATCCCAGAGAGGATCCAGAGCAAGGCACCGATTTAGCAATTGAAGGCTCTTTGTGCTGTGGAGGATGCTGTTTCATAACCTGGCTCCACTTTGGAGATCCAGGTGACGGTATAGTTCCTCCGGTGCACATCACTGGTGTATCTCTCTTTGAAGCTGAGAGAAGTTGCCCCTCCGGTCCTTGAAGATGGTGTCCTGTGTCCAGGGTGGCATTCAGGTCAATGTCCGCTGCACCCTTCTCCCTTGCTGTTGCCAACCAGCCTGCGCATCCTTGATCAGCATGTTGTTCCAGGGCAGACACCTGGCTTCGCAGGTCTGCCGTGACATCGTGTCGGCCTTCACTGACTTTAGGATGGAGCTGTTCCATTTTACTTAGCAAGCTGCAGACATCCATGTTAGTAAAAGTCACTGGTGGCAACTCATCCAAGTAACGAGACACAAATCTAGGAACGCTGTCCCCGCAATCATTCAGCACTTTGAGGCAGGCCTTCACATTATTGATGTCTTTTTGTGCTCCTTTATGCAATATGTTATGCTGAGTAGAAGTACAAAGCTCATACTTCTTCAATGTTACAGTCTGAGTCAAAAGTGTTGATGGCCAACAGAATAATCTCATCCTGGCCTAAAGCCTTTAATTTAACAGAGAGAAAGTGTAAAAATTCATCTTCTACACTAATAGTTTTATATATGCAAAGTTTTAAGCGAGCTCTGGCAAACACAGAAGATCCGGAAGAGCGTGCTACAGTCACATCAGCCATTTTGAAAAAAACTGAAAATATATTTAATATTTTTTGGTCTAGTTTTTAATGCAAATATCTTGAATACATTTGAAATAAGACAAAACTAACTTACAAGTAACTTTTTCAGGAGATATAGGAGCCTGTTTTTGAGCAAAGAAACAAAGCTGACCGCCTATGAGCAGGGTTTTTATACCAACTCTTGACATTCACATGGCCTCATCAGTCCACAACAGATCCTACCCCCAAAACTACAGAAAAATTAAATTTGTTGTCATGACCCCTTTAAGGCTTGCTTTGAATGTCCAAACATTTTATTTGTGTTTTTTAAGCCAGGAATTGGACAGCGGTGCAGTTTTTAGCAATGTTGGCTCACAGCCACAAGATCCTATGTTCAAATTCCTCCCATGGCCTTTCTGTGTGGGGTTTGACTGCTCTCCCCATCCATGAGTGGGTTTTCGCAGGATACTCCAACTTCCATCCATAGTCCAGAAATATAAATGTTGGGTTTATTGGCTGTTTTATATTTCACTAAGGTGTCAGTGTCTAGAGGCATGGTAGGGTCTTTCCTGAGTATTTCTGCAGTGACCTGTCCATGCTGTTTCCCTCCATTTGCCATTCATTGAGATAGATACCAACTGCCCATACTCTGCGAAGATTAAGTACTTCCATGTTGTACTTCCAAGTACAACATGGAAGTCAGTCTCGGGATCACAGCACACAAACCAGGTCTTAAAAAGCAGACGAGGAATTTGAAGCAGCCAATGCAGTCTCTTTTTCAAAATAAACATCATTGGTCAGGATGAAAACCACTTTGAATAACACAATGTCAGAATAATGTTCACAGCCTATACTGCTGTGCACATGACAATAGCCATTTGGCTCCCCCCATAAACCTGATCACCAGTCCAGTTGTCTCAATTACCATATTTTAAGGCATGACGAAATGTAATTTTCATTTTATTTGCAAGAGTTGTAAGCTTAGTATCAAAATCTTAAAGGGAGCAAAGATCCCTTGTCCAATTTGCAACACACTATTATTCAAAGATTCTTCAATGTTCTGAGGGTGACAATGAAATTACTGCGATTTCAATGTACTTATTCATCTTTGTCCTGCAAATGACAGTAATTACAGATAATGCACTGAGGTACATTATCTATAATTATGTATACTGCATTATTCTTTCTTTTTCAAATTATTCGTGTGCCAACAAAACTGGTCTTTGGTACTTTTTATATCATTTTCTAGGAATTATAGGTGCAGCACAGAAGATATCGCCAGCGGTGATGGGTCTCTCTAGGTAATTTGTTCCGCACTATGTATTATACTTTGATTCTTAGAAGATGGCATTTCCCTGCCCTGGAAAGCCAAGTACAAAAGCCAGTCATCACACTTTGAAGTGTTGCATCAGCTGCACAATGACGAACAGAAGGTGCTAAGGGGACGAGAGACCAAAACAGGGAAGAGAAGCAAAGGTATTTAAAGCTACAGAATAGAAGAAGCAGTCTAGAAGTATGAGTAGGGACAAAGATGGATTCAGACAATCTGTGACAGACCATATATATCTATCTGTCTCCTATATCTCTTAAGATAGTTATGATAGTCATAAAAAGTATTTGCCCCCTTGTAGAAAATACAAAAAGCAATTTTCAGTTGATATTTGCATTTATTAAGGGGAAAAGCTATGGAAACCAGCATAGTCCTTGGTGAATATTGTCACTCTTTCAAAAAACAAACTCAAAAAGCAACACCTCATTTCCCAATCCTAAGAAGTTTCTTTGCTTTCAAAACTTATAATGCTTGCACTCGAAACTTGTGCTCTCTTTCAAATATTTTCTGCTCTCTCTCTCAGATTTTCTCCTCGTGGACAAATTTCTCTCTCTGCACGGACCAAATCTGTGCTCGCAAACCTCACTGCTCGCTTTCCTTCTCTTCCATGTGAGGCTTACAGCCATTGTCTGAGCTCTCTCTCCGCTCTGTGATTGGTTTGTTATTCAGGTGCTCCTTTATGATTAGCTGGGAATGTAGT
This sequence comes from Anableps anableps, assembly GCA_014839685.1. Classification (NCBI taxonomy): domain Eukaryota; kingdom Metazoa; phylum Chordata; class Actinopteri; order Cyprinodontiformes; family Anablepidae; genus Anableps; species Anableps anableps. The sequence continues at coordinate 33,562,892 of CM026076.1, forward strand.
TGAAAGACATAGCAGGTAGAGGGTTTTCAATTCTCACGACAACAGACTGAAAATGAAGAGAAAACAAGCTACACTTTTTCAGTGTTTTTATAAACCAGCTGTCCCTGAAGTCACAGAGGCAGCTTGAGAAGAACCTGCCAGTCTGACGGCCGAAACCATTGATAATGAGGCTAATGTCCGTGTTACCCTTGGTAAGTAGAAGTGGCTAGTATACAAGTTAGCTGCAACTAGCTCAAGAAGCAAGTGCGGGCCATTGCACAGTCCAGCTGTTTGCTGTAACTTTTCATAGGGCAGTATTTTTATTGAGTGCACGCCTACCGGATTAACAAATAAATACTTGACTATAAAGATGATGTTTGTGCCAAAGCGTGTCGTTGTTCTAATAATCAACAGAGCACTATGCTTTGTACTCTGTTGTAAAACTCCTTGTTTCCTTTTTTTTTTTTTTTTTTTTTTTTTTTTTTTTTTATGTAACCTCCTGTAACCTTTGTATACAATTTTTTTTTTTTTTTTTTTTTTTTTTTAAACCGATTAATTGTCAGAAAAATCAGTAGAATAAACAATTGCAACTGTGTAGAGTGAGATTCAGGCTAGGGAATTTAAAAACAGATGTCCTTGGTTAGAATGGAGGGACAGAAAGTTAGGTAAATGTCAGCAAAAAGTTTAGTTCATCAAATAAATCTATGCAGATTAGAGTAGCATTTACTTATATGAATTTTGATATCTTTTTACCACATTCATTCATATTATGACTATTATGACAAAATTCATATGTTATGACTATCATTTGTAAGTAGTTGTCTGACAATCAGAGATTTTAAAGGTTTAGTAAAATATACTATGCTGGGCAAACATTTTATAGTATTATCTTGTCACATAGGGCAGTCCTTGAAAAGTATAGAAATATAATATTAAAGTCTGATAATTTCATTTTCAGATTTTAGTTAGTTGTAGTGCAAACGTGTAAGTGCTTAATCATGAATGTAATTGTGGATGTATGATTAGACTCAGCAGTAGATGCTATTAGTAATACAGGTATTAGGAAAACTTAAAATGATCAATTATGATCATTTTTGTTTATTTGCAGCATGTGCTGTTTGCAGTACCATAAAGTCAACCAGTGCCCTGACAGAGAAGAGCGTCTCCATATCTGAGGAGTGGGCCTCCTTCAAGATCCAGTCATCAGGCTCAAATGAGAACAGAGAAACGGCACCGTCTTCTCTCAGGAACAACATTTGGCAGCATGAGACGTCCAGGGCTCATGAAATGGGTCAGGAGCTTACACAAAAGGATGGTCAGAACTTATTTGGAAGTATGGCGAGAATTCTATCAGACACTGTACTGGCTGTATTTAGAACAGCATACTATATTGCCAAGGTGACTAGATCTTTTACTGATCATGATGATCCCACTGAACTTCAAGAACAAATGGTGTCAGCATGGGCACTAGTCTCCACTCAAGGTACAGTTCCACAAAAAAATGTGGAACATATTGCGAAAAAAAAAAAAAAAAAAAAAAAAAAAAAAAAAAAAAAAAAAAAAAAAAAAAAAAAAAAAGCAGACAAATTGTTTTCTGTAATTTCTACAACATGTTTTTGACACAAAGCCAGCTGTTGTACAAAGTTTGTGGTATATTTATTCAAACATAAGCATCAGAAATTTTGCAATGTTAAATATGGTTAAAAATCAAAATTAATCTTTGATTACATTGCACTAACCGGTGTACTTTTGCTTCTAAGCACCGTATACCCACTACAAAAATGTCGACTACACCACTGAAGCACACCCACTAGAAAGTAACAAGCGCACCCAAAGGAACACTTTCTATTGGCTTGAACGGTTGCTAGGCAATGGTACACTTTTATACATGAGAGAGGAGAAAAAATTTGCAAGCAAGCAGAGAGGTTTGCGAGTGCAGATTTGATCCATAAGGAGAAAATCTTAGAGAGAGTAGAGGATATCTGAAATAGAGCAGAAGTTTTGAGTGCAAATAGATGAAAATGTAAGCTCAAGTATTAAAAGTTTTGAAAGCAAAAGAGATGAAATCCTGCTTTCAAATTGAAAATGTATGCTCTTGACTTATGGCAGTAAAATTCCCCTATACAATGAGAGTCATTATCCATAAATGGAGAAAATATGATCTTGCTGACCCTTTCCTGTGGTCAGATGACCAAAATTACTACAAAGCCCCTTTCAGATCATAGTTCTACAAAAAACATGCAACCATGAACTCCCTATCATGGATCACTTTGCCCTTTCACATTATACATCTCAATCTACCAAGATCATGGGACTAATGCCCTTTTAAATCATGCAGCCAAGTTGGCTGAAACAAAGGAATGGAATGTAACCTTAACTTGCAGCTTTCATCTGCCAAGCCAAGTTGCTGTGTGCCATCCATAGTGTATTATTTTCTCCATCAGATTCTGCTGAACAACGTATTTCTCCAAGCCAAAAAGATCGAATAATAACCACAGGATCCACAATACACACGATACAATCAAAGACTACCACAGTCTCTATTTGGGCTTATTTCAAATTATTAATGAGGCTGACACTAATAGGGACAAATGAAGTTTTGTACCTTTTTGTGTTGCATTTATGTATGTATCAGCAAGCAGAAGGCAGCAACCTGTAATGACAGTAAAGAAGGTGGTTTGGGTCAACAAGGATAGCTTTACCCTTTCTTGTGACATGAAACCTTCTCAAATTCCGATAAAAATACAAACACAGGAAAGCCTTAGTACAGGTCAAGCGGTTGCTGATAATTGTATCAGGATATTTGTAATGTACAATCTCAACAGCCTATCCATGGATAAAAACTGGAGGGCATGGTGGAGGCTTCTTTCTAAAGTCAAATAACATTTCTTTGGTTTTAGAGACATTAATGTCCAGAAATGAGCGCTCACACCAGCCAATGAAATCCTTCACCAGAGCGCCATAATCCCAGCCCTAGTCATCAAGCAGAAACACAATTACAGAATCATCAGCAAACTTTATGATGTGCCTGCCCTTATTTCAACTCTGGCACTCATTAGTGTATGAAAGGAATAAAAGTGGTGAAAGGACATAGCCATGGGGGAGCCAGTGGAAGATAAAAGTACATCATTAACCATTAACTGTCACACTCTAGAGTCTGTTTATTAAGAAATCAACGAGCAGACGAACTAAATCCAGATTAATGTGATGACTGTTTAATAGATGGGTGGCTTAAACATGGGCTTGTATACAGTTAAATGCTGAGGAAAAGTCAATAAAAAGGAAACAGTGTTATGACCTATCCCTATGATCTAAGTTGAGTAGGGGTGTTGACAGGCTCATCAACACCCCTACCTGCTCTATAAGCAGTTTTCAAGGGGGTCTAAGTTCCTTTGGGTTGCTCTCAAAATGTAATTTTTTTAGAATCTTCTCAAAAGATTTCATGAGCAAGGTAAGAGCAACAGGATGGAAATTACTTTGCATCTTTGGGGATCTACTCTTCGCCACAGGTACATTTACAGAATCTTTACTTGATGAAGTTGGAGAGGCTTTCAAAAAAAAAAAGGAAATAAATGCCAGCTGTTCAGCACAGTTCTTTAGGAGTCTGCCCCCAATTTTATCTGGCCCAGGACTCTTCCTCTCTTTAACTTTCTGAAGGAGCTTAGAAACTGCGCCAGTGTTTATGTTAATTAAGATGGCCATCCTTTTTGGAGGAACATTCCTGTATCCAAACAGTTCATTGTAAAAACTCTTAAAATTATTATAAAAAAGATTCAAGTCATTGGCAGCTTCTAAACTTGACTTCCCATTAAGGGACAGACTTGCCATACAGGGCCTTTCTTTGACTGCAATCCCTTAATGGATTTTAGACCTTCCAATACAGGTAGTGAATTTTTGGAGCTCAGCAGGTTTTGAATTTTGTTTTTGTAATTTATTTTAGCAAGTTTAAATTCCTGCTTAACTTGCTTTTGTAGCTCTTTACTACATGCAGCATCCCCCTTCTTAAAGCAGATGTTCCTCTCATTAATAATACCTTTAAATGATATAAACATGGCATTGGGAAAGACATACATAAATTTCCTCTCAATAACAAAATCCTCGCAAAAGTTAATATATGAAGTGACTATCTCAGTCAGTTCATATAAGTCGGAACAAAAATAAGTTCCAGTCTGTGCAGGAAAAAACAGTCCTAGAGTTTCTGGACAGATGCAGTCGTCCAAAGAGGAAACAAATACCACTCTGGTTTTGTTTCCTTCAAGACAAGTTTTTACATCGGAACCACATAAACAACACAGTGGTTGGATAAACCCAGGGGGCCTCTTTGCAAGGATTTGAGAGCACCTTTTATAGAGTCATATGAGAGATACAGGCGCTAAGTCTAGACTTAAGTCCAATTGAGACGCTGTGGAATGATCTTAAACAGGCTGTTCATACCTGAAAACCCTCCAGTGAGGTTTTATTGAAAATATTTTGCAAAGTATATTGGACAAAAATTCCTCCACAGCAATCTGAAAGACTAATTTAGTGATAGTTATTGCTGCAAGAGTTGGCACGACCAGTCATAGGGCTCAAGGGAGCAAATACTTTTTACATGGTCATGTTGGTTTGATAGCTTTTCTCCTTAATAAATGAAATCATCATTTGAAATCTTCCTTTATGTATTTATTCGAGTTATGCCTGTCAGGTATTACAATTTTTTTGATAACGTGAAATTATTAAGTGTGAGAACAGCTGCGCTGCTAACTCTAGCGTCTATCCACTAGCCTGTCTCTTTCTGATGTCATTGTTTCTTTCAAATAAACAGAATAAAAAAAGTATGTAAGGAGGCAAATACATTTTACTGCAATGTGTGTGTGATTGACCGTGATCCCTGTGTAGGTGCCTGAAAGCACGCTGGTACAGTAGTTTGATCACACCAAGGAGGTCTGTGGTTGTTAGTGTGTATCCGTTTATGGGCAAAGGTGTTGCTTGGAAGTTTGTCAGTTCTACAAAGAAACTGTAACAGATTCATACAGGCAGACGTACTGAGCTGCTATGAGTCTTTGCTTTGACACAATATCCGGCTTCAATTTCCACTCTCTGTGAGTGTTTGTCTGAGCTCAGGTGGTGATTCTGAAGGGTGTGTGTGTGTGAAATATTTGGAAGTCTGCCTGTGATTGTCAGGGTGGAATGAGGGGAGGATAAGGAACTGACAGCAGCTTGACAGAGGAGAAATGCCTCTGAAGGTGTCAGACTATAAAGCACAAAAGTCCTTTTTTGGAAATGACCTATGCAGCCACGTGGACAACAAACATAGGTTGTTATTTCGCTGTGGCCTTTTGGGTGTCAGCTTGGTATCAGTGTGTTTCATTTGCTCCACAGTTTAGTGAAGACGTTGCACATATGCAATCTTCTAATAGCCATCACCCGAGTGGGTTTTTATCAATCACATGGATACCCACAGTTGGGGCAATAAATTATAGCACAGACTGGAACTGATCACAGATTACTGGCTTAAGAATTGGCCCAAGGTTTAAATGAAGTTAAGATCTAAGCAGTTTTCCAGGTCACAAAATTCTAATCCTCTTTCTTATCACGTTTTATTGTGAAACCAGACAATACAAAGATCATCACCAAGTTCTTCCTGGATTATCGAAAGAAATTGCTCGTGGAGGATGTTTTGATCCTACTTTTTATTTGTAGCAGTGTGCTTGGGCAGAATTGTGAGCGAGCCTACTCTCTAGGAGGAAAACCAAACCCAAACATGGGTTGTATCAGGATACTTCATTGTTGGAATGATGTAGGACTAATGGCAGCATTCACCTTTTTTTCTGATTTTCCAAATGTTCCAAACAATCGGAACATAGATTCCTCAGAGAACATAACTTTGCACCAGTCATCTGTTGTTTGACGTTGTACTTTATGCATGATTGTAGTCTGTTATTGATGTTTTGCTTTGGCAAAGGTGGCTATTTGATGCCCTTCTTATCCTAAGGCTGCACTCACAACCATGTGCTGCAAATTTTTAGCAAGCTCTGTACAGTTTGCAACTTATTTTTGTTTGGAGTTATCAGTAAGAGAGGATCCTAACTCTTTTTTAAACATCCGGAAGCCTTCTTCACTATAGCTAAACCATCTGGAAAACTGTTCTTTGAAGTGCCAAATACCTTGCAGTAGTTTGTAAGGCAGATACAGCTCAACGCTACACAGTTCAGGTGGTTTTCCAATACAACTGAGTAACAGCTGTAGAGGGTAGGATCATCATATAGTTGGGCTACACCAAAGCTTGAAAATCAGGACACCGTGATCTGTATGTGACACAAACACAATGTAATAATGGTGGACATGGAAGCTATTTTGAACATCCCGCTCAGTCTGTTTCTTTTTGTCAGACTCAGTCACTGTTGTGAGTTTTTGCAAATAGTGGGTTGGATTATTGTAAGGTCTAGTCTTCCGACGTCATGTTTTCAGCCCGACTTGGCATGCTTGGAACCCCAGGGAAGTAGGTTCTAAAAAATGACTTTCGTACTGCATAACTGTTACTAGTGGGAAAACCCCTATAACAGCATAGAGTCTAGCCACACTGATTCTAGTGGAAAAGGACCAATAGTTGAAGAAGAAAACAAAGATTTTAAGTACATCTGTTTATCTTTCATAGCAATCAGTCTGCTCAATAAACTAACAGAGTTTATGGATAGGAGGAGGCCACCTGGAAGGGACTCCTCTCTAGGGTCTGCCTAGCTGTGGTCTCCACTGTGTTGGTATGGACAGGGTCATGATGGGGCAGGGGCACCATGCTGCTGCCTTAGGGCCCATACCATCCCCTCAACATATGCCACACTACACAACAATAGGAGCTTGGGGTGTGGGATGATTTGTTCTGGACTGGCTATGGGCTGTGGGGCCTGGGCTGGATTCTGGCAGGGGCCCTCTGCTCACTGGTTTTTCTGGGTGTGGATTGCCAGTCTCCACCCGGTGGGTCGGGAGCTCTCAGGGGGGTTTCCCTTCCTTAGTGCTGGGTGGCTCTGCTGCTATGGGCTTGTGCAATCACCTGGTGACCCAGGATTCTGGGCTTAACATGCACTGGGGGATGTTTTGGTGGGGCTTGGAAGGGGGGGGGGTTCTGAGTTTTTCCCCATGCCTCTTTGACCCAAAGCTACCTGCCCCCTGGTGTTCTAGGGTGCTGAGTGCTGTAAGGTTTATGGCCCTCCCAACTTTATAAGTTCTCAATTCCAGGTGACAAATTGGCACACATATCTGGCACACATATCTACCACACACACACACACACACACACACACACACACACACACACACACACACATATATTAAAGTAGTGTAGCATTGTAAAGGAGAGGGAAAATTATACTGTTATGTGAAAAGGTTTAAGGGTTGTGAACACTTTTAGAAGTTACAATACAGAGAAAATTTTTGCTATAAAATCCACTTTTTAAGCTCATGAAGCTACTTGTAGTGAATAATAATGTGTCTGGTGATAGTCATTGGTTTCACAAATAATAATCTCAGCTGTGTACATTCACTTGGGAAGCAACACCTACCCACTCAAATTAATTTACATTTTTTGTCATATAAACCAACCTGAGTCATGTCATGTGTTGCATAATTGATGCTTTTATTTGCAATTAATATAAATGTCCAGCACTTTGGTCAACAGTATGTATCATATACATAAATTGACCTGAGTTTTCTATATGAAACTCTAGTTTTATGTTGTGACTGAAAGCATTTATGTGGCTCTTGCTTGTTTTCTTCCACAAACTGAAAGCATGCCAGCTCATAAAATATGATAAAATATGGCCAACTTTGGAAATCAAGGTTCAGGGTTTCCAATGACAACACTTATACTGTAACAAAATGTTATCTCTGAGGAGAGGGAGCAAATTCAGCAACATCGTCAGATCTTATTTAATCATACGTTTGCTGCTATGACTAATACCTTTACATAAATAGTCAATATCCTTTGTTACACTCCAGGTTAGTGTGAAACAAGTTGCAGTCCATAGAATCAAGAAAATATGGTTCATCATAGAAATTTGGGGTTTAATCAACTCATCAGCACCTGCAATTCTTACTAGACACAACAACAGAGTTATAGACATGATAACGGGGCCCTAAGTCATAGCAAGCAGACAGAACTTACTGAATTTACATTTTAGGGCTGAGCTCTGAATACGGACTGGCTTGCAGAACAAAGTATATGTTTATAAACCATCAGAATACACAACCTCTTTTGGTAAAGCGGAGAAGTCATGGAGGGCGATTGTTGCTTCAGTGTCACAGGTTTGCTTCTCACAGCTGTCAGTGTTTTCACAAACAGCCATAAATCCTGATAAAGTACCACTGAGCTGGACAGTGAATTTACAAAAGTTTAGAGCATAAAAATAATCCCACAATAATATCACAGGTCAAATGTTCGCAGTTCTGATCTGCAGGCCTCTCACTGATGCATTGTGACTCTTTGCTGTATTAATAATTGAAGGTAAAGCTTTCACATTTATGGTTTTCATTTCATGGGTAGAGCCCACTCTCAGCTCTGTCAATAAGTCTTTGTGCTGCAGTAGAGCCCTCAGTGCTGTGTGCAGCCAACCTATTATTTGTGGCATAAAGGTTTCTGCAGGTGGCCAGAAGCCACTGACAAAAGCAGTCCGACTGCCTGACTGTACACTCAGAAAGCATCAAAAGCACACAATAAACAAACATTCATAAATCAGTCTCTGAGGCTTTTCCCTATACATCCAGGACACAAAAATGAAAAATGTGCATGCAAAAATAAAAGCCTGTATTTCAAAGAGTGAGAGTGCAGAGTTTGAGATGATTTTTAAAATACTTGCCGTGCTACCTCACACGTGTGTCTGCTAACTTGTTTAAAACCAGTCTGTCATTCAGAGTCAGAACAATAAATAATGGGCAGAAGAATAGTTTTCAGAACAGTTTGACAGTAAAGTTATAAACATAAAAACTCTATACCACTTTTATAGTCCCCTAAATACTGACTAGTTACCTGATAAATATAACGTTTTGGGGCATATTGAGACTATTGTTAGTTTTGATAAAGTAGATACACATGTAAACAGCAGCTTCAGCTGAATTAATAAGAAAACAAACAAACCAGCTGTTTTAGCAAATCAAACCGAAGAACTATTTATGAGGTCTTATTTAACCACTGAAATTTGTAGAACCACAATATTGATAATATTCATGCACTGACGCATGTAGTGGCATATAGTTAGCACTACTCTGGCACTGCCACTTGTATGTTGTACCAGAGTCCAAAAACATGACTGCTAATTCCTTTCTTTAAATATTTTCTGGTTTTTTTTCATGTCCTATTGTGGCATTTTAGGCATGCCATATGGAGAATCTAGTTGGGATGGGAATTGAATTGATCAATATTTCAGTTCCTTGGAATTGTTATTCTGCCTGCCTAACAATTCCAATAAGATGAGTCATATTTGCATGATGACGTATTGCACATGCTTTGTATTTTGATTTAAAACATATCTAAGATGGTGTTGCATCAACAATAAAAGGAGCAAATACCTCCAAAATGTTGAAACATTTGACCACACAATATGTAATTGATTTCCACAAATGTAAAGTCTTTGCTTGTTTGGTAGCTTTGCGATGGTGGTGACTCTCGAGGAGGATCTTCGAGCACAGCATCTTCTGCTTTAAATATCCAATTGTTAGCGCTTGCATCTCATATTAAGATTTAGTTAACAAGGACTGCTACAGTGAGGCTGGCTCATGGGTTAGCCCTCGCACAGCTTTTGCCAACCCTTTCATCAATTCAGGGAAGTACGAAAGAGGATTAGAGCCACTGAAAAAAAATAAAAGAAATCTGATTTTAGTCCCAGAATCCTCACTTTTTTTCTCAGAATTAGAATTGTTTAAAATATTTATGCACCATCAGGCAAATCTAGTCTTAAAACTCAAATCTACCAAATAAATTTGGGACAGGTTCTCAGTGTGGATAAAGTGCAGGTCTGCAAATCCTATAACAAGGAAGAAACAGTTATGTGATTATTTTCATTGCTAACAATATAATTGACATACACCTAAGAATATTTGGTTATTTATTTGGATTTTGACATAGATTGACACAGAATTAGAATTCTGAGATTAAAGTTAAATTCTTTTCTTTTAGTGGCCCTAATCGTAATCATAATCCTAAAATGACAGAGGATAAAATAAATAACATGTGGGAGGGTGTTTTCCAGCTGGAGACTCCGTAAGTCCTGAAAGATCTCATATCCTTCCTGAAAAGGCAAACATACTCATTTTTCTGCTCAAAAACTGTTGATGTGCAAAAGTTTGTAATTGCAATTGTATTTCATGTTTAATTGTTAATTTGACTGAGGGATTCTTGTTTGAGCCAGCTTTAATTTTTTCAGATTTAATACATGTTGGTGCATACTTTAAATGAAAGAGTTACTGCAACCAAATTCATTTGTACTTTATTTTATTTTCTAACTAAATGAGAATCAATTAGAGAATTGATAACAAATCAACTCAATAAGTGATATTAATAATGGAATCGGTATCACTAAATTCTCATCAATTCCCATCACGAGAAGCTGGTTGCCTACATATGCCAGGGCACCTATTCTCTACAAAAGGATATTTGGAGATGGTATCCTAATTGCTTAAATGATTTATTAAATCAGGGTTGCATCTGGCATCAGACTAGACAGGTTCCATTAATAAAATATAAATCTGTCTTTCTATAACCTTCTACCTTTTGGATTATCATCATAGGTGTGTAAGTGTGAACGTGTGGAGCAGGCATGTATGTTAGTTTGTCACCTGGAACTGCAAAACTGTTACAATGGTGAGAAGAGTAGAAACCTCCCAGCACCCAAGAGCAGCAAGAGTCTCATCTTCCAAGGGCAGAACAGCCCTAGGCATTAAGACTCTAGGCACCCTCACAGAAAAGCCATACACCTGACACAGACAAAGGTCAGCAGTGAAGCACAGGAGGAGCAGCCCCAAGACCAGAAAGGCACAGGGAATCTTTCCCTGTGCCTTTCTGGCACAGAGTACACATCCCCTCTAATCACCCCGTCACCATGTCCCTCAGTAGAAGTCAAGCTTGTAATCTGGCCACCCTCAATAGCAACGCACTCGGAGTAGAACCACCCAGCACTTGGGAACAGTACCCCCAAGTGCCCAAAACCTGCGTGGCAGGCATTGGAAATTCATAATGTGGCACTGGTGGTAGGAATTTGTCAACTAACTAGTGGGCTGCCTGTTCAAGCCTCTGCTCCATCTGTCTCAGTCATTGTGTCCTTGGGCAAGATGCTTCACCCACCTTGTCAGCTAGTAGCGGTCAGGGGGCCTGGTGGTGCCAGTACATGGCACAACATAGCTTACCACCACCATCGTGTAAATTTGTGTGCGAAAGGGTGAATGACTGAATATATTGTGAAGTGCTTTGGGATCCTCTGGAATTGATAAAGCACAATAGAAGAACAGGCCATTTACCATTTACCAATGGCTAAGATCCTAAAAAGACCAAGGGAGGAGGGTACCAATCTATTCCACCCAATCTGACAGCCGCAAGCCCTGTCTCACCCCCCACAGCTCACGGCCACCCTGGAACATTCCCAAGAGCCATAGGCTGCCAGCCAGAACCCATTACTCCACAACGTGGCCAAAGCTCCCACTCAAACACCACAAAACACACCGGTCCTCCCCTCATTACCTTGGCAAAACTCTCAAGGGTTATCCCCACACCAAGAGTACCCTGAGCCAGTGTAGGTGCAGTGGCAGGATCAAAAGAGGAGGCCATGCTGCCTTTCCCTGGGCTTCCCAATCCCTGTGCCTCCCAATCTCATTCCTGGTGTATGTATTTGTGTCCATATTGAGGTGAAATGTTGTTTTGAATGCAGGTGTGTATGCCCAAAGTGCTTTAAAATTGGGGTTGGAGAACTGCAGGAAGCTTCTTGGATTTATTAATTTCCGTGTCAACTTTCGAGATGTCACAAGACAGGCAGAGGAGTGATAGGCAGATATGAATGGTGTAATCAAAGCATCCTGATCAGTCTTCACATATTCTCATCCAATGATGAGAATGCATACTGATCGTCAACAGGTAAAACACTCATGTAGTTAGTTAGGATGTGTTAGTTTGTGAAAACCCTATTTAGAACATCTTTTGCCCTGTATTGTGAGTTTGTGGGGGAATTTATACTGTATTAGCTGCAGGTTTGCATTTTGAGTAATTCAAAAAGTGTTTGTGCAAATTTTACTCCAATAGCTATAGTTTGTGATGGTAAATAAATCAATGTCCATCTAATGATAGGAAGTGAAACTGTTAAATCTACTTCTAAGAGTTTTATATAAATTTTTAAGTGACTTTGTTGAGGTTTAAAGAAGCTTGTTATTGCTGAAGGAATTCTATGTTTAGTTTTCTGATGTTAAATTTGTACTGAATGATCACTGAGATTTCTGTTAATAAATTGCCCTTAGATCTGAGTGTGTGTGTGTGTGTGTGTGTGTGTGTGTGTGTGTGTGTGTGTGTGTGTGTGTGTGTGTGTGTGTGTGTGTGTGTGTGTGTGCATGGTTATTTATCCTGTGTGTCTCCATGTAGCTCTTTGAAGCCAATCACAGGGCATCACTAGTCAGTCCATCACTGGACAGGTCCCACTCCTGTGATGGCTAGCGTCTTGTGCAGGATTCACTCTGCCTCTTGCACATTGACCACTGGAGAGACTCAGCACCTACTGTGACCCAAATGAAATCTATCTGGAAAATGACAGTGTTTCAAGTCCAACCCTAACTTCCCTTATTGAATCTTTTCAGACTTTTGGAAATTTATATGTCCAATGCGTTTGACCTTCCTTCCTTTATTAATTTATCATGTTGGATCCTCATAAACTCCATCCCTCCCCACCACATGTCAATGTACCATTAGGAAAAGCACTTAACCCCATGGTGCCTACCGATCTCTGATCAATATATGAACGTATGAGCATGGCCGGGTGAATGTGGCTGAAGTGTAAAAGCATTTGAGTGGTCAGTATGTCAAGAAAAGCGCTGTATATGTTCACTCCATTCATCATGCTGTGGGTCTGTTTTGCTGCCACTGCTATTGGTGCAATGCAAAAAAGGATGGAAAACTACAAGAGGGCTACTTTCTAATTCTTCATATTCATCTCAAATCAACAGCTAGATGGTTGAAATGTGGAGACTTTGTGGCAGTAGGACAGTGATACTAAGACAAATGAGATCTCTGTAGAAATCCTGTGGGCAGTTACAGGACTGGGTAGGGAAGCTGAGGAGCGTTTTTTGGAACTACCTCAGGGGTAGTATAAGCTGGACCTTGCCGGGTATTGCTTGCAAGTGATTTGATTGGCAGCAGACTGTATTCATTAACTGGCCCGTGGATTTACATCACTGAATGATCGATTGTGGCAGAAGAGCGGATACAGCACCAATTGGAAGGAGCAACCTACTCCAATACCTGTGGTATTAGGGCGATGGGTGACTCAGCTGGTAGAGCGCGCACATCATGTGCAGAGGCTGTAGTCCTCAATGGGGTTGTCCTGGGTTTGATTCCTGGTCTCGGGCTATTTGCCGCATGTCTTCCCCTTCTCTCTCCTCCATATTTCCTGTCCATGTACTGTTTAACAAAAACACAAGAGCTTAAAAAGTAGGTATTTAATGTGTAAGTTAGTAAAAATAGGCATAATAGGATATAAGCTAGATGATCCTCTATATTGTATTTCTGGTATATGCAACCACAGGTATTACAGACTCATTCAATAAATTAGAATAATTTTGAAAAGTTCATTTATTTCAGGAACTTTATCTCTTAGTGAAACACATTATATAGATAAATACACACGGATAGATGTTTGAAAACTTTTATTTCAGTTAAATATGATGATTTCAACTTACAGCTAATAAAAACATGACATTGAAAATTAGAATATTACATCAGACCAATAAAAAACATTTTTAATACAAAAATGTGGGCTTAATGAAAAGCATGTTTTATATCTACTTTTAGGACTTTATCAGATTAAAAGTTCTTCTTGAAAATAAACGAGCCTCATCAGAACACTTATTATAATTTTATGAATATGAATGTAGTTACATAAGGCACCAGAAGCAGTTTGAGGTGAATTAGTAGCGATAATATACAAGGTGTTAAATTGGTATGGTAACTTTTTCAACTATGTAACTTACATGTATTTTTTTTTCAATGCCTACTATGTAGAAGGTGCAGGTAATGTCCACTTGAGAGGCAAATTTGAAATAAAATACTACATAACGGTTTTCTGAATGTCTTCTGTGACTTTAAAGCAGTTATTCCTACAGCTGTATCAACAACAGAGCCACCTATTGTCATTCATGACTGCATGTAATCACACCTCGGCACCTATCCCGTAAACAAGCGGCGCCCACTTTTCCGAAGAACAAAGGCTCCTGAGAGGCTCCTTTCAACAAAGTAACCACCCTCCTCTTCAGAGGTTGCGGGTGACAAGTGCCTCGGGGGTGGCAGTTAGGAAAGGAATTAAGTTCTGCTGGGATGGATCAGCCTTTAAAAGCCGTGGGCCAAGACAGAATAAAATGTATCCTTCAGGAGTATGTATACATAAATCAGGGGTCCCTCACTGATGATTGCACAGAACAATAAACACTCAGCTGTTCCTGTCGAAAAATGGGGTGTTTCTCAGAGACCACTCAGGAGGAAACAAAGCCACCTCTGTTGGCTTTTGTTGCACAACAAGTGCCCCCTTTGTATTTAATCTATGTATCAAGCACTCCCAAAGTAACATCTGTCCAAAGATTACAGTAATATCTCACTTTAATACTCCAGATTGTTTGTCTCTTGCATCCCAGCAGGAATTCAAGCTAAATAATATCTCTGAGATGATTGATGGGGATCCACCATCATGGCTGACTCTTAGGATTTCCCTCCACTGAATAATATAATGCCTACTTTTATTCCCCCCCTTCCTCTCCCCCCATACTTAAAGATATTTTACAGCCCCAGAAAGATAATACTGGCTGTTTCTATCAGCAGTGATTGTCAGTCAGAGCAATTACACAGCTCTCAGGTACTTTAAATATTCTGTAAAGGCAGCATCTGTCATAAACTATAAAACAAAAATTAAAATTAAATATTCTACTTTTTTTAAATCAAGCCCATATCTTTAGATTGATTTGACTACAGAATAAGTTAGAAAGAGCAAACAATATAAGGCCCAGACTAATTGTAATTGATTTTAAATATGCATTCATGTGTCATGTTGTGTATATACTGTATTCTGTAATTCATGTTAGATGCTGTTGTACATTTTGTTGTAAGTTGGCTGATAATATTAAGAGAAACTCGAGAAACAAACAAACAAACAAAAAAAAAAAACAACTAACAAAAGGGAAAATTGGTTCCATCTTTAAATGAGGTCATTTAAAAGTCTGCCATTAAATCAGTGGTTCCCAAAGGTTTTCTGCTGGGCCCCCCTTTGGTTTATAAGAAAATTTCTGAACACCCCCCCACTCCCAACCACAGCAACTATACCCTAACATCTAAAAACATAACAACAAAAAAACATATTACAATACATAGGGTACAAACTGACAAAACTAGATCCAAATGTAAAACAATAAAAATGAGATGTGAAATTAACTTTGTGTCTAATAATTTACATCAAATAATAATTAAAAAAACCATTAAAACAGCTGATTTACGGCCTTAAGATGGTGTCAAATGGAAAATAAGCAAAATGAGGCGTAGAAATGGGTAAAAAAAAAAAAAGCAAGACAGGGAGATTTGAGATTAAAATATTTAAATCTTATAAAATGAGGAAAATTAGATTCCACCTAACAAAAAGTAACCAAAAATAAAAACCCTAAAAAGATTAATTGTGAAATTGGAGAAATGTGATCAAAATCTTTCAATTTAACCCTCCAAATTGATAGGACTATTATAAAACAGCATTAGATGTTATAAATGTGACTCAAACCAAACTAAAAGTATAAAAAGCAGAAACGACAGCAGATGCCAAATAATAACTATGTGGGAGGAGCTCTGTCAAAAACCTGTCCATTATGCTAACTGTGTCCGAGAATTCTTTCTTTCTTTCTTTCTTTCTTTCTTTCTTTCTTTCTTTCTTCCTTTAATGTGTCCTGTCTGGCAGCGTAGCACTCAGAATTGCTGTCTGAGTGTCAAGGTAAGGCCCAAAAGAGTTGCTTTCACAGCAGAGCATTACAGCTTTTGCCATGATGTTCCCCTTGGTATATACATACACATTGCTTTGGGTGTATTTCAATTGTAATGGACACAAAGACAATAAAAGAGGAAAGGAAGGTGAGAAAGACGGAGAAAAGGTTTATAGGAAAAGAAGGAGATAGAAGTAGAGGAGAGAAAAAAGAGAGATAAAACAACTCAACACCCTTGAAGCCTGCATCCAGACCTGCAGAAAGAGAAAAAAACAAAACAAATAAACCACAACAACAAACAACATATGCTTATATAATAATAACAGTTATAACCTCAATGGAAAGTACACAGTACAAGGTAGAACAAGATGTATTTAGTGGCAATTGCAGCCCAACTAAAAGTGTATCTGATAAACACCTAATTCTAAAAACTTGGTGTGTGTGTGTGTGTGTGTGTGTGTGTGTGTGTGTGTGTGTGTGTGTGTCTGTGTGCGCGCACATCTATAACATTTCTCCCTAAGAATGTTTGATAGTGGGCGTGGGGGCCCACAGACCCACTCCCCAGGGCACGAGGACGACATGAGGAAAACTGCAGTCATAGACACCCAGCACCCCCCCAAGCACGGAGCCCCAAGAGCCCCCCAGGATGGACCCCCCCAGAGAATCAGCAGAGGAAAGCCCTGGGTTATCCCCCGGCAGCCATGATGCAGAAGCCGCAGGGACGAGCCCACAGGCCCCGCTGGCAACCCTCTACACCAGAGCAGATCCGGCCCTGGACAAAGACACCTGAGCCCCGAGGGCACCCCGTCCCCAGCAGAGGCACCCAGGCCCCAGCAACCAGCCACCATCGTGTGCCAGCACATACCCTGCCACCCAGCCTCAGACACCAATAGCCACCCACCGGTGGCAGAGACACTAGCCACCAGAGGAGAGCGTGATGGGGAGAAATAGACCCCACATTCTTAGTCACAACTTCTCCTTCTGTTCGCCGATTGGCCAGGTTGAAATTAAACTTGAGAAAATCAACCTCAGTGGCAGAAAGCCCAGACAGAGCACTGAAAGGAGATAAGAATCAATCAGAAATGGCCAGGCTAGTTTAGGAGTGGCTTAACATGAGGAATGCACTGTTTTTAGCTCGTGTAGGATTCGTCTGTGGCTCGTGACTCTTGATGCCCTCACACCAGCCTCAGTCTGAATAGATTTTGCTTGACACCCCTTCAAGGCTGCAGTTATCCCTGTTTATAAAGCCATTTGGCTTTAAAAATATTTACATGATGTAAAAAATTGGTGGTTTATGTAAAATAAAATAGGTATTGGAAAAGAAAGAAATTTTGGGGGTTTCGAGAAAAACAAAACAAATATAGTGCCAAGATGCTCTTTAAAAAATAAACAGATGTGTGCCTGAAAGTGCCAACTTTGAACTGGTTCAGGTCTACTCAAAACAAATAAGCACTATGGCTGCAGCTCACACAGAAATGTCTACTGCTCAGCAGTCCCCCAGGTTTACTCTAACCATACCCTAACAGATTCTACTATTCACCTAACTTCGGAGTTGCCAGTGGGTCCAACAGTACCGCTGTTTCAGATGTTAGATCAATATAACACACACCTTAAGTGATCTGAAATCAGCTCTCAGGCTCAGGAATGAAATAATATGACAGTTTGAGATTCTTGGCTGACCCTAGATCAGCAATTTTACTGAACTGTATTCCTGGATGAATAGGTGTTCCTTCGGTTATTGTTTTTGATTGACATGATGAACTATCTATCAGATAACAACAACAACAACAACAATAATAATAATAATAATAATAATAATAATAATAATAATAATAATACTTAAATAAATAATAGTAATACTTGTATTTGAGGGTGCCTTTCAAAAACCCAAGGTCACCTTACAAAAACCAACAGACAAAAACCAACAAATAATAAAAACAGAGTCAACAACAATTATATAAAGCGAGTCAGTAAACATGATGGAACAGGTGTGTTTTCAGCTGTGATTTAAAAGGGGGAAGAGAGTCTATGTTCCTAATGGCAGGAGGAAGGGAGTTCCAGAGCCGAGAAGCACATCGACTGAAGGCTCTGTTCCCCGTGGTGACAAGATGGGCAGAAGGAACAATAAGATGAGCGGCAGACGAGGATCTGAGGGAGCAGGAAGCAGTGGCGATGTGAAGCAGGTCACACAAATAAGGAGGGGTAAGGTTATGGATGCACTTGAATGTGAGAGTTAGCATCTTGAAATTTATCCTTGCTTCTATGGGCAACCAGTGGTGCTGGTGCAGAACTGGGGTAATGTGTTCCCTAGATGGGGTAAGTGTTATGACCCAAGCTTCAAAGTTCTGAAGGAGTTTGAGTTTATGGAGAGACCTTATGGGGAGACCAAACAGAAGAGAGTTGCAGTAATTGATCCGGGAGGTGATAAAGCTATGAACAAAGATGGCAGCAGCAAGGGGAGTAAGAAAGGGATGAAGTTGGTTAATGTTGCATAAGTGAAAGTATGCAGACCGGGTGATATAATTAATATGGGAATGAAATGAGAGAGTATTATCAAGTATGACACTCAGACTCTTTACCTGAGGGGAAGGATGAACATGGGAGTTGTCAATATTAATGGAGAAATTGTGAGGTTTGGTTAAAGTGGAGGCTGTCCCAACGTGTAAAACTTCTGTTTTCTTACTGTTAAGCTTGAGAAAATTAGAGGAGAACCATCATCTAATTTCCATAAGAGTCTGACAGGGAAGTACGTGGAAGGGAGGAATTGGGTTTGGAGGAAATGTAGAGCTGCGTATCATCTGCATAGCAATGAAAATTGATGTTATATTTGCAGAATACATGGCCAAGAGGAGCAGGTAGATAATGAATAAAAGGGGTCCTAACACGGAACCCTGGTGCACACCTGCAGAACCAGCAAACAAACTTGAAGAATAGATTTAACTTGAATAAACTGAGTGCGACCTGATAGGTATGAGGTAAACCAGGCAAGGGGAGTGTGACTTATGCCAGTGGATGCTAATCTGTTCAGGAGAATATTATGAGAAATGGTATCATGCTGCATTGAGATCGAGAAGGATGAGAATGGTGAGGACACCAAAATCAGCTGCTATCAAAAGATCATTGGTGATCATTAACAAAGCTGTTTCTGTTCTGTGGTGGGGGCAAAAACTGGACTGTAATTGTTTATAAAAAAAAAATATGCTTATTGAGGTGTGAGTGGAGCTGGGAGGCAACAACTTTCTCAAGGATTTTTGAAATAAAACGAAGGTTAGATATTGGGCGAAGGTTATCAAAATTAATAGGATCTGAACCAGGCTTTTCAAGAATAGGAGTGACAGAAGCCGTTTTCAGAAATGGAGCAGCAATTCCAGTGTTAAGGGAAGAGTGGATAATGGTGGTTATGAGAGGAACCAATGTGGGTAAACAAGCTTTAACTAATACTGTGGGACAAGGGTCAAGCTGGCAGTTGGATGATTTAGATTTTTGAATGATATTAGATACATCAGTTGTGGAAGGAAGAGCAAAACTTGAAAATAACTGACAGGACAGTGGGGAGAACAGGAGGTCAACTTCAGCGTTAGCATCGCCTGTAGGGTTAAGTTGTTGGTGGATGTCAGAGATTTTGACAGTGAAACAAGACATGAGAGAGTTGCAAAAGTCAGCAGAGTACATATGGGAGGGAAATGAGTCCAGAGGCTTTGTAATTTTGGCGAACAGCGAAAACAGAGGCTTGGAGTTGCCTTAACTAGAACTGATTAAACCAGAGCAGTATGCAGATTTAGCTGAGACAATACAGTCCTTATAAAACAAAATGTGAGTGTCATACAGTTCCTTGTGTATGATGAGTCCAGTTTTCTTGAACAGACATTCCAGTTGGCGTCCTTTAGCTTTGAGATGACGCAGGTTGAGCGTAAACCAAGGTGCTGAGCGAGTAAATGAGACAGATCTACGTTTGAGTGGAGCAAAAGAGTTAAGAAGGTTTTCGAGGTTGACATTATTGTAGGAAATGAATTCATCAGGGGTTGAGGGGCTGCAAATGAATGGAAGTTCTCGTCTAGGGTGGCACGAGCTCCTGGAACCCAGCTCCCCTTCCACCCCGCACACAAACACGCAGGCGCACACACACACACCTGACATGCCCTGCGACGTGCCTCTTGATGTGACGCTGTGTGCAAAGTGGACAAGCACAGAGGCACTGCCTGCAGCATGTGAACACCTCCTCTCTTCTCTCTTTTTCAGAAATAGCCCTGTCCTGGTGATGGCCGGCTAACCATCCAGGTAACAAACGAAACAAGTGGATTTATCTCCTAAATTTCAGACCCAAAAGTTAAAACTTCTCAGAGCAGCCAATCAGAGACACACCAGCTGTCAGGAGAATGTTTAACATGTAGCTCTTAGATTAAATAAAATAAATAAATAACTACAACTATGAGACACATTTGAATTTATTACATTTGCCATAGCTGTTCCTAAGGAGCTCTCATGTCTCATGTCTTTTTTTATTGCAAATACAATAGAAAAGTTCTGTCAATTAAACATTTCATTGAGATACCAACATATTACATATTAACATTCATATGCTAAAAAAAAAATACCTTTATTAAAGTTCTGTTCCTTAAAAGTGGGGCATTAAAGTTGTATTTTCTATTTCTGTGTGTAAAAGTTTTGATGTGATGATTAGAGTATTCTTATACATAAATATCAGCAGACATCTTATCAATTCACAGAGCTCGTAGCTAATCTCAATACTTTTAACTCTTTAAGAATAATTTCTGTCATATATCACACTGGCTACATGCAGAAGTCTATATGATTCTTCTTATGGCCGTATTCTACATCGGTGGTATATACATGGCCCCCAGTCTAGCCTGCTGCAAGGTATCCTTACTATTAATTAGCAATGTAAGACGCTAACATTTGTTTACATTTAGCTGCCTAGGATGACATAAATGGTTTTCAGCAGAAAATATTACAGTTTTGAAGATTTAAATTCCATCAACTACTATTAACATTAGTTTCCATTAACTAGAAGAGGTGTGAAATATCCAGAATAAGAGACCAAGCAACAAGTTGGAAGTATATGTTGGCCCGTTTGTTTTTGTCTTCGTTTTTAGCCAGTATAACAGTCCTTAATCACTTCACATTAGTTAGGAAAGTTATGTTAGCCTGCTGTAATTACTCTATTGCATTAGGCTGCTTCTCAAGAATGGTTTATAGCCTATTAAATAGGGATGCACTGATAGCAATATTTGGGTCGATAACTGATATTTACTGATATCATATATATTATATGTATTTCCTTACACTTTCAACACTGTGTATAAGTGACCACACCGCCTTCCTTCTCTGCTTCAGTTAAACGGCCCTTAAACTTGTGCCACATCACACTTCCACCTTATTCACACGAGGCACTAAAAGGAGTTTTCAGGGGGGCGCCGCTGAATGTTGTTTGCCCAAGGCGCCAAACAGGCTAGGACCGCCCCTGGGTCCTGGGCATCACACTTAACCCCAAGTTGCCAACCAATCTGAGTTTCGGAGTATGAATGTGTGTGCATTTGTGAATGTGATTGGGTGAATGTATCTCCAGTGTAATGTGCTTGGAGTGGTCACTTTGATGAAGAAAGGGGTATATTTTGTCCATTTACCATATCATATCATTGTATCCCATGAATTAAAAAACATTTCAATTAGAGCTGCTTTCAGTAGGTAAAATCATCTTAAAATGGGGCATCAGTCTGATTGCCTGTTAACTTGCTACCTTTCTTCAAACTCATAGCACCAGCTAAAGGAACAATTACTGATAATAAAGTCAAAGATGCTCACTCCACTCAGAAAAAAACAACATGAATGTTTTATAATTCACTAAAAACTGCTTTGACATTTTTGATACTGGAGTTATACCATTATGTTAGAAAACCACTCTCTTCTAAGCTCTGCTAAGATTAGCACTTAGCTTTATCCTCAAGTAGAGACTAATGTGTATTTCATTCAGAGGATAGTTTTTTTTACAGTGACTGCTCTGGAACGCATTATGTCTCAATATTCTGTTGCCATTTTTTTGTTTGAAATGTCAGCTTTGTTTTTTGCTGATGAGCTATACCATGATGGTATTTTAGAAGGTCTGCTGAAGCTGGCTAAGATGAGAAGCTTGGCCAGACTTTAGAAAGGGCTTACAGGGGCAGTAGCCCAGGGCCTAATTTTTTGGGGAGGCCAACAGATTTTTATTTTCTTTTAGGTTTTTTTTTTTTTTTTCTCAAATGATTGAATGTTTTGCAGACATTATACTTTATTCAAGAGTCATGTCAAGTGAGTTGTAATAATATTTTGGGATATTTATTAAAATAAACAAGACGATAGTATTTGAAAATTATGAGGTTATAGTAATTTCTTTTGGGAACAACATGGAGCTACTGGCCAAGGAACATATTAAACCTACCATCATCAGTTGGTATCATCAGATGATACCGAATTATGTATAAAACTACCGATTTTTGTACTGTAATTTGCATTAACAAAAGAATTTCCCTTTAGTGGAAAGGCCACCAAAACGGTTTCCAGCCCAGGGGCCCACATGCTTGTAAATCTGGCCCTGATGGCTGGTGAACATCAGTTTGGTAATTTTACAGCCCTTTGCAGCAAAAAATTGATAAAACTGTCTTAGCTGAGTTTCTCCCCTGATGATGGACACTATTATTCAGTTATTACTTCTGCACGAGAAAACAAGCAGTGCTTTGTAAAACAAGTGTTCGACTGCAGTGCTTGTCACCAAAACAAGCAGGTTATAGATGACAAGTACACCCCAGGTGTGGCTGTCTCAGAATCAGGTGTTCCTCAGTGGTGGGCTGGGTACTGCCTGTGTCTGTAATTGCTTTGAGCCGTTAGCTCAGCGGTAAACTGAAAGGACCCAATTAAATCCCACAGACTGCTGTGTGTGTGCAGGAGATAGGTTGACATGGTGGAGCTTTGAGATTGCACCTAGGGGACTGTAAATAGATTTCTAGAGGTTTCATCTTCACCTGGGTCCTTTGTGTTTGTTCATCTGTGTCTTTGTGTATGTGTGTGAGTGGTAATGAGTATTTACATGTGTTTTTCACCTCCTACCTTGGCAACAGCAGAACAGTACCACTGTTTTCCTTTCTGTCATGTCTTGTACTTTGTCATCCTTACTCATTCTGCTATACAGTAATGGCATGTTGAATCAGATGCCATTAACCAGCATCTGCTCTGCATCATGAATATCTTATCCAAATAACCATGGAGATGCATTTAAGTTTCCCTGAAACTAACATGCTTTGGATTTGGACTTAATCTACTGGAACATATGATGAAACAAGGGGCATTTTGGACAACATTAATTCCCATAGTTGTGTGGTCCAAACTTGCAGGCCAAGATAATCAAGTTGAAATTCTTCAGGACACACACACACACACACACACACACACACACACACACACACACACACACACACACTTTTTTGGTGAAAAACATGCAAAAATAATTTTTTTAAACATTTGCTTACATTTATTTTCCCAATAATAAATACATTTACCCAAATAGTGGGATTTTTGGAGAGAAGAGATCAGTAAGTCCTTGTGGATCCACAACATTAAAAGTATACAGCACATTTACTTTTTAAAAAGGCATGAAATTTCCTAATTTTTTTTTTTTTTTTTTTTCATTTGGTGGGTCCAGGAACACTTTCTATCCATTCTAAGAAACAAGAAAAAGATGTAGGTGACATTTTGTTTTTGTTATTTTTGAAAATGCCTGCTGTATTTAGCCAAGTTTAAAAACAATAACAAATGGAATCATGAAAGCCAAGGAACACAGCATCATGGAGAAATTTGTGGAGAAGTTTAAAGCAGGTTGAGGTTCTAAACAACATCCCAATTTTTAAACATTTGATGATTCAGTCAGTCATTACAAAATGAAAAGATAATGACAGCTACAAATCAGCCAAGAGGCCCTTAGTAATTCTGTAGGAGCAGCAGAGTCACACAGCTCTCAATCAAAATTACTTTTAAAGGGGTTATGACAACAACTTTCATTTTTCTGTGTTTTTGGGGATGTATTATGATCTGTTGTGCTCTGATGGGGCCGTGTGAATGTCAAGAGTTGGTATCAAAAGCCCTGCTCATAGGCGGTCAGCTTTGTTTCTTTGCTCAAAAACGGACAAATCAGAGAACAGTTTATCTTTCTACATAGGTTATCTTTCTACATAATTCATATTCTCCAGTTAGAGAACGCCATCAAGGAAACAGCCCTCCCCCTCTCCTTCCCTCCTCCCTCCAGCTGATACACCGGCTAATTTAAGAGCCAAGTCGTGCTAGCATGTCTGGCTACTCCACTTGAGAAGAGGATGGCTACTAAAAAGCAGAGCTGTTGTCCGAGAGTCAAAAATGGCTGGAAGTTTCCACTTATTGCGGGAGGATGAGAGAATCAGAGAAGAGTAGCTGAAGTTCATTTATGGGGAAGTACCACACAATTATAACTTCAATTTGAGATGATGTTCAGTGGATTTTACTGAAGAGTTTCCCAAATGTGGTTGTAGCCAACCAAAGTGAAGTCAACCAGGTAGAGCCACATATCATTACCGTACCCAACCGTTTTACTGAGGAGGGAAATCTGGCCTGTCAGAACAACCCCTGTAAAAAGGTGACGATATTTTTTTTTACTGAAATTCTTTGGAAAATTGATATATGCAGCAATATCAACTACATGAAATAGTTTATGCAGTGCTGTCACCACCCCTTTAAGTTCTAAGTTTGTTTATTTATGTACTGCCAATTCACAACTGTCATCTGAATGCACTTTACAAAAATCGCCCAAAACATCCGATTTATATTCCAAAATATATAGTCAATTCAGTCCAACAATACAAACAGATTGAAAGTCAGTTAGATGAATTCCAATCTGACCCTAGGTATTAAACAATGCATGAAAGGTGAGTTTATGATCCAGGAGTACTTTCTATTTCAAAGAAAAATTAAAGAGTTAGTGGTAGCAGTGGCTCAGCCAATGCCATCTCCTGGAAGGTCTCACAATAAAACAAAACACCAGACAAGATGTAACTTCTATGAGCAGAAAAAAAGACAGGGAACATGCAGTTAAAAGCATAAAAAACAGCATAAAATGTGAAACTGGAGAGTAGTAGGAGAAATTAGCAGAGGGAAGAAAAAGTGGTCCGTTTGTTCTCCAGTAGCCTAAAGCTATGGCAGCATAGCTACAGAAATAGCTCAGGATAACCTAAACCAGTCTAACTATCAGCTTGATCATAAAGGAAATTTTAAGCCTCGTCTTAAAAGCAGACAGGGTGTCTGGCTTACGGACTAAAACTGGGAGCTGGTTCCACAGGAGAGGAGCCTGATAGCTAAAGGATCTGCCTCCCATTCTACTTTAAGAGATTCTCGGAACCAGCAGTAAACCTGCCGTCTGAGAGTGAAGTGCTCTGTTAGGAACATCTGGAACAATCAGATCTCTGATGTATGATGGAGCTGATTATTAACGGCTTTATATGTGAGATGGAGAATCTTAAATTCTATTCTCGATTTAGCAGGGACCCAATGAAGGGAAGCTAAAATAGGAGAAATATGATTCCCTCTTTTTTATTTTCATCAGAACTCTTGCTGCTGCATTTTGGATCAGCTGAAGGCTTTTAACTATATTCTGTGGACTTCCCGACAGTAAAGAATTACAGTAGTTCACCCTTGAAGTAACAAATGCATGGACTAGTTTTTCAGCATGGCTCCTGGACAGAATGTTTATAATTTTAGCAATATTCTAGATGTGTCATTCTATTTGAATGACACATCCAGGTCAAAAATAACACAGGTTCTTTACTTTATTATCTGAGGCCAATTTAATACCATCCAGATCAAGTGATTCATTAAGCAATTTGTTTTTCAACAAGGCTCTGGTCGAACGACAAGAGAAGCTGGCGTTTTTTTGACCTTTGTATCTAAATGGTTTGAATCATCAGCCAAGTGCTGGTCCCTTGATACCTACAGCATGTTCAAGCCTTTCTAAGAGAATATTGTGATTGATTATATCAATTACAGCAATGATAATAAGATAGCATAGACTTCAAATAGATGAGATTTTAGTTTTGACTATTTTTCAAATTAATTCTTAGAAGTACTTTAAAAAGAAACAACAATAATTGGATTCACCAAAGTTTAAAAGATAGGTGATACATGGTTTGATTACAAGTACAAAAAGAAAGGATGAAGAGACAAATGTTATGATTCATGTTTGGTCCTGCCCATGCTGTAATTAGTTTTCATTCTACTCACCTGTGTCACCTGATTGCTGATCTGTGCCACCTGGGCCCTGCTCTACTTAACTCCTCTCAGCCCCTGCCTCCCTGCCAGATTATCGACAGCCACGAGCCAGTAGAAATCCAGCGTTTCATGCCTTGCCTTCTTGTGTTTC
The DNA here is from genome assembly GCA_014839685.1 of Anableps anableps. Lineage (NCBI taxonomy): Eukaryota > Metazoa > Chordata > Actinopteri > Cyprinodontiformes > Anablepidae > Anableps > Anableps anableps. The sequence continues at coordinate 33,589,476 of CM026076.1, forward strand.
TTCGACCCATTTCCGTCCACGGATCTTCCCCTCCTGCCAAGCCCGTTACGGATTCCTTTGGTTCTGGATTTCTGGACCCTGACTCAAGCTCCGCTTCACGACCACCGAGTATTGCCTGACCCTCTAGTTAAGTTTGCTCTCTCTGCCTCTCCGTGTATAACCTCTGCCTGATTATCGTCTAGCCCCTGGTACTGCGTTGGATTCCCTTGTGGAGACCTTCATCGATTCTTCCTGAGCTGCTACCAGTTCCTGATTCTAAATAAACTTGTTTTTCCTTTACGTACTTCTGTGTGTGGTTGAATTTCCGGGTCCTCCCAGTGAGTCCTTACAGAATAATCTGGCCACTATGGACCCGTCACCCACACAGGAGTGGCGTTCATGTGTTGAAGACGCTATTACCCGCCTGGAGTCAAACATGCAACAAATGATGAGCATGCTTGATAGGATGTCCTCCCTTCCCTCCCCTAAAGGAGCCCCTTCTCCCAGCCTCAAAGCCGCTACGTCTGGTTTCCAGGTCTCACCCATTTTTGAGCCCTGCCTGTCTCCTCCGGAGGTGTTTAAAGGTGAGCAGAGTCAGTGTCGTCCCTTCATTACTCAGTGTGAAATAATCTTTGAACTTCAGCCGTCATCTTTTCCCTCTGAACGCGCTAAAGTAGCCTATGCTATTTCCCTCCTTTCGGGAAAAGCCAAATTATGGGGGACTGCAGAATGGCGGAGGGACTCCCTCATTTGTTATCGGTTCCAGGACTTTTCCAAGGAGCTAATCAGGGTCTTTGATCCTGTTCTGCCTCAGAGGGAGGCTGCACGTGGGTTGCTCAGACTCAAACAAGGCAGGAAGCGAGTAACTGAGTACATTATCGATTTTCATGCTCTATCCTCAGGAAGTGACTGGAACGATGAGGCACTATGTGATGCGTTCTATCAGGGTCTCAGTGAGGAGATAAAGGATGAGCTGTCTACCCGAGACGCTCCCAAGGACCTGGAGGAACTGGAGACCCTGGCCGCCAGAATTGATGCTAGGCTCCATGAGAGAAGGTTGGAGAGGAGTTCCCTCAGTCATACTTACCATGTTGAATCTGTTCCCAGATCACAGCCACCAGTCACGGCTCCACCTTTGAGTTCTTCACCCACCTCTCCGGGAGAGGAGCCTATACAGATTGGTCGAACTCGCCTGTCCCCACAAGAGAGAGAGCGGAGATTTAAGAGAGGCCTTTGTTTCTATTGTGGTGGAGAGGGTCACCTACTTAGTCGGTGTCCTGTAAAAGGCCAGGCTCAGCAGGAGGTAAGAGGCTCCTGCTGAGTCAAAAGCGATGGCAATCCTCTTCATTCTCTGTTCAAGCCACTCTCCAAGGTGATTGTCAAACCAAGCGTCTCCCAGTCTTTATAGATTCAGGAGCAGATACTGAGTTCTTGCCGAATCTCTGGGCATCCAACTTTTACCTACCTCTAAGTGTCTTGAAGTTTTGGCTATTGATGGCCATGTACTTCACCAGATCACCCATGAAACGGGTCCCATTAAGTTCAGTATTTCTGGGAATCACCATGAACTTATCTCCTTCCTGATAATAGAGTCCCCTGGTCTCCCTGTCATTTTGGGGGCTTCTTGGCTAAGAAAACACAACCCCTACATTGACTGGGTGAAGGGCGAGGTGTTGGGTTGGTCACCATCTTGCCATTCCACTTGCCTCTTAGCAGCTTCGGTCCCTTTTTCTGTCCCTATCTCGGGACAGGAAACCTATCCCGACCTATCCAAGGTACCGGCTGTTTACCATGACCTTCGGGAAGTCTTTAATAAGCATCGCGCCACTTTCCTTCCACCCCATCGGCCCTATGATTGTGCAATTGATTTGCTTCCTGGAACCTTTCCTCCCAAAGGCCGTCTATACTCCCTCTCCGGCCCGGAGGATAAGGCCATGAGGGATTATATCTGTGACGCACTCAAGGCAGGCATTATCCGCCCTTCATCCTTTCCAGCTGGTGCAGGTTTTTTCTTTGTGGGCAAGAAGGATGGTTCTTTGAGACCCTGTATTGACTACAGGGGATTGAATGACATCACAGTCAAGAATCGTTACCCACTTCCCCTAATGAACACTGCTTTCGACCTGATTCAGGGATCCACAGTTTTTACCAAGCTCGATCTCAGGAATGCCTACCATCTAGTCCGTATCAAGGAGGGGGATGAGTGGAAGACGGCTTTTAACACTCCAACCGGCCATTATGAATACCTGGTAATGCCCTTTGGCCTATCCAACGCTCCCGCAGTGTTCCAAGCTCTAGTCAATGATGTCCTCAGGGACATGGTCGGTCGTTTTGTTTATGTTTATCTGGATGACATCTTAATTTTCTCTAAGGATCTCACTACCCATCAGACTCATGTCCGTTCTGTTATTCTCCGCTTGCTGCAGAATAACCTGTTTGTCAAGGCAGAAAAGTGCGAGTTTCACAAATCGTCCACTTCATTCTTGGGTTTCGTCATCTCTCCTAACAGGATTTCCATGGACCCCAGCAAGACGGACGCCATCAAGAATTGGCCCTGCCCACAAGACCGTAGACAACTTCAGAGGTTTCTGGGGTTTGCTAATTTCTATCGACGGTTCATCCGCAATTTCAGTTCTGTTGCTTCTCCACTTCATTCTCTTACTTCATCCAAGTGCAAGTTCGTTTGGAGTAAGAGTGCTGCAGAGTCCTTTGACCACCTTAAAAAGGCCTTCACCTCCGCTCCTGTCCTCCGCGCACCGGACCCTTCTCGCCAATTCATTGTAGAAGTGGATGCTTCTAACTCTGGGGTGGGAGCCGTACTCAGCCAGAGAAACACTGATGAGAAGATTCACCCATGTGCCTTCTTTTCTAGAAAACTGTCTTCTGCAGAGACCAACTATGATGTCGGTGACCGGGAACTGCTGGCAGTCAAACTGGCCCTCGAGGAGTGGAGGCACTGGCTCGAGGGAGCTAAGGAACCCTTCGTGGTCTGGACTGATCATAAGAATCTGCAGTACCTCAAGTCTGCTAGGAGACTTAACCCCAGGCAAGCCAGGTGGGCTCTATTCTTCAGTCGCTTTAATTTTTCACTATCTTACAGACCTGGGAGTAAGAACACTAAGCCAGACGCACTCTCCAGGCTGCATGAGACTATGGAGGAGAGTCAAGAGGCTAAGCAGGTGGACTATGTGCTCCCCTCATCTGCGCGGCTAGCAGTTTCCAGGCTAGAGCTAGAGCAGAGAATCAGAGAGGCCCATCTGCAAAGCCCCATCCCTGAGAGCTGTCCTAAGAATCGACTATTTGTCCCTGAGCAGCTAATACCTGAGGTACTATCCTTTTGTCATGCCTCTAAATTTTTCTGCCATCCAGGAGTCACTAAGACCCTAGCTGTGATCAGGAGGTGTTTCTGGTGGGAGACTATGCTGCAAGATGTAAAGGAGTTTATCAAGGCTTGCAGAGTGTGCTGTCAGGCTAAACCATCCCGTCGACCACCCTCTGGGCTTCTGCGGCCCCTCCCGGTTCCTCACCGCCCATGGTCCCACATATCCATGGATTTTGTTACTGGTTTACCCACTTCCGATAACCATTCTGTCCTCCTCACAGTTGTGGATCGATTTTCTAAGATGTCCCACCTGATACCACTTCGCAAACTGCCTTCGTCTAAGGAGCTGGGAGCGGTTCTGGCCCGTGAGGTGTTCCGTTTGCATGGTCTACCTACTGACATTGTTTCTGATCGAGGACCCCAGTTCATTTCTAAATTCTGGAAAGAATTTTGTGGTCTCCTGGGCATCACAGTAAGTCTCTCGTCAGGATTCCACCCTCAGTCTGACGGGCAAACGGAGAGGGTCAACCAGGAGGTGGAGACCAAGCTGCGCATGCTCTGTGAACATGATCCCTCTTCCTGGTCACAGAACCTTCCATGGGTGGAGTATGCCCTCAACTCACTCCCTTCTAGCTCCACAGGTCTGTCTCCCTTTTACACAGTTTATGGCTACCAGCCTCCAGTCTTGTCCCTTCAAGAGAAGCCCACTAGAGTTCCCTCTGCTCATGCCTCTGCTTTGAAGTGCCAGCGGGTATGGCGCCAGGCCCGCAGGGCCCTTCTAAAGTCCTCTGCTTTATGTTCTAGATTTGCAAATCGTCGCAGAGTTCCGGCACCCACTTACACCGAAGGTCAAAAGGTCTGGCTGTCCACCAAGGACCTTCCCTTGCGGGTTGAAAACCGGAAGTTAGCCCCTCGTTTCATTGGACCCTTCCCGATTTCCAAGGTTATCAACCCAGTGGCTGTCCGGCTCCGCCTCCCCAGGACTCTCAGAGTTTGTCCCACCTTTCATGTGTCACGTGTTAAACCTGTTTTCTCTTCACGGTTGGTTCCCTCCTCCAGGCCCCCTCCTCCCGCCCGGATCATTGATGGGGGCCCCGCTCACACGGTGCGCCGCCTCCTTCGCTCCAGACGTTGGGGCCGGTCCATCCATTACTTGGTGGATTGGGAGGGATATGGGCCTGAAGAGCGCTCCTGGGTGCCGGCCCGACACATTTTGGACAAATCCCTTATCAGGGAGTTTCATCGTTCCAATCCTGACCAGCCAGGTGGTCCTTCTGGAGCCGGACCTTGAGGAGGGGGTACTGTTATGATTCATGTTTGGTCCTGCCCATGCTGTAATTAGTTTTCATTCTACTCACCTGTGTCACCTGATTGCTGATCTGTGCCACCTGGGCCCTGCTCTACTTAACTCCTCTCAGCCCCTGCCTCCCTGCCAGATTATCGACAGCCACGAGCCAGTAGAAATCCAGCGTTTCATGCCTTGCCTTCTTGTGTTTCTTCGACCCATTTCCGTCCACGGATCTTCCCCTCCTGCCAAGCCCGTTACGGATTCCTTTGGTTCTGGATTTCTGGACCCTGACTCAAGCTCCGCTTCACGACCACCGAGTATTGCCTGACCCTCTAGTTAAGTTTGCTCTCTCTGCCTCTCCGTGTATAACCTCTGCCTGATTATCGTCTAGCCCCTGGTACTGCGTTGGATTCCCTTGTGGAGACCTTCATCGATTCTTCCTGAGCTGCTACCAGTTCCTGATTCTAAATAAACTTGTTTTTCCTTTACGTACTTCTGTGTGTGGTTGAATTTCCGGGTCCTCCCAGTGAGTCCTTACAACAAAATATATTAGCAAAGCTGCCCTGGAACTGACTCATGCAGCCAATAAGCTAAAGCCAGACCAGAGTGGACCAATCAAGAGTTTTCCCCCGTAACATCAGAGAGGGTCACAGCTATGCAACTTTGTCTGATGTATTTTTATAACTTCAACAGATCCGAAGCATTTCTGTCACATATTCTGTTCACGGGACAAAAGCATCTTTATATTACAATGACTTTCAAATTATTTTAATGAAAAATAAAAAAGAATGTTGACCTCATGATGTCTTGTATTGTCTAAAAACAGAATCCAGTGCAGCTGGAGATAAATTTAGCATAAACAGAATGGTAGCATAACAATTAGGGATATACCAATAAATTGGCTTCAATTTCCTTAATTTTGGGAGATCGGTCAATACTTGCATAAGAAAACCGACCTTATTTACCTTCGCAAAGGTCTGAAAATCAGCCACTGCTCCCTTTTCCTCTGCCATGAGAGACAGACCCACCCACCAGGTCACCTTTGCATGTGAGTGGTTAACAATAGTCACCCTGTTGTTGCTAACTTAGTGATTTAGTGAGAAAATATTGGTATTGGCCAAAATTAGAATTGGCAGGTCAGGCTTTTTAAAGATTGGTGATCGGCCAGAAAATTGCAATCGGTGTGTCCTAATAACAGCTAAAAGTTCAAAATACCAGAAAAAAAACGCAGCTTACCTTTTTGAGAAAGATGCTTTATTTGGCAGAACTGGGAGTTCATTTAGTTTCAATTGTAAAATTTAGCTGGCTGGAAGTGGGAAAGAGAGCAAAGAGTCTCTGGAAATGAAAGGTAAAAATGAAAGTTCACACTATACTACAACTTTGTGACTCTAATCCTCCAAGAAACAATCCAGACTAAGGAGTGGACAAATAAAGTCACAAAACACTCAAATAAGCAGTGCATTTCAAGTTTTTTTCTCCCAAAAAGTCAAAAGTGTTAATAAAAAAATATTGGAGAAAAACCAAACATAAAGCCAACAAGGACAAAAGTAACAAAATAAACTCAGGATGGCGTCACAACCTTGCTTTTTTCACTGTTTTCCTCCAACCTTTTTTCAGCTCAGTAAATAAACTATCCATCATCGTTAGCAATCTGGCATCTCAGCCTATGAGAAGCCTGGGAAAGCTGTTACCGGGTGCCATAAGATGTGGCGGCTTGCCGGATAGGGCCAATTGCCTCTGAAAGATTGCTCCTTAAAACAAGGCTGTACATGTGTATTATGGGGGCTGAGCGTGCACTGAATGAGCACCCGTGACACTGATGCTCGAAAGGGGAAAACCATCTGAAGCAGCTGCGACGAATTAAACCGTAAAATCTCGTATTCAGCCTTGGATTGATATTTTATTTCCCAAGAGGTGAAAAAGGACGTGTTTGCTTACTCTGTTAGAGCAACTGTCTCAGGTGTGTGTGTGTGTGTGTGTGTGTGTGTGTGTGTGTGTGTGTGTGTGTCTATGTGCTCAGTTTCTTACTCTCTGTGGTTCCTAAATTCTGAAGATTGAGCATGTGTTTTGCTTTGTTGTGAGTGGTCGAGAAATAGATCTTCATTGACTGCTGTCATGAATGTTACATTATGCTTGACCTCTCTTGGATGTACACATTGTTCAGCATGCATATTTACAGATAGAAAAATATACAGAATAATTTAAGGAATGAATCAATAATTCGATATTGTTATGTATTTCAAAACATTCACTGTTGATCTTTACTGGAAAATGACTGTTCTAAAAATTATGATTATGGGATCCATATGGTCACATAAGGAGTCCACTTTATATTCTGTATTGATTTTGGCTGTTGTGGAAATATCCTCCATCTCCAATCTATTTTCCTCTCTGTTCACATATATCTCTGTGTGACAGAGTTTAATCCCTGAGCTGCATGGGCTTTAAATGGAAAGCAAGACTGATGCTTTTTGTTTGTCATTATAAAAGCCCTCCAACTTCATTAATGTAATATCCGGTGATCAATATGTGCCAAAGACCCAATGAATAAAGAGAGCACACTGTATGACTTGACTGTGTTCAGACAAGTTTTAAGTGCAGTGCTTTGAAATTGAAAGAATGATACAAGGTTGTCAAAATTTGGTATCAACACAAATCTGAAGAGAATGTCATAAAAATGTATTCAGCTCTCAAAGCACCTTTGCTGTAGGGCTGGGTGATAGAACAATGACAATATATATCACGATAGACACATGATCAACATCAATAGAAAAGAGATCAGACAGAATTTTCATAATTTCACTGAACTCTGATCCAGAACTTCTCGGCAATCTGGGGGATGTAGGACTGCGGCTTCACGAGAGAGAGAGAGAAGAATGGTGAAGTCCAGAAGAGGGATCCGGGAAGAGTACTTTCCACATGAGAAGGTTACTCAAGAATGCAGGGGAATCCAACACGGAAGTTCCTGGAGGAGACATGAGAGGTTAAACAGGATTTCTCAAGGAGTCAGAGAAAACACTTAAAGAACGCAGGGAGTTTAGGTTTTACCACGAGGTTCAACACTCACATTAAGAGGGACTGGGAGCCTGCTCCTGATGCACTGCTTCAGGTAATCACTGATGATTCCCAGGTATGCGAAAACACGGGTGTGAAGATCCACCCTCCAGATAACGGTCCCATGGCACCCACTGGTGGAAATCTGGAGGATAACACTAACCACACAGAGAACACCTCAAATCCCTGACACTCATGACCCAGAAAAGAAAGGTTGGTGGCATCAGCTAAGGGTGAAGTCACACCAGCCCTGTTTAGTCCGCTTTAATCGAACTCTAGCTCATTTGCCTAGAAAGTCCGTTTTGTTTGGGGAGGTGTGAATTCACAATCAAACTCTGATGTGAACCAAAAAAAGCAAACTCTGGTCCGCCTAAAAACCAAGGTCTCGGTTTGGTGAAGTGAACTCTGGCACGGTTCGAATGTACATGTGAACACCAAGTGGACTGAAGACAAGCGAGACAAGAGAAAAAAGAGAAGTCCTACAACTGGTCAAATCTGACGCCACTTCATTTTTGTTTACATTTAGTGAAGAAGGAAGTTGTGCTCATGTTTTTATGGTTTTTGTATTGTTTCCTTCAGTTTTCCTTCAGTGGTTCCTTGAGTGGTTGTTGGTGCAGCACCACCACAGGCAAGGGGGGGAACAGGTTGCTCAAAGAGTGTGGTTCCTTTGACACAGAGCAGTGTGAAAGTGAACCGTCATGATTTGCCACCTTGCCTCATAACTGCTTAAAAATGAACCGGTTCTCGATTCCTATTGCTAGTCATTGCTCCTGCTACTTCGCCATTGTTGTCTTCAATCAAATCAAGAGACGCACCCTTCGTCTCCCCCTGCCGCCTGTCTGAATGTAGAAGTCAGGTGAAGAGGCAGTCGAAGATGTAGAGCCAGAACAAGGTTTCAGGACTAGATGGTGTCAACCCTAAATCAGAACATCCTCAACTTTAGCGTGACACAAGAGAAGGTTCCAGTGTTGTGGAAAACATTCTACTTTACCAAGGAAAATTGATCCATCAGTCCTCTATGTAGACCTGTTGCCCTGACATCCCAGACCATGAAAATCCCAGAGGCACTCCTACTGACTCTCCTGAATAGGGGCCTCTCATCTCAGGATCCAATGCTTGTTTAAAGACACTATGATATGCCATTGGTGCTGCAGTAAACCTGCTGTTATCTAGATAAAGCACGAAGCATATAATGATCATTAAGAAATCTGATTCAAATTTAAGTCTTTTATTTGCTTAGATATTGTTTAAAAGTTAATTGTTAGTTTTAAAAAATATTTTACTGTTATTTTAATGTTTTTTTTATTAAATTAATCATCAGGGAATATAACTTTGAGAGGTTGCTAAATATATCCCTTCATTAAGGTTTATTTTATTGTAAACAAAATCTTTTTGGATAAATGTACAAAACCTCTACATTCCTTTTGAAAAATTGTAATAAAATAGCTCTTTAATTTGGAGAATTTCTCTTTAAGCAGATAGATTTCAACATGTAAAAAAATTATTAGCATTTTAAGAGACTGCGAAATATTGTACCAGACCGATTAATATTCAGTGAAGCTGATAAAATTCTTCACACATTAAGATAGTTAACAGTAGCTAACTATCCTAGCTATCTATCACATTGATTCAGATTAGATAATCAGTGAGACAAGAGATGATCAAGGATGGGTGCCATTTTAGAAGTAGTCATGAGCTGTATGACTGAATTCATTTTCAGAAAGCTGAAAATATGTCCAGGTTATAAATAAGCTCTGGGTTGTTCAAGCATTATTTCAGAATTGGGGGGTTTATTATTTAATTATTATCATTAATTATTTATTAATAATAATTATTTAATTATTATTTAATTATTTAATTATTAATGTTTAGTAGTTTAACAACACACAGGAAAAAATAAATACCAGCTGAATGAATTTAAGACTATTTTCATAAAGATGTTTTGTGGTCTTCTCTTCCTCTTAGCCAAATCTGATAGACAAAACACAAAATTTCAAGTTTTTTTTTTCCTTTTCTTAATATCTTAGAAGCATTCAAATAAATTTGACAATTCTAGAAACTCTTGTTCACATGAAACATAACATAAAGAAATAAAATTGTTGAAATCACAAACTAAAACACAAATTCACACAGAACATGGGACCAGGGCAAGTAAAACTGCAGCAGAGATAACCGAGAGCTTAAATACAGAGGAGGAAGGGTCTTAATGAGCAAAATGTAAAATACAGTTTTGCAGGGAAACTTCACTAAACAATTGAGGAATCTTGACTTATGACATAGAAACATTGAACAATCAGAAGCACAACTAAGCAAACACTAGGGCCAAGAAAAACAGAGTCAAACAGAAAAAATAGGAAAGACTCAAAATACAAGAACCAGAATAAAGAACTCAAAAAAAACACAAAGTCAGGGATCAGGATACTGAGTACTTTCTGGAAAAGTATAGGTGGATATTATCTGCAAAAACGTGATAAACAAATGTAATCATGATGTGTACAACTCAGAAAAAAGTGGAACTCCTAGTGATCACATCAAGACTACCTGGGAAAGAAGTTGTGTCATCTTTGAGTTATACCTCTCTGTCCTAATCCTCTTGCACCTGTTCAACCTCAGCACCTCTTGGAGATGGAAAACAAGATAGACAGCAAAAGAAAGAAGCCAGGCGTATTTAGCTGTGGGTTACTGAACAGTAAAAGATCGTATTAGAGATCACAATGATACAAACACTCTGATTAGGTCTCCACAAGCAGAAATTAGGGAGTTTTGTTTGAAATGAATAACCAAATGATTCAAAGTATAGCATTATTAGCTGAATGTTGAGCTTACCAAACAGGTGTATGTATTATAGCAACTGTTGGTGAGTTTTTCTAAGCTGCCCAAGAATATAGAAACTGGAAGGAACTTTTGACAGAAATTCCTAATTCAGAGTGGCATAAAATATTAACAATGCATGACTTCAAAAACTTTTACTTTTCTCATCAGGATCTGACAAGGAGGTAAAGAAATCGACTGGTTTTTAACTGCTGGAGAGGTGATTAGTAGAACAATGGTCAGGTGAGACTAACCAGCAGGATACAGGTCAGCAGGGCGAGGAACTGAGAGAAGGAGCTGGGGGAAGACTAGGGATGAACTGATACCAGATTTTTTAAGACTGAGTACTCGCCGATACCGAGTACCAATATGAGTACTAATAAATATCAATACACTCCTTACAATTAATGTATAAATTGTTTGGTTTTTTATTTTTATCTATAACTTACTTTTTATTTATCTGTTAGTAAAGGTTTCACAAATCACATACTTGGTTTTAAAGATTCTATTAGTATAGAATACTCTAGGCCAGGTTTGAAGTGTTTAAATATTTTAGTTTTTAAACTAGAGTAGGTTAAAGATACTCAAGGTAGAGAAAAACGAGGTGGAATCGCTCTTTAGCCATTTCCCAAATCAGAAGCTGCCCCCGCGACACAACCTGATCCAACCCTGGATAAACGGAAGATAATGGATGGATGGATGAAAGCTGCAATCGGAAGCCAACTTCACCTTCATGCAAGGTTGTTTTTGTGAAATGGTGGCAGCTAGGAATCTCATACCTCGGCTCCAACACACCAAGAAGACGTCAAAATCCCAAATTATCGACAATTGGAAATGGCTGGCAGGGCCATCCAGAGACCTTTACAAGGGCAGGTGTTCAACATTAAAAAGGGGCACATAGAACAAGATCTTAAAACACCGTACAACCACATAACAACCAATATTCATCAAGAATCCAATATGGAACTGCATCATACTATTACACTGTCATGTGGGGACAATGCAAAGCAAATGTATTCTATGTTTTCCCTGATAGTACAATGTTGCTGTTGAAGTGTTGCTGCTCCTGCGCCTGATAGTGATGGAGGGCTGTGTTGATCTGAGGTTGTAGGCCTTAAAGACCATAGGAGATATGGTCGCTGATTATGAAGTTTATTACTCTAAACTGCTGCTGTGTCTCACTCAATAAACCTAATATCTGAGTGGTTAACCTCCACAGCAGCTCAGCTGCAGACTGTTTTAAAGATCAAAATAGCTGATAGGGGTGAACTACACACAGTTTTTCTATGTTAGCACCTCTGAGAGATTTTGATTTGTAAAGTTGCGAGATAAATTATATTCATGAGATCATGTCCTTCCCAACAAAATATAGAGAAAGTCATCCATGCGTGTATCTTTAGTCGCATTGATTACTGCAACAGTGTCTTCACAGGTTTGCCTTAAAAATCAACCAGACAGCTGCAGCAGATCCAGAACGCTGCTGCTGGTGTTCTCACTAAAACCAGGAAGACAGAGCACATCACCCCACTTCTAAAGTCCTTACACTGGCTCTCTGTAGCTCAGAGAATAGACTTTGAATACTTCTGTTAGTTTATATATCACCGAACGGCTTACCACCACAATATATAAAAATGCAAGTACAATTAGTAAAATAAATAAATATGTAACTTCGATATCAGACCTACGTTTTTTCTTTACAGACATGTCTATGTGATTGATATTAAATTATTTTAAATTTTTTATTTATTTATTTATTTTGTAAAGTGCATCGAGGCGACATTTGTTGTGAATTGGCAATATATAAATAAACTGAATTGAATTATGTTGAAAAAAATATTCTTGCCCATAATTTGATAGTTGGAGGACCCAGTTCCGCCCGTCCCCCCACAATGGGTGTGGAACAACTGAGGACATGGAGGCAGAGGAACGTCAAAAATCTAAAAAAGGGCACTTGGGGCATCACAGATGAAAGGGGCAGTTGCTCAAATGCCCTCAGCGCCTCAGTGATTTTTATTGTGAGATGGTTTTCTCTGGACTTCTTCTCCCACTTTGTCAGATATCAAATGACTTGTGTTGAAAGAGCTAGGTTTTATTCATTCTCTTGACAACTTTGCTGAACATAATTTGCAGTCAGCCTTACCTTTTGTCACATTCATTCACCTGGAAACACCTCCACACCACTGTCATAGCTCCTCCTCTACTACCCGGCTGGTTAAAGTCACGCTACAGTTAAGGGGTTTGTTCAGCTTAGCCACCGTACGTAGTTGTTGTCTCCTTTTTATGTGGCTTGCATTCAGTTTGTAGTGCATTACTGGGTTGGAGTGTTTATGCGCAAACTAATGCTGTCTGTTAAAGGGAAACAAAGCATTCATGTATCGAGTCCTGTCGTATCAGAGCATTTCCATATGAGTACATGCATATGATATCGGGTAGATACCCGATGCTGGTATCGGCATTGGTGCATCCATAGGGAAAACAACTAATGAACACAGAAATGAACACACAGAGATCTAACAGAACATATAAGGACACCAAAAGCTAATGACTGACAATAGATTAAGAAGCTAAATCAATACATAAAGAACAAAACACAAGAAAGAATTCAGGATACAAAAGAGTAAACCAAGTATGGAAGTCTGTAAGCAGCAAAGCCAAAAAAATAACTACAGCCCATAATGATCCAAATACTGAGCCAAGATGACAAACAAGACTTATAGATCATGGTGCTCTGTGTCTTTATTGGGGTGTAAAATGTTGAAAAATGGTCTGAAGATTCAGTCTACTAAATGCTTATTGCTGCAAGATGAAAGTAAATCACCCTCTGAAGATGATCAAGGTCCTTTTAGTTAAGATTTATGAAAAGTACAGTGAGCACATCATATGAACAAAAGTGAATAAAAGTGTTTCTAAATATCTTAGGTTTACATTTGCACACCAGTGATAGGGGGGACTGTTTTAAATCAGTTGTCCAGGATGATTATTAGTCAATAGTGACAGACCAAACACATTCTCAAACTATGGAGATGGCCAATGTGTTGCCCAATTTGTGCTTCTGTGCTCTTAAGTGCAGTCTTTTAAGACAAGTCAAGGAAAATTGACAGTTCAAGAGTCAGATTGTTCTTCTTTAAAGTGCATTTGGATATCATCTGTTTAAATATGAGAAATGTTACAAAGAGTATCAGTAATTAAAAAAAAAAAAAAAAAAATTTTTACCCATTTGGTAAACAAGGTTTTACCACATCAGTGAATTCATTTAATTAAATTCAGACTTGTGCAATGAACCTTCCTTCCTTCCTTCCTTCCTTCCTTAGGCTATCAATACTGCTGCAATCTAAAGCTCAGACAGAAAATCTGTGTTAAAGCTTAGATTTGAACCAAAGATCTTCTTACTTTTTGGCAGCAGTGCACTAAACCACTGTACCACTTATTTCTTAGATAATCATGTTGCATAATAGTAGATAAATCACTGGACTTGATACTCTTTTTGGAACATGAACACTGAAAATGTTGGGGCTCATGGTTCATTGGCTGGAATTTTGTTTAACCATAGCACAGGTGGCTGTTGTTGGGACGGATTACACAGCTAGTGAACAGGAAAATAAACACCTGTTGAGGATAACTGGGGCATCTTGGTGGGTTGTATGGTTTCCAGTGATTTAATCCCCTAGTTTATTACACGCATACAAAGCAGAATGAAAGCATATTTTTCTCTTTCACTGACCTTTCTCAGAATTGAAACAGTAAATGTTGGTCAGACCGTTGGCCCATAGAGATATCTCCAATACAAGAAGTGTTGGATAAAACACAGAGGGGTAGAGGCCCTGCTAAATGTTAAAATGTAGCAGATCTTTCTTTGGCTTTTGTCCTGCTTCAGTTTCAGCAATACCCTTAATGTTCAATATGTCTTCAGCTGAAAAACGTGTATGAGATAAGTCCGAGGATTTGTTGGATTACATCCACTGGAAGCACATAAAGAGAGGTCTGGAGTTTTTTGACCAAAGAAGTTGCTTAAACACAAGAACGTCCTTAGCCATCATGGTAGTTTTCTCATTTCTTCCCCCAAAGTTTTAACATTTGGGTAACATTAGAGATAATAGACACAGTGCCTTGCAAAAGTATTCACACATGACATTACACATACATGGTTTTCATGTTTTTCTTCTTTTTACAACCGCCCAAAAAAGATCTGAACTGGCATGCATTTATGTTCAGCTAAAATTTATGGACTCACAAAATTGCAGCTTAAAACAGATATAAAAAAAAAACTAGCTCTGCAGTGCTGTTTTAGCAATTCCTTTTTGTCCTACATGTACTTTAAGCACCATTAATACTAATATTAATTGTTTATGAGCAGCGAGATGGCTACCTTGAGCATTAACAGAGCACTTAGCTTTTGCCTTTAGCAGCTGAGATAACAAATACAACTAGAAAGATGCTGAGGTATTTTATACAGGCTAGTAAGAGGAGAGGAAGGAAAAATTCCAGTTAAACTGAGTAAGTGCACATAAAATTACTCTTTCCCAGTTTTCAGTACCTTACTAAATGTTTATACACAGGCTCAGTAGCCTGTTTGCAGTCAAGCAGTTTACGCATAAAGCACTGCAAAACAGTCAAAATAACAATATTTAATTTGTTTTATCCTTAACTAACTTTCTCTGCCCATGCACAACCCCTTACTTGAACTGTTCTTTTGAACAGATAGGCTTCCATTGGTCAGTGAGCTGTGTGGTAGATTAACAAAGAGGGCTGTGGCAGCAGCAGGTTACTCTCGGTCTACTGTCTGCTTGGTCTGGCACATGTGGGGCAGTGTGTTGCAGAGCTGTGGTTCCTCTTCTCCCAGGACAGTGGAGAGAAAATCACTTTGTCAACATGATCAGACAGAGACAGCGTCTCCCCATGGGGACTCTATAATTCTTTTAGAAATGGTACAGATTGTTGGTCAAATGCACGTCATTAACACAGCAGGGGGCTTTAGGCTTGTAATTAGTAATTACCTTCAGTCCTTTCCAGACAGAGGCGGAAAGGACTGAAGGTAATGATGAAGACATCATTAGCTGAGAACTGTTGTTTTATTCTCTCACCATGGAGTAATTTAGTTCTTTTCAGTTCCTTGCTAAATTTGTATTTGGTCTCCTTGTATTTGTCTCAGTCCCACATCTAAATGCAACCTCCTTCTCTGACCTAAGCTGTCCGAGTTTAACAGTAAACCAGGGTTTTTCATTGTTCTAACTCACTCCGGTGATTGATGGAATGATACTGTCCTCACAAAAGTTAATGTAAGACGTTACAGTGTGTATTCATCCAGACTGTTAGTTGTAGATCTGAAAACATCTCGTGCTGTCCAGACACTCCTGAAGTTCCTCCACAGCATTACTGGTTCTCTTTTTAGATGTTCTCGCAACAGGTTTACAGTTTTAATTGCTGCCTGTGTACAGGGATCAAATGCACCTAATGTAGTCAGAATGGCCCAGAGCAGTGTGAGGAACAGCATGATAAGCACTGCTGAGAATGGTGTGGCAGTAGTCCAGTACATTTCCCTCTCTGGTCAGAAGCTTAAATTCTTTGTATTTGGGGAGTTTGTTGGAGAGATTTGCTTTGTTAAATTCCCCAAGAACAAAATCCAAGGTGTCCAGGTTTGATTGCTTAACTTCCAGTATCTCATCAGTTAGCGAGCGTTCAGCCTCATGCACATTCGCCTGCAGTGTGATGTAAACACGGACAAAGATAAAGGAGGAAAACTCATGTGGCGAGTAGAAGGGTTTGCAGCGAACACTGAAGATCTCCAGGTCCAAGGAACAGCCTTGAGACAATACTGTTTCATCTTTGCATCCAGCCAGAGTAGATATCGAAATCAATTCTACCTCCCCTTGGTTGGCCAGAAAGCCCTGTGTTTCTACCTACTCTGAAGAGTTGGAAACCATTCAGCTGTTGCACAGAGTCTGTATAAATCCACACTGCACCTTTCCATAAGGCATAAAGCATAGGAGGCAGAAAAGTCTTTGTTTTTATTCAGCAAAAGGGTCAGCTCATCCACTTTGTTTCAGAGTGAGCGCAGAGTGAGCATAGAGAGAAAAATTCCAGGAAGTGTTGGGTATAGTCTGCACCGACAAAGATGTGCAAGCTTGCCTGAATACCTCCCTCTTCTGAGGAACCTCGTTTTCTTGTGATTGGTCAAAATGGGCAATAAATCCACAGTAGATGTCCGACATAAGGGAAATAAGTCCACTGTTGTAGTAGCTTTAATCCTTATGGGCTCTTCATCGGAGTAAGAGTTATGGGAACCATGGTAAAAACTGGATAAGAGCACCAAAACACTGAGGCTGTCACCTGTGGTGCCATCATAGTCCTTTATGATGTTGCATGGCTATTTTTTCACTGGTGCATGTCCAGTGAATAAAATGGCCATGCTCCCATTCATTCATTTATTCAAATGCACTGCCATACAACCTTAGGTCAATTCAAAGATTGCCCACAAGTCAGCCCTACAACTACACATGATCTCTGTTAAATACCTGTTAGACCGATATTGTGCAACAGATCTACCAATCAGTGTTACACTCAATGAAAAAGTAACATTTTAAGTTTTGACTAAGCTTTCCATTGTCTTGATAATGAAAATACCAATGCAAAATTAATGGATGGGTTTATTAATAAAAAATCACTTATCTCAGTGGATTTTCTATAACTGACAAGGTTCAGTAGCTGATCTCAAATGCATAATTCAGAGACTGAAGGAACATTCAAACAGCTGACCTTTGTTGGGGACAATGTCAGGAGAATTAGTCAGTGAAATGTGACAAGGTTGTAAGAGGGCAGAGACAAATCAGAAAAAAAACAGTCAGTAAAAAAAGAAACAAGGGCTTGGATTCAACAGAAAGTAGGGTTATCAGGATGGGCTAATCTACAGAGTTTAGCCATGTTGAAATCTCACAATAAAATATGTTTAATCTATGCAGTGTTGGTGGTGTATAGACACAGTAGCGAGAGTGGGGTAAATTGTGACATTTTTTACTTGTGCTGTCCTGTCGTCAAGCACAAATGATACAAAAGTAAAGCAAAAACATTTACCTTTATTTCAAGATGTTTCCTTTCAGTGAAAATGGCAAGAATGCAACAATGGCATATGGAAAAATAAGTGACTTCTTCAAAAAAGTGATCTTGTGACTCAACCCCAGCTTAGGGGTAAGTTGGAAGAACTGCAATACAGTGACGTTACCTCAGCTAGAGCTTGTTAAGGCTCATCAGGAAGAGCTTAAAGAGGACCAGAGTCCTGCATTGAGTACTGGAGTTCTCATTGTCTCGCCACTCGTTTACAGTACTCTGTTTCTCCATTTCAAGCCAGTCTTGAAGTTTCTCCTCCAGATCTTTCTAATGTCCCAGATCAGGTTTTACAGCGTGTGTTGAGTAAAGATCTGGCTGTTTCTCTTCTGCCCCATCTCCCATATGACTGCTCAGTAGATCTTCTCTCTTCTCTTAGATCTTCTCTCTTTTCAGAACTCTGTACAATCTCTTCCATCTGGAATGGGAGGCCATGGAAAAATATACTGATGAATCTCTCAGCATCGGCATCATTCGCCCATCCTCTTCTCTCATGGGGGCTGAGTTTTTCTTTGTAGAAAAAAAGACTACTACATTGACTACAGAGGGTATAATTTAATCACCATCAAAAATAAATACTCTTTACCATTCATGTCCTCTGCATGAGATAAATCCAGGGAGCCACCATTTTCTGTAAATGAGACATTTGCAATGCTTTGTATCTGAGAGGGGGACAATGGAAAACAGCTTTTAAAACTCATGTTGGGCATTTGGAATACTGTGTCATGCTCTTGGGACTAGTTAATGCTCCTGCTTTGTTCCAAGCCCTCATCAATGATTTCCTTGGATCACTGGATGTTTTCTAAACATCTTTGATTCCTGTTGCGATCTTTAGTGAAAATCAAAATGTCTTAGATGTACAAAAACAAACACGTGCAACAAGTTCTGCAAAGATTGTTGGAAAACTGCCTTTTTTCAGTGCTGAAAAGTATACATTTCCTGTGTCCTCCATAACCCTCTGAGGATATGTCTTTGTAAAGACAGACCCTGAAAAGATCCATGAATATTGAGTGGTCAATGCCTAACTCTAGAAAACAGGTTTGTCAATTTCTTACAGAAGATCCATCATAGATTTTAGTCTGCTTGCTGCTACTCTAACTGCTATTGCTTCCATCAAAAAGTTCTCTACCTGGTCAACAGAAGCAGGTAATGCCTTCACAAAACTACAGAACAGGTTCTCTGAGCCTCTCATCCTAGTCTATCCAGACTCTACCTCCCAGTTCATTTTGGAGGTTGATCCCTCAGATTTAGGAGTCTGTGCTGTCTTGTCCCAGAGATCCGCAGATAATGGTAAGCTACATCCATGTGCATTCTTCTCTAAGCATTTCTCTCCTGCAGAGAAGACTTATGACATTGCTGACCAGGAGATCCAGACCATTAAGTTAGCTGCAGAGAACTGGAGACACTGGGTGGAAGGAATACAACAACCAGTCAGTGTCTTGATAGATCCTGAAAACCTGTCCTATCTGCAGTCTGCAAAAAGACTCAACCCTCGACAGTCCTGTTGGACCATGTTGTTCTACCGGTTGAACTTTACCAATATCTACCTTCCCGATCATGAAACGTCATGACGCACTCTCCCAACAGTTGTCGTTGGATGAGGTAACAGTGGAACTAGATTTTATTCTTCCATACCTCCAACTCAATCAGATGTCGATTACCTTAACCCAAAGACCCGCTAAATCATAATACTAACTTAGGAAGGATACCTGTTGCTGTCAGGAAAAGGAAAAATAGGGTCTCTGGATAGTCATTGATGAGTGAATTGTAATGTGGTTGTTATGTAGTGTGTGAACTTGCTGCACTGCAAAGCTATAGTTTTCAAGCAAATACATTGCATGTATTTTTTTTTTTTTTTTTTTTTTTTTTTTTTTTTTTACTTTAATCAAGTATTAGTCAATGCAGGTTTGTAAATGAGACAGGAACAAAAAATCCTGATCAGGACCTCCATATTTATCCTTGTATTTTATCAACTCATAGCCATTAAATTAAGTAAAATAATTGTTCTGCAAAAAACATAACACAATAATTTGTTAAAATTATCAATATGTTGCAACAGTATTATATAAGACAGATAATCTTTGAAAAAAAAAAAAAAATCAAGCTCCTCTGCCTTCTTCCAGTGCTCCCAGTACTAACTGCAGAAAGACACCACCCAGTCAGAAACAACCAATCAGAGCCAGGAGGAGGGTCTTAGTGCTGTCACTCACCCTTGTGTACGTGCCGCTCACACACTGCCCCTTTACTCTCTGCTATGCTACAGATGGTTCACTACAACATAGCCTGCTGCTAATGCTAAGAATAGTTAGCATGGCCACCAATGACAATGGATTAACAGTTTTCCTGGAACGGTGAGTTGTTTCTCCACCATTAGCACATTTAGCAGCGCGTACACGAGGGTGACTGACAGCACTAAGACCCTCCTCTTGGCTCTGATTGGTTGTTTCAGGTCGGCCACAGTGCATTTGTTTGGAGGGCAACAGTAGCTCAGGGAGGAGGTGGAGGAGCGCCATCTTTTCACAGATTATCTTTCTTATACCATACTGTCACGACATGGTGACAGTTTTAACAAATATCCAAAAACATATTTTTATAAAAGTTACATACTGCAGCCTTAAATCAGACTCACTTAAAACGTCCCAAATTAAAGCAGGTCCATCTGTATATGGGGATCTAAGCTTCTGTTCCTCCATCACCTCCATTTTCACAGGAGTAATACCTCACTAAGAACTCATAATGAGCTTGCCCTGTTTTCTTCTACAGTGCGGTAATATCTCTCAGGTGGTCGTTCTAGCTGTGGGAAAGCGTGTTATCCATCTACATAATTATTAAACATAAACTGACTCACCCTGTCTTCTAAAGCGCTTTGAGTCTTCTCCTTTTGTTTGATTAATTCACACCTGCAGTATACTGTATGTGCTGACTCTTAGGGAAATTTAAATGAGTCCCACTCCCTTTATCTCTCCCTCTTTTTCTTTTGATCACCACTCTGGAACGCAGTTCAAATTTTTGGTTGTATTCTCTCTGGATGCTTCGGACAAAAAAGAAGCTGAGGGGGGGTACAAAGACATTGAGGCATGAGATAATAAACCACACAAAACCTTTAGTACTTCGAAGCAGTAAGTAGAATTTCACTGATGTATTATAGTTCATCATAGCAACATGCTGTGTATAAATCCTGCTCTAGTGCTCAGTGAACAGATTGTTCCTAGAGTTTGCTTTCTCATCTGGCTGGATTGGATTCAGAGGATGTGACTTTCACATCCTCTAATTTTCAAATTTCAGAGGGAATGTTTAAACTAAAACATGTCTTTGTTTCTGTTCTTACATTATGCCTCTTATATTATGTTTCTATTATGCCATCCTCAACATACTGAAGTCACACTCTTAGTGTTGTTGACTGGGTTAGCACAAAATATCAAGTCTCTTTTTCTTGGGGTAAAATAAAGTGTTTTATTTCCCATTTTAACGATTATGGCTAACAGGTAAAGAAAACCCAAAATTCAGTGTCTTAGAAAATTTGAATATCACATTGGACCAATCAAAAACTGATATTTTAAGCACTGATATCAGACTGCTGAAGAGTATATACACATTTATATGCATTCAATACTTGGTTGAACCTCCTCTTGCATGAATTATTGCATTAATGCACCGTGGAATAGAGGTGATCAGCCTGTTGATAGATGTCATAATCATCAAAATTACAAGAAACAAAGGCTTGCAATATATGAATGTATGTGGGATGATTCTGTCTTATATATGAGTTTCACTTTCTGAGATGAATGGCAAGAAACATTGCACTTTTACACAATATTCTAATTTTCTGAAATGTTCTGGCACAGCTAACGTTTTTCCACAGTAACAAAACCACTGACTGTGGCCCCATTACCTACATATAAACAATGAAATTATACTTATAAAATATTCAGTTAACGTGACTGCTGAAGCACATAGCATGTGACACATGGGTTCTATTTTCTATAAAGGGATGACGACTTTATGTAACAAAGTTGGGTAATATTTAATTTTTTTATTGATATATCTTCTGCTTGAATTTGTAA
This sequence comes from Anableps anableps, assembly GCA_014839685.1. NCBI lineage: Eukaryota > Metazoa > Chordata > Actinopteri > Cyprinodontiformes > Anablepidae > Anableps > Anableps anableps. The sequence goes on from CM026076.1 coordinate 33,611,092, forward strand.
ACAGAAGTAATCCATAACATTAAATTATGGATATTTAAAGAAAGACTGCTTAGAATAAAGAAGCAATAAGTTTGCTAGTTTAATGAAGAGCAGTGTGCCCTGGGCATCACATGGTCAAAACAACCCTAAACAGGAGCTTTCTTCGGTGCAAGGTTGATTTTTTTTTTTTTTTTTTTTTTTTTTTTTTTTAGCTTAATATGTTTGCAATTTTTGGTCCAGCTCCCAGAGACTTCTTAATGTGAAAGTCACATTTTTAGATATCAGTCAAATAATAGTACACTAAATTTAAGAGAAAAAGAAAGCACCTTGCATATCCAAATATATCTTGACTCATGTTCCAACCTTTTGTTTTTAACATCATAAATTCTGCAATAAAAATTCGATGAAATGGATGCTAAGAAAACAGTAATTACCACCTTTTGCTTTACACCTTCCCATCTGTATTCCAGAATCCGTAAGTATTTGAGTGCTCAACGGCTCCACTGTGAATAAAATCTTTAACCTTGACAGTGAAAAAGCCATTTAAACCCAGTGAGCCGTACAGCCACTCGGTATTAAAGCTGCAATAAGAGCAGATTTCTGTGTAAAGGCACAGTTTTTTTTTTTTTTTTTTTATCAGACTAAATGATGGCTTTGACACAGAGGAGTGGCCCTTCTTCCTTCACTAAAACGCAACACATTTTCTCTTTCTACCCCACAGAATTTTCTTGCTGTCCACTGATCTGTAATTTTCTCCAAAAGCACATTCAATTACTGGTATTTGTTCAATAAAACCTATTTTTTTTGACATACTTATTACTACACTGAACAAAAATATAAATGCAACACTTTTGTTTTTGGTCCCATTTTTCATGAGCTGAACTCAAAGATCTAAAACATTTGCTATATACACAAAATAACCATTTCTCTCAAATATTAGTCACAAATCTGTCCAAATCTGTGACAGTGAGAACTTCTCCTTTGCAGAGATAATCCATCCCACCTTGCAGGTGTGGCATATCAAGATGCTGATTAGACAGCATGATTCTTGCACAGGTGTGCCTTTTGGCTAGCCTCAATAAAAGACAACTCTTAAATGTGCTGTTTCATCACACAGCACAATGCCACAGATGTCACAAGTTTTGAGGGAGCGTGCAATTGGCATGCTGACTGTGGGGATGTCGACCAGAGCTGTTGCCCGTGATTTGAATGTTCATTCCTCTACCATAAGCCGTCTCCAAAGGCATAGAATTTGGCAGTACATCCAACTGGCCTCACAAATGCAGGACGTCCACATCCAACATGTTCACCTCGAAGATCGTCTGAGTCCAGCCACCCGGACAGCTGCTGAAAAAAAAAAATCGGTTTGCTCAACCTAAGAATTTCTGCACAAACTGTCAGAAACCATCTCAGGGAAACTCATCAGCATGCTCGTTCTCATCAGGGTCTCGACCTGACTGCAGTTCGTCATCGTAACCAACTTGAGTGGGCTCAGATTCGATGGTGTCTGGCACATTGGAGAGGTGTGCTCTTCACAGATGAATCCCGGTTTTCACTATTCTGGGCATACAGCAGACAGCGTGTGTGGCGTTGTGTGGGTGAACCGTTTGTTGATGTCAATGTTGTGGATCGAGTGGCCCATTGTGGTGGGGGGGTTATAGTATTGGCAGGCGTATGTCATAGACATCGAACACAGGTGCATTTTATTGATGGCATTCTGAACGCACAGAGACACCGTGACGAGATCCTGAGGCTCATTGTTGTGCCATTCATCCACGACCATCACCTCATGTTGCAGCATGATGCACGGCCTCATGTTGCAAGGATCTGTCTACAATTCCTGGAAGCTGAAAATATCCCAGTTCTTGCATGGCCAGCATCCTCACCAGACATGCCACTCATTGAGCGTGTTTGGGACGCTCTAGATCGGCATATACAACAGCGTGTTCCAGCTCCTGCCAGTATCCATCAACTTCGCACAGCCATTGGAGAGGAGTGGACCAGCATTCCACAGGCCACACTCAACAACATGATCAACTCTATGCCAAGGAGATGTGTTAGACTGCGTGAGGCAAATGGTGCTCACACCAGATACTGACTGGTTTTCACCCCCCACCCGTATAAAGCAAAACAGCACATTTCAGAGTTGTCTTTTATTGTGGCGAGCCTAAGGCTCACCTGTGCAGTAATCATGCTGTCTAATCAGCATCTTGATATGCCACACCTGGGAGGTGGGATGGATTATCTCTGCAAAGGAAAAGTGCTCACCATCACAGATTTGTGAACAGTATTTGGGAGAAATGGTTGTTTTGTGTATATAGAAAATGTTTCAGATCTTTGAGTTCGGGAGCAAAAACAACAGTGTTGCGTTTATAGTTTTGTTCATTGGAAAAGTCTGTTGTTCACCTCTCCATCAAAATTCATATAGCTTTTATTCTTTAAATTATTGTCTGCAATAAAGGAAATTGAAACAAAACCCTAAATAAGTTATTTTCAATTTTAAAAACTCTAAGGTTTTAATTTAACCACACAGAGGAAAGCTGATCCAGAACAGCTACAAGGTCTTTTGAAATGCACTTTAGAAGTCATAGCTTTTTACTGGTGTGTTTAATTAGAGTGAACAATCAATATACTTTTGAGAATCTGAGTTTCAGTATCCCCATTGCCCTTTTAGGACTTTAATGGAGAGCCGCAGTCAGCCGAGCAACATGTCTTCACTGAAGCAAGTTATGAGATTTTGGCTACAATCGATTAGAATGATGGAAAAGGTGGATACAAAAAGGTCCAGGTTGGGGAGGAAAGGGTCTGAAGTGAGCTCTCAGCAGAGGAGTGTAATTCTGTCTCCTAAAAGGAAGTGAGTGACCTCATAAAGTGAAGGTTTTTGATTTACAAATACAGCTGAACTTTTGCTTTTCTCTGAGTTCTGAGTAAAATGGTTTACTTCTTGGGAAGCTGGTAATAGTCACATGTAACAGTTCATGTAGGAAACAGAATCAAACCATTTATTAGTTGCTTCTTTTGTTATTAGTTGTTAAGCCTATGTTTACAGTGTTTTGCAAAATAATTAATTGTCCTTGAACCATTTTTACATTTTGTCGATTTCCAACATGTCGGTGTATTTTATATGGTTTTTGTGTGAGAGACCAACGCAAAACAGTGAAACATTTGTGAAGAGAAAGGAAAATGATAAACGGTTTTCTCTTTTACAAATAAAAAGGGAAAGTATTATGTAAAATTGACTTTTTTGAGCTTTACGTCATGTCATGTTATTCCCTCATAAAAACATACCTGGAGTGTTGCCTTGATTTTTTCATGCATGTTTGAGAAATGCTTTAATCTCCCGTGGCAACCATTCAGCTGTGCAAAATGGTTGACCCAGTGCTGTCTTCGGGGTGCAGCTCCTCCTCAGAGCTGCAGTTTTTAAGCTTCCGAGCTTCTGCCTCACAGAACACCCCTCCTCGCGACTCCCCCTCTCAGTTTCTTCAGACTAGCCAGCAGCAATTAGAAAACACCTGGTGAAACTGCGCATCTGCTGAGCTCATACAAGCTACTTCTCAGTACGTTTGTAAAAACATTGTTAAAGGGTTGAAAGAGGAGCGGTGTTGTGATGACTTTCTGAAGGCAGAGTTTCAGAAAGAGCAAGAGATTTTAAAGAGACAGAGGCCCAATTTCAAGGCTTTAAATTACAAAGTCAAATTTCTTTTAAGTCATATTTGATATATACAGCATTTGTGTTACTTTATTGTTACCATAGTTAATTTTTTGTCAACTTGATTGTGCTATAAAATGGCATCATGTGCCTGGAAAATACATATTACAGCCCCTTTAAAATAAAAAAAAGCACAGTAAATATTTTGTGGAACCACCTTTTGTTGCAATTACAGCTGTAGGTCTTTTGGGTTTCAACATCTAGAGACTAAGACTGTCACAGTGGCTGTGTGAAGTTGATGGATATTGGCAGGACCTGGGAGATGCTGTCATATACACTGACCCAGAGCATCCCAAACAAGGGTGGATTCACATCAGCCCTGTTTAGTCCACTTTAATTGAACTCTAGTTTGTTTGTCTTGAAAGTTTGGTCCATTTGGGGAGGTGTGATTACACAATTGAAGTCTGATGTGGACCAAAGAAGCAAACTCTTGTCTGCCTACAAACATAGGTCTCGGTTTGGTTGAAGAGATCTCTGCTGCAATTCGAATGGATACGTGAACGCCAAGCGGACCGGAGACTGCTCCAAAAGCAGGAAACAGAATATAGCGCAGGGCATTCTGGGTCAATACAATCAAAATAAATGCGCCTACCTAGTGCTCGCAGGAGGAAAAGCTTGTGGTCTTTTACCAAACACAAAACAGAAATCCTACATCCACTAAAATCTCTCGCCACTATTTTTGATTACAAGAAGGAAATTGCGCTCAGTGTCTTCTTTCGAGGTTTTTGTGTCGTTTCCTTCAGTGATTCTTAGTGCAGCGCCACCACAGGCGAGGAGGTAAACAGGTTTTTCAAAAGGGTTTGGGTTGTTTGACATTGCAGAGTGAATGTGAACTACACCAGCTGAAAATGTAACAAATCCCCAGTCGAACCTGCTGGACTATCAGGTGAGAAAACACCCTCAGACTAAGACAAAGTAGCCTAAGCTCTGTCAAATGGGTGGAGAGGTTCTGTGATAATCAGTCTTCAGGATTGTCAATTAGACTTAGTCCTGGAAGTGGAATATCAAAATAAAAGCTGCGTTTTGCGGACGTCTATATACACATACTCCACTGATGGTGGAACTGAATCGCTTCAGTCCTCGGTAAAATAATGTATTTGTTTATACCATTGATTCTTTACCTCTTGACATGTCCAACGTGTTAGCTGAAAACATAGGACGTGCTGTTTTAAGGGCTATAGAGGCATTTCCTCATGGGTCTACAGCAACAGTTTCTGCATCAACATCTGCCTCTGTGATCAAGCCACAACATTTCTGCTTCATGTTTGTTGTTTAGTTGCTTTAGAGCTGCTATCAGTGTTTTATACAAACAATATATTAATTCATTGTCATATAAATAACTTTATCTTATGAATGAATAAACAGGAAGTCTTAAACTTCGATAACCGCTCTAAAGCAGCTTAAGAGTGAATTAGCATGAACAGGAAGTGTTCTTGCTTGACCGCAGCGGATGTTTATGCAGAAACTATTGCTGTAAATCTATGAATAAACATCTCTATAGCCATTAAAACGACACATACTATGTTTTCAGCTAACACGTGGACATGTCGCAAGAAAATCAACATAAAAAGACATTACTTGAGTGACAACTGAAGCTATTCAGTCCCGGCAGCAGTGGAGTTTATATAGTGGTCCGCAAATTGCAGCTTTTATTTTGATATTCCATTTCCGCTTCTCACCAAGCTAATTTGCATATGAGCTAAATATTTAGCTCGGACCTAAATATTTAGTTAGCCAGCTAAATATTTAACTTTTTTTTTTCGCTATGAATTTTGCTGTTAAATATTGCTGTTAAATTTTTACTGTGTGACTTTACAAACGGCACCCCACAGGAGAAGAATAGTTTTATTTGCAGTTAAAAGGCGATAGGCTATTTTGGAAGCTGTTTTGTCCTTGGAGACCTTGAACCATGTTGCTTATTTGGAAACTGGTGAAAAATAAATCACTTTGAGGCTGAACTGAGCTTTGTTCTGCAGTTTTGAGTCAATGATTTACAGTTTTATGTTTGTATATTTTGTTTTATACTCTCTGCCTCTTAGCACTTTGTTTAGACCACTGTAACATTCTCACTCCGTATTTCTCATCTATAAGGTTGATCGACATCAATTTAAAGAAAACTGACCTCACTCCCCACTGTCAGCTGTGAGATGTTGGAGAGGTTTCTTGGATGTACAGTCTGCAGTCAAGCTTTACTGAGAACCAGATCAGGGCTTTGACATCTTGGGACTTTCCATTTCTTAGTTCTCAGCCAGTCCTTGGTGGATTTACTGGTATGTTTTGGGCCATTATCATGTTTCAGGTTCCTTTTCTGCTCCAGCCTTTTTTTGTTTTTTCTTACAGATGGTCTCACACTTTCCTCAAGAATCTTCTGGTACGTTAGAACACGTGGTGGATGCTATGATAATGAGCTGGATAGGCCCTGCTGTAGCAAAACATCCCTGAAATTCTGTTTATATCAAACATGTTCATTTTTCTAGTATCTAAATTAGTTAATACATGCCTCATCAATCCAAAGATCATTATTCCAGAAATCCTGTTCTTGGTTCATGTTATCTCTGGTAAACTTCAGAACATCTTCCATGTTTTTCTTGCATCCATTCCATGAAAGCTAAACTTGTGCCAACTCTGTCTGATGTGGAGGCATGCACTTTCATATAATCAACAGCAAGAGACTGCTTTAGAACATTTTATGATTTTTGGAGATTTTATTATCACTCTGAGGTCTGCTTCAGCCTAAAAAAAACATTGACAGCCAGACCAGGGCATCTTGGCAGTTGCTTTGAATGCCATTCACTTGTAGATTGTTTTCCGCACAGTGGCTGGGTGAAAGTTTTTGACAGCTCTTTAAATCCTCAACCTGACACATAAACTGCTGCAATTTTCTTTCTGTAGGCCTCAGACAGCTATTTCAATCTAACCATGGTGTCAGACTCCCTTTAATGGTCGCGGCCCACCAAACTGAATGTCTGTGATATAAACAGGGCAACCCTCCTCAAAGATGCAGAGTGATGATCTTCCTGTTATGTGCACATGAGTTGATTTACCAGTGTGTGATTTTAGCCACTTTAATCAGGAGTAAATGTTATGGTGATTAAATGATCAGGATCTTTTAAATTATGTGTTAAGATTAAGGTATTAATTGTTTTGTTAAACAAACACAGCCTGTATGATGAACATCAAGAAAACATCATATGTCAATGACGTATCCTTACAAGATAAGGGGGTTGCCTTACTGAAACTTCCTTGAACTATTTTTGACTTTATGTCTTATGAGAACTGATCAAATGAATTTAGCCTGTAATGATCCAAATATTTAGATTCTGATGGTACTGCTCTTTTCCACAAAGCAGCCCTGGGTGGTTTCATGAGTGGTAAGATGATAGAAATTACATGCCTTTTGCGGCCATGCTTTAAGTTAATATTAGAAATGAATAGCTATGTTTTCATCCAATTGTCATGCGAATTTTGAGCAAACTTTTAAAATGTCGCAAAAAAGAAAAAGAAAAGCAAATTAGGTGTGTTTTCATCTACTGCTTTGGAGCGAATCGACCAGGCTATGCAAAACATAATTTCATCGGATGTTGACGCTGCGTATGGATGTAATAATCTAGATGTTGAGGTTGCAAATTAGCATGGACCACACATCTCAGAAAGATGAAGAGAGTCCTTTCATCCGTGCTGGAGGTTTGGACTTTGAATTTTTTTCAAGTTTTGTGCCTCTAATGAGGCACTGAGTCACCAGTGGATGATGGAGAAGTTTGCTATGGCAGAACTTATTTGGCAAATATGTTTCCATCTCCCCTTTAGCACATTAACTCTTTTTCAGAAAAGCCAAAAACCAACTCAAACGAGCGTAGAAATGTTTTTGCAAATTTTGCCATTTCCATCAACCTTTTTTAATGCGATACTTGATGGGAAGGTTGATGGAAACACGGCTACTGACAGATTTGTACTGACATGAGCAGCCAGGTCCAACACTAACATTCAAAGTAGATAGGAGAATTTTTGTAGGAACGACGTTTTTGTTAAATCAACTTCTCACAAGTTGTTCTTTTCTCAAAACCTTAATCCATACTATTTTAAAATACATTCTTACATCAGCTAACTTCCTGTAGGTACAGCAGAAGTCCTCATTAAGTGCTGAACATAGTGTCAATAAGTAAGTGAACAAAAGCTAAGAAGCACATAACCATAGAGTTAAAATGAACTCCCCAGAAATGCTAAAAGAGCTTCATGCAACATTACAGCCAACTGCCTGAGACTGCGTGACACATTATTACTTTTGGACTTTTAATCAAACAATACAGTCACAGGGCTATGAAAGGAGAAATTAAAAAGCTAAAAGGCTCATTCCAGTGCTCATGTTCAGTTCATACATTCTAGATATAAGTAGTGAAAAGGAAATATGAATATTAGAACAAAATAAAATGAACATGCCCAGAAAACGTTAACTTGCAAATCTGTGTGGAATGCAATCAACTGATGAAATGGAGCTTAACAATTTAATGGGATAAAACCAAAGGAGCAGAATTATTTGATGTGGCTCTCATATAAGGCTAATTAAACTGGGAATGGAAAGTGATTGAATTAAACTCTGAATACAGGGGAAACTCAGCAACAGCAAAAAAATGGACCTAACTGTAAAAAATAAATACACTTTAAAACTTTAATCAATTCAAAAATCATTTTAATCTATGATAAACACCACACTGATTATAATTATGCTCATCATCAAAGTACTATTTAAGACTGAAAAAGAGCCAGCGTGAGAGCTGAAGTGAATGTCTGGGTTACTGCTAAGAATGAGTGAGAAATGATGGTGTGTGTTTCACAGTGTGTGCAGGCCAGGTTCTACTGGGCTCTCAATTTGAACTTGTTCATCTTAGGCCTTGTCTACACAAGGTTTTCCAAAATAATCTGGCATTTCTACAAAGCTCAGTGTAAACATGGAGTTGTTTGTAGATATGCCCCCATCCACCAGAGAAAAACAAAACACAAAATGACCCAGAACACAAACTAGGTCAGATTTTTTTCCTTTGTTCTATAATTTCAACATGGAAATACATCAAGAAAGACTGAGATAGAGCGTAACAATAAAGATGCTGTGATATTGTTTTTTTAAAGTTATATATTAGTTATCCAAAGGATAACCTGTCCAGAGTTTTTTTTTTATTTAGGAGCACATTTCTGAAAAAAATATCTCTTTAGCAAATGTAAATAGGTCTTTCTTTTTCATTAAAATGCCCCAAAACATAAAATTCATTATTCACATGTTTTTGTGTGTACAGTACTTTAGAAGTGAACACACACACAAAAACAACAGTGACCAATTCATACCCCCAATTTGTATCATTCATCAAAACATTTTGTATATATATATATATATATATATATATATATATATATATATATATATATATATATATATATATGTATATATATATATATATACACATATATATATATATATATATACATTATAAATAACCAGTGGTTATTTATTATTATTCTATTATTATAGTTATTCTTTTTAGCACTACAAGCTAAAAAGTTAGTTTTGCCAACCCTAAAGCACTAACCATAAATTTTAGCTCCACTAACAGGCTATGCCAACAAATTAGTAAGTGGAAGGTAAAGCACTTAACCATGTTGATACCTACCATATGTCAATGACACAACATATGTTACCACATGCTATTTCACCCTCAACAGGCACAAATTTGTTCATATACACATACCATGGCTTGCGCTTCAGGAAGTGATTCTTTGGAACTGATGTTTCACCAGTGGTTTCAGTTTTAGAGATCTTGAGTATTGCTACCTCTTTTGCTGATTTGGCCTAATTCGATCTGAATGCACACAGGACATCAGTAGAGTTTAAACTGTTTATTTCTACAGCGATGCATTCTGGGTACAGAATAAATGTCCTTCATTGCGCTACATCATGGGTGATGGGAAGAACGTGAGGAGATGAAATGAAATTGCTGCATTGTTGTCTTTATCCACATCAGAAAAAAAAAAAAAACAAGAGCATGAACATAATCGCCAGACTACTTGAAGAATTCTTAAGTCAGTAACCAAAACTTCAACATAAATGTCAAACTTTATTCAACTGAGAGTTTACATAACAGTCAAGTAAATTAGTGCTTAAGGATTCTAACCCTCTGAAACAATTAATTCAGGAAAAAGCTAAATGCGTTAAATATTTTCAAAGTTAGCAAAAATGCTAAAGTGTGAAACCAAAAATTAGCTCCGCTGATAATACATTAGTGGAAGTGTGCCAATCTATGTAAATTACCTTATTTCACTTTTAATGCCTGATTTAAATCATTAGAAAAATGCTCATAGCCCACATAGATTTCAATTGCAATTATATTAATTAAGACTTTATGTTACACTGTTTTTCTATTCAGTTGCATCAAAATTGTGACCCTTGGTCCAATAAAAGCAACTTTAAGCTCCAACTCTAAGTGTTCTTGTACCGGGAGTAAACATTTGTTGGAGTCACATAATGACATTTTCTTACAGTAGTCTATGTGTATATTACAGGAAATTATATTGAGTCATCAGTCGCCAAAGCCCCTGGTTCGTACATACTGACGTAGAGTAAGTTCAAAACATCCCATGAAAGACGGTCCTCAACCACAAACATCATGTGTGGGGGCCTCCACCGAAAAACTCTGGTACCTAATTGAAATAAATAGCCCTTTTCAGACTTTGAATTTGTGGGACAAGTTTGACATGGTGATGGCATATAATCTATGAGATCAGCCAATCATAGAACTTACATAGCGAAAGTACGAGTAAGAATTTAATTGGCAAAAGAACAGTAAATACTCAATACATGACTACCTAAGGTGATAGTGATCCACAAGTTCCTTGCGCCAACAGTGGAGGAAGAAATACATCTTCATATATTACAAACTTTTAAATCCGCTGGCCAAAGAAATCTGGGAGCCCTAATATAATGTTTTAAACAGTGCTCCTGTTGAAAGTGCAACAACAGTTTCTGAATCTCAAGACTCTGGAGAGGCATGTTTAGCTTAAGCAAACACTCATAATACCTCAATACAAGACAATGAAGGTTAAAGTGTTTTGCACAAGCACGTGGTTTTATATGTTTTGTTCAGCGGCATTGATCATTCCATGACATGGTTCACAAGTTGCGCCTCTGTGGAAGAATCTTTAACAAAGGCTCAGGTAATGACAGAAATGAGGGAGATTCTGATGAATTTCCTAGAATGGCACGGGGCCACGAGGGCCTGCAGAAAGAAGCCCCAGAGACGGTGACAATGGCATACTAACTAGACAACAGGCTCCATGCTGAGCAAATGAACAGGTTGAGCTTGCTGTTTAGAGACATACACACAGAGATGCAGACTGAGGCATCTGTATTGAGATAGTACATTCCCACATGCCCAGTCTCTGTGCTCTCCTCATGACTCTTGAGCCATCTACATTATCTTCATTCCTGGTGCTGTCTGGCAAATTGTTGTACCTGTTTTTTTAGCATATTTTTTTCCTCTGCAATATGTTCTTTATTATATGGTGTTCTGTACCAGTTGTACACACACCACTCACTTCAATAGGGATACCTTTTCAATTGCTTATCAAAGCATTTGGCCACCTAGACATGGTGAAGACACCTGTAAGCATAAGAATTGGGACAACAAATTTAGGTGACTTTGAATGTGCATGGATGTTGTTGTTGGACAGTTTTTCAGAAATTGATAATCTGCTTACATATTTACATCCAACCATCTGTTTAATTTACAGAGAGGGGTCTGCATAAGAATAATATCCCGTTAACAGCTGTTCTGTGAATGAAAACGCCTTGTTAATGTTTAGACATGACAGAAAGGCAACAGTAGCTTGAATAACCGGTCACTACAACCTTGGTAAGTAGAATACCATATCTGAGAACACAATACATTGAATCTTGAAGTAGATGTGCTACAGCAGCAGAGGACCACACCAGATGCCTCTCCTGTCATCTTTACCAAAAATTTGACAATCAATTGGAAAAATGATATGTGGTTCAGTTAATCTGGATTTCAACTTTGACAGTCAGATGGTCAGGTCTAAATTTAGTGCAAACTAAATTTAGACCTGACCTGAAAGCGCACATCCATGGTTCAGGCTGGTAGAGGAGGTGTAGTAGAGAATAGTGGGGAATATTTTCTCTAAATACTTTAGGATGTAAAGTACCAATCAAGCATTATTTGAACAGCCTACCAAGGCATTTTTGTTGACCTATCTATTCCTTCTCGACAACAATGTACTCATTTTCTGACAGTGAGTTCCTGCAGGATAATGAACCATTCTACAAAGTTCAGCATTTTATTCCATTGGGCTCAAAAATTAAAAAGTTGAATCTATGTCACAAAGAATGAATCTGTTTTGATGGCAAAAAAGGTTCTAACTAAGTACTAGCGAGATTAACCTAAGTGGAAGATGGGTGAATGCAGAAGTCCTACTTCTATATCTATCTATCTATCTATCTATCTATCTCTCTCTCTCTCTCTCTCTCTCTCTCTCTCTCTCTATATATATATATATATATATATATATATATATATATATATATATATATATATATATTAGTTTGTTTTAATGCTGCATGTCAGTTATTTAAATATAACATTAAAATTCGATAATTATTCTTCAATATAACAATATTTTTTTCCTATGTGGTCAAAAATTTCCAAATCTCCATAGATATTAAATAGATTCTTGGGCAAGTAACTGCATTACCATCATGACAGTTGACAACTGCACATTCTCCTTCTTATGAATGATTAAAACATGGAATATTTAAAGGGATCATGACAACAAATTTAATTTTTCTGTGGTTTTGGGGGTATAATATGATCTGTTGTGCACTGATGAGGCCATGTGAATATAATGTGTTTGTATCAAAAGCCCTGCTAATAGGCGGTCAGCTTTGTTTCTTTGCTCAAAAATGGACAAATCAGAGAGCTGTTTATCTTTCTACATAGGTTATCTTTCTACATAATTCATATTCTCCAGCGAGAGCACACCATAAAGCAAAGAGCCCTCCCCCTCCCCTTCCCTCAGCTGATACACCGGCTAATCTAAGGGCTAAGTCACACTAGCATGTCTGGCTAGTCCACTTGAGAAGAGGATGGATACTAAAAAGCGGAGCTGTTATGTCTGAGGGAGCTCAAAAATGGCTGGAAGTTTCCTCTTACTCATGAAGGATGAGAGAATCAGAGAAGAGAGGCTGAAGTTCATTCATGGGGAAGTAGCACGCAATTAGAACCTCAATTTGAGACAAAGTTCAGCGCATTTTACTGAAGAGTTTCCTAAATTATGGTTGTAGCCAATCAGAGTGAAGTCAGCTGGGTAGAGCCACATATCATTACCGTACCCAACACTTTTACCGAGGAGGGAAATCTGGCCTGTCAGAACAACCCCCTACAAAAAAAAAAAAAAAAAAAATCTTGAAAAGACAAAACGGTTTGTTCACAATCCAGGTGGCCATTTTTTTTCAATGATACATAAGAGATCGTTTCTAATTGGCTGTCTGCCATAATGTTTTCTTTCGATGTATTCTGACAGTGATGAATCTGATGATGATGATGTAGGCTATGGGAGCTTTGATGAGCAAGACCTTGAGACCAACAGTAGGAAGTTGGAGGTGTACCGAACATCTGACTTCAGTGTTTGTTTTGAGTAGTGCTTTGCGGTAACTTCCTACAGTTTCAACTGTAATGTCATGTAAGGTATTGGTAATAAAAGCTGTATGAGTCCACACTTATTTCTTTATTATAACTTTAAAATTATTATCTACCATGTTGAAAGTACAGAGTAAAATATGTAAACATCAGAGGTCTCTACAATTCCCCCTATTCAAAAATACAAATTTGTAGCACACGAGTAAATTGTAGGATGTGTTTCAAAAACGTCCTGCCTGAGACACTCCCATGTGTGCCAGTTCAGCAGACAACGCTCAGAAGCTTTGACAAACACTGTGTGAGTTGCATGAAGAAGTGTTTTGGAAGAAGTGGGCAATAAAACAAAAATATATCACAATTTTATTTCACAGTAAGATTGCAATCATGATTCCCCTACAGAAAAGCATAACTAAAATAAAAAAGAAAACATAACACACCTTGCCTTTGGCCAAAGAGCATTTTCAGCTATGGTAGAATCACTGCACAATTTTGTCAACATATTGGCACACAATTGACATTTAAGAAATATATTACCTTTCTTAAGACATGAAATAGACTGTATAAAGCACTTTGAGTGGGCAGTATGACAAGAATAGCACTATATAACAGTATATCAGTCCATTTAAAATGCAAAAAACAATCAGCCCAGTTATAAAGTGCCACATCCAGCTAAAGCTACACAGAAATGGCTTGAAGACAATGAGGTGGATGTTCTGGAGTGGCTGAGTCAAAGCCCAGACATCAATACTGTGGAGAATTTGTGAATGGACTTAAAAAGGACTGTTAACAGCCGATGCCCACACAACCTCAAGCTTGAACAGTTTTGCAAGGAAGAATGGAGAAAAATTGCAAAGGCCAAATGTGCAAGCCTGACTGAGACCTATCCACACAGACTGAGCAGTGATTGCAGTGAAAAGTGTATCTACTAAATACTGACTTGAAGGGGGTGAATATTTATGTGATCACCTATTTTATGTTACATATTTTTATTTAATTGTCGTTATTTTGTAGGAATCAGTTTTCACGTTGACATTACAGGGTTTTTTGTCAATTTTGTTTTGTCAAAACAGCTAAATTTCTGATGATCATGATTGATTTGCAATAAAAAGGGTAAAACATCCAAGGGGGTGAATACTTTTTACAGACACTGCAAGTTTAACTTTAAAAACCATTATTATTGGCAGCGGTAGTAGTTATAATATTATTCATCACACTTTCATGGACACACTTAGAAAAAGGCACCAAGTATTCAGACTGTCATGTCATTAGCATTAGCCGACAGGTACTGTAAGGGTTTAAATTAGCTCTATGCTATTTGACGTCCAGGGTTTTATTATTATGAAGTTTTGCTGTACTTACACTATAAACAGACTGCTGAGTGTAATGAGACCTTTGGATACAATGCTAGCAGCTCACTAAATCTGACAAGCTGGTAACCAGTAAAACACACCAGATCATTCTGTAGCTAAATGTTTTTAATGGTTTAATATTAGCCGCTCGGCTGCTAATAGCAACTGGAATTGTTGTTTCCCTCTGCACATACTCAGAACATTCAAATTATTTGGCAGTTGTTCAAACCAAAGTTCAGCTATTTTTAACAGATGAAATATCCCAGCTTTAGTTTCATTTCCTTCCCCTCCACTCTGCTACGACACATTTAAGATGATCCGTTTGATGGAGGATCGAAAGATTTTTGTTGGCTCTCTTAATACAGTTTGATTGGTAACTCTACTTTGAACTAAATATACTAATATGATACTGCTACCATGGTGATCATTAAAACCAATAACCATTTTATCCAAGCTACATTTGTTTGTTTATTTTATTAAGTTGAAAGAAAAGGAGGAAAACAGAACTTGTGCTTTGAAGCAATAATATAGACCTGTGATGCTTAGAATGTGGGTTTTTTTGATTGACACAGATCTATGTTTATTCTCAATATATTTTAATATTTCATATTTTGCATTATGCATAAAAATTTTGTGATAGAAAGGGATTGTTTTTTTTCCACCCACCTAGCTAGGAAGAAACATTAAGATGACTAAAATTCTCTGGCTGGGCTACGCCAAAACATTTATATTGTCACCAAGAAACATGCTGAAAAAGTTCAAATAGTGTTTACCTTATTTTGTTTTGAGACTTTTTGTAGACTTTCATAGACCTAAGTATGGCAGAGCAAACCCAGCATGGAAGCTTCTGCACAAACCTTCGAAATGCCAAAAACTCATACTTGTGTGCTACGGTTCTGTGATACAGTTAACAAAATTATTCATTACCTTGCCAGATTCAGATTTAAATGTATTCTCACTCAAAAAAGAATTTTGTTTATGATAAAAATTGAGACAGGCATCTCTCAGAAAATAATAACACAATATTAAATTAGTACTAATTTAGATAAAGATTTGACACTTTTCAATAATGAATGGTAAAATCTTTCTTGGCAATATGACAGTCAATCCCTTCTTATATTGAACAGTTTTTTGCACATTTCTGCTCATATTTTGACAGTTTATCTTTGGTCATTAGCTCTGAGTGTTAAATGTCCTTGCCATCACCCTTATCCAGTGGTCCAAAGTCTGTCCTCGAGGGCCGGCATCCTGCAGGTTTCAGTTCTCTCCCTGGTGGTAGTACCACCTCCTCAGCACGTCAATGTTCTGCAGAGGCCTGCTAACAATCATCATTTGATCCGGGTTTGTTTAACCAGGGAGAGAACTAACATGCAGGATGCCAGCCCTTGAAGACCGACTTTGGACACTACTGCCCTAATCTTTAGCCCTCTTTTCAGATTGCTGATCAGTTTTAAGTCGAGACTCTGGCTGGGTCACACCGAAACATTTATATTGTTGACAAGAAACTTGCTAAACAAGTTAAAATATTGCTTTGAACCTAAATCTGACCTTCGCCCTCAGTTTACCCCACAGATTATCAATGGGATTAATTTTCAGGGCTTAATGAAGTTCTGGAGGTAGTTCTTGACCAGCACCAGGATACGTTACAAACTATACGGCAGCCCATCAAGTTTCGTAGTGAAGAGACAGAAGTAGAGCCATTGTGCAGACAGCCATTGATGAGAGGCATCAGTGAGAAGATTAACAAGCAAAACGTACAAAACTCAGGGACAGGAAAAGCGGCACATGGAAGGGAGCAAAGAACTATGTGAATCAGAGGATGAAGACAAAGAACCCAGAAGAGTGAAAAATCAAGAGCTTGACTGGCAGATCAGGTAAAACACATGAGCATGATGAGGCAGCGCGCAGGTCAATGACATGAGTGGAGTATACTGGTGAGCATGAATACAATAGAAACGGGAGGCAGACTAATAACATGAAAAGCTAAAAAGGACATAAAGAAAGGCTAAAACTAATCAAAGAAAACTAAATAGAAATGCACAAAGAACAAAATGCAGGAATAAACTAAGAAACAAATTACAAAGGGATAAACAAGTATGGCAAGATCTTTTGATCAATAATTGATACAGGGAACTGAACAAAATATGGCAAGACCACAAGTGAAATAAAAACACAGTAGATCATGACAGGAAAAAATATTCAGTTAGTGGAACACAGTAACGTCTGAAAACAGACCTGAAGGAAAGAACTAATAAAGCAGAAACTATGAAGCATAAATTACCCACAAGCAAAGCTGGGAGTACCCAAAAATTGTATTCAAGTAAGAATAGTATTTCAAAAGTATCTATCCAAAAAATTATTATAAGAACAAAAAAGTATTTGGTAAAATGGCTCCTCAAATATCTAGTAACTGATCACATCTGATATTTAAAAATGATTTCATCAGACAGAAAGTATAAAGTATGTGTAAAGTTTGTTAATTTTAAGACTAAAATGAAAATGGTGTTTTTTTTATATCCACATTAATACCATGAGGCATGACGTTAATAAAAGTGGCTCCAAGACACGTTGAATTGGACTCGTGGATTTGATTTAAAACTGCTCGCTCGCCAGGCTTCGTCCCGCCTCCGCCCCGTCTCCACCCACATCCTCTCAGGTTCCTTCAGGTTCCTGAGTTCTTCTTCTTTTTATGTCAAGATGCTTTTGGAATTTACATCTCAAACCTTTAAATATGTTTTGTACACAATACATAAATTGGGAGAAACTTAACTTTGTGTTTTAAGCTTTGAGCATTACAGATTTAAAGTACATCACTGCACAACAGTGCCACTGTTTGGTAAAAGGGCCATTTCTTTAGGGGGCTGAGAATATTTATACCTAGTAGTCTTTGGCTTTTGCTGAATAATGTCCCCTCTGTCTGAAAAAGTGAAAAAAATGTCAATTTCCCAAAACAGCAGTATTTGCTCTTTTTAGTTACAGTTTTTAAAACAAACTTTTCATTAGAGGTTAATCTGATCATTTTGTCCTCAGCAGTTTGTGAAGTGAGCTTAGTTTTCAGCTTAGTTGTGATTAAAATCAGTTTGCAAGATAAGGTGCACTACAGCAGTGCACTTTGAGCAAAATCTGTTAGTACCAAACAGTGAGATATAAATTATAAATGGAAAAGAAGAAAAAGAGAATAACTATTGAACAAAAGCATTCAGAAGATAATGAAAAACAGGAAAAAAGAGAAATCAATAAGAGGAAGGAAGGTTTTCTCTTCATTCACTGAGCTGCAGCAGGAAGGTGAATAGAGAAAAAAGGAGAATGGCGAGGAATACAGGATGTGAATTCAAACTCTACAAAGTTAATGGGAAAGTGTCAGACAGCAAAGCAGAATAGACGATACCACGAGATGAAGATAAGGCAGGGAGGAAGAGAGGCCCAAAAGAAATGGAAAAAGAGGATTTACACTGACAAATGGCTGAAGAGGGAGTGGGCTGGAGAAGAGAGAAGGTGAGATCATTCAGGAAGGTAATGCAGTATTGAGCAGAAGGCTCCAATCTGTCTATGGCTTTCTGACTGAGCAGCTGCCAATCTCTTTAAAGCCTCCTCCATCTGAACCTCATCTCTTATCCAACCTCACTGCTTATATAAAAATGCATCAATACAATAAAGAAGATAGAATTATGTCTTCAGGTTCAAAGCAGAGCAAAAACGCCAGGGCCTGCATGGTATTCAGTAAAATACCAGGAAGTGGAACCAGGAAGGAGATAAAGTAAATTTATTTGAGTGGAATGAAAACAAGGCTGCTACAGTTTCTTCTCTAATCAACTTCTACGTATATAGACGTGTAGCTTGGCGCAGACTCCAGGGGCATGGAAGAAGTACAGACTAAACAGCATGAAGGAAGAACAACGAACAGTAAAACATGCTCCCTTCTGTGTGCGCTCTCAAGTAAATTGTGCTCGCTCTCTGTTTAGTGGGCGTGTTTGTCAGTTGGGGGCGGTAGCTCTTCTGATTAGTCTGACTGGCCAGATTTTCAGCTCAAATTCAGTAACGACCAGCACTGGACTTGTAAGGGAATAGGATAAGAATGTGATGTGGATTCAAAGCATAGAAGAGGAGGAGGAGGATGTAGAGGAGGATGAAGAAGAACAAGAAGGTAAGGAAAAGTTTGTTGATTTTTCTTTTCCATACCTTCTTGTTCTTCTTCATCCTCTTCTTCTCCTATTAGGCCAAGTCCCGTGCTGGCTGAAAATCCGGTCAATCATCTCAGTCAGAAAAGTTACCACCGCCAACTGATAAACACGCCCACGAAACACAGAGAGGGAGTGTAATTTTCTGGCGAGAGCATACAGATGGCTGGAGGGAGTGTGTTTTACTGCTCGTCATGCTGTGTTGATGTGCCCGTGAATAAATGGAATCAGAGATATGCAGTCTCTTGATTAATATTTGCACTGTTGTGATTGCTTGATAAGCCTTGGCCTGTAGTTGGACCTTCTCTACCCAGTCCCAGTCCCATACCCAAAAACCCAATACACCACCCTTATTCCATTACCACCAACACCAGAGACACAGATGCGCACTAAACAGGTCGCAGTTGTATCTGCTAAATGTTTTAGCTCTTCCTAAACCAAAACTCTTAATTTTACCACTTAATTTACTTAATTGTGCCACGTAGTTTGGAATGGATCTGCAGTAAAATGAAGACACAACCACTCAGCCAGCCTGACATTTCTGTATGGATAATACAATTACACCATAGATGCTAAGTTGAACCCGAATTCTCTTAATTTAAATAACTGATCCATATGATCCTTAAATTGTCATTATGTTTGTTAGCTTAAGATGAACTCCAGTGTTTTAGTGTTTGATGCAGATTTAAATTAACAGCCAAGATTTTCTTTCAGCACTGGAACCTCCTGAGCCAAACGTTACATAGGCTAAGTTCATCTTTTCCCAGCTGCTGACGTAAAAAATGGCTAACACATCCAGGATTGAGAAACAGCACTAAGCAAACCTTTTTGAACAATGGTTTGTTCTTCTTAAATGGGAGAAAAATAATAATCCTTTTTGAAGGATTTGTTTCCCTCTGATGGCAGTTTCAGTGTTCTGGAACGTCCAAGACCAGCTTCGACAGCTCTGTCTGATACGATAACCGCCGTTAGGCCAGCTGAATACCTCAGCCTGATGAAGGAAATGCATACTGAGTGCAAATTTAAATATGATTTGCTGATCAAACAGTCTTTTAAAAACTGTTTATGGTTGATGGTATTTAGATGGGGATCAGAATACCCTTGAACGGAAAAACTACGCCTGGCGATCAAAGACAAGAATTTCTGAATGCCTTACTTTTTCCCAGAGATAGAAAACTCTGAATCCAGCTCAGGTTACATCGTTATCTGAGACAAGCTTTCCTCTGATCCTCTGATCATTTTAATTTAAACAACTGGTCTGAATGTGATTCTTTTTACATAGCATCATGTTTTGAAGTGCCACTGAAACAAAAGGCAGATGCCCTACAGTGTGACAGGGTGTAAACTGAGTCAGACTGTGTTCGAGTAGCATTTTGAGTGGGACAAAGTATCTGTTACTGTCAAGAACAGGAAGGAAGAACAGGAAGACTGTAGTGTCCAGAATGCTGTTGGTGTAATGATTTGTAATAATCTAGCAATGTACTGCGTTTTTGTTGCACTAGATTGTAAATCTCCATTTGGGAAAGAGAGGGACATTGTTCGTACCACTATATGTGTGTTGTAATTCCTGTAAATAAATAAGAAATTTAGCATTTTGCATGCACTCTGATGGGTGATTTCTCCCTCTGCAGGGATCTTAAATAAACCAGTAAAGGTCTGTAAGGCAGGTAACTTGGGATTAGCAATCTGGGTTTGGAACCAGAGGTTATGGGCAATCGGCTTGGGGCTGAAAGTATCTGGCCTAAAACCAGCTTTTTAAAAAATTAGTTTTCATATTGGACTACATTTATGAGATGCACATCTGGATATTTAGGTGCACCCCGACATTTACTCCTCTGTGAACACTTTTTTTTTAATTTTTTTTTTTTAATGCTTTTAATGATGGACAATGGTCATTTTCTTCCTGCAAATTTATGACTTTTTGACATCAGAAAATATCCACATGTTTCTTGTAAAATTAATCTAGAAATTTCTGAGTCTTTGGGTGGAAATGTTCTCCTCTGGCCACATTATTTTTTTAATTGATCTCGAATAGTCCCAGTACTCCTTTTAGAAGAACACCTGACTAGAAGAACACTTTTCACACACAGGGCTGGAGCTTTGAGGCGTTGTGGGTGTTAGAGGTTTTAAAATATGACAAGTCTTGCATTTGAAAAGACTAAAACTGTTATGTGTTACTGTTGCTACTGTTTAGTAATATATGTTTTGTCAAGGTGCAGGTTTTCCCCAAATGTAATATCCCTAGCACCAAACTAACAGATGTTCAAATAATATTTAACCATCATTCAGTGTGTTGTGGAAAGCATTTTTTTTTGCTAAGCACTGTTGCTGAAACTCACTGTCAGATTTATTTACATATTGTGTACAATACAGAGCGCTCATAACATCCAAAACAAGGAAGAGCGAGTCTGGCTCCCATGCAGCTGCAGGAAAACAACATCCAACCTTGTGTGTGGAACCCAAACAGGTTCCTTTGGTGAGAATTTAGAAGCACTTAGCATAACATGACCTGCAGATTAATATAGTCATAACGTGTTACCTTATAGTAAAATTTTCCACCACAAGTGGTTGAATAAATCTTATCCTATTGTAAAATAGACCTTCATCAAATAAGAAAAATGAAGTGTAGCGCACTGTTTTACTCTTGTTTAAGGTTTAGTCTTTTAAAAGGCAAAGAAAAACAAAATATTTTATATTTTTTCACTGTCTGCTCACCTGGTTACAGTTGATCCCTTTGCTTTATAAATTCCAAATAATAAATCAGTTTGTGTTGCTCTGCACGAGTCTCTGAATCCACAGAGACTCGTGCAGAGCAGTACTTCCCTTTCCTTCATAAAAGGATGTTTGAGTAGATCTTACTCTGAGGGAAGTAATCAAGATTCAAGATCCTTTAGATTTTAGAGCGTTCAACCAGCTTCTATTGTGACTGATTCTTGAAAACTGACCAGATCCCAACCTTTTGAAAACTTGACCTTGTAATACTCACTGGATTCAAAACACAATACATTTGAAACAATGTTTCAAAGATGGTATAATGATAATGTAGAAAAAAGTAGAACCAGTTACAATACTAATAACATGAGATTGCTTTCAAATAGAACTATTAAGCCAACTAAAGTTGCATCGGAGTGAGCAGCAAGACTTCTGGAGCCCTTTGGACACATGGGACCAACAAAAAGATGTCTGGCTGTATTATTTAGAAAAAACAAACATACCTCATGCCAACTGCTAAAATTGTCATGAGGTAAAGGATTGACAGATTGATAGCTCTTTGATGATTTGGGAGCGTCCTGCTATGAGCTCCTCTTTAAAGCTTTAAATAGTCTGAAATTTCTCCTTGTTTTTGGATCATAGTTTGTGTATAACCTTTCACCTACAGCTCTTACATTTTGGATGGACCATTTTTCTCAAAGCTGAACGAACCCTGCTGAATCTTTTGATGCTGGCTTCCTGCTCTCCTGAACTACTCTCTGCTTGCTTGTGCTTCTTTTCAGATACTGCATTCTTCTCAGGAATTCTTCATCGCAGAACTCACAGAAGGGATAATTGAAATAGAAGCAACTTTTTGAAATATTTTCTGTAATTTTTTTTAAACAAGAAAGCAAGCAAAAAAAAAAAATTATTAAAATCGCACAGAAGTCTGATTGTGATCATGTCACTCGGTAGTGTGAACGACAACGCAAAAAAAAAGAAAGAATAACAAAACCTGAATTGAGCATCAAGACATTCTGTTGTTAAAACTGAACTGTTTGGCCTGCATGACCCATGCATTGAGCAGAAGTAATACTGCACAGCCTGAACACACCTCCCCACAGTGAAACATGGTGATGGGAACATCATGCTGCGGGAAAACATTTCTCCAACAAGGACAGGAGAGTTAGTAAGAAGCGAAACAAAGATGGGTTGAGCGACATATAGGGCAGGAAAATACTGCCGATGAGTGAGAAGCTGCAAAACTCCTCAGACTGGGAAAGAGGTTTACTTTTTCAGTCTCGAAGTTTGCAAAATTAGTAGAGACAAGCTACAAAATCCTCATCAAATACATTAATGTTTATGATTATATGATGACAAAATGAAAAAAAAAATGCTTATTTTTATGAATCCTTGTAAGACACAACAAAAATGGTCATTTCTTTAACTTCGAAGTGTCCTGTTGAGGTACGAGAGCAGCAACCACAGTGCTGCTTTCAGGACATTGCTTTGACCTAACCCAACCTCACACTCCACGTTTTCCTGCTTTGTTACCAAAACGAGTCCCCAGAGAACAAGAAAGACACTAATCTGTCCAAACAGATCTGCACAGAAGGATATACATGCTGAAACATTCGAACATTTTTTTCCCCGTGTACAAAAACACATGGAGGAAAGCTCAGCCGAGCACACAGAAACACACTCGCGCTCACGCTGTAACAGCTGAACATGGCAGGTGGTTCAAACAGAAACAAGTGACTGCCCTTTCTCTGACCTCGGGAAAGGCAGGGGAGAGAACTAACCCGGAGAAACAAGAAAAGAGGAGGTTGGATGTTGTTGCTTATTTTCTTCTCACAGACAGGCAGAGACAGTTAAAGCTGTTTTAGTCAAATCTAAATGCCCCAGAGACAAGAGGTCAATTTATAAAAGGTAAAAACAACTATTTTGTTCAGGAAACGAATAAGCTTTCACCAGCAGAGCATTTAAAAAAGTTATTTATTGTGCAAAAGTTTTGACTTTCAAGTCTTAAGGACACTGGACTTTTAGGTGGTATAATGAGCCTCCTGCTAGCTAAACTCCGGGTCGACCTCTGCAGCTTAAGGCTGCATTAAACATAAACCGTCTCAGGTTTTTTGGCAGATGAGCTGCTGAAACCCCACTCAGCCAAGGAACTGGTTTAAACTGGTTTTTAAAAGAGAATTTATGATTCAAAAACGTGTGAGGTTTTATAAACAGCCAGTCACGTCAAACCTGAGCATTGCTGAGTAAAAATAAATTAACTAGACTGTACAAATCAAACAAATGTGCACAGGTAACGCCACTATTACCGCTGAATTAATTAGAAAAAAAGTTGCGTAAACAGAAGAGCTTGATGTAGTTTAATATTACTCAGAAGTTGTTTATCAATAATAAGGATGTGTAGTTAAGACTATAGTTTCTTCCTGATGAACTTTTTTGCTCATTTTGACTCCAGTTATAAGTCCTTCCTCTCTTCACTGTTCAGATTATTCAACAACTGATCTTACGCTTGAGCTCGGGAAGCAGCATTTTGCAACATTTTTAAACTGTTTAACTGCGGTTTTAGCATTGCTTTAAAGTTGTTCATTTCAGGCAGACTGTTGCTGTGTAAGATTTTCAGACTGTTTTACTATTTTCTGCTTATTTATTACATTTCAGCAAGTGTTCTGCATGTGATTTCAAATCGATCTGCAGCTTTCAGCAATAACATTTAGCTTTCAGCATTCATATTGTATTTTCGCTGAAGAAAATGCAAATTTGAGTTCTGTATTATTATTCTTCCCCCCATTTTTCCCTTCGCTACTCCAACTACTTTTTTTCTGCTATTTCTGTTTGTACTAAAACATTCTCAAACCTTGCACCATTTTTCTTCAAATCTATAATTGTTAACTATTTTGTGTTGGTCTGTCTGAGCAAATCTGAATAAAACTTTAAAATGTATGGTTGTAATGTGACAAAATGTAGAAAAGTTGAAGGGACTGTGTTTTAGCTCAGTGTGTTGCAAGTTTAATGTACCAGTATATTGAAAAAGGCTATTCCAAACTCCAGCCAATACAATCAATTAACACACACTTTGGTCATATTTGCTTAAATGACAGAGGTACAACTAAAGGAAACCAAATAGCAGTCACAGTGACAGTGTGCTCTTGCCAGCCCACAGCTGCACTGACTAACAGATTGGCTGCACTTTTATACCAGCAGGTGCAGGTAATTGCTTCAGCTTGATTGGGGAACACGGCTGGGCCACTGGTCCAATCAGGCGTGCTGGTATGTGGCACAAGGAAATAAAGGCAAGCTCCAATCCACTATGATGACCTGCACACACTGATTTATAGTTAAAAAAAAAAAAAAAGAAGGCTCAGAAATGATCAGGCAGGTCCGGACTGGAGACAGGTAACCCAATCAAAGGTCTGCTAACAATGATGCTTTTTCAATGCCTTGATCTCCTTTTTATAGTAAGTGATATAACAGAATAGATGTTTAAAAAGGTTATCATTTTGATTTAATTTACAAAGTAAAACCATTTTACTTGTGTGTTGTTTTTTTTTAAGTGCAGAGGGTTGGGGGGGCTGGCCTGGGGATTTTTTAATTAACTGCTTTCATTTGCCGTTCAGCAGCTGGTCTCTGCAGAATAGATGTTCCAGTGCAATTTAGCAGGGATACAATCTGAAAATGAGATTTTTACCGCAGAGGTATGGTAATGTTTGTCAGTGGGCTGCTGTAATTTGAAGCATGACTCATCGTCTGTGAGGACAGCACTGTGCACATTTCCCAAGCAGATGGTACAGGCCTGTCTCATTTTTTTTGATGGAGTGAGGATGCAGATATGTGCTCGGCATGAAAGAGACGGCAGATATTTCCAACTATTTAGAAAGATTGAGTGAAAGGCATGAATTGAAAAGTCGGACACGGAATCAGATTGAGGGAGCTGTGAAGGACGGATGGGTTTGAATTTATCTCCTGTTTCCAATTTTCTCTGATTTTAGATATGTGAAGTTTTTACCTTTGTCAAAGTTTAGGTACCCTGCCCTCTATATTGAAATCTTAATTGTATGAGTTTATAGCTAAAGTTTTATAGACATTATCAGGTACTCAATTAATTTTCCAAAAGCTAATCTTTTATTATTATTATTATTATTATTATTATTATTATTATTATTAGTTTGTTTATAATGTATCTAATTCCTTTTGTGTATAGTCTTGACATAAAAAAAGCTTTTCAAGATGATGGATCGATCGATCAGCCTCATATCAACTTTCAGAAACTACCAGAAAGCTCATCTGTTGTCCAGATGATAAAGAAATATTGCTGAACAACAGAGGAAAACATCTGAGTTTTCAAGAATAAAAGGGGAAAAAATGCATTTCATTTATAAATTAGCCAGTACAACAGGAGTCTGTTAATCAGTGCTTTCTTCAGCTTGCTCAATTGTTATGCTAACGTCATGATAAAGCTAGCCTGGTAAAAACCAGCTCCTTGTTCTACGCTTTGCTTCATCCAGAGGGTCTGGACCCTCGGCTATTGAGAAATGATTGCTTTCCTGGAGGCATGGACTCTGTTAAAGTTTTGAATTTTACCCAATCGCTAATGTTTGCGTATGTAATGTGCCAGTTTGACGCTATGAAGGTTACCGGAAATTGCCTGCGCTCTAAAACAACCATTCTCCACTGTGAAGAGAGACGTGTCTAGCTGAACAAAGCGGCTGTTAATGTTAATTCAATATTTGGAAGCGTGATCAACACGGACTGAACAGCTTTGTTCATTTCCTCCGCCGCCATTGCTAAAACGAAAGGCAGACTATGAGTCTGAAACAGTGCAGAAAATCAACGTCTTCGTCAACTTCTCCTTCTGTTCGCTCATTGGCCCGGTTGAAATACTACCAGAGGAATCCAAGTCAATGGGAGAAAGCCCAGACTGAGCTGTAAGTGAGATTTGAATTGAGCGGAATAGCACAGAAAGGCAATGGCCAGGCTATGATAAAGGCTTCCTTTTAAAAGCTTCAAATGTTCATCTCAATTACAGGCAACAACAAAGACTGAAGCTTCAGTCTGGGGATTCAAATGAATTTGAAGGTCTTGACACACCCTCACTTTCTCTTCAGGACATGGCTAAATGCTTCCAGTCATCAACCACCACAAGTTTGAATTTTACGGTTTTATTACTGAGCACCAGAATCCAACTCCTGATGAGAGCAAAGGGTTACCCACTCTTTCAGCATCAACTAATACATGCTTATCGTTTTCTACCAATTTACACCAGCAATGTCTGGCCAGTGGCCGACACATCATCCAAGGAAACCTTTATGAACATGTTCCATTCTGAAAGTGTTGAGACTTTGGATTAAACTATTCAAAGATAAAGTACAATAATATGTTTCATCTCAACAAGCATCCAACCTCTGTTAAAGGCCCAAATTGAGGCTTGTCCACTGATGAGACACCACGGTGCAGCCGGTGTACATTCTCCTTAGGCACTGTAGATTTAATGTCAGAATTCAGTGATTTGAATCCAGAGCAACAAAACTCTGATGCCTTTCATTTCTGTTTTGTGTTGGCCGGGTGAGTGTGTATTTTTTTATTTTAATTTTTTTTTTTGTTTTGTTTTTATTTATTTATTTATTTTTTTTTTTTTTCGAAAATTCCCAAGGTAGGAGTGTGTGTATATCTTTGTCACTGTTGTGGCATTTACTGAAAATGTATTAAAGAACCAGATGGCTGTATTTTTTTGTTCCTCTGTGAACACAAACAGCCCGGCTGTCATGCTTACTCTCACCACTGATGTAACATAATGTAAAATCTTTTCTCTAAGTTTCTGTGGGCGAGCTGTGTGGAGTTTTTTTTATGTCAGTGTTTGGGTTTTACTGCTGGTGAAAACACTATTCAGAGATGCAACAGCTAAACAACAAACCATTGCACACATTTCCCCTTTCAGGATTTTCAGAGGGTCTCTCTGTTGTCAAGTCTCTTTCCTCTTTTTGAAACTATTAATTGAAATTCTGCCAACCTGTTTCAAAGAAACCCTCAAACACCCACATACAAGCACTTTTATCCATGGCACCAGGGACAAAGTCCAGTGGTAGGATTGTCAGTAGCCCTTTTCAGTTTTCTTCAACCTTTAATCAGCACAGCTTTTACTTTATTTTATATACCAGAAACTATGCAGTTAAACACTGTGGACATAAAGGACATTTGATGTTCAGCACAAAAAGTATATGGCAAATTTTCTAATTTGCAAATCCAGTCCTTGGATGGGCTTTTACACATAGAAAAATAAACATTTACATTATACAAACACCATGAATATTTCAACAATAAAATATCTATTTCATAGAGACCTTTTGCACTGTGGAATGGCACAGTGTATTAATACAAACTAGAAAATTTTGACCTTATAAGGCTACAAATTTAAAATTAGGTGCAATCTTGCTTCATTTTCAAAGGGCTTGGGAATCCAGAGGTAATGATTTTGAAATGTGTTTAAAATGCACATAGCAAAAAGAAATAAATCAAGATTATACACCAAACATACAAATAGTCATATTCAATAAATCAGAGAATGTGTTCAGATTAGACTCCTTCTTTAGAGATCCTTTAAGTATTGAACACACTTTTCATTAAGCCCACCTTTCGGTTAAAAAAAAAAAAAAAAAAAAAAATTCATTGGAATCTTATGGGAAAGACCAAAGTGGTATACAATTGTGAAGTAGAAAGAAAATTATACATGATTCAAAACATTATTTACAAATAAAAACTGAGAAGTGGTGTGTGCAAAAGTAATCAGTCCCCTTTTGAGTGCAACCAGTTGCCTTCAGAAGTTGCCTGATGGTTGCTAATGGCTAAATAGAGTCCACCAGTGTGTAATCTAATCTCAGTCCAAACCCAGCTGCTCTGTGACGCCAGAGGTTGGTTCAGAGAATATTGGGGAGCAAACAACATCATGAAGTCCAAGGAACACACCAGACAGGTCAGGGGGAAAGTTGTGGAGAAGTTTCAAGCAGGCTTAGGCTAGAAAAAGATTTCCCAAGCTTTGAACATCTCACGGAGCGCTGTTCCATCCATCATCCGGAAATGGAAAGAGTATGGCCCAACTGTACACCTACCAAGACGAGGCCGTCCACCTAAACTTCCAGGCCCAACAAGTAGAGCGCTGATCAGAGATGCAGCCCAGAGGCCCATGGTGACCCTGGACCAAATGCAGAGATCCACAGCTCAGGTCGGGGAATCTGTCCACAGGACAACTATCAGTGATGCTCTGCACAAATGAGCTCTTTATGGAAGAGTGGCAAGAAGGAAGCCATTGTTAAAAGAAAACCAGGAAAAGTCCCATTTGCAGTTTTCCAGAAGCCGTGTTGGGGACACAGCAAACATGTGGAGGAAGCTGCTTTGGTCGGACGAGACCAAAGTGGAACTTTGTGACCAAAATGCAAAACGTTGTGTGTGACGGAGAACTAACACTGCACATCACTCTGAACACACCATCCCCACTGTCAAATAAGGTGGTGGCAGCATCATGCTCTGGGGGTGCTTGTCTTCAGCAGGGACAGGGAAGCTGGATGGAGCCAAATCCAGGACAATCTGGGAAGAAAACCTGTTGGAGTCTGCAGAAGACTTGAGACTGGGGCGGAGCTTCACCTTCCAGCAGGACGACCACCCTAAACATAAAGCCAGGCCTGCAATGGAATGGTTGAAAACAAGACATAGTCATGTGTTAGAAGGGCCCAGTCAAAGTCCAGACCTAAACCCAATCTGTGGCAAGATCTGAAAACTGCTGTTCATAAACGCTCTCCATCTAATCTGACTGAGCTTGAGCTGCTTGGCAAAGAAGAACGGGCAAAAATTCCAGTCACTGGATGAGCAAAGCTGGTGGAGACAGACCCTGAAAGACTGGCAGCTGTTACTGCAGCTCAAGGTGGCTCCACAAAGTATTGACTCAGGGGGGATGAATACTTTTGCACACCACAGTTTTCAGATTTTTATTTGTAAAAAATGTTTTGAATCATGTATAAATTCGTTCTACTTCACAATTGTATACCAGTTTGTGTCGGTCTTTCACATAAAACTCCAATGAAAGATATTTATGTTTGTGGTGGTAAGGTGTTGGCCCCATCCATCCTCTCCTCAATACTGTGCAGTCGCAATGTCTGCTTTGCAGAAAAGCAGCCCTGAAGCATGAGGATTCCACCTCCATGCTCCATGCATGTGTTCTTGGGATTGATCTCATCCTTCTTCCTCCTCCAAACACGGCGAATGGAGTTTATACTAGAAAGTACTATTTTGTTCTGATCTGATCACATGACCTTCTCCCATGCCTCCTCTGGATCATCCAGAGGGTCATTGGCAAACTTCAGACAAGCCTCCACGTGTGCTGGCTTGAGCAGATAGTCTGGTAGATGCAGTTTTTCAACTGGTGCAGTTAGCTTTTAATTTTGCACAGCGTGAAATGAACCAAACCCTTTGAGCAACCTGTTTACCTCCTCGCCTGTGGTGGCGCTGCACCAAGAAACACTGAAGGAAATAACACAAAAACCTCTGAAGAAGACACTGACCGCAACTTCCTTCTTCACGAAATGTAAACAAAAATGGAATGGCATCAGATTTTAGTGGTTGTGGGATTTCCCTTTTGTCTTTGGCAAAAGGCCACGAGCCATTTTTTGCGTTTGTTTTGGCTGGATTTACCCAGAATGCCCTGTGCTGTAGTCTGCCTTCTGCTTTTGCAGTCTGTAGTCTGACTGGCAGTCACACATGCATTTGAACCATGTCAGAGTTTTCCTTTTGGTCTGCGGCAGAGTTTGATTGCGAACTGGACTTTCTAGGCAAACAAACTAGACTTTGATTAATGTGAACTAAACAGGGCTGGTGGGAATGCACCTGAAATTCCAGAAAAATACATTTAAAGTTTGTGAAAATATGAAAAATCATGAACTTAACATCACGTTTCCTGTGACTGTGACTACAAACATCTCACTTTTTTTTTTAGAGATGAGTCAAAACAGCAATTATTGTCCATAGGCGTTAAGAATCAAGTGGTTTTTAAAGGGAAGGAAAAAAACTTTTTTTCAATAAAGTTTAGGCTTAATTATTACTGTTTTGAGCTCAACTAAGCAAAGCTAATGGAAACTATTCATTCCTTTTAACTCTCTCCACCCTCTTGCTTCTTTTCTTCCCCTCCTTCCCTCCTCCTTTCTCTCCCTTATCCTATTTTCTTTATTCAGTCCCTCTCAAACATTCACCATCTCCCCCCATCCGTTTCCTCTTTCCTTTTAACTCTCACTCCTTCACCTCCTTTCCTCTTCCCTTTTTTCTCGCACTCTCTTTCCTTCCCTCTCTGCCATTAGAAATATATTGGTGTGACTTGGACCATGAAATTAAAAAATTAGAGAGTGACATCACAGAATATTTCCAATTCTCTGGAAAGGAGAGAATAAAATATGAGGAGCTGCTGTTGGAAAAGGTCAAGAAGAGGGCAGATTAATATTTAGAGGAAAACAATTATCAGTTGAAGAATTACAATGCTAGAAAGGGATTCTCCTGGGGTACAGTAAAAATCCTGCGACAAACATTATACAGTCTCGCCCGAGTGTGTCTGTACATATATATATATATATATATATATATATATATATATATATATATATATATATATAATTTCTTTTTTTTACATTTTGTCACATTACAACCACAAACCTAAATGTATGGTAGTGGAATTTCTTGTGAGACTATAATCGAGTGAATAATTGTGAAGGAGAAGGAAAGTGATATACAGTTTTTAAAACATTTTTATAAATACAAATCTGAAGATTGTGGTGTCTTTACTCCTTTAATCTGATATTTCTAAATAAAATTCAGTGCAACCAGCTTCCACAACTAATCTTTCAATCTCATTTAATTTTTTTTGTCAGTTTGCACTTAATATTCAACAAAAATGACATGTGATAAATTTTCACTTTTATGCTGATGATACTCTGCTATATTTAGTCATGAATCCTGATGTATCCAATCCATTAGGCAGACTACGGGCATGTCTTGAAAACATAAAAACCTGAATGGCTTTTAATATTCTGCTCCTATGTTCAGTTAAGACAAAAATTGAGCCTCAGAAAAAAAAACTGATGAGTTAGTCGTTAACTCTGCATGGTATCATCTTTGACCAGAACATGTAATCTTAAACTTGTTTCTAGGAATTCTATCTTTCACTTCAGGAAAATTGGCAATATTAAAAATATCCTTCCCCAGGGTAATGCTGAAAAACTAGTCCATGCATTTGGTATTTCACCACTGGATTATCGTAATTCTTTACTCGCATGAAGTCCTAAAAATTCAGAAAAAGACCTTCAGTTTTCCAAGATGCTGCCGCAAGAGTTCTGATCATCAAAAAAAAAAAAAAAGGCAATATTTTTCCTATTTTAGCTTCTCTTCATTAGCTCCTGGTTTAATCCAGAATAGAATTAAAAATTCTCTTAACCCAAAACTGGTCCTGATCTGCACTCTGTTTTTTTGGTGTGAACGTCGGTGTAAGGGTACATTTAGATTCTATGATATTTCATGATATCAAATTCTACGATGCAGCCTGTATAAGACACTAGTACTGTAGTGCAACCTAAACATTTTGTAGAAGATATTCTCTTCAGTTAGTGGAAATATTAACCATTTTTTTGACAACTCAGTTCTTGTATTATTTCAGCTGAGCACATGGATCAGCAGATAGTTTAACCTGTTAACACCAATAAGAATAAGAGGCTCACATGTTAGAAGCAGGAAAGAGCAAAGATGGGTGCTGTCTTTTCCATTAACAAAGAATGAAAATGAAAATGAATCTACAATCTGACTGCTTTACATTTTCAACCTCTAGTCAAATAAAAACATAACTCCTCTGATAGCACCTGGTGAACGTGACTTTTCATTATCATTATCATCATTAACCAGCCCAGGACTTGCTAGTGAAATTAAAAATCTAAAAACTGCTCTCAGTCTCTCAGGGGAAAGTAAAAAATCTCCAGATCTGCTATTTATCTGACAGGAACAAGCCACCTAAACCAAGAAGTCAGTGAAGGTGAAAGGGATAATTGGCTGCACACTGTTTCAGACTGAAATTACAGTTTGGAACTAATTCACAGCAGGGAAACGGTGTATAGCACTGATTAAAAGGTTGCACATCTGGCCCATTAGACTTGGCATTTATTCCGTTTTGAACTTACTGTCCAAACGCTGTCCTCTCCACATTAGGAGTGGGGTTGTTTAGACCCTGAAACTTCAGCATACAAAAGTTTCTTGGCCAAGAGTAAAGATGGAAACTGTAGCCAAAAACAACCAGTGTTCTTGTAGTTTCAAACTGGTTCAGGTATGGGTCTGTACCAAGGTATACCAAGGCTTTTAATGTTATGGTTTCAAAACTGATGAAACTTTGTTATATTGCTCCAGCAGAATAAAGTCCTTTTTAATAAGAAGCTAGAGAAAGTACCAGACTACACAGAGTATGGAGTAATCTAGCACTGCACCTCCCGTACCTGCTGCTAAACACTGCCTATCAGCTGGCAGAAAGAAGGAACACTTTTCCCTCTCTCACAAGAAAGACATCTGTTCAGAAATATTTCTGTTCTTCTAAAATGGGGACAGTCATATTGTGGAAAGTAAGACAGTGACACACATCACTTTTATGACGGTAACACCCTTAAAACTACACTTGCCAAGGAAGAAGTCTATTAAACAGCTCAACTCTACTTAAGGACATAGCCTGGCCAATTATTCAGGTTGGAAAGGAGTATTGTTGTGCACCCCTGTGCTCATATATATATATATATATATATATATATATATATATATATATATATATATATATATATATATATATATATATATATATATATCTCAACGGTCATAATTTATCATGTTTCATAAAAGTTAACTGGCCCAAACCAGAGTAAGAACCAAAACCAAGAGAAATAAGATCAGATGAGATAAGATGATACTTTATTTGTCCCACAAGTGGGAAACTTAAGCTGTCACACCAGAAAGTTGACTGAACAAGAGTAACAGAAATGAAAAACAACAGAATAAAGATAAAAAAAACAGTACAGTGTAAAGAAAAACACTACAGCTAAACCAGAAATATAAATATGAAAATATCAACATCTACACAAAAATACAAATGTGTATATATAAATATACATACATACACACATAAATATACATTTACAAAACACATACATACACACACATATATGCATATACATACATATACATACGTACATGCACATGAACTCATACATAAAAAACTACCAAGTCTGTTGAATGTGTTGGTTAGTCTACATGTGTGAGTGCTCAGCTGCAAGGTCTTTGTTGTAGAGTCTGACAGCAGTTAGAAGGAAAGACCTTCTGAATCTCTCCTTCCTACATCATGGATGGAGCAGCCTGCCACTGAAGGAGCTCCTTAGTGCTGTCAGAGTCTCCTGCATGGGGTGGGTGATGTTGTCCAACAGGGATGACAGCTTAGCCACCATTCTCCTCTCCTCTCACACACCACCCCCATTGGGTCCAGAGGGGGTCCTAGAACAGAGCTGGCTAGCCGGATCAGGATCTGGATCAGCCTGTTCAGTCTCTTTTTGTCCCCAGCAGAGATGCTGCTGCCCCAGCAGACCACGCCATAAAAGATAGCTGATGCCACAACAGAGTCATAGAAGATCCTCAGGAGCAGCCCCTGGACTCCAAAAGACCCGAGCCTCCGCAGCAGGTACAGCCCGCTCTGCCCTTTTTTGTAAACTGCCTTTATGTTATGAGACCAGTCCAGTTTAATATTCAGATGATCCCTAAGGTACTTGAAGCTCTCCACAACCTCAATGTTCATACCTTGGACGTTCAGTGATTGCAGTGGAGGATGTTTGTGCTTGTGGAAGTCTACCACCATCTATTTGGTTATTCCAGTATTTATCTGGAGGTAGTTCTGCTTGCACCAGTCCACAAAGTCCTTACTCAGTTCTCTATACTCCTTGTCATCCCCATCAGCAATGAGGCCATCAATTGCAGAGTCGTCAGAGAACTTTTGTAGAAAGCAGTTGGTGGAGTTATAGGAAAAGTCTACTGTGCAGATGGTGAAAAGGAAGGCCGCCAGAACCGTTCCCTGTGGTGCCTCCATACTGCAGACAGTCCTGTCTGATACACAGCCCTGGGTTCTCACATACTGTGGTCGGTTTGTGAGGTAGTCCAGGATCCATCAGATGAGGTGATGGTCCACTCCTAGGTTCTCCAGCTTGTTTCTCAGAATTATGGGTTGGATGGTGTTGAAGGCACTGGAAAAGTTGAAAAACATGATTCTGTGTCCAGATGAAAGAGGGAATGATGTAAGAGTGGATGATGGCATCATCCACCCCAATGTCAGGCTGGTAGGCAAACTTAAGTGAGTCCAGTGATGCCCTCACCAGGTGGCGTAGCTGCACAAGAACCAGTCGTTCAAGGGTCTTCATCAGGTGGGATGTTAGAGCCACTGGCCTGTAGCTGTTGAAGTCATTTCGACGTAGAGCCTTTGGCACAGGTACCACACAAGAGGTTTTCCAGAGCTGTGGTTCCCTCCCCAACTTCAGGCTCAGGTTAAATATGTGCACCATCACCCCACACAGTTGATCTGCCCAAATCCTGACAACCTTTGAGCTGATTCCATCTGGACATGCCCCTTTCCTAGTTTTCATCCTCCTCAGTTCCATCTGTACTTGGATGGCCGAGACAGACAAGCTAGAGGAGCAATGAGGTGTCTGAAGTGGAACTGTGGTGGAGGTCGGGGTGACTGTAGCAGATATTAGAAACTGCATCAGGGCAGCTGAGTCAAATCTATTAAAAAATATATTTAGTTTATTGGCCCACTTCACATCCCCCAACAGCAGAGAGTTATGTTAATTGTGGCCTGAGATGGTTCTAAGGCCTCTCCAGACTCCGCTGATGTTCTGCTGAAGTTGGTTCTCCATCCTCTGCCTGTAGCTATTCTTCCCATCCCTGATTAACCTTTTTAGCACTCTCTGCACCCTTTTCAACTCCTCTTTATCTCCCATCTTGAATGCCCTCTTTTTTTGTTTGAGCACAGCCATGATTTCTGTGGTAATCCATGGATTATTGTTAGGGAAACACGATACAGTTTTGGTAGGTACAATGTTATCCATACAGAAATTAATGTAGTCTGTAATGCAAATCACAAGGCATATCAATATCCTCCCCATGGTTGTCATAAAATACTTCCCACACAGAAGACTCAAAACAGTCCTTTAGAGCCTTCTTGCTCTCATCCAACCATCTCTGCACTGTGCGGGTGACTGCTTCCCTGTGCACCAAAGGCTCATACACTGGGACAAGGTGCACCAGATTGTGATCAGATCTCCTCAGAGGAGGGAGAGATGACAAACTGTAAGCATTTTTTATGTTAGCATACAATAAGTCCAGTGCCTTATTGCCTCTAGTCATGCATGTCACATACTGGTTGAAGGTGGGCAATATGGAGTCCAGTGATGCATGATTAAAATCACCTGATATTTAAAAAATGGGGTCTAACATAAAATCGCCATAATATCAGATATGGCAAAATTACCCACATTCACGACTTAAGTAAAAGTACTGATACTTGAGTAACAGTAGACTAGTAAAAGTACTGTTTGAACTCATTTCCTTAAGGCAAATGTAAAAAAAACACAGGTTCCAAAATGTACTTAAGTAAAAAAGTGAAAAATTATTTTCACCTTCAATGATACAAAATAACTGTCGTGATAACTATACAAAATAAAAAAGGATCCAAGGAACACAAAACAAGAAAGTTTTCCTCTTTTGCTCATAATGTGACCTTAAAATACATGTTGGCCTGTAAGAGTTTTTTATTTTTTATATTTTTAATTATCAAATGCCAGAAGCTTGTTGTAATTGAGATCTGAGCATCTCTATGGAATATTATCTCCACAAATACTCAAAGCAATTAACAACCACAGTTAACAACAGTTTGTTTGTGGGAACTAAATATTTGAGACAAAATTTGGAAGGAATTAAACTGAAGCCTGATATAGATAGTAATGTTTGTGATGATTCCTAAATTATAGATCGGGTCCAATGGGTCAGGCTAAAAAACCTTGTCCTTCTAGGCTCCAGTCCAGCGTCACACCAGTTTTTCTTTTTGTTCTGTACATTTTTAATTTACCTGCCTGACAAACCTTGGTTTCATGGTGACATCAAAGTGCACTACAATCTAAGCAACTTTAATTAAATTTCCCACGGTGACAAAAAACATGACATATAACTGAAAAGATCAATATAAGCTGGAAGAACTTGGCAGGAAGCAGAGATGAAGAACAAGTTGAAAGCAAAAGCAAGCATCTGGCAGATGTGAACCAGAGATCAGGGAGTTTAAATACGGCATGATTTCTAACTGATCAAAACTAGACGTGTGACAGGAACACAACAAGTATTAAAAGTAATCAAAACAACTCAGAATAGATCTGAAGCATGAGAAACGGGAGGTAGAAGAACAAATGTTCAAGGGTTGTAATAGTTTTCTTTAATTAAGACAAAAATAAAGCTGAAACAATAAATATGAAGATTTAACATTTAAAACTGAAATGCAAAAGAACACAAAACATGCGAAACGTATTTATTATTTATGATCAGAATATCTTCTTCGCTTGTAGTTGTGAGGAGGTTGTGGCTTTGGCACAGATGACTAACAATCTCAGTTTTGTTACCATGATAGAAAAACAGAAAACTTTACCTCTAGTCTCCTCTCCAATTTAACAACTAGTTTTTGAGCTTTTAAAAGGAGAGTTTCTTAAAAGCAGTTAATATCTTAGATGCAGGAGATTTCCTTAATGTCATTTGGTATCAATTCAGAAAAGATGATCCTGTCAGTTGAAGCTAATGGCCAGCCGGAGAGGGACCAAGAACAAAACCAGACTTCTACCACTTCAAAACAACTTTAAACTCTAAAATGTCTTAGCTTTTAGCCTAGCTCTTAGCTTAGCTTACTATGGCTCAATGGTAGTTGTCTTGCAATCAGACGGTTGTTGGTAGGTTCAGTTCCAGCTTTCTCCTGTCAAATGTTGATGTGCCACTGGGCAAGGTACTTAACCCCAACTTCCCTACTGAGTTCCATAAAATCCTTGGAGCATAACAGCCCACAGTACAAGATCTTCACAGCTATATTTGAAATCAATCCTTTCAATTCTTTGCTATGAATCAGTCACACATGAAGCCTATTCATGGAAGGGCTGAGGAGAGGAAGACTCTGCTCAGCCTCACCTGCAACATCCAAATGCCGCGTGATCTGCCTCTACGGCAGCCTATCAGCTCGCCTTACCTCAGCCAATCATCGTGCAGTACTCCGTTTAGAAGGCCCTTCATCCATGGTTCCATCTGCTCATCAGCCAAGCTACATCCCTCCTCCGTCCCCTCTCCACCCTCAACTCTAAGATCCCTTCTTGCCCTCA
This sequence comes from Anableps anableps, assembly GCA_014839685.1. Taxonomy (NCBI): domain Eukaryota; kingdom Metazoa; phylum Chordata; class Actinopteri; order Cyprinodontiformes; family Anablepidae; genus Anableps; species Anableps anableps. The sequence goes on from CM026076.1 coordinate 33,649,159, forward strand.
GCCTCCACTCCACCACCAGTGACCAAGCCTCGGGGGGAAGACGCTTCTAATATCCTCACCCTAAGCTGTTCGCCCAAGCCTACATGTGCCAGATCTTCTGCCGAGGTCCGAGCACCAAAGAACTTTCTCTCTCGCATGTCAATAAAATTTCCTAACAGCTGCTTTTGTTCCGTGTGAGTTTCTCCAGGTTGAAATAACAGCTGTGTATTATATTTCCCTATTACAAGCTGTAGTTATCATTATCTACAAGTGTTTGTGCTGTTGATAAAAAAAAGATTTAAAAAAATAAAGAAAATGAAGACTTATGATTACAGGAAGCAACTGAGAGGACGACAAAGTGAAGCTTCTCCGACAATCTACGAACACACTTGCTTTTGTGTTTGGACTAATTTTGGGTGTTTTTCCATTCTCAGTAAATTTTAACCACTTCTGGTGAAAAGCAACCAATCACAGCCAGGAGGGTCTTAGCTCTGTTAATCACCCTCGTGCACGCTCTGCTCAATGTGCGAATGGGGGAGAAACAACTCAGTGTTACAGGAAAACTGTTTATCTCCTATTATTGGTGGCCATGCTAACTAGCCTGAGCATTCATGACAGGCTCTGCTGTACTGTAGCAGAGAGCAAGGGTAGGGTGTGAGCAGTGCATACACAAGCATGACTGACAGCACCAAGCTTTGATTGGTTGTTTCTCACTGAGTGGTGTATTTCTGCAGTTAGCACTGGGACAAGACAGAGGCGCTCAATTCCTTTTTTTTTTTTTTTTTTTACAGATTATCCATCTCATACCATACTGCCACGACATAGTGACAATTTTAACAAATATGTAAAAAAACATATGTTTTATAAAAGTTACATCCTGCAGCTTTAAGCTGTTCCAGTCACTTCCATGCCCACATGTGCATAAGATCCAGCATCTGGCCATAAAGACTGCCACTGTAAACACTCGGGGAAGAATGGGTCACTCTCAGGAGCTTAGTGATCTGCAGCATGGTACCGTGATAGGACGCTACATGTGCTGTAAGTCCAGTTGTGAGGTTCCCTTACTTTAAACATTCAACAGTAAGTGGTGTTATGACAACATGGAAGCTATTGGAAAAGACAGCAACTCAGACAATGTAGGATCTTATCGACATCAATTTTTAAAAGTCACTCAAAATACATTTTTGGCAGTTGATGTTTTTTCGATCTACAACTAGTGCTGTCAATCAATTAAGACATTTTAATCAGATTATCTACCCTCTAACGCTGTGATTAATCACAATGCTTAACTTTGTAAGCTTGAGATGGAAAACTGCACGTTGTTTAAGAAAAGGTTTCATTGTATCAAACCAAACAGATCAGTTTTCCAGGTTTTCATATTCAGGAAAGGTTAAAAGAAGTCATTTTGTTTCAAACATTTAGAAACATTAACTATAAACTGCTTGTGCGTCGGTGGAACGATAATTCACCGATGCAATAAATACTACTTTGGTTTTATCCAAATGTCAATCGCAGAATTTTTTTTTAAATAATTTTTTTTTTTTGCCACTGGTGGCTTTTATTTGACAGCAATTGGACAGGAAGGGGGCAGAGAGAAGTGGGGAGAGACATTCAGCGAAGGAACCGAGGACAGGTTTCGAACTTCCAGATGGCCACAGCCAGGTCTACAGCCTCTGTACACGGGACGCCCGCTCCAACTGCGGTGGTTTTTAAAACGAAATTAGCCGCTGAGCGCATCAGTCTGACGCTGCTCGCTCATCTATTCATTCGCGTTTGCATCTCTGCATTGTTGAATGCAGTAGAAGATCGTATAACGCGCTGCTTTAAACTAAGTAACCCTCCACAGGAGAGAGGTTTTTAGGTTAAAATAGGTAATGCAATTAATCTGCATTATGTGATATTAATGCATTAAACTTTTTACATTAATCACATGCGTTAACACGTTAACGTTGACAGCCCTATCCACAGTATAACATGTGAGGTATTTTCTGCAAAATATTTAGATTATTCAATGTCAAATAATACTTCTGTACATATTAGGACTGACAAATGATAAAACTATTTAATTATTTACACAATTCAGCAGTGATCATCATGTTTTTTTTTCTTCTCAGCATTGTGTCTTTAAAATTTCCACCAGCCCAGGATGTTCAGTGTCAGTTCTGCTATAATTAACCACAGAAAAGGCAGAGCAGGAACAAACAACACTGCAATGGAAAACAGTTTCAACCCGATTTTCTCTTCTCAAATCTTTGATTAAAAGTGGAGTTATATTTGGCCCACTGCCATATCTTACAGTGGATTTTTTGTTTTCTATGTTCATCATTCACCATAGAACATGGAACATGTTTTCCATGTTCATCATTCATCATTCTTACTGCAAACAAAGGGTACAGCAACAAGATGCAATTGTGTGATTTTGAAAAAAATTGTAAATGTGTTTTGTTATTTTTAAATTGACTTGATAGTTAAGATTTTACAAATTCATTCTTGAAGTTCTAATCCTAAAACTAAACTATTTTTCACCAGTTGCAATATGCAAATCCAGATAACAGCTAGACGCTGAGAAGTCCTACAGTTTTCTATCCCTGCCTGGCTACTTACCTGTGGTTCAGGTGAAATTCCTTTACACACTTTAACTTTAAACATTTAGATTGGAAAGTCATTTACAGAAAGATCTAAGACTATTAACATGGGAAAATGGAAGGGAAGGGGGAAGTGGTTCGCCACCAATGATCTTCCTGTCTCAGGCACATGCTGAGAACAGAACATCCATTTCTACTAAAAGCTAAAGCAGTGTAAAAACAGAAATCACAAAGGGGCTTCATTGCATGTTATTTTACTGATTTGTACACTGCCTTACTTTTTTATCAGTTCCTCTGACTGGAAAAGCATTACATGTCCTGCTTTCAGAGTGTGTATCAGACAGGATGACTATTTGTGGCATAACTCCTCTTATCTCCATTTCTCCTCGTACATATTCATAGACTTCTCTCTAAATAACTGCTAGATTCAACATGACAAAGGTTTCAAAGTTCATAAGATAGCACTGGTATAAACCACTATGACATTTTTTTAGATTAGCAGAAAAAGAGTTTTGAGACAGTAAAAGAGTAGCTGTTAGCTTCAGCCTTCATGACCAACTAATTTATAACAAATGAAGATGCCAAGAGAGTTATCTACTCTTCTAACCAATTAATTGCTTAACATTTTAAAAGAATGAACTCTGAACAATCAATTTAAAGTCTCTACTCTCTATTGCTATTATTCAACCCTTCTTGTCCTTAGTGGCATATCTTGTTGGGTTTTTTTCCTGCCTCACCCTCTTCTCATTTCTTGTCTTTTTGAGATGGATGGATGCTGTATGTTTCCACGTCCATATATGGGCATCACTGTCTGGCTGTGATCCCTGCACCCAATTAAAAATGCCAGATGAGTTGAAGTCTGTCCTTTGCAGACTGAGGTCACCCTGGCAACTACAGGCTGTGACAGACCTCATCGGAATGCTCACCCAGCCAATCATCTCCTTTCACCTTCATTAGGGATTCAGTTAATGTCAAACCAGCATCTGATTCCTCTCAAGCTTTTTCTGTCGTAGTCTGTTTTTTACATAAATTCACTCACAGGATTTTGGTTTAACGCATTCTTGCACTTGTGTTGACTCCCTTCACTTTACTTTTTACATTTCATTATACCACTTGTCCCCGGTGGTGAACTTAGAGCAAGTGGTAGAAGCTCCCAGGACACAGTACCGACCTGCATCTGCCCTCTCCAGAATCTTTCTGTTGTGTTCTCTTTTGTTGTTTGTCTGCCCTTCTTTCTTGGGGTCTCTGCACTTGAGTGCAGTCATCATTTCAGGTCTGAAGCGTGACATTAAAATTGATATACAGTGCTGTTAAAATGTATTTGCCCCTAACAGATCCTGCTTTTGAACAAGTGTTATTTCTAGACAGAATTAATCTGAATAATTACAAAAAGCTGTTTTCAAATGATAATTTCATTGGTAAGGGGAAAAATAACTATCTATACTATCTATATTTATCTGGGGTTCTTAATTGATGACAAATGGTCTTGTAAACACATTCAGTTTAGTGTAAAGAAGCTGAAGGTTTTACTTGGAATTTATTTTCAAAATAAATTCTGCTTTTCTTTTAGGGTAAAACAGAAATTGGTGGAGTCAACCTTTTTCCGATTATTGTCTATGATGATGTATTGAACATGAATGCCTCTGCTCATTGTCTTCACATGCTGGATTGTGTATATCATGGCACTTTGGGGTTTATTACAAATTATGGAGCCCTAACTCATCATTGTCTCTTGTATGCTAAGGTAAAATGGCCATCTCTGCATGTATGCCGGCTTGGCCATTGGTATGTTTTGATTTACAAGGCTATTTTTAAGTTGACAACACCTTATCTTTCATCACCGTTAACTTTAAACAACAACACCGCTCGATGCTGGTGAAGATCTAATGTAAACAAGTCGCATATGTGACATATAGCCTATTTGGGTATCTCTGCTATAAATGTCTTGTGATTGGCTACTTTTTGTGTCCTAGGATCATCTTGCTTTAGAGAAGTTACGAGTGATTTGTATGACAGGCAGCTGTCTAGGAATTAACAGAACCGTAGTTACAATCACAACATCTATTTCACTCTTTCCTGATTGCCACTGGCAGTAAACAAAGTAGATGACTCTTTACAGCAACATCACAAGGAACCAGTTCCCACCTTTGGGAAAGCGGTAGAGAGACAGTAGAAGCCAATGTGATCCACATTAAGGTGATAGAAACATGAGACATGAAAAAGTGCAAGGTGTTGCCAAAGATATGGTGGCGCAAATGCTCTCTGCAACCCAATATCTCACCACATCTTTGGTGAATTATTAGTCTTATTTGCCACCACAAGGATGTCAGCCGTCCAGTGTGACAGCCTGTGTTTGGACAGTGCTTGTCCCCTGTTCTATCCACTGGGGCTGTTCTGATTACCGAAAACCCAGAGTTACAGCAATATACAGCCGCAATGCTTTGGCGAGACACAATAACTTGGCATGACCTCCTCTTCAGCCTTATTGGGGGGAGGCCATCATGTAGCCAGCTCAATCATTGCATTTACATAGACTAGGAGCAGCACTTGAGGAAGGACAGCGATGCTTGGCCACAGAGTCAAGCCCGAGCCTACCAACTTTCAACACAGGACTGTATGTGATTCGGGTGCTTACATATACACTATCTTGGACTACAGTTGCCACTACATAGAATAGAATAGAATAGAAATATCTGTTACTGCCCCCGATGGGGAAATTTCTGTGCAACAGCAGCAAAGTGACAGTGACAGGCAATAACAGAAAATCAGACTCACACATGGAATATAAAAATATGTATAAAAAAAGAATAAAGAATAAGAAAAGTACACTAAGGTAAAATTTCAACATGAATACTATGTAGGCGTAAAATATACTCCAGTCTGGAGGAATGTGCAACTAAGTTGGTTAATTAAAAACGTACAAGATGCTTGTCTCTTAGCATTAAAAATACAAACTATTTACAGTTAGTGAGAACAGAAAAATGGTAGAGTTGTAAATATAGCTTGAATTTAGTACCATGTGGCATTCAGTGATGTTGTCATTATGCAGTCTATGTATATGTTTGTGGTTGCGGTGGTGTCGGTTCTGTTTTTTTCTCTCCTTCTGCAGGTGTAGAATCAAATAAAGTTTGGTGATCCTTGACAACATTTTCAGAGCTTGACAGTGACAGATCTTTTCATGTCTTGCTGATGTGGCGGAAATTAGTTTATCAGTTTACAGATTCACCGGATGTTTTCCGTCCTTTCTTCCAACTATTTTATTGTGGTTAGTTGTCTTTGTTGTTTTCCATTAACACTATAATATACAGAGCTATAAAGAGGATTCACCCCCTTGGATGTTTTACTGATTTTTATTGAGTTTACAAATCAGTCATGGTTAGCAAAGTTTTGCTTTTCTGACCAAAAGAAATTACCAAAAGATTCTTTAATGTCAAAGTGAAAACTGATTTCTAAAATTGACAATTATTTAAAAATGGGAAATATAAAATAAGTGATTGCATAAGTATTTACCCCCTTTGAAGTCAATAACCTAATTTGACATAAATGCATTGACTAAATACTGAAGTGAAGAGGGTGAATATTTATGTTTCTTTTTTTTTCCTTGTCATTATTTTGTAGAAATTAGTTTTCAGTTTGACATTAAAGGGTTTTTTGTAAAAAAAAAAAAAAAAAGGCAAAAAAAAAAAAAAAAAGGCAAAAAATTTACATATACTACAATACTTTTCCTATGCACTGTACAGAATGTGAAACCCTGCTTTGATAAACTGAATTGAGAAACAGCTTAGCAATGTCACTACAAGTGTTTTTCTACAGCAGCATCCTTTTCCAGCAATACTGCTGGTTTTCCAGAGCCAGGAACCAGGCTTTGTGATGGTAGGTTTCTTAATTTTACTTGTTGAATATTCCAGACATTTTGTTTCTGTCATTTCCTGCTTTTAACATTTTGGCAGCTCATATTTTCTGTTAATTGTCAATGATAAAAAGGAGTAACTAGTAGTTTTGTTTGCAAACACACCATTCTGTTCTCATGATGAATATCAGTATGCTTACTTTCAAATAAATTCATAAAATCAATAGAATGATTTATGGAAACAGTTTCTTTAGTTAAATGAAGGGTGGACTTCCACTTTTAACATTAATGGAGAGCAAACGCTCTTGTCAAAGGAACTTAGGAATTTAAAACAGTACTGTAAAAATACTTTACAGCATTTATCTATAAGACAGAGATGAAAACAACCACAACCCCCAGGATTGTGTATCGGTAACAAATGTAAATTGAAAATGTTATTTATATTGTCAATATATAGTTTTCGATTAAATGGAATTAATTAATTACAGATCCTGCAATTAACTCAATTAAATTTTTTATCGAGTCCCACCACTGACTTATTCATGTTTAAATTTCAGCACGATATACCAAATGTCAGGGTGATAAAATAAACTGTAGATACTGTTGGAAAGACAGGATAGGATGACTTGTGCTGCTCGATGCTTCTAAACATTCCACAAGGAAGCTTCGATGTCTGTTTTCAACACACCGTTCTACTGAAAGTGTTTCTGACAAAAATATTGTAAAAGTTTTTGCTGAACTTTGACTGTTAATAAACTTTCAAATATGACTGGCACTCAATGCTCAGGAGACATTTCTGTCTCCAGGAAATCAGTTTGGCAAACTAGAGCAGGAGACGCTTTGATTGATCAGGCATGAATCATTACTCATTCTGTTGTTTTAGAATATTCCTCTGTTTTTACGCATACCATTTCACCCAGAATTCAGCCTGCTCCTTCTCTTAATTTTCTGTCACTCTGCTTGTTGAAGAGAAATAGGAGGATTTGTGAGTGTGTCAGTGTCTTAATGACTAAGCACTTCTTAGATGGTGTTATATTGTGCATATGTTTGTGCATGTGTAACTCCCGCCTTGACTTCGGTAATATTTTCAGCTCACAGCATGCCCACTGCGGATTAGTGATTAAGCCGGCTATTTTCTATGCCATATATTTTGAAACACATACACAAATGAAAGTCAAACACACAAGAATCCAGTGGCAACCGCTCATTTTCAAAGGGTAAACATCTCAGTCGCAGAGAAAATAAGTGGTTGAAATTCATACTGGCATCAATCTGTGTTTGTCACAGTGCCGATATAATGGCTGTTTTGTTTCCAAGGTCTTGAGATAGTTTCATTGTGTAGGTGGAAATATTAGGAGCAAAAAGATTCTGGTCAAGATAGAAAACAAAAGTCTCTTTATGAGCATAAAGAATTAAAACAGTGCTACATAACTGTGTCCAAGTGCTTTAGTGGTGTTGGAATATGGCTGCTGTATCTCATCTGGCCAGATGACAACATGAATTAAATGGTAAATGGCCTACATATGTATAGTGCTTTATCTAGTCCAGAAGACTCCAAAGCACTTTATATTACTTTCAGTCATTCACCCATTTATGCACACATTCACACACTGATGGTAATAAGCTGCTACAATGGACTGGTAAGAAATACTGGTAGGAATGAAGGACCAAGTAACAAAAAAGAGCTGTAACCAAAAACATGACCCATTTGGCAAGCCAGCCTCCTAGAAAGAGACAGAAAGGAGATAGAACTCAAGCACTGTATAGGGGCTACCTTTATACCCATCACATCCATCTCTCAGTTGCAACTAGATCTGTAACGAGCCAACCCAATCACCAAAGAAAAGGAAAAACAAATGTGCCAAACTTAGGGCTCTCAAGCCATTACAACTGCCATACAATCACTGCCACTGGGCCCCCTGACCACCACCAGCAGGCAAGGCTGGTGAAGTGTCTTGTCCAGGACACAATGACTGAGAATCTACCAGCAACCCACTAGTTACAGGACAAACTCCTACCACTGTCGCCATGACAGGGGCATTGGCTGAAAGGCCTCAACATGCAATACTTTTTGTCCCTGATCTGAAGAAATGGAGGTAAAGATGGAAATAGGCCATCTATGACATCTGTTTGTCTGGAAAGGGTTACATGACATTTCTGCCCTCTCTGTTAAAAGGGCAGTATTATGTAAATCGACTTTTTTGAGCTTTATGTCATGCTATAATGTAATTCCTTAATCAAAAACATACCTGCAGTGTTGCCTTGGAATTTTTCTGAAATCCTTTAATCTCCTGTGGCAACCATTCAGCTGTACAAAATGCCTGGGTGGATACAGCTCCACCTTCGGGGTGCAGCTCCTCCTCGGAGCTCCAGTTTCTGAGCTTCCACCCCAAAGAACATGCCTACCCCGTGACTTCCCCACTAAGACTTGCCAGCAGCAATTAGCAAACTCCTGGTCATTATACTACTTCTGCTTCTCAGTAAAATGCTGATTAAAAAAAAGTTGTTAAAGGGTCAGTAGTGGTGCAATGTTATGATGACTTCCTGAAGGCGGAGTTTCAGAAAGAGCAGGAGTTTTTAAAGAGACAGAGGCCCAATTTCAAGGCATTAAATTATGTAGTCAAATTTTTTTAAGTCATATTTAATATGTACAGCATTTTTGTAACAACTGCAGGTAGCATAGTTACTTGATTGTACAATAAAATGGCACTAAGTGCCTGAAAAATACATATTACTGCCCCTTTAAGTGTAACTATGACGGCACATACACCACATAGAAGAAAGCAAGTAATAAAAGCAATAGAATAGGGTTGTTTTCAAAGAAAATGTAACTGTTGGACTAAACCTATTCTGGATGCCAAATAGCAAATTAAATGAATAGCAAATGAATTTACAGTGCTTAGGCTTCTGAACATTACATATATCAGTGTCAGTTAGACAAACTGTACAGATCATTTTCAAAAACATTTTTCATTAGGACCACCTTAAAATTAGAGAAGCTTTAAAACCATATTACATGGGCTAGTTAAATCTGGACTGGACTGTTCTACACTGATTACAGATTCTTTAAAACACAAGTTTATGATTTGTAAACCTTATTTGATATGTCTGTGAAAACAAAATAAAGAGGATTCTTAACATTCCCAAAAATACTCATCTGTCAGAGTTAAAGTAATAGTGATTAATTACTGTAAAAATAGTGGATCAGTGTTTCCGAGAGGCTCTCAGTCCAGCTCATGCTTTGTTTTTTTCCTGTTCCTATAAATGAAAAGTCTGTCTTTTAACAACTCACTTCAAAGGGATTTCAGTCAGTTTCACCTAGCCTAGCATCACACCTGCCTTAAGGATATCTATTTTAAAATGTTCTTTTCATATTGTGTGGTATGTTGTTTAACCTGCTGTTATCCCACTGGAGAATTTCTGTCAGTGCTGAAAGGCTGCTGAGGAGAACCGACAACTTAAATGGACACCGCTTATTCTTCTTTTCTTCTTTGCCAGCATATTAAGTTCTTTTTCTATGTCTCCATGTCTTTCTCACAGTTCACCTTCCCTTCCGATGACTCTATAAATAATAGGTTCCAGTAGAGGGGACCTCCCGCTGACCAGCTAATTCACTTCACAGCCTGAAAGGCGGAAAAGAAAGCAACTCCTTCCTTAACACCGCACTCTTGCTTGCTTGTTTGAAGACTTTTTTCATTTCTTTATAGTATTCCTCCATTTTTTTACTCCCTGCTTGTGGATTCTGCAGAAGCTTGATTGTCACTTTTCTATTCTATTCGAATTTCCATTTCCTTTTCACTTGATACCACCCCACACCGTTTTATTCTGATTCCTCTGAAAGCCATTATTCAATGTCTAGTGGCACTTTTTTCTAACAAAGTACAAAAATATTGAATTTAGTTTTTTTTCTGTCATCAGGGTTTTTTCCATATTGTCTGATGAAGACAGACATGTATATATATATATAAGAACATACTATATCAGTTAACATAAAAGAAGAGGGAGAACGACCATGGAAAAATTAACTCTTTTACAGCAGGTATATCCTGAATGGCCCCAAAGACCATATTTAATGGTCTTAATGGCTTATGTAGAACCAAAGCATGTCAACATGCAACACTAATTTTGGGCCATATCTGTAAATGTCACAAGGTTCTCTGCGTACCAACATACCCCACCTGAATGTAGTTCAAGGTGCTGAGGTTGTAACCATAAGGCTTTCCGTGTCCCTTCAGTTGATCGATGAGAAATGCTGCCACCTCATTTGGATCACACTCATTCCTCTGCCTGTACAGTCCCATGGGATACAGGTCTGGATTCTCTTGTGGCTAATTCATGTCTGTATATGATGTCTCCTGCTCCCTGGACCACTCTTTTACAGTTTTTTTGTTTGAGATTGATGAATCCCGGCATTGTTAGAATATGCCCGTGCCATCAGGAAAGAAAAACTCCATTGATGGAATAATTTGGTCATTAAGTATGTTTCGGTAGTCAGCTAACCTCATTCTTTGGGCCCATTATGTTGCCTAGCTATCTGACCACCAGATTACAACACTAGATTATAGTAGTGCCCTAACCTCATCAGACCACATGACCTTCTTTAATTGCTCGAGAGTCTAATCTTCATGCTCTCTTGCAAACTGGAGCCTTTTTCTCTGGTTAGCCTCACTGATAAGTGGTTATGGCAACACAGCTGTTCTGCCCATATGCCTTGAGTTCTCTTTTTGCCTGTGCAAATGCTCTTACTTTCATTATTAAACATAGTCCTTAATTGTATTGCTGCTTGTCTTTGATTTGATTTCACCAAAAGTTTAAGTGATTGCAGATCACAGTCATTCAGGATTTTTTTTCCCAGCCACATTTCTTCCTTAAAGACAATGGTTCCCTAGCCTGGCCATTGCCTTCCTATGCAACTTCCTATGCAAATCTCATCTCCCTTCACTGCTCCATCTGAGATTTCTCCCATTAAATTGGATTTCTCCAGCAAAATTTCAATCTGGCCAATCAGTGAACACAAGAAGGAGTTGTGAACAATGATGTTGATTTTCTATGCTGTTTTAGAATCTTAGTCTGCCTGTTGTTTGGCAATTGCAACAAATGAAGTGAACGAAGCTGTACAGTCAGTGTTGGCCATGCTTTCAAATATTGAATTAACATTAACAGCCATCTCATTCAGCTCAGCACTTCTCTCTTCACAGTGGGGCATGATTGTTTACAGCACAGGCTATTTCTGGTGAGCTTCATGGCATCACGGACAAACGTTAGCAATTGGGTAAAATTTAAAACTTCAACAGATGTCCCTGCCTTCAGGAAGCAATTGTTTCTCAATAGCCAAGGGTCCAAACCCTCTGTACGAAGCAAAGCATAGAACAAGGGGCTGGTTTGTACTGGGCTACTGGTTCCCCACTTTCCTTCCAGTTTCTAATAATACGTTGGACAGTTCTGAACCCACGTTTAGTAGCTTCTGCAATATTCTTAGATGTTTTCTCTGCTTGATGCAGGCCAATGACTTGACCCTTCTTAAAGAGATTGACATCTTTTCCACGACCACAGGGTGTGTCACTTGAGTATAGCTCTACACTTCCGTACACCTCTTATACAATTAAAAGAAAAGAAAAAAAAATACTAGTAGTCCCAGGGCAAATAAACCCCCAATCAAACAAAAAACACCTTCACTACCATTTTTGTATAACTTTACTCACCCTGTTTGTAGGATGTTTCCCTGGGCTAATTTTCCATACCTGAAACATCAGTATCCATTTTTTCATACTATGTTGTCTATAGACAGGATATGCGTCATTGTTTCAGTCCTCTGCCTCAACTTGCTGTGGCTGTTTTTAAATTTTACCAGGGTCGTAGCCACTATCCTGATGGGCCTGCTTAAATTAGACAGAGTCTGAGATTATCAAACTTGGGTTAGCAAAGCCATGGATAATCTCTTCTTGATAGCTCAAGATGCTGATGTCAGGTATTAAATCCACCTGCCGCCTCACGACCCTTCATACTGGTTGTAAACTTTGTACTTGCTGCTGCAGTCTGAACAGATATGGCTCATCAGTTGCTGTAGATCTTCAGCTGAGTGGGTGGTAATGGTTACATCATCTACAAAAGAAACTCCTGCAGGCATTTCAGCTGAACTTTCCGCTTTGTCCTTAGTCTGGAAAGATTTAAGAGCATTTGCTCCATTCTGGTTCAGAGATAGATGCTCTCTGTGCCACACACTTCATTAGGACAGAAAAGAAGGTCCAGAACAGGGTGAATGTAAGGACACAGCCTTGTTTCACTCTACTTCAGATCTCAGTGGCATCTGATACTGATACAATGTTCCCTCACTGACAAGAAGATATCCAGTGTGAACCTCAGCTGTCATTAGCAATCCATAACAATTGAAGTTGGTGTGTATAGTACAAATTCACCAGAAATGTTATCTAATCCTAACCAGTTCAATCCAAATTCATTCAGTTTAATCCATTCAGTTTCAACATCAATTGATCTGTTGATTGCTGTGATATACTCTAGCTCTTTGCGATCCTAAACAACTCAAAGCAGGGCTGGAAACTGGATGGGTGGTTGGTTTGTTACTATATTTCAGGGTGAAGCTTTACATTTGGAAGTTACTGAAAGGTTGTTATGAAAGTGCTGCTTCAACACTTTGGTAATTTGTACGGATTAAAATTTGTTTTCGTTACTTAATCTTTATGCTGGAACTAGTAGAGTAATTCATGTTTGATTTTGTTGTGTGGACTACATTTAACATGCATATATTTTGTATGTATGTCAAGAAGGATGACATCATCAATCATGAACAGGGTTTCTGCATATAAATGTAGATCATATAATTAACACACACACACACACACACACACACACACACACACACACACACGTCCTGTAAATCACTATTTACACTTTCTGCAATTTAAATTAAATCTATCATGTTAATTTTGTTTTGATGCAAACAGAGCCAGTGTTGAGTTTTTCAGTCAGCCTGCTGCATCAATTAGTCTTAGCATAAAGCTCTAATCATCTTCATTAAATTAGTTGCTTCTACATGATCATTTATTAGCAATTTTAGAATTAGATCATTTTACTCAATGCTTTTTTTTGAAGGGTGGTGGGGGGTAGAGGGGGGAGTGTTGCACTACTCCCATCAATGCTTGTAAAGGACCTAGAAAAGCTACATATAGTTCATACATCTATTTTACACCCCTACATATATTTTAGCATGAAACTATAGGATGTTTTAACATAAACACTATATCATGGAATCGACTAAGAGAGAGTTTCCTGACATTTACAAATGATGATGCATATGGTGGATTTATAAAAAAAACAAAAAAAAACAAAAGAATTTTGTTAAATTCTATTCTGCTGAGGCAGGTGGAAGTGCAGCGGAGCATCCATTTCACAAAATGTTTTAACAAGGTCTTATTTGTTTTATATGAATAAATATTCAGTATCTGAACTACTAATGGTCTGCAAGGTGCCACAGTTGGTAGCACTGCTGCCTTGCAGCAAGAAGATCCTGGGTTTAAATCCTGCTGTATGGAGTTTGTGTGTTCTGTCTGTGCATGCATGGGTTTTCTCTGGGTATTCCAGCTTCCTCCCACAGTCCAAAAACATGACTGTTTATGTTCAGGTCAATTGGTCTCTCTAAATTACTCTTAGGTGTGTGTGTACATGGTTGTTTGCCCTGTGATAGACTGGTGACCTTTCCTCTCTCTCAATGGCTGCTGAAGATAAGCACCAGACCCCTGCAACCATGCAAGGACAAGTATGGATGGATGGATGAACTGCTAATTCAATTCAATTCAAAAATACTTTACTTATCCCAATGGGAAATCAAATGTTGATGAAACTCATTTAATTAAGGAGTTATTATATATGGTGATGGCTGTGGGCAGGAAAGATCTCCTATAGTGGTTCATTTTACAACCAATCTGAAGAAGCCTCTGACTGAAGAGACTCTGTTTTCCAATGACAATCTCATGAAGAGGATGTTCACGATTGAATGTGAACAAGACAAAGGAGATGATTGTAGATTTCAGGAGAAACATGGTCAGGTCAAAACCTATTTCCATCATGGGAGAAGAAGTGGAGGTGGTTGAGGAATATAAATACCTTGGTGTTCATCTAGACAACAGACTGGACTGGAGACTCAACAGTGAAGCCATCTACAGGAAGGCACAGAGCAGACTGTACTTCTTGAGGAAGCTAAGATCCTTCAAGGTTTGCAGCAAGATGTTGCAGATCTTCTATAAGTCTGTTGTTGAGAGCATCATCTCCTCTGCCATCATCTGTTGGGGCAGCAGGATCAGAGCCAGGGACCTAAAAAGGCTCAATAGCCTGATAAAGAAGGCTGGTTCTATTCTGGGGACGACTGTGGAACCTCTGGAGTTGATGATGCAAAGAAGGATTTTGTATAAAATCAAGAAAATTATGGACAACCCTAGACATCCTCTTCATGAGACTGTCATTGGAGTCTCTTCAGTCAGAGGCTTCTTCAGTTTGGCTGTAAAACGGACCGCTACAGGAGAGCTTTCCTGCCCACAGCCATCACCTATAACTCCTTGACTAAATGAGTTACATCAACATTTAATTTCCCTTTGGGATCAATAAAGTATTTTTGAATTTGAATTTTGAATTTGAATCAAATATAATTTCTTATATTTCATTAAACCCAACTGTCCATATGGCATTAGATACAAAGTGTAAAAAAAAAATAGGTGTAGTACAAAGTTTTCAAACAGACAATATAAATTTTAAATGATACATGAACTTAAGCATTTTTAACCTTAATTGCTGTAATTCCCAAAAATACTTAATATCAAGAAAAATTAATTAATACACAATGGTTTCATATCCATACATGGATATGAAATGATTTGTTTATAGGTGTGAAAGAGAATTAGGAAGAGACAAAATGATAATGTGGAGGTGTGGAATGGGGGTACAAATAAGTGAAGGGGTGAACAGACATGGAGCCAAGTGTGAACACAGGTTTTGAATAAGGTATTTTTAGCTATCATACATCTTATTTACTTTTTAAAATGCGAGTAATTAAATTGGCATCATTGTGTTAACCTATTATAAGATTTATTCGCTTAATTATTAAGTTAATTCAGTAGCATTTTAAAAGCTTCTTTCCAGATTGTTTTATTCTAATTCATTGCTGTAGCTTATTTTGTTCTCATGGGGAAAAAAATAATTTATGCATTAAATACACTCGTAACTTTTTAAAAATAAACACAATAATATAATCTGGTGTACGCTTACAAAAGAAGTCAGTTCATATCTAGAATATGTGTGTATATATAGAAAATATCTATAAACATCTAGAAAAATGGAAATCAGTTACATGTGTAACTTTATACATGTATACGTACATTTGTACATGTTATCTAAAATACAAAGTCTCGTAATTGACAAAAGACAGAGGTTAGAAAGTTGACATTACCTTATCTGCCTTCTTCAGATGCTGGGTTGAGTTAAAAAGAGCTGAAGTTACATTCAGTTTAGTTTAGTTGTGTCCATTCAAGCCTTTGATGACTTTTACCATCTCTTCACTAACAAACCCACCTACCTTCACCTCTGATTGGCACAATTCTTAAATATCTTTGTCCAGTAGCCTTCGCCTTTGACCACAAGAAATAAACTGTATTTTCATCACAGTTGTTGACAAAATGATGTGTGCAAGACAGCTCCAGTAGGGAATAAAACCTGCTCTGTATTGGTTTAAAACGGAACAAACAATTTAGCTGTCAAATACTGGAAAATTCGCTGTTTTAACAGACATGTTCTCTGCAGTTCTGACACAACTGCCAAATCTCTACATGATTGCACAAAACACACAAGTAACATCCATCTCCTGTTTTCATTTTCATCACTAGAATATCTCCAGTTAGGAGGTCATGGTTTGCAGCAAAGTACTCGCTCTGCAGCAGCAGGCCTTCAGTAACAGGCTCTGCCTGTATTTTTACACTACAAGCAAACTAAAACATATTACCACTGGCATGTGCACAGGACTGTGTGGATGTTGGTTACGTGTATGTGTGCTCTTCGACTTCCTCTGATTGCAGGCTGTGACTGGCAAGTGTGTTTCCTCTCATGTATTGCTTGTCAAGGCCAGTCAAGAGGAACCTAAAGGAATCCAGGACCAGTTGAGCATCTTGGCCTAAATGAGTTGTAATTTTCCTATTAACCTAAAAGTTGCAGTTTGTGATATATAAAAACTCATAATTCAAAAATTGTACACAGATCCAGCCTCTGGATCTGTGGTGTGGGATTGGTGGGGTGCTCGGTCTTTGGTTTGCTTGGCTGGCCTTCCTCTGTTGATTCTTTTTGCTGCTCTGGCCTCTGGCCTGGGGCCAGCCTGCAGTTGCTTTCGGGCGGGTGGGACGGTGGGGTGCACCTTGTGGTGGCTGGCGGGTTATACTTGGCCTGGACCAGTGGGTAGGCTTGGAGGGGGGTTCCTGGCTGGTGCAGGCTCATGTGTTGTTTCATGGGCAGCCTAGCGTTGCTGGCGTGGACCGGGCAGCTTGGCAGGCTCCCTGGTTTCCTGCGCTGCTTGTCGCACCATTGGGGGGGGTGTCGGCCCTGCTGATTGGGGGTGCCGCGGAGGGTTGTAGAGTGTGCTGTGGAGGGGTTGCATCCTTTTGCTGAGGTTTTGGTTGATTTGGTGGCGATGGGGCTGGGCTTGCTAATGATTGTCCATGGGCTGAAGTTGCAGGGATGGTGACGAGGGTTTGTTTGTATGGTTGAGGGGGCACAGTGGGGGCTGTTGACCCTGAGTGCAGGCCTCCTGTCGGGGATGCTTGGCAGGGGAATTGATCCTGTCCTGGTGTTGGGTCGGGGGGTGGGTTCAGTGTGGTTGCATGGCTCAGTGGTGTCTGCTTGTTTGCATTTGCGTATGGGGCTAGGGTGGGGTGGGGTGGTGCACGGCTGTTGCCTTGTTGTTGTGGCATGCTGTGTGGTGGGGGGTGGGATGCAGCAGGGGCACCTGAGTTGGGGGCGGTATTCTGGGCTCGTGCTGTGGGGGGTGTATTCTGATTGGCTTTTTGGGGCTGGGGACTCCTGCCCTAAACCTTTCCTCCATCTTTCTCTCTTTCCTTTTCCCTTTTTTTCGTTTTTGTGTCCATTACATTTTAAATAAACCCAAAGTAATTTTTAATAAAGTTTTATATATATATATATATATATATATATATATATATATATATATATATATATATATATATATATATATATATATATACCAAGGGGAACATCATGGCGAAAGCTGTAAAGCTCCGCTTGTGAAAGCAAATCTGTTGTGTCTTACCTTGATATTCAGATGACAATTCTGAGTGCCACACAGCCAGACAGGACACGTTTAAAAAAAAAAAAAAAAAAACAACAACAAAATTCTAATATAGTTAAGAAAATGTTTTGATCCCGATGCTTACCTTAATCATCTCGAGATAGAAACTGGAGCCATTTGCCCCATACAATCTCCGGTTGGCATTTCCAAGCAGCAGCACAAACACCAGCTTTTTTTGGCCGAATCTCTCCTCTTCATCCATTTCATCCTCCTCATTTTCATTTTCCTTTGTCATTTCTGCATTTCCTTCCGTTTTTACATACTCTGGTTAAAACTGAAAGGTATGTACACTACTTTTCGTGCAAAAATTACTCTTCTGGCTGGACGGAGCTAGTGCTGTAGCACCTAGTCATCTACCCAGGATGCATTGCAGCGTACACAAAATAGCGAAATTTGTAGAACAGTATTTTATTCAAATGCATAAAAACTGAACAGAGTACAGTATTTTTGCAATATTGTTTTTACATCTAAAATATATGTTTTTCAAATAAAGTCTATTGTCAAAACTAGTCGTGGATCCTTCTAAGAAGAAGTGGATTCCATGAGACAGATCCGAGATTGTTTTCACTCCAGGAGAAGTAATCAGGCCTTGCCTAGATTGTTCCCTTTTTTTGATGACCTGTGCTCACCTTTACTTTCTTTTTCTTTCTTTCTATATATGTACAGGTGTCCAAAAATCAGAGCTTTATATGCTGTTACATCGCCATATTATATAGATACATTGTGACCCAGTTAAAAATACACTTCATTGAAAATTCTGTTTTCATCTGCTGGAAGTTAATTGTCATGAAAGTGATTATAAAACAACCCAGGGGCTCTATGTCA
Source organism: Anableps anableps (assembly GCA_014839685.1). Lineage (NCBI taxonomy): Eukaryota > Metazoa > Chordata > Actinopteri > Cyprinodontiformes > Anablepidae > Anableps > Anableps anableps. Next base: position 33,667,757 of record CM026076.1, read on the forward strand.
GTGTATTCACATTAGTGGGCACTAAAATACACATAAAGAAACACCATTGATCAGCAAATGTTTGTATATGTCAGTGTGTCTTGTGTATCCAAGGAGTTCTGTGTGTCTGTATGATCCGTGTTTTGTATGTTTGTGTGTACAGAGTAGTTGTTGCTTGAGCAAGCCATTACGCAAGCAACGGCTCCCATGATACAATTTTTAATCAACCGGCCCCATCATTGTTGTGGAAATGATTAAAAAAATACCAAGAGAGCGAGTGCAAAAAAAACACAAAGAAATGACAAAGAAAATACAGAGCAGCAATGAGAGCTAGAAGGATGGGAGGAAGAAAGACTGATAATTACACAGCTTTCTCAACAGATGTCAACTACGCTCAATCTGATGAGGAGAAAACACCCATTACTGCACTCTAAAATGGATGTGTGCCATTTCATTCTGCATTCTGTATGTATTAACAAAGATGTGTTTTAGGAGTTTGGCTATATAAGCATGAAACATCTCTCTATGTGTGCAAGATGACTTGTTCAAATGAGTGTGTGTGTGTGTTTTAGCATTTCTCATCTTATAAGGCTCCTTTTTCCAACAAATACTATGTTGTGAGGACCCACTGCTCCTTATAGGGCCCAAAGCCCAGGCTCCATAAGAACAAGTGCTGTTTTTTTGGTTAGAGGTAAGGTTTAGGACTGAGGTGTGAATTGAGTTTAGGTTAGGTTTAGGGTTAGGGTTAGGCATGTACTAATAACATTTAGGTTTGGTGTGATTTAGGCTACAGAATTGAATGAAACAAGAGTGGAAGTCAATGCAAAGTCCTTGTGAAGATAGAAAGGCATACTATGCACGTGTCCTAAAACTCTGGTAATGGCTTCAGCAGTGCGCTCTAGCTAGCGCCACAACCATTTTCTCAATGAATGATGTTGGTGTCAAACTTGAAAGTGGGACATAACATGGCTTTACGGTGTGTTGGAGTAATGTGGATATTTGTGTGTACTGGGATGTGGTAGTATTCTAAAGGTTATTTACTGTAACAAGAAGCCACATGTAGACAGTTTCAGGGAGAATATGTCAATGAAAAACAACCAGCTTTTGTTGTCTAAAAATAGTATAACCATGTATGGTACAATCAGGGTCAGAGGAGCTAAATGATTCTAAAAAAATGAATGCTTGTGTGTATGTGTGTGTGTTTGTGTTTGTACTTGTCTAGGTATCCTATTTAGGACCATTTCTGGCATATTTACTAACCTTCTGAAGACCAATAGGCCTTATAGGGACCAAAGCCTGGTCCTAATATGGCCACCTTCCTTATTTAGGGTTAGGGGTCAAGTTTAGAGGCATGATGTGAGTTAAGTTTTGGTTAAGGTTAGGGTTAGGAATAGAGTAGTAATGGGTAGGGAAAATATCTAGGTTAGGCATAAATACAGTAACTAAAATGAATGGAAGTCAATACAAAGTGCTAGTGTGGATAGAAATACAACCTTGTGTGTGTGTCTTCACAACTATAACTACACACATCAACCCATTTAGCTTATAACAGCAGGGAGACTTTGCGTCAGGAAAATGATGCCTTGAGGCTAAAACTGTCCCACTCTCCTTCAGCTATGCATGCTGATATTTTTCTTAGAGGGAAACACACACACAAATATACACACAAAGACTGTTGATTCTACTAAGCTTCCATGCTTTATGACATTTTTTTGGCGTTAGAGTAGATGTACAGGTGTTATATTTTTGATTAAGATGACACAAGTAAAGCTGTATATCATTTCAGACAGACTTTAAATCTATTAAACGTTTACTTGTATAGGTTACAATGTGAGTACATTTCAAATTATGCTCCAGTTATGGAATTCCATCATGAAATAAAAATGGCTCATTAACCATCATTACTTTTGCAGATCAACCATTTATTCAGAACAAAATTTAATGACCCCAGTCTTCAGAGCTAACAACCTTTATTAGCTTTAATACAACCTTCACTTATATAGTATGATGCTATTCAGGCAAGGAATACTCCTTGTTCTCTGGTGTATTTGGGTGCATTCACACCAGCCCTATTTAGTCTGCTTTAATCAAGCTCTAGTTCATTGCAGACATCTTTCCCTTGTTTGAGGTGTGTTCCTCAAGTTAGAACTCCATCTGACTGCATAAAAGGCTTCAGAATCCACTGTGGAATCTGCTTCAGTCACTCTTTCAACATATTGTTTACTGACGTGAACAAATCTTTCCAAAACTCTTTTTGTCGACCCTCATTGATTGGTTGTGACAGAAGGAGCAAATGTTAGTGAGGCTATCATCTAGCTGAATTAAGATTGGTTAAGAGTTTCAGTTGCTTAAAGAAGGATTTAGCAATGGCTGACAGGAGGAGACACTGGAGTTTCACAGAACGCCAACAATGCTGCTCAGGTTGGTGGGAATTGGATCCTGATGGTCTGGTGAGGCTCTGTGGTTTCTGTGAAGGTGTGAGACAGGCAAGTGAGAAGCCCAAATAGTGATCCAGAAGAAGAAGCTCCTAAAAGAAATGTGGTGCTCCAGATGAGTATTGAAAACCTGGAAGTAGCTCAAAGAGAACCAATACATGAGACTAGACTGTATATTTACCACATCTTGTGGACAAACTGAAAGCTATTGAGTATTCCTCTCATATCTTTTATGCCTGTTGAGCTGATGAGCAACAGGAGTAGAAACAGATTCTGCAGCTGTAGAGCTGAAAATGAAGCAGGAAATAAAAGAGCACCCAGCCACCCAAAACCATGACCCAAAACCAAAAGCAGAAAATTAAATGAATGAAGCAAACTGGCCATAATTGCTAAAAAACCTTAACAAAGTACAGACCCTCAACCAAATGCTCGTAATGGGCCCTAATTTGAATGAATAAACAATTTACTGTAGTTTTTCATATTTTACATTGTCCAAAATGTTCCACTTTGGAACTTTAAAGCAGACTCATTGTGGGAGTCTCAAGACGACAGAACAAGTATGGTCATTCGTTTCCTAAATTTAAGGTTTCATGGCAGTTTGAGATGGGATCAGATAATATCAAAGAACATCAGCCTCAAAGGTAACCTAATTTATCAGTACACGCATTAAGAAGGAATGAAAACTCTTCTATTCCTCCCCATCCACAGAAAGAACCCAGTAGCAAACAGCAGTCTATATTTCTTAGTGCGATATACTTTTTTCCTTCCTTCTAGTAAAGCAGCCTTTGCCTGTTCCAGCCAAGGTGTATTTCATATATTGACACATTTGAAGTGAACTGAGCGACACAAACAAGCTACATTTTCCATTTCTTGGCTTTTGTTCTTTCTCTCTTTTAACCTTTTTTTTCTCAGTTTCCTTCAAAGTCTGAATTCTGAAACTGCAGGCAGGCGAACAGTCGAGCAGTCATCGTGCCTTCTTTGTGATACCCTGGATATATATTTTCTGTGTAAATAGTAAATAAGGATTTTTCTTTGCAGTGAATTTTACTATTACTGTTCAACAGAATGTCATGATGGACAGCGAAGGAAGCATGAAATTATATGCCCATGAGTTTGTTTGACAATGGTCCAATTATTTTTCTGTTTGTTCATATTGTTTCGCTGGGTGCTGGAGATATTGTGGATGTTAAGGGTCGCTGGGAGGAATTCATAGCCTTCAGACAAAAAATTTTTAATATTCACAATCCACTATTTTAGCAGACTTTCTTTACTACTTTCATTCCAGCATAACTTAAATAGAAAAATTTAGCAGAAAAAAAAATCTATGCCCCCCCCATTATCCCCCCACCATCAGACAGATATACAGTTGAAACCAGAAGTTTACATACGTCAAATAAAATGGCACATATGCTTTTCATCTCATTGTCTGAAGTTAAATCAGACAAAATTTCTTTTGTTTAAGGTCAGATAGAATCAACAAAATTATTTCTATTTACTAAATGCCACAATAATGAGAGAAAGAATATGTCAGAGTGCTGTGCCCTCATCAAAGAGTCCCCTTTTACTTAACTGGACAAACCACAAACTGTGGTCAATGTCATATGGCATTATTTTCCACCGCTGATTAACCCTGATGGCATGAAGATAGCGTAAAACAAACAATTACTGTGATCAACCACATCAAAGTACATATTAATGACACATCTTAGCATAATATACTACTATAACTTATGTAACATGTGTGGCTACCGATATAGTCAACAAGCTCTTAGCCAATCCCATGGTGAGCAACAAACTGAGCGTGAAACATCCACTCATTATAAACCCTAATGAACTTATAAACGCACCATAAACACTGTACTCTCAGACAATGATTCAATAACTGATTCCCCAATAAGGATGGATGAAGATTCTCTGACTGCTCAGTACCAGAAAGTGCTCACAGAAGCCAGTAAAACAAGATGGCAACCTACAAGAGTCGAAGGCCAAAACATGTGGCTCATTCCAAAATAATGCCATCTAGTGGCTCCAAAATTAACTACAAATCTCTGTTTTCCTTAGGTCAACCACAGATATTTATTTAATGATTTCACTGACATGTTTTCTCTCTCCTCTCAGCTCCTCTTGGCGGCGACAGTGATGGGGAAAACCAAGGAACGGTTAGCCGCTCAGCTAGCGGCTGGATTAGCGTCAGCTCAGCTGGAACATGTTAACTGTAACTGGTGGGGTGTCCTCGGCCTGGTGCAGGGCAGTGGCAGGGCAACGTGTTGGACCGTGGTTTCTCCTCTTGGAGCAAGCATGGGGCTTAGGGGGCAGCAGTGTCGGTTCAGTAATGGAATCAGATACACGTCTCTTTTTTAGGAATCTATAATTCAAACATTCCTTCTGCAAATTATCAAATAAGACAGGGTCCAGTGGTTATTTCTTCAGCTGGAATACAGTCACTGGTTGCACATTTACTGTAGGCTTTATGTACTTTGGAGTTTCAGAAGAGGACGACTTCTGTCAGGAGAGAGCTTTTGCCTCTTTTCACACAGCAGGCAAATATGACCCAGATCCGGGTTTGTTTTTGTTTTTTTTGCCCATATGCGACCTTTATCTGCCTTTTTCATGGCAGTCTGTATGGCCCTATTCCGATCTTTTCACCCCCCCAAAAAAATCCAATCTGTGCACTTCCATATGTGCTACTAATTAGAGATACAAATCTGATAGTTTTCACAACGACTGCAATCTGAGCGGTCATGTCGCATTTTATCTGACTTTTATGTCACTGATGTGAGACATGCGTCACAATTCTGCACCAAAAAAAGCCAGACGCAGTAATCTGGATGTAAACAATGGCTGAAAATTATGATTATGAACTTATCAAAAGAAGTCTGTGTCACTGAAGCGCATCAGATCACAATCCCAAAACTCCTGGTCTGACGACACATCCAGACAGATTTCTCTATAGAAGCTGCAGACAACACTCCACAAAAACCTGTTGCTATTAGTTGCACTTTCTTTTCTATTATCTTCCTTCATTTTGTTATGATTTTGTGACGATACTGTTGGCTCCCATTGCTCAATTAACTTTAAAATTAATCTATAAATGGTACTATCCATTATTACTTCCGCAAACACTGTGCTGCTATGTGACGTAAACTGTTTACACAAGTTTGATTGCAGTCACATTTAATTAGTAGTATGAACGACCATGCAAAAAAAAAAAAAAAATCGCATTTCAGCAAAAAATCCAAATTGAGCATCAAGACCTGCTGTGTGAACGTAACCTGTTTTAGTATGTCACATATTCACAAAGTGAAACTCCTCCTCTTCCTCCGAAGCTGAAAGTAGGTTAATGTGGGCTTGGTAGTTCTTATACAAGTATCTTTGTTCCCTGTTGATCAGTCCTTCATGGCAGCAGGCACAACTGGAACAAAATAATATCCCAGATTTCCTGGACCTGTCACCAATGTAACACCTGTAACAACTGGTTATTACAAGATTTAAGTTAGTCTTATTTCATAATGTACAGGGTAACTCAGTTATTCGCCATATTTTATTTCCTTTTCTGTCATTGCGTTTCAGACTTATTTTGTAATTATTGCTGTCAAAATGGAACCAAATTTTGTCCCACAGTGACATTAGAAAATAATCCAGCTGTTCTGGCTTGGACCCAGAATCATTAAATGTTTTCACATTCGCTGCTGTAATGCCGGAACAAACATCACATTTTCTGCAGGGCACTGATAACTTGTAAGTCAATTAAGAAGCCCATCGTGTCGGGAGCTTGCTCCTATTTGCAGGAGGCGGAACAGCTGAGCAGCGAGAGCGGCCTCTCTGTCAACAAAAGGTCAGCAACTCGAGCGCCGTAACAGCCACGTATCCTGCCTCTGATTAAAAGGGCAAGGATCTTGCTAAAGTGCAATGTCAGCCAAATTTGTTTAGTATTGAATTATGTAAACTGAAATTACCTGTCAGAATGCTCACGTACAAGCATATTATTTTCATGGTGAATGGTATGTTACTGAGGTGAAATTACAAAACCGATGGGTAAGGTGAAACACAAGTTTTATTAGCAGTTTTATGCTAATTTTCACATGTAAATAAACAACAAATTCAACTTGTTATTGAGTGAATATGAACTAAAATGACACAGATTTTCCCTGTGTTCAGCTGATGGATACAGCCTGAAGTAGGTACACACACACACACACACACACACACACACACACACACACACACACACACACACACACACACACTTAAAAATCATTTACAGTGTGGTGAGCCTTGTTGAGTTGAACTTAATGGGTCCTCTCAAAGTTCAGCCAGAAACTGGTGTTTTGCTTTGTTTTTTCAGGTCAGGGGATGATGTGTTGCTTTTTGAGATCTTTCAACATTCTTTATGTTGTCATAAAGGTTTTGTTGAAGTAATTTCTTGATTAAACAGGGGTCTTTTCCTGTTTCAGAACAACATCTCCCAGGTGCAGCCTTGGGTGAAACACCTCAAAGGGGATCCAGAATACACACCTCAGACAGTGGGATAGTAGAAGCTCCAACATGGCTATGTTAAGTCTGCACCCAGGAAATGTCGTTCTAAAACAGGAAAAAAAGGAAAAGAGCCCAGATTACACTGTGGAAAATATGCGCATTCCGTAAATCAACCACCTCAGTCTGAGAGGACATGTCGTTTTCTTGTCAAAAATGTCTGACTTTGTAATCTCAAAACGTGAGGTTTTTCCTTACAAATTTCTGACTTTACAATGTCAGAGAATATTCTGATTTTAACGTCTTAAATTTATGTCTTTAATCGTGGAAATTTATTATTTTTTTTCTCAAATTTTTTTTTCTTGAAAATATGTAACATTAATCTCAAAATTTCATAGTTTTTTTTGGCAGAAATTTTCTGCTCCATGGACACATTTTTTCTTTTATCAACAATAGCCCTAATACTTCATATTTTACCAGGGGTATGTAGACTTTTGGGAGTTGGCTACTGACACTTTTATAACAAAAACAGCAAACATGTTGAAAAAAAAATCATATGAGCAAAATTATCAATATCTAAAAAGAGTAGAAACTTTTATGGTATTCAGTGTTTCTACTTAGCTAACTTGCATAATCACCAAATAGGTATTAGGTCTGTTTTTTTAATAGAATAAATAAACAGAACCATGTTTCATATCCACCTTATTCCTGGGAGGGTTACTGTAGAAATGATTATCGGTCTTACTTCCGGTGAACTCCTGAAGAGCAGTAAGGCATTGGCTAATAGGTGGTTTACTAGCTAATTTACTAACTTATGTTCATTATAGATGTTACTATACTCTTTTCTGACCAATATTTGATCATTTTTAAACAAAAATAGTGTTAACTAAAATGACCCTGAGCTCAGATGTTGCGCCGCTCGTGGCTGTACTAACAATCGGAGCAAGCTGAATTTGTAGCTGCATCAAGAGTGTGTTGAAGACTCTCCCGAAATGAACCATGTTCCTGTGATAAGCAGTTGTTTTCATTGCCTACTGACAGGTGACGAAACAAAAAAATGTAGCTGAAAAATCTAAACTTGAAAGGATCACCTAAAACGCTGTACATATATTTGTTTCATTTTGTGGACAAAAAGCCAATTATTATTACTTATAGACAGGCTTGACCAGACTGAGGAGCTGTGTTCTGCACTAAAGCCATCCTGCAATGCCCAGACACAGTGGTCATCATGCCCAGGGATGGAGGACCACACCAATTCAAGAGGGACCATGATCACATGTGGAATGAGTGCACCATCCCCAGCTTTGCCAAACTCTGTTGCAGACAGTATTTTGCAGATTGATGCTGATTCCCCCTTGTATACGAGGATTCCACTCATCGAGTTTCATACACTTGTCCAGCCATTTGCTCCTGCTTCCTCAACAAATGCCTGCTATGGACCAAACTCTAGTTACTTTGATGAAGCTAAGACAGAACTTTGTCATGACTGATTTAACATGTTGGTGCAGGTTTAGTGAATTTAAGAGCCAAACTAATTTCAGGTGAAAAGTGAGAAGACATTTAATGTTGCACGAACATATTTCTTTGATTACATTTCCTTAAACATGTTCAGGTGTACTTGCAATAACTGTAATACAGCTCTTAACAGGTATTGAGCTGCATAGTTTTTAAAGGAGGCCAGTGTTTGATTTATTAAAAAATTTAAAAATAGATGCAACTTTATTATAGCAAATAAAGCATTTTTTAAAAAAGTATTTTTGTGTTAAAAGGATTCATGTGTTCATACTGTCAGTTATATACCATAGTTGCATATGTATATTCTTATAAAGGTGATTTACAAATCTGGGATTAATAAAGTACCTTTTTTCTTATCTTGCATGTCCGAATGTCAGAAGCATTTTTTAATTGTTTATGTTTCTGTGCTCTGAGCAGTTATCGAGTGTACGACACATAAAACCTTTTTATTTCAGGGATCTTCAACTCCAGAACTCGAGGTCCTGTGTCCTGCAACCTTTATTTGTCTCTACTTCAACACAGCTGAGTCAAATAATGCAATCAAAATTATTCTTAAAACTACAAAAACAATGTACCTTCTATGGTATTGCAGCAGAGTGGCAGCATGATCTGCTTTGCTTTGCAATGCATGAACACCCTGCTCTTCACGTGTCACCTGATGCTGAAACCAAAACAAAGGCTCAGTAATGTGAAGCTTTAAGGCTTTGGCTGGGCTCTATGTCTGATTTAATGTAGATAAAATTGTGCCCCATCTCTTTTAACAAAACGCAGCCAACCTTATTACTATGAGGATACTGATAAGCTTCAGAGCTTTTCAGATTGCTCATCGCTTCACCGTCTGAAGCAACCGAGTCAATGAAGTAGATAAATATGCTTGTTTAGGCTATCTGTGGTCAATTCCTCCAAACTTTTAATAGCTGTAAGTAGCGGCAAGACAGTATAGCCACATCTGAGCAGTGGTTGTTGGTGTTCCTACATATTTATAGCCAAAAAGCCATGACAAAAGAGGATTAGCATGTTGCTAGCACGTAATCAAAAGTCGGTTCCGGTTAGCGACAGAAGTCACACCCATGATTCACGCAAAGCCTCATGGGGGCTAGGAATAAGGTGGATAGAATAGGTTGGGATCTTTAGTTGGGGTTTTTTCTGAATAATCGGATAGTTTTACACAGAGTTTTATTCTTTAGATTATCATTCAGAGTTCTTGACTGTTTTATCTTTTAGCTCAGCTTTTTATTCATTATACCAGACAAGCTCTCAAATTAACGTTGAGTTGTAGAGTTTAAGCATAAAGCTCATGTGATGGTTTGGAAAAAGCAGCATCTCCATTGCAAAATAAAAATTCTAGACATTTTTTTTTAAAATCCATGTTGTTAATATGGCCATGCTGTGAAACAACATAGCATCTCTTATCTCTGGTGGCCACTGACTGCTGTGACTCAATGTCTTTGAAAGTTTGCCTCTCCAAAGCTTAGGTCATCAGCACACTTCCCTTCCAGCTGCATCCTGAGCTTCTCTTTCTCTTGCCTCCTTCCCTCCTTCCATCCATCCATCTTTTTCCAGCTGTATTCTTTGTATGACCTTGCTTCTGTGAACAACCTGATCGCGTTTTACCCTGACCTCCCTGTTGCATACAGATGTCTCATTTTCACATGTAAGAGGGAAAAAAATGGACACAGATATATGCATAATGTCACATCAACATTCATGTTTATTGTGCTGGGCTCTGTCCACTGTGTTGCACACATTCAGATCTACACAATCTACAATCTGTTTGTGTTTCGTACTGCATAGCTCTCAGAGTAAATTGAAAATACAGTGGGGACACTTCTGTATTTATGTAGGGAGACTTAAGTATTTCAGTCAGTTGTCAGAACTCAGAAATTCCAACTTCTGAGTCAGAAAAACCAGCTGGAATGCCCCCTGAAGTCAGACTTTCCACTCGAAAAGTCAGAAAGTTTTTCAAATGACAACTTTGAGATCCAACATGGCAGCTTCCTGCACTTCCTCCACTGCCACTGCTAAAACTACAGGCTGGGCAGAATATTGTTATTATCGTTCTGTTCACTGATTGGCCCAGTTGAAATTCTACAGGAGGAATCTAAGTCAATGAGAGAAAGCCCAGATTGAGCTTTAAGCAGGATTTGAACTGAGCGGAATAGCGCAGGAAGGCACAAATCTTACCGCAAGAAAACATTTGTTTTCCAAAATTTCTCACTGTACTTAGTTGATGATTTAACATTATGATAAACAGAAATATGCAGCTACACCAACATACTGGGACATTACACATTCTGTGTTCGGTCTTTTTGGTTCTGTAAGGACATACTATGTGCGGATGCAAAAAAAGTCTGTTTTAGTAATACAACTTCTTAAAGCAGTAAGGTCCATTTATGCTTGGTGGACAGATATTTCCTGTTGACAGTTTGCAAAGATTTAACACAGAAGGAAAAAATGTAACTGAACAGTAATTTATGTCGTGTTTTAATATTTCAGAAGTATTTAATGTCAGAAACTACCTAAAATGTAACTAAATGTTTACAAATATTTTAAGGCAAATTGTGAATTGTGTTATTAGAGTTTAAACAATGGCAAATACCAAAAAACACGTCTTAGAGGACCTCGTCCCAAAGCCACAGAGATGTCATGAATGGCATTAACTCCGAATCAAAGTTGTGCCAGTTAACAAGAAGTCTAATAATGAGGCAACCTGTGTGAAACTTTACAACAAAGCAGTAACCCAGCTTCAATCATTAGTGGTCTAACCTGGGGCGATGCCTTTCAACTGGCTCAGAGGTGAATTCTTACACAATCTTCCTTCCAGCGGAATCTGGCAGTCCTCATTATGTTCACAGTTAGGAAAAGGAGCAAAAAATTGGATTAGTTTGTAGATATGTAATCATGATATTTACTTCATATGATGCGCATGTTTAATGTTCTTCAGCTGTGTGCCAGGAAATACTCTGTTGTTCTTGGCTTCTTGTGTTGCTAACTTGTGTATGGCTGGTCTATTGGTTTTACAATAAATGTTCCAACAACTAGCGAACTTACTTCGATGATTACATATGATTCCTTCCTATGGTGCTGCCAATGGATCACGCTTTCTTTTATCATAACAAAAACATTTCCAGTTACAGAAAGTCATTATACCTCATATAAAGAAGAGAGAAGTAATAGGTCAACATTTCTTCCAGTAATGGAAGAAACAGGAATATTGGAGACCTGCTTTTCTTTACAACAGTACCTAGATATGCTGGCAAAAGTATTCATGCATCTAGAACTTTTTCACATTTTGCCACATTTTATCCACAGTATACACTGTTTTGTATTCGGACTTTATAGGCCAGACCATGAGAATGTACTTTACAGCTGTGAAGTTATGGAAGTTGAAAATTATTCATTGTTTTCTATTTTTTATTTTTATTTAAAGAAATGTTAAAAGTGTGACATCCAAATGCAAGCTGATCGATACTTTGCTTTCTAAAGATTTTGCAGTCTCCAACAGTTTCTAACCTTCCAGGATTGCTGAAATACTGGCTGTATACAACTTCCCAAAGTGCAAATTGAGTAATAATTTGTAAACAGACATGTTACATTCTCCTGGCAATATTTGACAAATGAACTATAAAATGTGACAGATCATACTAACAAGTGAAACTTTATGTATACCTAACATAGATAACATTGGTATATTTGAAAAAGACAACTGTCTGTTGGTCCTGTAAGTCACTGTATATTTGATCTGGTCATATAAATTTAAGGTGTGATTAATGAGCACAAGTCTTACTCTGTTTACACTGGTGCAAAACTGAAGGATGGATGGAGTATTGGAGAATGTAAGGCTGCTAATTTGGGATTAGCAATTTGGTTTTGGCATCAGAGGTCAGGGTTTCTCCCAGTGTATTATAAGACTGGCATGCTGCCAGGCTTTACAACCCCTGCCAGGCTAATCATTGTTTGTTTATTTATTTTAAACACCAGTAACAGTGATAGCAAAGACGGGTTAAGATAAGTTTATAGATAACGCACTGAACTAGGGGCGAGGGGGTGTACACCAATCTTGCTGTCCTCATCCCTGCTCATTGATCTCCAGCACTGACACAGTTCCATGTCATGCACCTCCGAATTTTTGTAGCTCGGTTCGGATCACGCGCACCACCTTTCACTCAAAGTGGTCAATTTGGAAGGTGCTCTTAGACGTTAACTTCGTCTGTATATGATCCTTCTATGAAGGGTATCTTTTTGGTGAGTACTGCACCAACATACACGTCAAGTACAAAAATCTCACCACTTTTCAGCTCTTGCACACTCAACACAATTCTCTTAAAGCATGATTACAAAGACTGAACCATGTTTTTATTTATGTTAAGCGCACAGTGAAGATGTAAGCAGATATATTGTTGTGAACAAATAATGTGTACGTTTATCTCACACATGCTCGCACAATACGTGCTCTGGCATGCGCTTGGCTCTGTGTCTGCTTTTGCAATGTGATAAAGTAGAATAGAAATATCCTTTATTGTCCCACATCGGGTAAATTCTGGTGTAACAGCAGCAAAGTGACTGGCAACGAAAGCATGTCAAGTCACACACAGATAAAAATATAAAATATATCAAAACAGAATTAAAAATAACATACTGTACAAGGGCAAAATTACAACATAAAATGCTGTGTGGTTATTAAAAATAGTCCACCTCTATCACCGGGCTTAGTTAGTTTTCTGGGGAAAATCCTGAGATGTTATGGGCAATCGGCTTGGGGCTGAAAGTATCTGGTCTAGGACCAGCTTTTAAAATTATTTTTAATATTACAAAGGACTGTCCAACTGTTCTTGAGTAGTTTCCAAATGTTAAAAAAAGAAATATACTGACTTCAAAATAATGTTGTTTTTTCTCAAAATAAAAGCATCATTTTGGATTCACAAGCAAAATTATCATTAAATTTGTATTACTGAATTCTGATTTTCATTCGAGGTGGTTGTGGACGTCGAAAGGGCCAGAAACCCACTGGTTGCAAGCCAGGTCTGTTCCAATGGGTTTTCTTTCCAGGACTGCCCTGTATCTAGGTCCATCCATCTTCCCATCTACTGTGACCAGCTTTCCTATCTCAGTTCTGCCCCTGCACTGTTTTGCCATAGGTGTGGTGAGTTCAAAGTAACATACAGTGATAGTTTTCTCCCATGTACTGCATGTAGGACAGAAAGTTCAGTCTCAACTGACCAGAGAACCTTCTTTCACATGTGTGTTGTGTTTCCTAGATGGCTTGTGGCAAACTGGGAGCAGCCCTTTCAGGCTTTCTTCTTGCTACCTTTATATGAAGGCCATAATTGTGGAGTGCATTGTAAGGGATTGAAAGGGAGTTGTTTTTGTGATGCAACCTTTGAATCCAACCCCTAGCCAATCGGTGACCGACAGTCTTCTGATGTCACGTTTGGAAAACCAGGGAAGTAGGTGCTAAAAAAAAGGTTGGGCAGGTACAGCTTAGCCGTTACTAGTGGTTTGCAGTTGTCCTATAGATACAGTTGTACCTCGCCTGGACATTGCCTTCCTACGCAATTCCACTCGATTCTAATTTCCCTTCCCTTCACAGACTGTCAATGGGACAGTCTAGGCTTTGTCCCATTGACTTGGATTCTTCTGGTAGAATTTCAACCAGGCCAATCAGTGAACAGAAGTTATGAACGATAATGTCGATTTTCTGCACTGATTTAGAAGTGTAGTTTGCCTATAGCTTAAACAATGGCAGTGGAGGAAGTGAACAAAACCGTTCAGTCCATGTTAGCCATGCTCCTAAATATTGAATTAACATTAACAGCCGCTTGGATCAGCTCGGCACGTCTCTCTTCGCAGTGAAGGATGGTTGTTTACAGTGCAGGCAATTTCTGGTAAGCATCATAGCGTCAAATTGGCACATTATATACGTTACATAAACAAACATTACCGATTGGATAAAATTTAAAACTTAAACAGAGTCCATGCCTCTAGGAAGCAATCGTTTCTCAATAGCCAAATCGCCAGACCCTGTGGACAGTGCAAAGCATAGAACCAGGGGCTGGTTTTTACCAGGCTAAGTTTTACCAAACTTCTCCACAACTTTATTCCTGATTTATGTGATTGTTTTGAAAAGATACCATGTTTTAGAACTGTGTTTTTCAGAACAAATATAATGAAATCTTCATGTAGCTATGACATCCCGCTGACTCAATCAGAAACCAGCTAGTTTAATATATTTTCAGGAGTGTTGTGTTTACACATGCCAGTCTCCTGACAGTGGGTGAGGGCCAAAGGTTCAAACTCTGGTTATGAGTTATTGATTTCTGAAAAACCACCTTCACCTCACATGACTTAACTGCCACCGGGTCGATGCACTGTCATCCTGACCCTCATAGTAATGTGTTGCTGATGCCCTTTTAGCACAGAGCTTGTTTTAGTGTTGAACACTAATTCTTCATCCTACCTAAATGTTGTATTCAGGTTGCTCACCTCATTCTGGGTCAGTCTTTTCTGCTAGAGTCTTGCATAGTATATTATTATTATTATTATTATTATTATTATTATTATTATTATTATTATTATTATTATTATTATTATTGTTGTTGTTGTTATTAATGTTGTTGTTGTTGTTGTTGTTGTTGTTATTGTTGTTTTTGTTAATTTTGTTTTTTAAAAATCGTTTTTTACCCTTTAAGGACTTTTTGTGAGAAACTTTATATCTGTTGCTGCTGGTACACCTGAATTTCCCCTTTTGTGGGACAATAAAGGCTTGTTCTAGTCTATTCTTCGATCAATGTTTTTGATTTGTTTCCTTGAGGCTGATGTCCTTTAAGATGATGTTGGATCTTAATAACTATAAACAGTGCAGCTCAGGTTTTAAAAACAGTTAATATTAATATTTGAAAAATAAAATACAGCTATCTATTAACCTTTAAAAATAATTGATATCTGTCTTTGTAACACTAATGTTAATGTAATGGTTCTGGGGTGTCTGGTGCATCTCTGTGTTTTTTTCCCCCATTAACTGCAGTTTCACCTCTTGACCGCTGGAGGGCAGGGTCGAGCAAGGTTGTACCTGGCACACCTGCTGCCAATTAAGCACATCAAGCCTGCAAAATATTGTACCATGGCATAACTGTGCTTGATTGGCCAGTAAACTAGCCTGACCTGAACCCCATAGAGAAAAGGGGGCTGAATACCACACACCACACTTTTCAGTTTTTTATTTGAAAAGAATGTTTTGAATCATGTATGATATTCTTTCTATTTCACAATCGTAAACCACTTTGTGTTGGTCTTTCACTTAAAATTCCAATGAAATATATCTATGTTTGTGGTTGTATTGTGACAAAATACAATACATACAAGGGGTATGAATATTTTTACAAGACACTATATGGAGTACTGTTAAGAAGAAGATGAGAGACACTAGACACAACAATGCAGATGACAGGAGGGCCACTGCCAAAGCAACCTGAGTTTCCATTACTCCTGAGTAGAACCACAGGTTGTCCACCTCCATGCGACGGCACATTGATGCAGTAATTCATGCGAAAGAAGCCTCAACCAGGTATTGAGAGCAGAGAAATTATCATACTTTTCAGAAGACTGAAATTTCAGGGGGTTTTTCTTGAGCCTATGTAATATACAAATTTTCTGAGATATTGATTTTTAGGTTTTCAATATCTATAAGCCATAATCATCAAAATGACATGAAGTAAAGAGTTGAAATATTTCAGTCTATATGTATAATAATCTAATACAGGAGTTTCAGTTTCTGAAATGAGTGACAAAAAACTTTTTCATAATATTCACACTTTCTGAGATGTAACTGTAAATAGTGATGTATTACTGTCAATCTTTTTACTGTTGCAAGGAATCACCTGCATGTTTTTTGACATTACATTCCTCAGGCCAAATCTGCATTAACACAAATATCTGCCAATACAGAGATTCTCTTTTGTTTTCACCTCCCATCTGCATGCAAACTGAGCTGTTAGTGATGAGTTGTGAAAACACTTTCCAAACAGAAGATTATTAAATACTATGTATTTTATGTATCCCTGTCAGAGATGTTTACAAGTCATTTTCTCCAAGTCAAGTCTCAGTTCTGACGACTGAAATAAACATTTTCTCATCAATTCATCAACATCTAGGTCAACCCTAAGGTTGCTTCTCTGTAGGGTAGAATTACAAACCTATACTGTTTGTCCTAATGCATAAATTACCACATGAAGTTACAGATTACAGCTTTAAATGTTCTGAGTTATTACAGTTTGAGCCATACAAAACCTTCCCCTTCTCTCATTGGCAGTAGTTGGTTGGATCTATCTATCTATCTATCTATCTATCTATCTATCTATCTATCTATCTATCTATCTATCTCCCACATACTCAGGCGTACTGCGCGCATTCTGTGAACCGTGCAGACTCCGCACTCTGTCTGCGGATGGTTGAGGTTTCATACTGGAACGCACCAATTGCCAACATTTCTCCTGACAAATTCCTCCATTACCCGCAGTCCGGATGGATACTAGCAGGTTTAATGAGCTGGTTGGGCGCCGAGCCCCGTTTCATCTCCACCAGTGCAGCCCCCAACCAGCTGTTGGTGCCGCACTGAGTGGCAGTGTGGCTGCTGCGTGTCTTTGCAGCTACTTGCACCGACTCTCCGCCTTATCAGCTCGGTGTCGCATGCAAAACAGTTCGATCTGAACACTGTTTGCCGCCGAGCAGTTTACAACATCTGTACGCGGACAGAAAAATTGACCTGTCTGGTGGACGTCCGCCTCGAGTACATGTGGACCTCCGCAGAGTACGTGGGGGGCCTTTACACTGACAGAGCATACAGAAAAAGTGTGTGAAAACCAAAACCTCCACCCACAGCAGACTGGAATCACATTAGCACATATCAGTAGCATGAGAAAGTGTTACATTTCAACATCTGAGGCACATTGTGATCTTAATTTTTCAGAAAATCTGAACTATCCCAAACTAACTGCTGAGTTTGATATCTTTTTTACTTAATTTAATTGTAACTTCCTGGCACAAATGTAAACATAAAATAAGAGATGCGTTTTTATAGAAGGTGCCTGTAAAAGAGAGGTAAATCTAAATAAGTACAGCATTAAGAATGAAAATTGCTAAATATAGGGGCAGTAACATACAAAAGGAAATTAATCTGAGCCCTTTGTCACACAACGTTTGACTTTCCAAACACTTTCCTACCCAAGAATAACGGTGTGACCTTGTTAAGAGCAAGTTATTAATTAGATTGCACTGTCTTGCACTCCTTTGTAAAAACCTCAGGACAGACATCCTCTGAGGTTGGTTTTATTTAATCTCCCAAGGCATTAGATGAGCCCCCAACAGAAAATGATCAGAACTATTCTAGTTGGCTCCGGGGGCACAGTGCTAATCTTTAACAAGAGAAACTAAATGTAGGTTTGACTTTATTTTTGTATAGAAGGCCATCTCAAGTCTTGTCTCTGCCTCATTTCCCCTAATAAAGTTTGCTCATTTATTTTTTCCTCTATCAGGGTAGAACATCACATCCAATCAAATATAAAGTCTGAAGTCTATGTTGGACTGTAGTCAAGTTATTTCTGCTTTGCAGTAGCATGAAACACTTAAAGAATGCTCACTGATGCCTAATGTTCTTTGTCTTTCACACCACTGGTGTAAACCTAAAAATTGTTATTGGTTGATATTTTTCCTTGCTTGCAACAATGTTTCTTGGCAAGAAATCTTTTGGAAAGCTTGTTTATTTCTCCCAAATGCAGGAGAATTGATTATATGGGTTGAGCCAGTGAAAAACTTGCCAAATGTTCTGGCTTTGCTAGAGGTAGTTTAATGGTGTGGAGTGACATCTACCTCACTGAAGGCAAGTTTTTCAGGAGTGCAAACCAAATACTCAAGTCTGCTGGTCAAACCTCTGAAAACATTTTTCATACAACTGTGGCCTCATTTAAGAGTATATACGTAGAACTTTTCAACAGCAAAAAATATATTACCAAGAAGTACTGTTACAGCAAAGAATAAATTTCCTCATTCAAGTTCAAGTTTAGTGGCTCTGCTGTTTGGTTACTGAGTAAATGAACTTCCCGACCTTAATTACCCTGTGACACTTAATTAGTCAAGGCACAGAGGATTCCCTGTCTGTCTGACTGCAGTTCTTTGTTAACCACCATGGGAAAAAAAACAGATTCTTATTACTTAGCTTTTGAGGAACGTTTATCAGACTGATTGAGGAATTATGTTCTTTCTTTGAGTCTTCACTAAATAACTACAAGTGACTAAGTCACTGTTTTGTGAAACCACAACAGAGGAAGCAGGGAGGGAGTGGGAATCCCGGCGGGTCGGGGCGTGATGTATACTGAAGCGGGGGGGTGTCCCACAGGTGGTCTGCGTCATGTATTGTTTTTGTTGTTGTTAATGTTTTTTTTATAATCTGTTTTTGGCTGCCGGTAGTGGACTTTTCCATTGTTCTGACAGCAGGTTGACAGGAAAGGGAGTGGAGAGAGGAGGGGACTTACGGCAAAGGTACCGAGGTTGGGAGTCAAACTTGAGACAACAGTGACGAGGACTATAGCCTCTGCATACAGGGCGCCTGCTCTACCCACTACACCATGCAACGCTCCCATGCGATGTGTATTGTGAAAGGTGTGAGCAAATACGAACGTCTCAAAACAACGTGACTATGTGTCTGCTCTTTGGGTTCTTATGGGAAAGGCTTTAGTTGCAGTAAAAGTTCCAGTGGAGTTTACAAAACTTTACATATTTATGTCTTCTAACATTAGGACAGAAAACACTATTTCCTGGCATCAAACGCCAATGACTATTCTGGATACTAGTCTAAGGCCAGTGTTTACTCTAGGGTTTCAACAAGGAGCTTTGGAGACTTCTTGCTTTAGCGTCCTGTTCACTGGATATGATGGTAAGATACTGTAACTGTGGATAAACGTCCAGCCTTGTGGCCCAGTATTGAAACAAATGAGCACTACCAAGAGAGCCAGGGGGTTACATGTTGTCTTTTCTGGGACTGTTCAATAACTCTTTGCTTGGGGAGGCCCTGTTACCCTTCAGGTTAAAATTACTGAGAGTAGGAATCTACACAGTGCTGTATGCTGCTTTCCTTACACTCTAAAGACATCTAAAGGAGGTCTCTGCCTGAAGCTTTTGAGAATTACAGAAGAAGTTGAATTCATTGTACTAACTCTGGTGAGATTAAGCAAAATTCCTGAGTGGCAGGATCAGTATACACACTGTGTTCTCAGCCTACACTCTTATCTCAAGTAAAACACATTACTAATCAAATGCATACATTTCCATCTTGCTTTAAACTCAATAACAAAACTTAAAGCTGATGTTGAAACGACGGGGGGGGTGTCCTCCTGCCAAACAACCCTGTTGTGTGTTCAGATCTTAGCATGAAGTCACATTTAAATGAAGGAAAGTGTAGGAAGAGGAGTTTGAAAACAAACTTTGAAACATTCTACCAGTTCAACAAAGGCTGATGTAGGTGCAGATGAAATATTGGTGCAGGTATTTAATTTAACTTACTTGATGTGTTTTTTTTTTTCCATATAATAGACATAAGTAAGTACTGGATTTTATGAATGGAGTTTCCACCATGAAGCTGTTTAGAAAAGATCAAGAATAAAGAGGATATTTCAGGCTTTTGACCTTTCTAATATAAAAGAAAAAAAGATGTAAGGGTGATGAGATTTATAGTGAATTTTGCTATACATTCATACAATTTATTTGATTTGAGAGAATATGAGAAGCAAACATCCATCTATCTTACCATCCATCTTCAGAAAAAAATTGAAACATTGGGGAAAAAAATTACAAATTTTCAAGTTTCTTACTGCTGGTAGACAGTAACCTGGTTTTGAGTAGAGCTTCTGGGGAAAAAAGCCTTCCCCTCCAACTGTCACAATGTAAATCACACCTTGTTGTCAGCTGATCAAAAATTTATGACCCAACGCCAAAAAGTCAAAATCTGTGCAGAAATCTGGATTTCATGTCATTTGCTGTTAGGCCTTGACACTTAATGACCTTCTGCTGGCAGAGGCAAAAAGACTTTCTGTCTTTGAACTTGACAGGGTTGTTTTCAGCTGGAGAGGAAAAGTATCTTGCAACATTTCATTGTTGCAGAGGTTGGCAATAAGACAGTTTTAATTTTTTAAAAGCTTTCACGAGTGCGTCTGCAGTGGCAGTGTAATGGTCTGGGCCAGCTTTACCTTAACAAGAGGTGTCATAATTGTTGGAGCCATGAATTCTGCAAAGAAAATACTGAAGATGATTGTCCGGCCATTAGTGACCTTAAGATCAAGTACCCTTGGGTTATACTGCATAAAAATAATCCAAGGCTAGGACCCTGTTAAATCCGTTTTATTGTTTTCCAAATTCCATTTTTTTCCCCAAATTCCACATTTGTTATGTGGAAATGTGGAATATGTTAAAATGTGTTTTCCCCCTCATTTTTTAAAAGAACTCGAAGATTATGTGCAAAACTAAGAATCTCATAAACATAAAAGAAAATCTCAAAATCTCTCTTTTAAAAAATGCTTTAGTTGAAGTGAACACTACAATATTTGTCACATAAAAAAACCTGCAAAAATTAAAAGCTTGTGTTTCTTCCGTCTGTCACAGACATCTCCAATAAAGGAAGGACTGTCAGAGTATTATTTAAACCTAGTGTGTGGGATTACAAACAAATTTTGACCAGTTGACTTTGTGCATGGGAAGAAGAATGGGGTTTCAGCAGGTCAGCAATAAACTGGGGCTTGAACATGTAGGTCTCTAAAAGTGAGGCCTTAGATTTGTAAAATAATTCCTAAAAATTACTGCCAATTAATGAAGAGAAGTCAAGATTGGAGTAATGTGTAATCTTCTATTGGTGCCTGTTAAAAGTCTTGCAGCAGCATTTTGTACAGTCTGAAGTTGATCCAAAGCTGATTTATTAAAACAGATTATAAGGTTGTTACAATAATCTAAACGTAAAGAGATAAAAGTATGGCCAATCATCTCAAGTTCAGCTTTTGATACCAGCAGTCTAAGTTTTGAAATGTTCCCAAGGTGATAAAAATAGTTCCAAACCAACTGTTTAGAATGATGCTTAAATGACCTCGAACTCAAAAAGGACATCCAAACTTCTCAAACTTGATTAATCAGAAGAGCCTAAAAAGCTGACGTGTTTTCTGTTGTCTAGGATCACATTGTTTGGAGGTATTATGAAAGTTTCAGTTTTTTTGTTGTTTAACTAAAAGGAGGTTTTAACCAATGCTTGATATCTCAGGCAATTTTGCAAACAAGATCATGTTTAATATTCAGAAAATTTGATGGAACAATATATCTGGATGTCTTCAGTATAAAAATGACAAGAAATATCATTGTGCTGTCTGATAATTTGGCCAAGAGGGAAAATGTTTAGCAAAAACAAAAATGGACCGAGAACAGATCTCAGAGGTACCCCACAGGGCAGGTCAGCTGAATCAGACATTGCCCTACTTAGCAAAACAGAAAAAGATCTCTCAGACAGGTAGGATGTAAACTATTACAGAACAACTGATCCCAGACAATTCCCAAAGCCTGTTTAGTGATACTTTGATGGCAGCAAAATAAACTTGATAGAGACAATAAAATAATAAAATGTGTGACCCTGCATGGATTTTACAGTTTCACAAGTCGACTCCATATGCATTCACTGGCTACATTTTAAGGTGCTCTTTCCACACCTTCAGACATCTGACAGCTTGAGAGAAGATGAAAGAAGAGGCTGTGACCTGCGGAACATTCTCTTGCTGAACCGCGCTGTGACCTTGGTCGCCTTCCCACCGTAATTAATTAAACCGCATGATTCCTGACGTTTGGCTCAGTCCTGGTATGGCTTTGGCTTGTGTTTGAAGTGCGCAGACGTGACAAAGAGCAGGGATGTGTTTGGGAATATGATTATGACTGATGGCTGCATTAGACTGAGGGATATATCAGGATGTTGGAGTACAGCAGGACATCATCCAACAACTCGCACACATGCACTCTGACAGATGCTCACAGAAAGCTGGATCAGCAGAGAGGGGCCTCTGAACCAGCAGTAGGTTAAAGTCTTAATGGAGGACTTTCTCTTGGGAAAGTTCTTTCCATATGTTACATGGAGACTGACTCCGATCATCATTTTTCACCTTGTTACAGGAGCATCTTTGGTTTTAATAGCCATTAAAAGTTCCTAAGCAGACAGAAGGAAGTCTAGCTGTTGATTTTTCTTCTTTTTCTTCTTTTGATAGAAATAAAAAGTAAAGAGTTGACAAAAGCACTGCTGGAATATTAAAGATTCCCTGTGATTTAAAGAAAGATATTTTTCTTTATTTTCTATGTCAGGAGCAACAAAACTCAGAGGAGAGAAAGCAAAGAATGATAGAAACAGGTGAGATAGATGGAGATATAATGGGAAAAAATGGCACTCCTGTTGGATGTTACTGCTTCAGTTGACAGATTAACATTGCTGGATGGAACCTTGTCATCCAATTTTCTCAATAAATTTGAAAAATTTATTGAAATCTGGCAAATTGAAATCTGGGAAACAGATTCAGGAAACTTCATCTCTAACCATCTGTGCAAGTGAAATTTACATCTAGTCACCACCTAATTTGTTTGTTTCATCCTCATTCCAATTGGTCAAGTAAGTCAGAGCTGATAACATGTTTTTAATTTCTCTAAATTCATTAAAAAATCTATCTGAGCAATACTATGAAATTTGAATAATACAAATATATCCAGTGTTTTTTCTTTTTTATTCTTTATTCTGTTTTCATACATATTTTTATATTCTTTGTATGAGCCTGTTTTTCTGTTACTGCCTGCCACTGCCACTTTACTGCCGTTTCACAGAAATTTCCTCACCAAGGGACAATAAAGGATATTTCTATTTCTATGAAATAAAAGCTGTCCTCATATATTTCCTCTTAAAATGGTTAAAATTACACCTAAAATTACAGCGGCGCATGATTAGAACATTGTTTCTTTCCACTGAGTAAACCTCAGACATTTAGGTAAGTCTGCTCCTGACTGTAGAAGTGGAAGTAAAAACCACTAGTGGCATGTGAGTCTTTTAATGGATTCAAAAAGTCCCAAAATGAATTTGTGACTTCATGAACCACAGAAAGTCTATAAGTGGAGGATATTCAAAACAACTGCCAACATGCACAGGTCTGGTAGTCCAAGCAAGTTCACCAAGAAAGCAGAACACAAGATGCTAAAAGAAGTCGCCAAAAGCCCTGAAATGTCATTATAGCAGCGACACCGCCGTTGCTGCCGCTGCATCTACAATTAGACAGACCGCATATGTGTGACTTCTGTAGATTTGGAACAAGGAGGAAACATTTGTTCTTCAAAAAATACATGAAGGCCAGACTAACTAATAAGTCTAAAATTACAGTTTTTTAGACAATGGAACAGAGAACATTTTTGGTAAACCAAATCCAACATTCCAGGAAAAGATTTTTAAATCAGCTGATAGGCATGGATAAGTTAGTTTTGTCTTATTTTAAGTGTATTCAAGATATTTGCACAAGAAACTAGACCAACAATACTTAGTAAGAGTTTGTGTTTTTGCTATATAGAACCCAACATGAATTGTTAACCCTGCAACATAAGATGACTTAAAAACAGTCTCAAACATTTCACAGCTGAAAGAGAGGAGTGGTGTTTCTCAGAGATAATTAAGAAAGATTAGACTTTAATATGTAAGCATTTCTTTTGAAATAACTGAATATTCAGTGAGGTACCCTCATTTTTTTCTAAATTAAAATCATAAAAAGTGTGGCACGCCACAACCCACTTTACCCTGAGAACCCGAAATAAAACCCAGTACAAACAAATGCCTTCAGGTGTCAAATAATTAGCAAATAGATTCCACCTGCTTGTAAATTAATCTCACTATAAATCCATCTGTTCTGGGAAGCCCTCAGAGTATTCCTAGAGCAATAGTGACAACAACATCACGAAGAGCAAGGAACACAGCAGGCAGGTTAACGTCTTGGAGAAGTGTGAAGCAAGGTTAGATTATAACACAGTATCACAGCCATCATTGGAAAATGGAAAGCATTGCATCAGTTTTTAGCTTTAATGTTAAACTTCGTTTCATGCTTGTCATTGTAAGTCAGCGAGGGGACAAATGTGTGTGTGCTGCAGTGGGGTGGGCTGTGTCAGAAAGAGAAAACTTGACAAGACAAATAGCGGTATCAAGGGGTTGAGGCCTGGACTACAAGCCAGCCTGATAAATGGCTGAAGACCAACCTAAAACACTGGGGTTATTGATGGCTGCCCATGGTTTTAAGAACACACTAGAGCACCTTGCTAAACATACACACAAAAGGCTGTTTTTCACCTCTTGCTTTGTAAGTTATTCTTTATAATAATTAGTAACATCTGTATGCTTTAGTTTAATCTGTGGCATTCAGATACAGAGGAATCTGTGCTGAATGTCTTGTTACAGCGGTGCTGCTGTCTGGGAATGTGACAATTTGGGCTAACGTGAATGTTTGAAGGTGACTTAAATTCTTTTAATTAAACTTTTCAACAAAAGTCACAACTGTTTCCTTCCACAAAATATTATATATGAAGAAATCAACAACAGTTATAGTTCAATAAGCAAATCTGTTTACATTGTCTAACTGCTATTAGTTGACCATTCCCGACCGCATGTTGCTGTATTTAAAACCCTGAAAACCTTTACAGGCTATTTATCCTTCTTAACCTCAGTGGAAGTAGTGCATGTAACACCGATTACAAACCATGTGTGGGGCTACTGTAGATAGATAATAAGTAAGTCAAAGTGCTGCACAGCTCCTTAGAAATGTCTGTCCAAGTCCAAATCTCTCACATCATTTTCAGACCTTCTACTAATCATGTTTTACTTGAAGGCAATAAAATATTTATCTACGGTTCCCCATAAAACTGGGTCGACCACTTGGTTGAGTTGCCAGTCTGCATAAATAGGAGCCTGGCTGAAGTTGTTAATTTCTTATTTTTTTCATGTTTTCTATCCACTGCTACTCATTTGAGCCCAAACATTTGTCAGAATTCATTAGATGACTTCTAATACACTTACTAAACAGAAAATATTGAGCTTTGATAATCCAGTTGTGTGAATAGTTGTTTGGCTGACTTTTAAAATAGTTCACAAGGTACCCTATCCAAAATTAAAATGATTTATTGTTTATTAAAAACAGATGATGAGATCTTTATTTTGGAAAGAATGTCAAAGAGGAAGAAATGGAACATGGCTTACGGTTGTTTGGAAAGTCTTTTTATTTCCATGCTTTTTCCATGAAGACCAACAGCAAAGATGCCAACACTGAAGAAAAGGCCAGTTAAACTCTGGATTTAATTGTTCAGTACTATATGAAATTCTAAAATGTAAAAATTAGCCATTGTGTAAATTAAATAGCTAAATTTTAATGGGAAAGTTTGGGTGTTGTATGATGGGCTCTGTATTTCAGTAATGTATGTAAATATAGGTGTTTTTCAGTTTATTAGTGATATTTTAGAATCAAATTTTACATAAATGTTTTTATCTCTGCCTTGGTGCCAAATGATTTGGATTTCTACTTGAATGTTTTGCATTAAGGCTCCACGGTGCTCCAGTTGGTGGCACTTCTGCCTTGCAGCCTGGGGCCTTTCAGCATGGAACAATGCATGCCCTCTTTAATGGTATATTCTGTGTTCTGCATATTACATGTTTGAATAAAGTAAACTTACTGAGTGAATAATTTAAAACTGTTTAAGTCATTATATTAGCCTCACTTCAGAACTTTCTTCAGTATGAATGTATTAACTTCTCAACTGAGCCTTTAAAAATTATTACAATTAAAAAAAAAAAAAAATCATGAAATTATAACTAGTCATTCTAGTCATTAATTACAGGCAGTTAAATTGCAGAGCGTTATGTTAAATCTCGATAAAGCACCTGTTTCTATGGTGAAACTAGAACCTGGATCATGGTGTGAGGTGAAGGACCACCCACACTTCTATGGTAATGAATTATTTCAGATTCAAAGCAAATTGTTATTTTTCAAATTCCTTCATTCCTTATTAAGTT
Source organism: Anableps anableps (assembly GCA_014839685.1). Taxonomy (NCBI): domain Eukaryota; kingdom Metazoa; phylum Chordata; class Actinopteri; order Cyprinodontiformes; family Anablepidae; genus Anableps; species Anableps anableps. Next base: position 33,694,253 of record CM026076.1, read on the forward strand.
ATCAATAGTAAAGTGGGTCGAAGTGGCATGGCTGAGAAAGCCAATTATCTCCTTCCATCCTTTGAGGCCTGTCTTTAATTATCAACTTTTTATAACTCTGGTCTTAATGATATAGCAGTCAGTGACTGCATCTCCGTCGCACCGTGCTCTCACAGTGTGGATTTTCTAAGACTGTGATTTGATATCTCTTTTATTTCAAACATCCCAGGGGAAGGATTTCAGAGCCTGACACTCTAACCTTATTTTAACATCCTTTTTCATTGTGTTCTGTGTCATTACATTTGTAAGTTTATACTTAAAGGAATAAACCAAGCAGCTTAAAGAGTTTTTGTATGTTTTCATGTGAAATGACAAACGTCAGTGTTGAGATTGTATATTTTAGACCATCACAAAGTAGTTCTACATTGTGAAGGGGAGGGAAAATAATACATGCACACATATTTGACCATCTTTAGGGTGATCCCCACTAAATAAATCACAGTGATCAAAAGTCACTCCTTTACTAATAATCATTTACTAATAATCAATAGACGGAGTCCTGTTTAGTCCACTTTAATTGAACTCTAGTTTGTCCGGTTCATTTAGGGAGGTGTGAATGCGCCACTGAACTCTGATTCAGACCAAAAATGAGAACTCTGGTCCGCCTAAAACCTAGGTCTTGGTCCGGTTGAACTGAACTCTGGCTGCCTATAACCTCTACCAATACAAATACCAAGTGGATTGAAGACCGCTCCAAAAAGCAGGAAGCAGACCACTATAGAGCAGGGCATTCTGGTTAAATACAAGCAAAACAAATGGGCTAGTGGGAGAAATAGCCAGCGGCCTTTTGCGAAAAACAAAAGAGAAATCCTGCAACCGCTAAAATCTGATGCCATTCCATTTTTGTTTACATTTTGTGAAGAAGGAAGTTGCACTCGTGTCTTCATCAGAGGTTTTCATGTCATTTCCTTCAGTGGTTCTTGGTACAGCGCCCCCACAGGCGAGGAGGTTGAAAGGGTTTGGTTCATTTGACACAGTCCAGTGTAAGAGCAGACCACACCCACTGAAAATGTAACAAATGTTGTGATGTTGGTCCCCAATTGAACCAAATCTACCAGACTATCAGATGTGAAAACACCCTTAATCTCAGTATAAATATCACTGTTGTGTAAAAGCCTCAGAGGTTTGTTTGAGAACATTAGTGAACAAACTGTCATGGATAAAGATTTTGAATATTTCACACAGCTTACTTAATCTATCATCCAAAAACAAAGAGTATGGTCTCAGCGTTACAACCATTCTTCCAGTAGGAACTGGCTGAAATTTCCATTAAATTTTGAGAAGCTTTTAAAATGATGTCCTTGATGTTTCAGCCAAGTCATGTGGTTTAAAAGAGCGTTGCAACAAATACTAAGGAGTTGTTGTTAACTTCTAACTTTAAAGTAAGCTATAAAGGATGTGGTATTTACCAAAAAATAATTTTTGTACTCTTAACGAACCTAAAAGGAAGAGTTGAGTCTGATTTAATATCAGACTGTTAAAAAGAAAATGTTATGTGCCTTTTTTTTTTTTTTTTTTTTTTTTTTTACAGCTAATGTGGTTTCAGCTTTAAAGTAAATTCCAAACACCTTTAGTAGTTAGAAAAAAATTGTGGCTTTTCTAGTTTTCAGTAGAAGTAGATCATGTTATACAATCTTGGTTTAACATTTAGTGTAAATGCAGTGAAACCATAGTATTTTACTCAAGGTTTTATTATGGGAATCTTCTTCCCAGCCTACGCCAAGGATGCTGTATATGAAACTATTATTACAGTTTTTCTGGGCTCAGTAGTCTATTGGTTGTGTTAAATGTAGCTGCTGATTTAAACTCTTTGTACTTCATTAACTTGAAAGATGTAAGACCCAAAAAAAAAAAAAAAAAAAAAAAAAAAAAAAAAAAAAAAAAAAAAAAAAAAAAAAATCAGTCTGCCAACTGTAGCATATTATTTTATAAAGCCAAAGCAGTTTTTCTACCATGTTACTAATCTCTTCATCTCTGATAAGTTGCTCCTAACATCCCACATAACAGATGACTGTATCCGTCCTTTGCCACAAAAAAAAAAAAAAAAAAACCCATCATCTGCATAGACAGCAGAAGGCCTTATCTCCTGCCAAGAACTCTCAATGACACTTGCAGAAATTAGGGGAGGAGGTACACTGATGATTTAAAATGCAATCTGTATTTGACTTGACCAGCTGTAGAGGAACATTTTAAGGACTTTTCAATGACGCCAAAGGAAAAGCTATTTTTCCTAATTATTTGATTAAGTTCCCTAATTTATTTGAAGGGTCTGCAGAGAACTTTGTTTCTCAGATTTTATGAGTAGCATAGAATGGAAATATCCTTTGATAAATTTATCCTTTATTGCCCCTCATTGGGGGAAATTCAGGTATATTTTAACATTCTTAACCAACCTTTTTTCAAGAACATGAGTGCAAATGGGCCAAAATTCCAACAATCTATTGTTACAGGCTTAATGAATGATATCCAAAATGTTCGACCAAAGTCATGGAGTTTAAAACGCAATTTTTCATAAATCGGGAAAATAAAGTAAAAAAAAAAAATCTTTCTGTTATGACTCTAGCAATTAGTTCAGAGGAGGATTAGGGCTACAAAAAACAGACTTTATTCTCAGAATTCTGAGAATTTGAGATTAAAGTCAGAATTCAGAATTCTCCATAAATTAGCAAATAAAAACAACTTGACTTGTGTTTGTTTTTAAAAGATATGTCTGATATTTGTCATTTTATTTGCCCATACCCCCTTCATCCATGGGCACGTTCAGTTTAGATTACCCTTTGTATGTTATTGTATTTTTAAGACATCTATTACACATTCATTATTTATGGTGACACAATACCATGTAAATCCGAGTGAATGGAGTACATATCAGACAGGTATTGTGAGAAAAGATTTGCTTTGCAGGGAGTTACCCAACAACCATGGTTTTTCGTTTCCGTGCTTCACATCAATGGATCACCATTACAAGCAAAAAGGCAAATCAGCACTGGTTAAGTGGCTCCTCCATGTGTTGCCTGTAGTCATTTCCTGATTGTACAGATGTCTAAGTGCACTTTGATCACATCGCCACATTCACTTGCCAGGAAAAATACTCTTTCTCTTGCTCCAAATGAGGCAGTAAAATAAAAGGTGTTTCTTAGGTGCCTGATGCTGTCTTGCTCACAGAGCCCAAGAGACTATTTCTCTCTTTTTATTAACCTCTGCTTGAAACTTTTAAATAAATGCTTGTTTGAGTATCTCAGTTTGGTGTCTGGCACCACAACAAAAGCCCATGCTCACATCTAAAAAGTCTTTTAGTTCTCAGCACATTTTTGCTGTAAACTGGGAAGACTTTGATTTGTTCACCATGTTTCATCCAAACCAATTCCAAAGTTGTTCACTTATCAAGTTTTATCAGTAAAGTCTCAATAAATGTACTTAGTTATTTTATTTGTAAGGAATTTATTGAAGAACTTTGTGATGACTGTTAACCCATTTAATCCCAAATTTTTCCCTGCAAAATAATTGCATGCATTTCAACCCTTAGGCCTTCCTAACACATAATATTTATGAATTATTACATTTTATGTTCGTTATGTTAGTGAAAATGCAGGTTTTATATTCAGCAACAATTGTCAGTGGGAAACCGCATAATCTCAATTTACACATAAAAAATAAGAATAGCAATAATATGCATAACCTGTTATAACAAGGTATGGCTACAAGTGTGTTCAGAACTGTTTTAGATACATAAGGATACAATGCCGCATCACGCAGATGGCATGTGTCAAGAGACCTATAACCCCATTTGGTCTTTTCATAAATACAGCAAAGTCAGGTGAAAAGGTTATCGTGCACAAATGTAGTTGCCAACTAAATAACTAAAAAGAATTATAACATTGTCAAGGAAAATAGGTCCTCTTATAGCAAGAAGTATTTTAATTAAGATAAATAAATATGTTACGCTTTGTAGATCTACATTTTAAGAATGATCTGGAAGTATTTCTTTTAGCACATGCGCAAATGAGCCAACGGTACGGATCGTGCAGTGACAATGTGTAAAAACAGTCCCATTTCCCAACTTTTTTCCTACTCACCGAGTGAAACTTTTACATCTTAATTCTCTTTGTGGGCAATACTCAGCAGAATTAGTTCATATGGTTTAAAACAGATGTTTAAATACAATTTTGAGTATCATTGAAAATCATTTAAATGGTTAAGTGTTGTTTTTATGCATTTACTTTCTGGTGACACTGCATAAGCATGCAGTAAAATGTTAGAAAAAGTTCTGGAACCCATATGGTTTAAAGAAGTGCACATAAATCCATCTTAAAGACTAAATTAGTTAACACAAGTGTTATCTATAAAGTTCATACCAATTCTATTTCCCAAATTTTTTATTTATAATTGACTTATTTCGGACTGATAGCATCTCCATTGTGTACCCGACTTCTCTCTCACTGACAACTGTAATTAGCTCAAACAATCCACCAATGGATGGACTGACCTCTAAGGATGAATATTACCTTGCCATGGTGCCTGGCACACTTGATCACAGTCACATGTCAAGGTTTCTCACTAAAACCAATGAGACCTGCTAAAAACTGATCATCTCTGCCAGATGACATGAAGATGGATCCTGGCATCAAAGGTGAGACAGAAGTAAGAGGTAGGCGGTGGTCTCTCATCCACATTTATCTTGCTAGTTTACAAAAAATAGTTTCTTTAGGCCTATACTACTTCAAACATTACTTATTACATTTCAGAAGTATGGTTATATTGAAGCCACTTTAATGAATCATCTGCATACATTTTTGCTTTCTTTATTGCAGACTAATGATATCCAAGTCTTTAAGTCCCCATCAAGGCTTTCAGACACCCTTGACAAAGTTGTTTGCCCCTCAAAGTAGCATTAGCTGGTATTTTGAGATTTTAATGTCACTCTCAACTGCTCATTGACTTTGTACTGTAGAGCAAAAAGATTGAGAGATTATTCATCGCAAAATAATGACAGAGGAGCCCTACAAATGTGAAAGGCTCTTGATAGCAAGCCAGACAGAGCAGTCTGTATCAGCATATGCATTGGTGGTGGCTTCCTGAGCAGAATGACTGTCTCAAACTGTCTATGGCTGCACTTGAACATAATTTGGCCCTCTTTGTGAGATGTTTCAGAGTGTAAGAAAGAGAGGGAGTCAGAGATAACGCAAGGCAAAATGCCAAAAGATAAGCAATGGAGAGAGAATGAAAGATGGACGGAAAGACAAACAAAGTTGGTTTGTTTGCACATCAATGTCTTCACATCTGGCCGAATGAATAGGAGGAAGTGCTTATGAAAAGCATGTCACTTTCTTCAAGGGCATGTTGATATAACATCTACTGGGCTCCTCTTCTACCCATTCCTCACCCACTCGATCGTCTCAAAGCCTTAGTTCTGTTTGTCTGAAATATTCAAAGTGACACCAAAGTACACTGAACTAAAATATAAATGCGACACTTTTGTTTTTGCTCCCATTTTTCAGGAGCTGAACTCAGAGATTTAAAACATTTTCTATATACACAAAATAACCATTTCTCTCAAATATTGTTCACAAATCTGTGATCCCTGCAGTCAGCATGCCAATTGCACGCTCACTCAAAACTAGCAACATCTGTGGCATTGTGCTGTGTAATGAAACAGCACATTTCAGAGTGGTCTTTTATTGTGGCCAGCCTAAGGCACACTTGTGCAATAATCATGCTGTCTAATCAGCATCTTGATATGCCACACCTGGGAGGTGGGATGGATTATCTCTGCAAAGGAGGATTGCTCACTATCACAGATTTAGATTTGTGAACAGTGAGAAAAATGGTTATTTTGTGTATATAGCAAATGTTTTAGATCTTTGAGTTCAGCTCCTGAAAAATGGGACCAAAAACAAGTGTTGCGTTTATATTTTCATTCAGTGTATAAATACCACAAGGTGTTTTGGTACACTTTGCATTTTGTGGCACAAAATGTAGATATCGAAGGTACACTACAATAATTCGTGTCAAAGTAGAGTTAGTCTTACAAAAGTCTTTCCACAACTTTAGTCCTCAAGAACCCCTTTAGGGGCTGACGTTAGACGCTACTGTCCACCACCATAAGTCTTTTGGAAAGCTCTTTGACAGGAATGGATCCACAAGATTGGTTCTTTTCAAAGAGCTATCCAACAACACTTGGTTGCAAAAGTGATGAAGATGCTACCTCTATTTTTTAAGCTCAGTTGTGTGGCAGCACTTTGGGTACCCTGCAGAAAAAAAAGAAATGGTGAGAGTTACAGACAAGACACAAATGTCTACCCATTAGCTGCTAATGACGCTAAGATTAGCATGTGCTCTGCCATGTTTGCAGGTACTTGAAAAACAATATGGGTCTACAAGGGAGTAATGTCTGATTTTGTTGAACATCAAGTCCAGTGATGTATTTGAACTATATGTCTCACTTTTAAAAAAATGTTCAAGAAAAAAAAGAGAGACCTTTCAAGTTAAGGAGTGTACATCAATAACAAACACAAATGATAAGGACAACAAGTTTCTGTCTTTGTAGAGCTTCAATGTTCAAACATGAAGTGTTTCAAATCCTGATAAAAACATGATCAAAAATGGATATTAGACTAAAATTATCACTATTGGTGTGAGTTATTTCCATTACTTCATAGTAGTTTGTTATTAATGTGTGAAATTTGAGATTTAAAAGTACAGTTGCTATATGTGAATATACAAATCATTAACATGTGAACAGTGATTTAGATAGATATCTAACCCACATGCTGAAAACACTTTCAGGAGGCGGATGAAAAGTTACACTTTTCTTTACAAAGATAATAAGAGGATGGCAACGGTGAATGTTCAGTGGTCTGGGAAATCAGTTCTGGAAACGGTCTTCGGGCTGGAGCTCTGGAGAGACAAAGGAAGAAGTGCTGCTAAAGATGCTTACTGTGTTGATGGGGGAGACTCCACCAGGGAAGACTTTGTGGGGTCCAGGAAGATAATGAGTTTGAGGATGAACCACATGCGGGTGAATGCAGATGGTTGACATGGTGCGGAATCCGGGTAGCATGGTGGAGGGGGGACATAGTTTGATTACACAAGGAAAGAGGAGCCTTGGAACTCCCAGTTAGAGGTTTGTTTCCAGAGGGTTTGCTGAGAGTTTGCAGGTGGCTTTGAATCACCAGGAGTAATGAGTTGGAGTGGGATCCAAGCTCACATCAGGAGGAACTTTGAATGCAGTAAAAACAGAAGTTAAGTGGAATTCCCTTCTAAGAGAGAAAACAAAGAACATCAGGTAAACACAGAGGGGCTTGAAAGTTACCACTTAAGTTAACACTCACACTCAGGCACTGAAGGACTGGTGGCAAGCTCCTCTTAAACTCTTCCTGATGAGGCTGACTGAACGCAGGTGTAAAACCACACCTGCTGAATCGCCCAGCTCACCTTGCTCCACGACGCAATCTGGTGGATGAATACTGGAACTGTGAAAGATGGTGACCAAAATCTCCCAGGCCCCAACAAATGGTAATCTAAGAGAGCTACAAGAATCAAGAACTTGCATGGGACTTTTGCCATAACATTGGAAGCAGAAGAAAGTAATTATATCACTAACATAGGCATGGGACAAGTTGTACTTCACTGCTTGAACATGTATAAAACTTGAGATATGTATATGTGTATGTATGTGTATGTATCTACATAAGTGTGTATATGTATTAATATGTACGTTTGTGTAATTGTATTTTCCCTTTCTCTGTACAGTACTGTACAAATTGTTTCAACTTCAAAAACAACTAAATAATAATAAAAAACATATATCATGTCAGAATGTTATTCCCTCCTCAAATACATACCTGAAGTGTTGCTTTGATTCTTTCATGCATGTTTCAGAAACCCTTTAATCTCTCATGGCAACCATTCAGGGGTACCTAAACGCTTGCTCTCACAAAGCGCCACCTATTTCCACAAAGCTTCTCTTGGGAGATGCAGTCCCCAAGCCGAGCTTCCTGCTCACAGAGCACCCCTCCCCTCCACCTCTCCCACTCAGCTCCTCTAGACTAGCAGCAGCAGCAATTAGCACCTGGTGGAACTGTGTGACTGCTGAGCTTATCATATGAACTACTTCTCAGTCCAATGCTCCTAATAATGGTTGTAAATGACTTAATGGAGAAACGTTGTGACGACGTGCTGAACACGGAGTGTCGGAAAGAGAAGGAGCTTCTTAAAGAGACAGGCCAATTTCAAGGTGTCAAATTTCTTTTAAGTTAGGTTTGATATATACAGCATTTTTATAACAACTGAAGGTGGCATAGTTACTTGACTGTGCAATAAAATGCCACTATGTACCTGGAAAATACATAATACCACCCCTTTAATGCTGAAAGCAATGGGAGGAAAGTCATAGTGTTCCACTGTGTCAGGACCAGGAACATTCCATTTCTGTGAAGTTACAATCTTGTTTTGTTTATTGCTTCAAATTGAAGGATAAAGTAATCTTCTAAGAAGGAAATTTCAATGCTCTGTGAGTACCGAAATGATCAAAGCATTTTAAGCTTAATTAATTATACTGTGTATGGTGACATTTGTTTAATTTATCTCAAGTAGGGTAAACTGTCTGCAAAGCGTAGTGAGACATTAATTGATTGTATTGTTGGAACAGTGAGGTTACATTTCAGCTACATGTGCACTGATTGAATGCAAATAACCTCAAGATGCAAACGTGACACCTATTTGAAAAGTTCCCAGTTAGCGTTTGCATAAACTCCTTTGACAATTTTGAAATTAGTAATCCACGATGAAAGATGATAGAAATGCTCTTTTAGTTTTAGTTCTTTTATGGCTAGCTTCAGTCTCTAAAACCTACTAATTTGGATTTACACCAAATTAAAATGCCAAGAAACTATCTACATGATAGCAATAATAACATTGGTAACATTAACTTTTAAAGTTTTAACTGAAGCTCACTTCAAAAGCCCTGAGCTTTTCTTTTAAGGACAACAAATATGCAGATAACATTTCTGTTTAAACAATATTTGCACTAACCCTAACCCCCAAATCCCAGAACCCCAACCCAGTGCTAAGTTGAGAGAAAGCAAAACTCAAACTTCCACCCTTAAAACATCTGAGCTTCGAAGTAGCACTATAAAAAGATAAGAACTGCGCAGAGCTTTGCCTTTCATGATGATGAGTGCATACCTTAAAACAACAAACTAAACTATAAACAAAAAGTTTTATTTGTATGCGCCACACACACACGCACACATACACACACTTAGCGAAGAGGGGGGGGGCATATGAGTCACAAGCATTCAGAAGTGCACATGAAAGAGGTAAAGACTCGTATTTGCTAGAACAAGTTCTTCTTTTGTAATAGTCATACATAAAGATGTCATACACAGTCACAGATATTGTCCTTGTGAAGAAGGTGGAAGCAGCCTTCCTGCTGAGTGCATGAAAGATATAAATAATAAACAGCAGATAATGTATGGTAAACAAAACATCTCAGTGAACTAACAGCTTTTCCTCTCCTCTCATTTCATCTTTTCTTTGTGACTCGGCTTCTCTTACTCTGACTAGCTTCTTGTTCTTTCTTCATCCTTTCACCTTTATCCTTTCCTTCTCTTGGTTCCTGCAGCCGTCTCAGCGTAAAGGTGGAGGGTAAATGTAGTGACACCACCTTCTTCAACCCTCAAGCTGCCATGTTGCCACCTTATCTTTATGTACACTCACTGCATTATTCATTACACCACAAATATGCTCAGCACACACATATAGAACAAACAACATATTATGGAGGGGAAAAATACACAAGAAACAGATGGACAGATGATCTGAATGAATATGGCTGCTGCTTAAGCTGTGTAATAACCTTTGCTCCTTTTTTGTGATACTCGAACATACGTTTTGCAAAAAAATGTCTTTTTTCTTGCATTTTGTTATGTTACAACCACAAACATGAACTTTTTCAATGGGATTTCATGGGACAGACAAACACAAAGTATTACATAATTGTGACGTGGAAGGAAAACTAAACAGCATTTTTGAAAAGTTTTTAAAAATATAAGCCTGAAAAATGAGCTGAGCACCATGGAGAGTGAAGAGTGCCAAATCACAAAAAATAAATAAATAACTTATGAAATAATTATTTAAATGTGTAATTCATTTTTTAAAAGTGGAAATAAATACAAAGTGATGTATTAAATACAGAATTAATTTTACGTGCCTCAAATAAATGTGTTGATTTCATTTTAAAAACTAGATATAATTATTTCATGATTTAATAAATTATTTCATGTTCCTATGCTGAAGCACATCATGAATGAATTTAAACTCTCAACTTCACCCATCAAACTCAGTGGGCGGGATTAGGGCTGCTGTTATAGAGACTCTGACGTCTGATTGGCTGCTTCAATCAGCAAGTCAAGACAACTTCTCCCCAGTTTGCCATGACTCTAAGGTCAGTATCTTCGCTGGAAGTGTGGAAATAACTTCAATAAATTGTTAGAATTTATTTAGTACAAACCCTGGGTGAGCAACTCCAGCCTCTATCTCTAGCTTGGTCTGAAATATCTCTAACAAGTTTACGAGAGAGCGTGAGCCGGTGTTAGTCAGTGGGCGGGGCTAACGTTGATCCTGTTTGAAGTGTGTGACAGCTTCCTCCACGCACAACCACAGTTAATGAATTAATCACACATTTAAATAAGTATTTCATAAGTTATTTATTTAGTATAATTTGGCACTCTTCACTCTCCATAGGGCATGGTTATTCAGGTTTGGTTAGTCAGTACTTTCTAAAACCATCTGAGGCTGCAGTTACAGCTGCAAATCTTTTCAGGTATGTCTCCTACCAGCTTTGCACCTAGATCCTTCGTGGTCTTTCCTGCGAGACCGAGAAGGTTGTCAGACAGGCCCGACAGCTTACTTCCTCAGTATGTCACGCCCCTATAGCATATAGGCATAACTTTCTTCCTGCCGCGGTTCCCACTGTCTCCCTGCATTCTCCCTGCATTTTGCTTTTACAAGACGGTCATGGAGAGAGCGCCACACCTTTCTGCAGACAGACTCCTCTGAGAACAACAACTTCGTAATTTCCATCCAGGAATTTTTAGCCATTTGCTAGTCTTTGTAGTTATTTAGTGAAGAATCGTACAAATGTACATAATTCCACACCACATCTAATCAACGCTCCTCAAAAGTATTCATGTCGGCTGTGGTTACAAAACCAGATAGTGAAAGTGGACTAGTTGAAGCAAAATATCAACATTGCTGTCTGAGCACATTTCTGCATAAAATACGGAAAACATCACACAGAGCTCTGTGCGAAAATATTGGACCAGAGACTGGTGTCGAGCAGGGGAGGCGGATGCCTCCCTGTGAATAAAATGGCACAGTTTCCATCACGCGACTACATAAGTGACAGCTGATTTTGACATTTTAGATGAAGTATGGGAGAGCCTTAAAGATCAAACTGAGAGAATCAATCAAGAGCTTGAAGCAGTCTTCCAGTATGTGGTCCACGCCTTCCCCTTGTCTTATCAGCTAAACTGGGGACTGAATATGCTCATGACTCTTCTGTAACTGGTCTTTGTCCCTTTGAAACCTCCCTTGTTTATTAACCAAACCTTTTTCCTGCATCAAAAGACGACTTGGCCTCACCCTCTGTCCAGCATCTTCACATCTGTGCTCCTGCAATCATTTTAGGAATTCTTCCAGGAAACTGTCTCCTAGGTTTAGTGGTCCCTTTTTAATAGAATCACTGAATCCCACTGGTGTTATCCCTAAACTCCCTCCCTCTATGGACATCCATCCCATTCCTCTGTCTCTCAGCTCAAACCAGTGATCTCTATCCCCTGTGCCCTCTTGCCTGATTATTGGACAACCATCTGGTGTTCTCAGTCTGACACCTCCTGGATGTTTTGGGGCATCTAATTCCTTTTAGAATGGGAGCAAGCGTTCCTCGATTCCTTGCTACATCATTTTGAATCCCTCTCTTGTGGCTTGACTTTTACTGAGTCTATCCTGAGACTCAGTAAAAGAAGTGAAATTGGTCGCTTGAAGGGACCCATTGAGGAGGTGGCAATCTGAAGATCCAGTGGTCCCACGGGATTTTTTTCCCCTCATAATTGTGCTTTAGGTGGAGTAGCCTGGGAGATACTCTCTCTGCTGTCAATATGTCCAGCCTCCAGCTGTCACACCTTTCTCCAATTATCCCCATCATTCAAGTGCTGCTCAAGATTACTCCAGACATCACCCATCACGAAATTATTAGTAACCTTGGTGAAAATTTCAAGTGGTTTTTTTTTCTTCTTCTGTTACTTTTCATTGCTTGACAACTGGTAATCTCCAAATACTTCAACCCCTCCCAGATTATCTGCGTCAATTCCTCCTGGACTCCACAGCACTAATTGAGACACACCTGCCTGCCCACTCTCCACCGCTTGCTCCATACCTGACGAGGAGGACGATCACTTTCATCAACCCTCTCCTTTCTCCCTTTAACCTATTAAGTGAGTGAGCATTTGAATTGGAACATCCAAAAATACTCAAGTTTCTGTACAGTATATGGTAAAAAACAAACAAACAAACAAACAAAAAAAACATACAGGGCATCCCAGGGTTTCCTATTTTTTCACATAGCTATACATGGAAAGTCCCAGGAAAAGCTGCTGACTTAGTAGAACATAACATAGAATAGCGTGACAAAGATCCAGCACCTGCCTGTCTCCTAGTCAGAGTAACACATAACAAGTCAACCAAATGTATCAGAAAAGAATGGGAAACATGGCCCTGCAGATTTATGCAATGGTAATAAAAAAAGTTTCACTATCAATCCAACTGTGAGCTTTTTACCGTAAGGCATGAAGTATATATCGTGACATCCATCCCCACAGTTCATCAGGTTCTATGTCATTAAACAGAGGGAGAGCTCCAGCCCAGAGGCACTTTGCCTTCTATAAAAGAGGCTAAATAGGGACAATTTTAAACCCATCTGAAAACATTTGGCAGTACCAAGAAAATGCTGCAAGATTGTCTGTATTTGTGAAATCTGACAACTTCAGCACATTCCATCCAGCCCAACCAAATTTCTGTGAAGGATTAGAGCAATCCACCATTAGTATCTTTATTTATGATTATAAAGCTTAAAATGTAGGATTTAAATTGCAAATGAATCTAACTGAGTGACAGAAATGCTAATGGCTTTTAACAGCCTGGCAGTTTAATGCTTAATTCATTTTTACATGATTTGGTGCATGGCGTAATGTATTAGTGCTGTGACCCTGTTTTAACTTTCAAAGAGATTGTTTTCTTCCCAGTAATTAACTGCCACTTGTCAAACGATGATAGAAAGTGAAAATAAGGACGAAATAACATTCTGTATTTAGCATCGTTACTTCATCCAAGCAGTGTTTTATAGCAGAAATTAGACATATTTCATGTGTTCTTCGTTTGTTTGTTTGTTTGTTTTATAAATTCCACAAATGGAATCAAATTTTGCTTTGTGGCAGGAGAAACTTTTATTCAATAAAGAAAACAAAATGCTGTGGTATTTTAAAAGCTTTCACACAGTTCATCCTGTGCAAGATACATATCATAAATCTGGAGCATCTGGGGGACCAGAAAGTACAGACGCAATATCTTATGTGTGTTTTCCCAAAATGGAGCCAATGAAAAGTTCATCTCCATCCCCCACTGACATGAGTGTTCTATTCATTTTGGGTCCTTTAATCATTCATTTGAACTGTTGTTTTTTTTAGGATGAGAGGGTTGTACAGTTATGAAGTTTATTTAAAAAACAAGAAGTGGGTGCACAAGTTTAAATTACTGTGAAATGCATTACATTCATAAATGATCAAAATGATACACACAGGCTCACATATATGCACAATCCACTAATGTTTGTTCAAGTATCTCTCAGCAAATTAAAAAGAACATTATTTTCAAATCCATCACCAAGTTTTCTTCATTATCTTAACTGGATGTTTGAAAAGTGGTTTTGCTGGTTTGGACCACTGATGTTATTTGTTTCCTGCCTCAGATCCAGACTTTAAATATGCTCAGAACATGCGAAGGTTGAGGCGAATCCACAAACAAAAGCCTAAGATTTGCCTGCTTTATCCATCCCAACACTGATTTGGGCTTCGGATTATTCCTCCCACCTGAGTTCAAGTTTTAACCGCGTGATTGTTGACTTCAGGAGAAGTTGCAATTTTAAATCAAATTTGAAGCTGTTGACTTTTGAGCAGGGACCTCTTCTGAGTTCATGGTGGTGTAAAACTGGCATAACTGTGCAACTAGTTTCTCCATACAGGGGGCATCTTAAAGCGCTCATCACCAACATAGGGTTTTGTAAGAACAATGAATTTTCTTTTTTTTTTTTAATTATTATTCTTTTTAACGTGTCCTGTCCGGCAGTGTGGCACTCAGAATTGTCGTCTGAATGTCAAGGTAAAGCCCAACAGATTTGCTTTCACAAGCGGAGCATTACGGCTTGTTCCTCCTCTCGGTATATATATATATATATATATATATATATATATATATATATATATATATATATATATATATATATATATATATATATATATATATATGAAACTTTATTATAAATTGCTTTGGATTTATTTCAAATGTAATGGAAAAAATGAAAAAAGGAGAAAGGAAAGAGAAAAAGGTTGGGAAAAGGTTTAAAGGGAAAGACAGACATAGAAGTAGAGGCGAGAAAAAAAGCGTAGAGAGAACACAAGTCAACACCCTTTAAGTCTGCCTCCCTTGAATTTTCTTTTCTTCCCGCTTACTTATTTAAATTTCGATTTTCCCACATAACATAAATTTATGGAAGCACTTTTTTTCTTTCTTTGGGTAGATTGGATGGATTGTTGCCAACATCTGGTGAAAATTTTCTGTCAGTTATACCTTGATAAAAATAGTAGTCAAATATCCAACCAGAATTATCCTAGGACTTTCTAGCTTTCCAGATGTCAGTGGGACATATGTATATATTTGAGCTTGTATTCTGTCATTTTGCATTAGAGGAAATTCCCAAAAAATTAGTACTTGTGCAGCTATTTTTTGTTTTTGAAATTCATTGAAGTTGTGTGGTATATACTCATTCCACCCTGAAAAAGGAACAGTTCAATAACTTGTACGAAAGCCCAAAATGAAAATGGGAGGGGTAAACTATCTGTGCATGTCTCTGTAAGTGCATTTTCCAGATAACACAGATGCAGTTTGTCCAGCTTAAACCGTCAAACCTCAGCAACCACACACCCAGGCAACAAGACTCCGCTGTGTTAAGTGAAAATGAAACATGGGAAGAGTGCTGCTGTGCTTTGCACCCTGCCTTTCAAAAGCTCAAAAGCCCTGCTGTCTTCATGACAAGTGAAAGACACTGTCACCCACACACACAAACACACCTATCCTAATTGCTGTCTCTCTCCTGCAGGGTGAGAAAATAGGCTACCTGAGGGTATCTCTCACCCACTCGTTTCCTCCCATCTCCTCCTCCTCTGCCACAGATTTTCTTTTCTTTTCCTCTACTCTTATTCTTGACTTCATGCATCCTATTCGTTTCTAATTATATTGTCTCATTACTCTGATTCTGTATTATTTTGCTGACTTATTTTAATATCTCTTACTTAAGGTTAGTTTCCTGCTTGTCTTCCTTCTTCCTGCCTTATCCCTTACCAAAAGGGATCAAAAAAGTGGAACTGGGGGCATATAATCTTAAATGTGATGATAAAACTAAATGCAGACACATCAATACATGCAATGTCACTAAATCTGAAAGGGTTAGATAGCATGATTTACCTGAAAATATCTGTGAGGTGAGGAAAGAAAGAAAAAGACATGGCACGTCCTTTCGTCCCTCTCCCGGTGCTGTGATCTTCCAATACCAAGTTTTCTCCCAAGAATAATATTAATTAGGCTTTTTAGCTTATCTGGGTCATTGCCTACTCAAAGACTTATGAGAAAAGAAACACACACAAATACATATTATTTTTGCTCATCTCAATTTTATAGCTTAAGACCAAACTCTAGGCCAGGGGTCTTCAGATCCAGGCCTCGGGGGCCGGTGTCCTGCAACCTTTAGATCTGTCCCTGGTCCAACACACCTGAATTAAATGGCTGGTTTACCTCCCCAATATGCAGTCAAGATCCCTAGAGTCCTGCTAATGACCTCATTATTTGACTCAGGTGTGTTGAAGCAGAGACACAACTAAAAGTTGCAGGACACCGGCTAGCGGCCTTCATTTGAGGACCACTGCTCTAGGCAGATGTCAGTCATTAAGTGATAAGCCTCAAATGATGCAACAGGGGAAGAAGCTTTGGATGTTAACAGAGGTACGATTCAGTAGATGGGCTAGAGAGAGTGGTTGCTCATTATGCTTTCTCCACCTTTTGGTTAAAGGTGTATGATGGGTTGCAAATACTCATTCTCATTGAAGATTTCCACATTTTGTGATATCCTTACTATAAACCTCAGTTAACAATGAACCCTCAGTATTCACAGGGGTTAGGGACCACAGCTGCATGCAAATATCTAAAATCTGTGTATACTTGAAACCCCCTCTAAAAACACTGATAACTACCTGTTTTAATAGTTCAAACACCAGATATACCTTAATATGCATTATTGCGCACAATGGAAACTGTCCTAGCACTATCATAGAAGTTAATATCCACAGTCTTCCTTAATTCTACTTTTGGGGGTATAGCCAATCACTGCTACGGAAAATAAATGGCACTCCCAGATTGGCTCCTTTGCATACGGCAGCCAGTAGTATGTCAAGTAGCATTGGGTATTCCAGCTTCCCAAACTGCATTTTAGAGATGTTCAGCAGAAAAATCTGAAAATAAGTAAATCTGTGAACACTGAACCGCAAATAGGCGGGGGTCCACTGTATTTCACTGGTAATGTAATAAACTAATGTAAAGTAACACATAAAAGTGCAGCATGCATTCATATTCTATATTTCTCTCTGATTCCCTTAGATAAAATCCAGAACTCATAAAACAATTTCTCCAGATGTCACCAAAAGTGATGTGAAAAGTTTTGCTCCCTTACAAATTTTTCCTCTGTTTTTTTGTTACACTTAAATACAGCTAGTAGTCCTGACATTATTAAGATTATTAAGATTCAGATTATTAAACTGCTGGGGATTTAGGGCGCAGATGGATGCTTACACAATACCTGATTTTAACCCCAATTCTCACAGGTTCCATGTCCCCATTAGAGATTGGATCCCTTTATCCCACAAACTTCTCAAGTGTTCTTTCCTTCTTCTGGCCGAACCTACTGTTACCAGATACCCGTCCACCTCCTGCACTCAATCCAAGAGATCCTGATGATAAGAAACTCATTTTGGAACCAGGCTACCCTCTACACCACACTTCATCACCAGCATTGCATTGGCAAGAGCATGTCTTCTGAACCCTGACCTCATTCCTACATTGAGGAGAAACTTTTTTTGGACTTGCCAGCAATATTCACCATCTTCCTTCTGCATTTGTCTAACTCCTCTCCTCTTCCTCAAAGACATCCATCTGCAAAAGAGAGCCAGAGTTTTAGATTCAGGCGAGTCCAAATCTTTCATTTTGGGTTTTTTTGGTTTTTGATTAATGCAGAGATGGACTTGCTGGTGAGCCTCTAATTACTGTTATGGTGTATAACCCAAATGTGCTTGTTCTTTCAATTACAGCAAAATGTCCATGTCCTGAAGGAGCAAAGCAGCCCAGACCATCGCACTACCAGCACCGTGCTTTACTGCATTATGTTCATCTTTTGAATAGCTAAATTAGTTTTACATCAGATGTAACATAATAAACATGTTCGAAAAAGTTTAACTTTTGTCTCCAGTCCACAGAATATTTTTCCTAAACTCTTGAGGATTATCAAAATGTTGTTTGGCAAATGTGAAAAGGTCCTTTGTGTTCCTTTTAGACAGCTGACATTTTTCCTAGGAAATCTCCCATGGATATAAAAGTTACTGGCACAACTTCACCTGCTTAAATTAAATTGCAATTTGCAATTTATGAGCCAACTTCTTAACGTTATTGGAGCTGTTGACTGCACTAATATTGCTATAATGGCACCCCATGGAAATGAATGCGCCTCTATAAATAGAAAGCATTTTCATTCTGTAAATGTGCAACTCATATGTGATGTGCATTTGTGCCCAATAAATGTAGCGGCCCACTGGCTTGGTTCAACACATGATTCCTTCATATTGTGGAATTGAATAATTGATTTCCCCACCCAGTATAGTACTCTACATGGCATTGTTTGATTTTGAATCCTGGCTGAAAACTCTTATGTTCAAACGAGCATTTTCATTTTGATTGATCAACACATCCCATCTTCTCTAAATTTCCTTTTATGTTTTTTTATTTGTTATTTTAAATGTTTTGCTTTAAATTTCAGTGCTTTTATTATTTATAAAGGTGACCTTGTGTGCCATGAAAGGCTCCTTTTAAATAAAATCTATTGTTATTATTAGTTGTAGTTGGAAACACTCAAACAGAGGCTAACTTGCTGCGCTCAGGGTGGCAGAACGTTCAAATTGAAATTCAAATTCAAAAATACTTTACTATACTTTACTTTAGAACTGATAAAGAAGGCAGTGGGACGACTGTGGAACCTCTGGAGATGATGATGCAAAGAAGGATTTTACTTAAAATCAAGAAAATTATGGACAACCCTGGACATCCTCTTCATGAGACTGTCATTGGAAAATAGAGCGTCTTCAGTCAGAGGCTTCTTCAGATTTGTTGTAGAAGGGCCGCTACAGGAGATCTGTCCTGCCCACAGCTATTACCATCTATAATAATTCTTTAATTGGATGAGTTACAGCAACACTTAGTTTCCCTTTGTGATCAATAAAGTTCATTTGAATTGAATTGAATTGAATTTTAATTTCTCGCAAATAGGGATGTATAAAGAAAGGTGTGCAGCCACGTGCATCCACACGGTTTTATACGTCTGAATTTTGTATTTATTTATTTATCTTATTTTTTATTCCTCTTTTTTTGTGCCGCACTTTTCAAAATGTGTCCCTACGCCAGCTTTTAGTGAGAAAGCTGCATACTGTTTTATACATGAGGCCCCAGGTGAGGTGAAGACTATCGTAACACTTGAAGTAATGACATTCATATTTCATTAAACAGACCAACTGCTTATGGCTTGTATCCTTCATCAGTCATTACATAACACTAGACAGTTTGTGTTTATGTAAAAAAATCAAATGAGCCAAACACACAGTCACATAACAGAACTGATCACTCACCATTCAGCATAAGAGGATGTGGGTGTGTTACCTGTTTGGAACAAAACCTAAATAGCCTCTGGGGTGAATCATTTAAAAAAATTAAGGTGAATCACCTTAGTCATCAAAAATAGTTAATTTTCTCTCTCTTTGTTCACAACAAATGAAGACAAACACAGCATCCAAATCAATAACAACATTAAAAATATAAAATCTTCCAAAATCTTTAACTAAATGGCAGAAGTTGGAATTATTGTTAAAAGGTATTGTTCATAAAGGAAATATTTGAAAAAAAAAACAACTGGAAACATCAAAACTTCATTGGATCTGACATGGAAACTCGTGATAGAAAGGTCCTCAGTCATGCCTGAAGGAAAGAAACTTCTTACATTAAATATCCAGCATCTTATTGCTACTATCTATTTTGTGCAGTCTTTGCCTCCTGCAAATCCTTAAGGAGAATGTCCAGCCAATAGTTTATGACCGTATGCTCAAGTGTTCTTGGGTTATACAGTAGGACGATGATCAAAGCATACTAGCAAGTTAAACTTGGAGTGACACAACAAAATGGGTGTTTTGGGGTGGCCTAATCAAAGTTCTAATAAACTCTGAACTAATTATTTCTGAAGTGCAGTGGTGTGACCTTACACAGTCTGGTTATGCTAAAAAAAAAAAAACCTCTTCAACATTCCAGCTGGCCATGATTAAGAGTGGCTGAATTTAAAAAATCCACTCAGAGAGTGAGCCAAAATTCCTTCATAGAGATGTAATAGATTCATCATCAGTTATCACAAATGCTTGATCCCACAAAAGGGAGGCACAATCAATAATCAGCCACGGTGGGCACCACTAACTAAGAAGTTAGTTGGGCTAACCCTAAAACACTAATCATAAACATAAGTTACGCTAAAGCACGACACCAACACAGAATTTAGCAGAAGCTAATGCTAAATTGCTAAAGCACTAACTTCAGTTCAAATTATACCTGGTCTTGAAAGACCACCAACCTCAGGCACTAATTTAATTGTGACAATATAATTTACATGTTCTATAATGCCTAAGATATTGCAATTATGTTTGTATCTTGTTCTCTACTGTCCGTGTTTTATTTTGTTCCTGTAGTTATGTTTCTTGCTTGAAATGAAGTTACTGAGGGGAAAAAAAGAGAGAATGTGAAGAGAGAAAATGTAACTGCTGCAAACAGTCATCACCCACTTCAAACTAAGAACAGGAATACAAACATTTAACTACTTGAAGAATTCTTAACAGTTGATAACCAAAATTTCAACACAGATGTCAAACTTCTTTTAACTGTTTACAAAACAGCCAAGTAAATTAACACTTTAGAATTTATCTGGAAAATAATTTAGGAGAAGCTAAGTGCACTAAACATTTTCAAAGTTAGCAAAAGCACAAAAGCGATAAATGAAAAATTAGCTTCATTTTTAGCGCATTAGCGGAACTGTGCCCACTTCTGAAAATCAGGTATTGCAGACTTTTACACATTCCTCTTGGTTTGAATAGCTGTTTTCCTTTAATAAATTAAATCATTATTACTGGACAGCAGTTTGTATTTACTGAGGTTATCTGACCTAATGTATTTCAATAAACCTGCGGCTAACTTTCCTCTCCTCCACCTCTCGAACATGTTCAGGAAAAAGCGTTTCGTCTGTTGCACATTTAGCATCTTGTAAATATTGTAAATAAACCCCCTTTTACATATTGTCTGTGTTCAAGTGTGATTTTTTTATGTGGGTCAGGAAATTGCCAAGAAACATGATAGTAACAATCAATAGGACAAGCCTATGTTTTACTTACAAAGCCAAGACAAAAGCAGACTTCCACCCTAATAAGGCAGGTCTAATTTTAAACAGCTTTTTTATGAACCTTTTAAAACCGCTATCCTGACCAGCCTATTAAGTAGACTGCAGTGAATACATTAATCTCCTTCTGCTTTACATTCATCTTGCATTGGCATACTCTGTTATTCCCATTCCTATCCCACCCTGCTCTATGTTCTTTTTATACTGTGAGAAAAGACAAAATGGGTGGATGGGGTTCAGAGAGCTGCCTTCAGACAGACATATACTAAACTTCCCAAGCCATACTTATTAGTTCTGTTCACACAGCCTGCTTTATGGCTTGATTGATCCAACAGGACTACTGAAAAATGTGGTTGGCTGATTTTTAAGATGTTTTTGAATATTGCTTAAAGTAAAAATTAGTATACCAATAGATGCTGAAAGAACCAACTTTGCAAACAGAGCATGGGGAATGTAAATGGACAAAATGTCCAAAAGGAAACAGTTTTTCACAGTTTTTGAAAGTATTGGTTTAAATAATTTTATATTTGGTAGTCACCTAAAGAAACAAGAACTATTTGTCATGAAAAGGTGAAGTCATAAATTGCCAGGTAGCATGCGGTAAGATCAAATTGTATTTAGTGTTTGCTGCACCAGTTATTCCCATTTCTTTTACATTAATTGCACTAACATGTATCCTTAAACCCCCATCATGCTATTAGAGTTTTGAGTAACGTTAACTTGAACAGGAAACAGTCCATATACAGCTGAGAGATATATATATTTTCTTTTTACCTCATAGTCTGACATTTAATCAGACTGAACACTGCCCATTTTAGGTCAGTTAGGACTGACCTAAAATAGGCAGTAGAAACCAAAATGATTTCTATTTGCTTAGTGGAAGAATGATGATAGGTTTTTTGATCCTTTTTTAAAATCAAAAGTGCACATACACTAGGATTACTATGCTCTTAAAAACACTGAAAAATCCCAAAAGGATGATGTTATGGATTTGTAAGCTTCCAATAGGTTAATTCACCACATCTGAGTTAAATGGAGGCATACCTGTGGATGTATTTTTTTTAAGAAGCATCTCAAACAAACACACATTTGGCATTTAGCAAACAGAAAATTATTTAGATAATCCTAACCAACCTAAAGCAGGAAACATTTAGTGTGCAATGATCTATGGCTATTTGTGCTTATGGTTTTTGGATTATTTAGGGTAGTTCTTACTATCGTTAAGGTTTTTCCACATTGGTTCATTAATTTTTGTCAAGTTTCTCTTTCTTGTTTTTTGATCTTTGTGTGTTAGGTTACACTCTTGTTTTAGTGTTCATCTGTTCTCATTTGGTTCGTAGATTAATTTCTGTTTGGGTTCAACTCCTGTGTTCTTTCTATGTTTATTAGCCACCTTCCCATATTTTTCCCTGAGCTGCTTTTTCCCCAGTTACACACTCCCCGGATTAACGACACCTGATTCTCATCAACTCTCCAGTTATAAGCCTGTCTGTTTCCTTGCCAGATTTTTTTGTTACCTGTTCTCTAAGGTCTGTTCACCATTGCCTGTTTTCTCCATGCCAGTTCCGAGTGCTCCAGTTGATAGGCTTTGATTTTTGTACATTTTTTTTATTATCTGATTTCTGTCAGTCTTTACTCTACCTGTCTACTCGTGTAACTACATTTGGGTCCCAAGATCTCAGATATGGCTGTGTGATTTGTTGTCAGAGAGCAAGCATCTTCCTGTTGCTCATCCTGTTCCCCTACCAGTTTGTTTTCCTTCTGCTCCTTTTCACTGCTCCTACTCTGTGTTGTCTCCGGTTTTTCTTGGGTACAACTTTCCAATACTATAAAAAATTATTTTTCTGTTCACCAGCCTTCCTTCCTCATGGATTGGGGTCCTTCATTCACTTTAAATTAGGACAACATTGAAACTCCAGCTTAATCTCATATCAAATTAACTTTATTTGAACCTTTTAAGTTTGTGTACTGTAACAATATTATAAGACTTGATACCCACCCAATATTTTTTTAAATAAATTGTAAACATGTTATAAAACTGTCACATTTGGAGAAACGGACATTTTTATGCATTTTTAATCTCAAAAGAAATATTCATTCACTGGATTTATATATGTATACAGGGATCCGAAACTTCAGGGTAACATTGGTGTGTATTTGCAGCTCAGTGAAAATGAATTCTCCAGCTCAGTTTCAGGGTGTTGGCAATCTTCTTCCATGCTCGGTGAGCTTTAGGTAGAAGAATTCTTTTTCTCAGTTCCTCAGAGTTCTTTGCCATGAAGTGCCATGCTGAACTTCCAGTGACCAATATGAGAAAGTGTGAGTGATAACACCAAATTTAACACAACTGTTCCCCCTTCACACTTGAGACCTTGTAACACTAGCAGTATTGTTAAAGTGACTTGAGAACTGGGTTGGACTCTCTGGTACAGTACTTGACTGGTTTGGATCTTACCTAAAAAAACAGGAACTTCTTTGTGTCAATAGGTAACTTCTCATCGGAAGGGAGAGAAGTCAAATGTGGGGTACCCCAAGGTTCATTCATGTGGCCACTTCTGTTTAATATCTACATGCTCCCACAAGCTGAGATCATAACAAATAATAAGATCAGTTACCACAACTACGCAGATGATACACAGCTCTACATTATGATATCACCAGGGGACTCTGTACTAATCGAAGTACTGAACGGATGCTTAGAACAACTCAATGCATGGATGTCCCATAACTTTCTCCAGCTGAACAGAAACAAAACTGAAGTTATCTTTGGACCTAAAGAGGAATGATCAAAAGTCAGCACCCAGCTTCAGTTATTACAGCTTAAAACTACTGATCAGGCCCAAAATCTGGGTGTAGTGATGGACTCAGACCTGAACCTTCATAGACACATAAAGACAATTACAAAGTCAGCCTTCTATCACCTGAAGAACATTTTTAGGATTAAAGGACTAATGTTCGTTTAGTTGCATTGATTACTGCAACAGTGTCTTCACAGGTCTGTCTAAAAATTCAGATTGCTGCAGCTGATCCAGAATGCTGCTGCTCATGTTCTCACTAAGATCAGGAAGATAGTGCACATCACTCCAGTTTTAAAGACCTTACACTGGCTCCCTGTAGCTCAGAAAATAGACTTTAAAATATTCCTGTTTGTTTATAAATCACTGAATGGCTTAATTACAAATGACCAAATTACATTAAAGACCCATTGTCATTGTATCATCCTTCCAGACCACTCAGGTCTTCTGGTTCTGGTCTACTTTGCATCCCCAGAACCAGAGCCAAACATGGAGAAGCAGCAAACAGTTTTTATGCTCCACAAATCTAAAACAAGCTTCCAGAAAACTGCAAAACAGCCGAAATACTGAGTTCCTTTAAATCGAGGCTAAAAACCCATCTCTTTTGAGCTGCCTTTGGTAATTAATAACTGGAACATTGCTTAATATATTTGGTGTATATTTGATGATTATTATTCTTAATGATTTTGATGGTTTATAACAAAATGTAATTTTAATTTCTTTTTCATAATTGGTTACTGTATTATGCTTTTATAAAGCCCTTTGAACTGCCTTGTTGCTGAAATGTGCTGTACAAATAAACTTGACTTGACTTGAGTAACATGACACCAGGGAGAGAAAATGGTTAATTGGACACAACTTGGATATTTTCACTTAGAGGTGTTTTCATTTCTGTTGCCAGCAGTTTTGACATTTATGATTGTGCGTTGAGTTATTTTAGAGGACACCCTATTACAGTTACACTTGCTGACTACTTTATATTGTATAAAATTGTCATACATTTAGTGTTTTCCAATGAAGAGATATATATAAAATATTTACAAAATGTGAGGAGTGTACTCGCTTTTGTGAGATACTGTACAGGAGGAAACTGGGACATGAAGCCATGAAGATGTTTCTTACACCGAGGACACGTCACTTTTGCACATTCACATACCAAGTCGGACTTTAAACCAAAATGGGAAAAAATAGATGTTAACCCCTCAGAGATGCAGGGGTTGGAGAACACAAATGTGAGATAACAATGTGCAGTGCAGAGAAATAAAGATGAAAACTGGCTCTGTGGGCTTATTTTATGACTCATCACCCTTCATGGCAGATGTTGCTGTGGGATTCAATCAAAGACTGAACAACCAAAATAAGCTTAGCTGTCACAGAAAAGCGAGACTGTGTCACGTCAGTGCTCCATGACAGCTGTCAATATCAGGAGGAAAAGGAGGGAAGGAGGTATGGGATTTGGTGAAGGGAAGGAAGGACACAGGTTTGTAGACCATTCCGTTACTGATGCCTTGGGACAGCTGTCAATGAAGAGGAACAAATAAAGATGGCTGCAGGCGAGAAAACCAGGGGACAGCAGTGAGGTTACAAAGGCAAAGTGTCACTTACTGAGAAAGTAGTGCAAGACAAAACATGGGAAAGAATATGACAAAGTCGTGAAAGTCAGTGAAACATGTGATGTTGTCACTGTCGGTGAGAGAGAAATCAGCGAGACAAAGAGGGAGTGACAGATTTGTCAGACAGTGCCAGTATTTCTGCTCAAACTGCAGCAGTTTCCTCCAAAAACAGGCAATAAACATCACAAAGGAAAAACACTCTACCACTGTGGAGTCTGCCCTCTGAAGGATTTCATTTTTTGACAACTAAAGTTTTCACTTAGGATAGGAAGAGGCAGAATTATCATTCTGGCTTTGAGACATGTCGGATCTGCCAATAGCCAAACTAAAAATTTAATTTTCCACAGACATCTGCTTTGTATGAATATCCATATGAAGATAGAAATGGCAAACTATGATTGTAAATGCTTTTCCATTTCTTATTAGCAATACAGATGGAAGAGATACACTTCTATGAACTTTCTTGGTCAGTGAGTAAGTGAGACACGAAGTCTATTAAAATAAAACTGTTAGGCACCTGGCTGCCTTGGAGATGATTGGCTGTACAGCCAAGACCGCAGATAAGGAAAACCTTAGTATAGCCACAGAAGCTAACTTCTAAGACAGTTTCCACTGTACATATTAATGCATATTATGCTATATGTAGTGTTTGAGCTATTAAAATAGGTGGTTATAAGCATCTTAGAGGGGTATTTGTATATGTATAGTATTTGTATATGTCAGCTATTCATAGGAGGTTGAGGTTCATAACCCCTGCAAACACCAGGGGTCCAGTGTTAGCTCTGTGGCCTTGCAGCACAAAATTCCTGCATTCAAGTCTTAGCCAGGGTTCTTTATGCACTGAGGATGGATGGATGGATGGATGGACAGATGGACGGACAGACAGACAGACAGATATGTTACAGTGCATTCATCATACTGTGAAAGTCAATTTATTTCTGGGTTCATTGCAAGTAACATCAAAATATGAGATCACCTGCTGCCTGCAACAAGCTTGGTAGCTGAGGGAGGTAAAACTGAGCGGCAGAATAAAAACCATTGACAGTCACCAGCTGTTTATATTAAGATGCATAATTGATGGTAAAATCAGGCTGTCAGGTCTATTTTCTAGTCTCCCATGTTTTGCTAGTGTTGTTGCACTTAATTTCTGAGCACAACCATGGACGCCAAATATAGGACATTACTAAGCTTAGGATAACTTTTGCCATGCATGTTCAAGAGATTCATATATAAATTTGTGTTGCACTTTGTTCCAGTCGGAAGTAAAAACACTTATCATTGGTATGCTTCTCCTTCATTAACGGCTTTTAATGGTTTATTAGAATCATTGTTCTTAAAGACTAAGCCAAAAAAAACCCTCCAATAGCGTGGCATAGTCATACAGTTGTGCCTTTATAAATGCACTATGCACCACCACTATGCTTAACGACTGGTGGGTGTCTCTCATAAACGCTTGAATTTGAAAAATTCAAACATGAATACTTGCATTTACAAAGGCAAAAAACTAAAGATTTGAGTGTTAATATTAATTTAGAAACTTCTATTCACAGACAGGGGTGAACTGGGACAAAACATCAGCCTGGACATTTTGAGCAGAGACTGGCCCACCAGCTTTTGATGGAAGGACGATGGAGCCTATGAATAGAAACAAACTTTCTTGTGACTGCTTGCACACTGTCTTGTTGGTGTTTATGTACCTGTTGAATAAACACCATCCTCCCAGTCCCATTAATCTATAAAGGACAGAAACCGAAAGCCTGCTTGGTCCAGTTAACCTCCTGAACAATGTACAGCGTAAAATAGGATCTTGAAATTTGGACAGAAGAATAGAGGTGAGACATGATCACTGATGAATATTAAAATGTATAAATGACAGATTGTGATTGAGTGGTATTTTCACAGACTATGTATTTATCACATCAATGAAAAGCCACCTTAGACCTCCACAGCAGAATGTTTTCATAATTAGTGATAATGGTTCAACATGGTGTAACACACAACGGTGGACTCAATTTGTTGAAGTTTTGAGGAGTTCCCAGATGACAAGGTGACAAAAAGCTGTATTACAATATTAGGTAACATAATGGCCAAATTACTGTTCAGTAAAAACAAACATAAACAAGTTTTAAAAGAATAATGTAACAGATGCAATATATTTGTCTGTAATGTTTTCAAGTACCAGCAGGGTGACTCCATACCTTACTCATGCCATATCAATGGCAATCTAAATTATATCTAAAAGTGTAGAAGGTTAATGATGAATAAAAGCCTAATCGTTTGGTTTTACGTGAACATTTTGCTTTTTGAGCTTCAGCTGTTTCTGACTTAAAAACTACCACATAGTGTACTTATATCATTTAATAAATAATTGTGGAAAAGTTCATTACCAAGCACTGTTAGGTGAAAATCACTTGATCAGGTTTAATGTTAAACCTTAAGTGCACAATACAGAGAGCTTAATACAATCAGTAATGAACAAGTCAGAGTAGCAGCTCTGAAAAGAAGCTCTGCTGGGCCGAGTCAACACATTGATTTTATACCAAGGATAAGGAACCCAAAACATGGGAGAGACAGTCTCGTTCCCATGCAGCTGCAGGAAAACAACATTGTGTTTGGAACCCAGACTGGTTCATTTGGTGAGAATTCACAAGTACTTAGAATAACGACATATTATACCAGCAGATTAATATAATCATAACGTGTTACCTTATAATAAAATCTTCCATCACACACTGAAATATTTATTTATGTTTAACACTTACAAAAGAAGAGTATTATCCAGAATGAAAAGAAAAACAGCATTATCCCAGCCTTCTTGGGCAGCAGCGGAGCAGAGCAGAGCAATGATCTTCTGTCACTGTGGACCAGAAAGTTACACAAAGTCGAGTCTGACTTTCTTAACACCGACCGGTACTGATTATCTGGCATATGCTCCTTTTGGATAACTGTACGTATAGGAGTCAAATTATTACGTTGACAACAATTGTGCATGTTGAAACATCATAAACTAAACTTGTTATGAACGGATCACCTTTGATTACAGTTAAATTCAGCGCACCTGGTGCTCCTCTCCCCTGATGCACAGCAGGCTGCTCCGGTGACAGCAGCTCTCTGACTTTGCAGGATGAACCGACATGCAGATGATGACAGAAATAGACTCTGTCAGATCTTCAGAATGCAGCTTAAACTATGTTTCTAAATGCTGTCATACAGTGTTTTTATAAATGCATTTGCAGCCATGTCAGAAGCTTCAACACCCAGAGTGCCGCTGATCAGTTGGATGGATGAAAAAACAGCCCAACATGCTGCACATTATTCTGGTAGCCTTTGCCAGAGTTTGCAGTACACCTTTGGTAAATTGCTTTATATTTTTGTACAATTCAAACTATCTGACAAACTCATATAATTCCTCCATCTTCTTAGAAAAATAAGTTTTGTCACATGATTGCAACTCGTCGACTTTACGCTAAACAAGTCATTGGAGAGCAAAGAATAAACTAGAATAAACTTTAACTCTATTCCTTTCAGCGCCTCCTTTTAATACTTTGCCACTTTCTATGTTACGCTCGGTTCTCCTGTCTCTGAGTATGATTGGCTGATTGACAGCCGTAGCCCCAAGAGGGAGGGGCCATCAGCCCTCAGCTGCTGTAACTGGTCCAGCCCAGAATCAATCATGACTAATGGGCCGACCTCCCAGTTTTGTGTACCAATAAGGATCACAACTTGGGGGGGAAAACAAGCAAACAAAAGAGCCCGGCCCGAAATAACCAGCAGCCCAACGGGCAAAAGCCCACTACACCCGATGGCCAGGTCAGCGGTGCTCACAGATAAACACATTCTAAAAGGTATTTAAAACAGAAAAACTGTAAAAACAAAAAATCTTAATGCACCAGCTTGAAAACATTTACATCACTCAGAAAGATGATAAATTTTTAAAAACTGATTATCAACAGTAAACCACTATTAATTCAAATTCTAAAAAAAAAAAAAAAAAAAAAAAAAAAAAAAAAAAAAAAAAATCAACAATTTTATTCATTCAAATATATTTCTTTTATTACCACAACTAATTTGGCTATTTTTGATATTTCATTGAAAAGTTTGGATGTTTCGAGAGTGCCTTGATGAAGTTTTCAGACTAAAACACCCTGATTTTACAAATTACTTTAAAATAAATTATGTTTTAATTAATTACTGCAATGACAAATGAGCAGCTGTTGTGGTATTGACTGATATGCTCTGTAAATGGGGTGTTTTAAAACAATATAAATTCAAATGCAAAAAAGGTCAATTTATTTCACGTGTCAAACTCCAGTCCTGTACAGCCAGAGTCCCAGAATTTTAGTTCCAGAATCAGAGTATTTCTTTTAGGTGTGTTCATCTCATCTGAAATTTACAGAATACTGGTATGTCGTAATTACAGTATACTGTAACTTATTGTATGTGATATACCAACATAAAGCAGTGCATCATTTTAAAGTGGAAGAAAAATTACACATGGCTTTCATTTTTTCTTTACAAATTTAACCTAAAAAAGTGTGGCAAACATTTGTATTCAGCCCCGTTGAGGTTAGAACCAATATTTGCCGATTCTCCTTTGCAAATTAGCTCATGTTCAGTCAGTTTAAATGGAAAGCTTCTGGGAACAGAAATTTTAAAATCTTACTACAGATTCTCTGTTCTGTTTAAAACTGCTTGTGTATGTACACAACTATTTAAAATATGTGGGATGAGAAAATTACACTGTTTTCCCCCCATATTTATAAAATATGGGATAAGATGTATAGTAGGTTAACACTTTCAGTATTTAGACCGAGTGGAACATATAGTAATGAGTTATTCAGCAGAAAATTAAATTAAGAAAAGTATAAATAAACATTTCTGGGGTAAAAGCCTGACAGAGAAAATTGTTGTATTTATTATGATATTTTGTTATCATATACAATTATTATGTTTTAAATCACTGCAATTATATTATCTTTATGATTTAAGGTGAATGATCCTGGGACAGTGTTCTTAAGTTTCATGGGTCTGATCTGGAGGCCCCCTAGCATCCATTCTGTGATTGTGACCAACTGGTGATGTCAAAGATGTCAAGGCCCCTCTCATTAACAGTCATCTTGTTCAGCTCAACGCTTCTTTCTTCACAGCGGGGATGGTTGGTTGCAGCACACACAATTTAGCAATGTAGATTCCTTCACTATCAAGCTGCCATATTACATACGTCACAGCTAAACATTAGCAATTGGGTAAAATCAGATTGAATCAATTGTTTCATTTCCTGGTGTGCATGAAATATGGATTGGGTTGGTAGAACTGGGAGAGACCTTCTAAGACTTCCTGGGAGTTCTGTACTTTAGTTCTTGTGAAGTATGAACACTCCCTGCCAGCAAAAACTAGCTTTGTTCTTGTTCTCAAGACCAATACATACCTCGAGGAAAAGGCCCTTAGCCTTTTCCTCGAGGTATGTATTGGTCTTTAGAGTCAAGATGGAATTCTGGCACATAAGCAAGTTAAACTCAATATATCAATCATTGGTTTGGCACTAATAAACCTTGAAGGTCATGCAATTAGAAGAATCAACAAATAGCACCTCTGTTACTACTTGTACCACCTACTCCAATAGGATAGGGACATTCTCTAACTAAATCTCATTAAACAGTGGAGTGCTTGCCAGTGCACAGAAGGCTCTGCTGCATACAAACAATACATAACCCAGAAACCAAAGAAAAAAAACCACAGAAAGTCTGAGCTCTGCGGAGTTTAACCATATCCAAAGCGATGGAGTTGTGCTCTGTTTCTATAGGAATGTGAGGTCTGTGACTGTAACATTGTCACAGAACCGATTTACAAACCAGGGGTAAAATGAGGGAACAACACATGCTGTGGCCCATCTCAACCAATGGCACTGTTGTCACTCTGCTAGTTCGATCAATAGCTGTGGGACATGGTTAGCTTGAATTGTTTGTCTGTAAACATCTGGAAGTCACTTTTTCTTTTCTTCATAGGGATTGTAGGGGCTGTAGAGGTGTTCTTCTGTTGTCTCTCTTGCAGAGGAACACGTGTCCATCACAGTATGCCACAGTATGTATTACAAACAAGATTCAATGAAATTACGTATTTTGACCGTGCGGTGCCACGTGGACCTTGTGGATGCGTCAAGCATAAATCAAGCTTTAGAGTTTTTGGACAGAACCCAAACAAGCACCTTCTACTCCATCTCCACGGTCATCAATGACTACATTATAAAGACTACATTATAAAGATCGTCCATCTGTCTGTCTTTCCAAGTCTTCCATGTGTATATATATATATATATATATATATATATATATATATATATATCAGTCTAAATATCAATCCATCAACACACTGTGAATTCACCTGACCTACCTTTGAATCCCCAAATCAGAGGCAAGTAATAGATGGGGAGGGGGCATAAACATCTTAAAATATTTCTCTTCCAATTTCCCTCTGAAGAAGTTTGTGCTACCTTCCATGAGTAGACACCCCTGCTATGCTACCTGCTAACAATTGAGGAAATTTAGGCACTAAAGAAAAACTGGAAGTCTGAAGAAACCATGTTTTCACAAACTGCACCATAGTAGGGTAGAAGGTAAGCCTTGTCTATGGTGCCATTCATGACAGAAACTCCCCTCCCACTAATACAAATCTTTTTATCTTCTACAAAATCCAAATTTTCCTCACAAAAAATGTCTGCAACTTTGTCACTCTAAAAACGTGGGGACCATGTTTAATGTAAAACAAGCTCAATTTGTATGAAAGAAATCAGACTAAACAGTGAAGAAAGAAAGCCCTCAGGTTATTATTATTGTTATTAGTATTATTGGTGTGTTTTTTGGTTTAATCACAGATTAACATGAAACAACAAGAAAGACAAGACAAGTCGTTTTATTTTCACTTAAAAAAAAACCAAGCCACAGAGTGATTTAGTGCAACAAAACAGAATAGAAAACTGCAAAAATGAAGCGCAAACTGAGTAATGGTGAGAGTGTCGGTTTATAAAGCAGAGAAAGTGATTAAGTGTGTGTGAGACTCCCACCACTGTGGGTTGGAAACAGCAGAACCTGCCCTGAGAGCTCCTTCATCCTCAAGCATTTGTCTAGTTTGGGCAATTCATCTTCTGATTGACTCCGGGGGTGGTGTGTGTGTATGTGTGTGTGTTTGAGAGAGAGAGGACTTATTTATTCAAGCTTTCTTCAATTGACTCCTTAGGTGATGGCACACACTGTGAGTGTGAATATCACTCTGTGCCTGTGACCTATTTTCAGCCATTTGCCTGCTTCTGGAGGTTTTGTCAGGTGGCACCACAGCAATATAAAGTGGTTTAATAGCCATTGCTGAGATTCCTATTTCTTTTCAACCGTTGGGTGTCTCTGTTTCTCTTTCAGCCTGTATCTTTCTCACTTTGACTCTGGCTCCCTTACTGATCCTCTATTTTCTTGTCCTGAATTCTCTTTAAAGTTACTCTGTCTCTCCATTTCCCTTTTCAGAATTTGTAGCAGTCTGTGTCAGTTTAATTTTTTTTATTTATACTGCCATGTCTTTCACCATAAGCAGTGGTGAAAGTAAAACGTCATATTTTGAGTCATCTGCATTTGATTTCTACCCAAATGATTTAAAATGTTCTTGACAAAACAGGATTCTCACATCACTGTGAGGTATTTTTTTAAATGTAGTTTTCTCTCTTCATTATGGCTCAGGAAAATGTTTGAATATTTTGAATCTCATCAGATCTTTATTCACTAAAAACTGCAGGTTGAAAAACAACAAATGATAACTGCATACCTTTAAAGGTGACCTGTTATGCTTCCTTGAACAGGTTAGGATAGGTCTATGGGCTATACACCACATGTTCGTGATACATATATATTTTTTGCACAAAATCATTCTTAAATAATGAGATTTCAGTCTGGTTAATTCTACTTATTTTGAGCTCCTTTCAGAATGAGCTGTTTTAGGGCCTCTTGTCTCTTTAAATCCAAATAAGCTGTTGCTGGCCACGCCCCTCAACTCAACATTTACACTTGCACGTGAAAATGGCTGCAAACAGATGTGCAATTATTCAACTGTTCATCATTGAAAAGTAAAATGTGCAAAATGTGAATTTTACATAATAGGTCCACTTTACAAAACGAACCTAGGTGGTTTTTACAAAAGTTTTAACAGAGGTTTGTCCACGTGAGACTAACAAATATGCTATATGGACTCATTTTGTACTATTTGACCTTTGTCACATAGTGTCAATTCACAACACGTCACCTCAAGGCACTTTACAAAACAATTGTCTATTCAATCCAATCATACATATATTCCAGTTGATTCTAGTTATCAAAACAGTGCAGTCAAGTTCAGTAAATTGCATCAAGTGATTGACTTGCATTAGCTCCTCATATAGTGACAGTGGACAATAGCTTGCATTATGTTGTTGACTTTGCAGCAATCCCAGATACCAAGCATGCATGTAGTGACAGCGAAAAGGAAAACTCCCCTTTAACAGGAAGAAATCTACAGCAGAACCAGAACCTGGCTCAGTACAATTGGCCATCTGCCACGACTGACTGGAGGCTTGACTCAGTTCACTTATGTATCATTAACATATCACTTAGGTTATTCTTTTCATTAAAATAAAACTGTTTTGAATCTTTCTGATAATTCAGTCAGACCTCTAAACATTTTTTAGAATCAAATAAAACCGTACAACTCACTGTGGCTGCATATGTACATATCTTGACACCCTATTGGTCAATTTGGATGAATTACGCCCCTATAGATAGCACCCACAAATGCCGTAGAAACAACCATTTACCATCCAGGAGGAAGAACATCTCATAAATACTATGCTAGTAAGTAACCCTCTCTCCAAAACCCCTTTTTATAAACAACTAGGGGCCTTCGTGATTCTTTTTAACTTGATGCAGAGTCATGGCAGTGCTTTTTGAGGCCTGGAAGATAACTTTTTCCCAAAAAATAGCAAAAGTAACACATTTGCTACAATTTGCGGAATACTTTTTTTGCTACTCATTTTTGCTTGATGTGTTTGAGCAGAGATGCCTCTAAATGTTGCAGGATAGTGGATCTCGAGGACCAAAATTGGTTGGAGACTCCCACTTTAAAACACAGATGGAAATGTTAGAAACCTCGGTCTTTGGACAGTAAGTAAAACAATCTGTGTATTTTTAAAACCACTTACCCTGGAGGATCAGGGAATTCAAGGGGACTTGTACATGCCTACCAATTCAGAGAGACTGTTTAACCTAACACACATGTTTTTGAACTGTGGGAAGAAGTTGGAGCACCTGGACAGAATCATGCCCGGGGGAATAAAATACAAACTCCATCCAGTAAGACCACAGGCCCAGATTTAAACCCAGTACCTTCTTGCTGTAAGGCAACAGTGCTACCAACTGTACGACTGTTTAACCGAATCCCAGAACAATGAGAGAAATTTAATTACATTGAGGCTCTTTGGCAGATTAAATGTAACAGATTATAAATAACAACCTTTAGGCAGGTAATAGACATACTTTGATAAGGCTCATATTTCTGCTTGCTGAAGATTATTTTCTAATCTTAAATTAGCTGTAGGCAGAAAACTTACATAAATAACAAATATAAATAATCATAGATAACAGAAATAAAAACTAGAAAAAAATCAGTCTGTGTGGAATTAATCTATTTAAGGTGATTCACTTAGTGTGTGGAGTTACTGAAAATAACTTTTCAATAATATTCTAATTTATTGAACATGGCAGTATATTAGCTGATGTTGGGGAGAGAGTGTTATATAAAAACAGCCAGGTTACAGCTTGGAAATCCACTTGGAGACAAAAATGTTAATTTTTGGAGACTAAAATTTAAATATTTGGCCTTTATGATTTGGAGGAAATAGAGGGGTGCTTGCAATACTAAATACAACATCCCAAATGTGAAGTACAGAGGTGGCAGCAACATGTGGGGCTGTTTGAAAGCAGACTGGTTCACCTCATAAAACTGATAATATCATGGGGGAAAACATGTTGATCTTCACACAAAGTGGCTCGAGGACAACATCAATATTTTGGAGTGGTCATCACAAAGCTCTGATCTCAGTCCCAAAGAAAAGTTGTGGACAAAGAGGAAAAGATACGTTTAAGGAAGGAGGCCTAAAACCCTGGCTCAGAAGCTTGTCTAAGGATACCCAAAGTGTTTGACCCAAGTCATTAGGTTTAATAAGTAATTCTGCCAAATGTTAAAGGGGCAGTATTATGTGTTTTCCAGCCACATAGAATCATTTTATAGCACAATCAATTAACTATGCTACCTTCAGTTGTTACAAAATTGTGTATATAACAAATATGACTTAAAAGAAATTTGATTTCATAATTTGACACCTTGAAATTGGGCCTCTGTCTCTTTAAAAACTCCTGCTCTTTCTGAAACTCCGCCTTCAGGAAGTCATCACAACAGCGCTCCTCTATTAACCCTTTAACGTTTTACCAGCGTTGCACTGAGAAGTAGCTCATATAATTGCCTCAGCAGATGTGCAGTTCCAACAGGTGTTTACTAATTGCTGCTGGCTAGTCTGAAGGAGCTGAGTGGCGAAGTCACAGGGGGAGGGGCGTTCTGTGAGGCGGAAACTCAGAAGCTTGGAAACTGCAGTTCTGAGGAGGTGCAGCTTCCAGATGCAGCACCTCCTCAGCTTCGAGATGCAGCTGTGCAAGACACCACCCAGGCGTTTTGCACAGCTGAACGGCTGCCGCAGGAGATTAAAGGATTTCTTAAACATGCATGAAAGAATCAAGGCAACGCCCCAGGTATGTTTTTGATGAAGGAATAACTTTATAACATGATGTAAAACTCAAAAAACTTGATTTTACATAATACTGCCCCTTTAAGGAAATATATGTGAATTTCAGATTTTAAAGAAAGTTTCAAACATTCTCAAGAAACATGAATTAATCTGGCATTTAGTAAATGGAAACAATTTTTGCAAACCTGACTGACGTAAAATAAGCAAATTTTAGTCTAATTTATTACTGTGGGAAAAAAAGGCTATGTCTGTTTTTATACAAAATATGTGGGTTCAACTATAGGATAAGGGATAATGGTTATTAAACTGTGCTTGTGCTGGGAAAGATTTAAGATGTAAAATATGCCACCTGTGAATAGATTCTAACAAACACGAGATAACTCCTTGTTAAAATAGGTTACAAGCTCAAAACGCATGCCATCTCCTGACATGTTGACATGAGTAGGGCCTAGGATGAATACATTTTGGCTGGATCCCATGAGATAATTATGTCCTCCACTGCTCATTTCTCATGTGTGACACCTTTTACTTATAAATGAATAAACAACTCTTCCATTTGGGGTAGTAATTATTAGTTTCCACACATGGTCGTGCCGCCCCACGGAAATTCTTAAATAGGTTCTGGAACAGCCGTCAGCGAGAAGAAGGTGAAAAATGTGTCCAGACAAGAGCTAAATTAGCTAATCTTATTTTCTTGCTGTTCATGTTGTAACATGTGCGTTACGTTGCGTGTGTATTTGCTGCTATGTGTATTTGTGTCGGCTCTTGCCTTGGTGTATGGCCACGCCGGCACTTTTACGTGTTGTAATTGAACCATTGTTTTGGGGATGTTGCTTTAGCACATAACATATTTCTTGCTAGCTAAACAGGAGCTATAATTGAAATTAAAAGGCACCCACATTTATCATGCTGAGCTAAGGCTTAATTGAAATATATATTTGTGCAAGCATATGTGGGTGTACCAGAGAGAGAACAGGAAGGGCTTAGAGACAGCGGAGAACTAAAGTGATATTGTGAAAGTTGGAGGGAGACAAGGTTGGTGTTAGTGTGAAGGAAAGTGTGCGGTTCCATTTGAGAACAGAGAGTGAATATGTAATTAAGCAGGGAGGCTCAGAGACTCCATATCTGTGGCTGTCTTAGTGATATATAACACAGGAGACAGATGATCCACAAACACCTTACCTCTCCAGTGTGGGACTGATCCACTCTCTCTGTTGTTTTCATTCTCATTTTACACATCCTTTATTTTTACCTTTCCCTTTACTTAAATGAATTCTTTCCGATCTTTATCTACATAGACCAAAAGCTTTTCTTAAGCTGGTATTGCAAATATCTACAAGTAATTAGTGATGTCCAAATCTGATCTCAGATATAGGATATAGGGTCCAGTAAAGGCATTTTTAAATTATTCTTGAGTCCTGAACAAAACTCAACTCCAGATACCTGCTGCTGGAGTATTATGATTATTTAATAAGCTGGTAATTTTTGCAAGAATGCATATATTTAGGATTGTTTGGTTGATAGTTGATGGTTAATACATGTTTTTTTCTGATTAATTTATTTTCCAGTTAAATTAATGAAAGCCACTAAATTTGAAACAGTTTAAAATATTTTAGCTCTTGTTACATAATCGGTCTAGCCTCACAGACAACAGTTAGACAAAAAAAGCAGTGATGATATGGGGATTCCATTGGCTGTGCACAAGCCTGCATTGGTGGTTCAGAGTAAGGGAGGGACTCTCTTACTGAGATACGATACACCACAGGGCATACTACATAAACAGTGGCTATGGCGGGGAAGATAGTGGGGCATTTCAAACACATCGTACTGCCGTAAAGCTACTGAGATGTCAATCATATACAGTACATGACATTATATTTGGTAGCTTCATTGTACTTGTATCGTGTGCAAGTTTGTTGTGTAAAAAATGGAGGTATTTGATCAAGACTATTGGCAAATAAATATCTTGGATCAGTATTAAATACTAAAAAAATCACTAGGATATCCCAAACATCAATAAGTCATGTCAATTATGGGACAAAGTTTGCACCACAACAAAAAAAACTAATTGCATCATTCCAGTAGCACAAAGCTAACTTGTGCTAACGTCTGGTGGGTTAATAACCAGATTTTGCTAGCGGCGTTACACAAAGATTCTGTTCTTCTGTAAGCTGTGAAAACTGAGGATAGTGAGAAGTTTTCTTTTCCTTAAATATTACTACATACCCTGTGATGGACTGGCAACCTGTCCTCTTGCCCAATGACCGCTGGAGATAGGCATCAGCCCCCCTCGCGACCCTGCAAGGAGAATCTTGATGGATTATGGATGGATTACTACAAACCATTGTTGATATAATTCTCCAGCACACTGTTGCCAACGTAGCGATTTTGTCACTGTATTTAGAGACTTATTAGATCCCTCTGGGAACTTTTTTTTTAAAAAAAAAACAGCTCGCAACAAATTTAGCAACATATCTGCTATTGAAGACTTTGGCGGCAGCACGTGACAGCACAAAACGGCGAACAGTGAGCACTGCCATGAGCTCATCTCACCTTCAAAGCATTAACAGGTGTCAGTCTGACAGCAGCCTCGTCGTGCAGCAAATCCAGCCTGCAGTCAGGGCTGAGCGGAGACCCACTTCATTCTGTTTCCACATTCTAATTGAATCACAACTTGCCGCTGATCCGGGATGTAAATCTAATTTTTGATGCAGCCTATTGTTTCTTTCTCTTAAACTGTTGCACGTAAATAAATCCCAGCATTTAATTCACACAGTCACTGATTCACCCCCTCCAGTGTATGCCTTTGGTAACTGTCTTTTGGTTAAATTTGATATTATGGAAATCTGATTTATGTAGTGTAGGTTCAGGCAAAGTATCAAAATTATTAAATTATTTCATAAAGTTAATCTGTATTTCTAAACACATTTAGAGTATTTTAATCACTTCTTGCCAACATTGATATTCCTTTCTTTTATTGCTTGGATCACACATGACCAAATATGCAAATTAGGTGATGATGTCATCTAACGACTTCCAGCAACTTTTAGTGACGCCAGTAGCGCTAACCTCTAACCATAAACCAAAATATATTGAGGTTTGCTCCTATAATGTGACAAAATCTATTCAAGGGGTATGAATGCTTTTGTAAGGCACTGTAAATTAAAACCAGAAATGTCTCGGTTTATCTTCAGAAGGTAAAAACCAGTATGTCATTTTTTGTGGATTCTAATATATCAGGCTAATGTAGACTCTGATATGTAGCCTGAGTCATATTCAGCTTGGGGAACTTGAAGATGTGAACTACAAGGTGCTTCTGAGTGTAATATAGCGATGTTCAATTTATCACTCTTTGCCACTGCTGTCCCGGCTCAGGGCTAGCGGTGCTCTTTGACAGAACGTCATTCTACATTTCATTGACCTTACTTCTACTTTCCATGGCCCTCACTTCTGACAGCTGTCGGTTAATTTATTGCTTTTCGTTTTTTCCCACCCTAGCTGTAATATAACCACAATTTTATGGTCTTTCATATGGAGCGAGGATTATGCAGTGAAGTAGCGTAGACACATCAACCTTACTTAGCTCCGTTTCATTTACTGAGGCAGACAGTGTGACTAGGACACTCCACCAATTTTTCATACCAAAGTCAATTCCTTTGTGAGGAGAGACACTCCAGAGTCGGCGCAAACTGTTAATTGTTGCTGACTCTGTTTATTATTTGTTGTTTTTTGCCTGTTTTTTTTTTAGGTGACCTTGGGTTTTTGAAAGGCACCCTCAAATAAAGTGTATTATTATTATTATTATTATTATTATTATTATTATTATTATTATTATTACAACAGCAATGTCTTCTGCTCTTGGGTCAGCTTTGTAAATTCTAAGAAATTAGCACCGACGGAGTTGCTTGTGTCAACTAATCTTGAGGGCAGATGACAACACATTCATCATACGAAGTATGTTACAAGCCAAAGACAGAGACACTGTTTTGATTTTTTGTTGGATTTTTTTTTACCTGTCTCTGTCTCTTGACATTATGAAAATGGGACTCGTTTTAAATTCATCCCAGCACAGGCACTGACACGAGCTACAAACTAACAAAGCCACTAATTAACAGCACAGCTGACACTGCTCCAGTAGCAACCTGTTAGCTAAAGAAAAACTCTGTATTCCTTTTTAAAAGAAAGACTTGAATAGACAGATGAAACAATAACTAGAATACGGTGATATACGAACTGATTTTATTATTTACCTTTTGACACTGACCATTTATTAGTCATCTGTGTTTAGGTCTTTGGATCAATTCACCCCTCTCCAGATGGATCCCTGTTTTATTTTCACATGTTGCTATTTCTCCCATCTTTCATTTGGTACCCATAAAAACGTCATTTAACCTATATGACTAAACCAGTTCATGTCAGTTTATTTTTCTTTGTCGCTAATACTGATGTAGGATTACCATGTGATGTCATAATCTTCAGTTACATCATCAAGCATGGTGGAAAAAGACTGTAATCTTCTGAGTGACACAAATTAGGCAATTATTCTTGTTTCATGTCACACCATAGATAAAATTTTTCATAAAACAGTCATTGTATCAGTAATAACTTAATGCAAGCTGGTAATAGAGCATCTGTTTGTTTAGCTGTAGAGTGACTCTATCAACAGATAGAATCTGATGTTGATCTACCAAGAAAAGTATGTGGCACAGCTATATCTCAGGTGTAAATCCAGCTTTATTCTTCTTTGTTGTGCAAAGCTCAGAACAAAGGATGACTCCTTTTATGTTTCTATCTTTATTTTCTGTAAGCTGGGAGTACTGGAGAGCACATTCGGATGGGTAGTAAAAGGGGAGAAAGAATCGAGTGGCCACATAAATATGCTCTGATGTTTCAAGAGCAACATTTCAGCGTGTCCTCAGCAGGGGTCCTAGGAAAAGGAGAGGGAACATGAAAAGCTAACTGTATCTTTTACCAAGATGGCATTTAGACATTTTTTTTCAGGATTTCTATGATTTTGTTTAATAACGTTGTATTAGAGCCACTATGCCACATGCAAAACCAAAGCAGCAGTGGCTTTCAGGAAAACCTGAGTTGTAGCATTTCAAGTATCAGTAAAGAACCAGGTTAAGACAAGCAAATGTACTTTTCTTTGTGCTTTTGTGTACATTTTTTGTCTCTGTCCTTTAAAAACAACCCCAACCTTTAGTAACTAGTACAGAAGGTTGAGGATGTTTAAATGATCAATCAAGCTGTACTGACTTTATAAATTAAGCAGCTATAATTAATTCAACATAACCAGTTTCTTGTTCTTGCCTATTGTGATTGAGTGATTGTACACCCCCCGCCCCCATATCGCAGGCTCTTCAGTTTCAGTGTTATAGGCAGATACACTGCTTCAGGCAATTATCCAGAATTGCTTTCCTATGCATCTGTTGTTGTAGCATACATAATATCACCATTAGCTAGCCAGGCTGCCACGGTTTGTTTTGGTAATGTTGAAAATTTGTGCAGCCGATAC
The DNA here is from genome assembly GCA_014839685.1 of Anableps anableps. Classification (NCBI taxonomy): domain Eukaryota; kingdom Metazoa; phylum Chordata; class Actinopteri; order Cyprinodontiformes; family Anablepidae; genus Anableps; species Anableps anableps. Next base: position 33,736,104 of record CM026076.1, read on the forward strand.
ACTGTGCATGCCACTTCAATGGAATTTACTGTTGGGCTACTTATATGTTGCAGAAAGGAATCAGACACATTATTTCATCTCATGTTATGCTATGCGGACGCTCTGTCTACACTGATGATGATTCGGTTAGCTCAGCATGCTGAATGCTTGACTGGCTCCAACTGACAGCAGCTTGACCAATTTTCTGATTAATTAAGCAAATTAAACACTGAGGGACTCTCATAGAGCATTGACTTTAATCCTCATTTAGCCAAGTAAAAATATTAAAACAATAAAATAAAATCACAACTGAACGAAATTACACAGTTTTTAAGCCCAAACTCTGTTAAAAAATATTTTAAATATAATACCTGCCTGCTATGTTCACAGATTTTATAACAAAGCTTGTAATAATGTTCTGCCCAGCTCATCATGTCTGAAAAGTGGGTGGCGCAACATTAAACTAATGTAGGGGCTAAAAAAAAACATTATACTGCAAAACGTAGAAGGTCACTTGTCTTCACAAACAGGAACTGTAATGAGGTGCTAATCTTAATACAAAGGCTTTAATTTAGTGTTTCCAAGTTTTCTGGGAGGACTTTCCACAAGGTTCCACTGTGTTTCCGGGGATTGTTGACTCTTCCAGAAGCACACTTGTAAAGTCAGACACTGATATTGGACGACAAGGTCTGGCTCAGTCTTTTATTTAATTCATCCCAAAATTGTTCTATCAGTTTAAGGTGAATCAAGTTCAACAATACTAAACCTCTTATTCATGTCTTAATGAACAGTTCTTTGTGGACTAATTCTCTGTCATGTTTGAATGGGACAAGGCCATCCTCAAATTGTACCTAAAAAAGTCAACAGCACAAAGTTGTTCAATATGTCTTGGTATACTGAAGCAAAAAGAGCTCCTTTTACAACTCCTGAAAAACAACTGCCACATTGTAAACAAACTACTGCACCAAACTACTCTTGACATGAAACAGTTAGTAAAGTTCTGGTTCATGACTCCATCACTGAATATAATACTGATGTTATGTTTCTAACAGAAACATAGTTGGATCACAATAACAAATCACAGAATCAGCAATTCTGAACTACAAATTTTTAAGTGAAAATCGAAAACCTAAGCGGGGTCGAGGGTTTGCTACAATATTTCATAATTCACTAAACTATAAAAAGGTTTTCTTTTGCAAATTTGACTCTGCCTGTCATTGCATCTGATCTGATTCAAATAGTAAATTCATCCCTCTCATCAGGTGTTTTCCCCAGGCTTTAAAAACAGCAGTTATTAAACCACTGATAAAAAAGAGCAATCTGGACAAATCCCACATGCAGAATTACAGACCAATCTCCAACCTTCCGTTCATCAGTAAAATTATTGAAAAAGCTGTGTTTCAACAGTTAAATAACTTCCTTACAATGACCAACCACTTTGATGTCTTTCAGTCCGGTTTCCATGCTTACCACAGTACCACAACTGCCCTCGTCAAAGTGTTCAACAACATATGCATAAATACAGACTGTGGAAGAACCACAGTGTTAGTTCTGTTGGACCTCAGTGCAGCATTTGACACTGTTGACCATGAGGTATTATTGAAGCAACTGGAGAGCTGGGTCAGACTCTCTGGTACAGTACTCAATTGGTTCAAATCCTACCTAAAGAACAGGAATTTCTTTGTGTCAGTAGAGGACAAAAAAGGACAAAGGAGAGGACAAAAGTCACATGTGGAGTACCTCAAGTTTCAACCCTGGGACCCCTTCTACTCGATATCTACATGCTCTCACAAGCTGAGATTAAAACAAATAATAAGATCAGTTACCACAACTACGCAGATGATACACAGCTCTACATTATGATGTCACCAGGTGACTCCGAACCCATCCATGCACTGAACAGATGCTTAGAACAAATGAATGCATGGATGTGCAATGACTTTCTCCAGCTGAATAAAAACAAAACTGAAGTTATTATCTTTGGACCTAAAGAGGAATGATCAAGAGTCAGCACGCAGCTTCAGTTATTACAACCAAAAACTAGTGATCAGGACCAAATCTAGGTGTATTGATGGACTTAGACATGAACCCACAGAGACACATGAAGACAGTTACAATGTCGGCCTTCTTTCACCTGAATAACATTTACAAGATCAAAGGATTAATGTCCCAGCAAGATCTAGAGGAACTCATCCTATCTTTAGTCGCACTGATTACTGCAACAGTGTCTTAACAGGTCTGCCTAAAAAGTCAACCAGACAGCTGCAGCTGATTCAGAACGCTGCTGCTTGTGTTCTCACTAAGACCAGGAAGATGGAGAACATCACCCCAGTTCTAAAGTCCTTCCACTGGCTCCCTGTTGCTCTGAGAATAGACTTTAAAATACTTCTGTTAGTTTATAAATCACTGAACGGCTTAATTACAAATGACCAAATTACATTAAAGACCCGCTGTCATTGTATCAACCTTTCAGACCACGCTGATCTTCTGGTTCTGGTCTATTCTGCATACCCAGCACCAAACACGGGGAAGCAGCTTTCAGTTTCTATGCTCTTTTCTATGCTCCCGGAACAAACTTCCAGAAAACTGCAAAACAGCCGAAACACTGAGTTCCTTTAAATTGAGGCTAAAACCCCATCTGTTTGGAGTTACTTTTGACCCATAATAACTGGAACATTGACCAACATATTTGATGTGGATTGATGTTTTTAATGATGGCACTTGACAAAATTTAATGTTTGTTACTGGTTTCACAACTGACTGATGTGTTCATGTTTTTATGTTTTCATGATGTAAAGCACTTTGAATTGCCTTAAATGAAATGCTGAAAATGTCCTATACAAATAAACTTGACTTGATTTGACTTTGATACAATACCACAATCTGTTGACTGTGGAATACTTAGGAAATTTGAAGCTGCAGTATGTAACTTTTACAAATATATGTTTTTTCCATATTTGTTGAAAGTGTCACCATGTCGTGACAGTGTGGTGTGAGACAGAAAATCTGTGAAAAGATCGAACTCCTTCACCTCCTCCCTGAGCTACTATTGCCATCTAAAGAAATAAACCACTCTAAACCTAAAACAACCAATCAGATTCAGTAAGAAGGTTTTAACGCTGTCAATCACCTTGGTGTACACGCTGTAAAATGTGCAAGTGGTAAAGAAACAACTTACCGTCCCAGGAAAGCTGTTTATCTGGCGTCTCCGGTGGCCGTGCTCACTAGCCTTAGCATTCATGGCGGGCTATGTTGTGATGAACCAGATGTAGCGTAGGAGAGAGCAAGGGGGAGTGTGCCAGCGGCGCGTACATGAGGGTGATTGACAGCGCTATGACCCTCATCCTCCTGGCTCTGATTGGTTGTTTCTGGCTGAGTGGTGGATTTCTCCAGTTAATACTGGGAGTACTGGGAGAAGGCAGAGGAGCTTGATTTTTTTTTTCACTGATTATCTGTCTTATATCAAGACAGAATGAAAATTTCAACAAATATGTAAAAACATATTTTTCATAAAAGTTACACACTCCAGCTTTAACAACATAACTGCCACTATAGCATCATGCTAGAATTCCCTTCACATGTGACCAACATGCTGTGACATGCTTGCATTTGTTTACAAAACACATAAAGGGTGCATTAATTTGCTTCTCAAGGCTTTGAGAGTGAATTAGCAGCAGAAAACACAAAAGGATCAAATTCAGTGAGGGATGAAAGCAATACTTCCAGATAATGCCTCCATGATGCATCACAGTCATTTCTTAATTTAGCAGCAATCACAAAAATGTAGCTGCCATTTGTGTACCGCATGGGAACGGGGTGGGCTCAGGGGTGTCTCGGGAGATTTGTTATGTTTGCCAAAGAGAAAACCCACAAATTCTTTTAAATGCACATCAAAGACTGCAAACCCATTTACATGCAAAACGGGAAGAGAGGCGACTAAAACGATGCAAATTAGAGTTACAGCTGCGTTGAAACAGATTATAGAGCGCTCAGGGTTAGAAGTCAGTTTAACAATCAAAATCAGTCGAGACTGATCAAAGCACTTGTCTGCCACTTACCAAACAGCTATGTCTGCATATCTCTTTATTTTAACAAAAAAGGTTCAATATTCTTCCATAGAGTGCTTGTCAAGACTGCACCATGAGAGCAGTCTACAAAATATTAAAATACTGAAATTTTGTGTTCAGGTGACTTGACATATTTAATAAGGATTGCTACTGGGCCAGTAAAGTTTCCCCAGTAACACAATATTAACTCTACATAGCATTAGCACCATGAGTGGAAATTAATATTTTTTTGTTACTTAATTAAATTTTTTTTTTACCAGCCACTCAAAATATTTACAAGAAACAATTTGTTCCCCTAAAAAATATTGTATCTTATTTGTCTCTGTCATCAAAAACTATCTGGTTAATTTTTTCTGTTCAAAAATCTAATATTTATTCGTTCTCAGTTTTATAAAAAGAACAGCACTATTCTTTAATATCCTATAAAAAGTGTTTTCTTTTAATTCAAATTCCATTATTTTCCCCCAAATTCTGTGTTTTGTTTTGATTTTTCTGAAGTCCATGTCACAAGTCCTTTCACCTTAAAGGTTTATATTATGATGTTAAAATTAAAAAAGTGTTTTTTGTTGAGTCAAACTTAATTTAAATCTTTTGTAGAGCCATCACTGTCTGTTATTGATAAATATTTTGGTAAATAAAAAACAAAACTGGCATTATTGTGAGGTTAAAAATAGGGAAGTACAAAGATATGAGGATCGCGGTTACAACATATTTTATTCCCTTAATCAGAGATGTTCATAAGTCATTTTTTCCAAGTCAAGTCAAGTCAAGTCATTAAAGTCCAAGTCAAGGCTCAAGTGTCTAATGACTGAAACAAACTTTTTTTTTAATCAAATCCATGACATCTAATGCATCTGTAGCCCTGCATCGCTGTAGGTTAGAATTCCCAACCTGTGCTGTTTGTCCTTACAGCTAAATTATCTCATGAACATTAAGTGACCATCTTTCAGTCTATTAATTTTTGTAAATATTTATTATATTAATCTTTACTATGTTTTTACATGCTGGAATAAATGTTAAAAAAGCTCATTTATATTATTTAGAACTTTTATCAAGTTTAAGTTTTACCTTCTTAGAAATATAAATAAGCATTTATGCTCAAAGCAAACATTTAAGAGATTACAATTTGTTAATGTTGAACTTCTGAACGAATCAAAGTGCTTCTTTGCCTTTGTAATGACAATGTTAACACGTTTATCTCTGTCTTCATATTTGATTCCAATCCTTCGTTATATCTTGCATCAAATAAGGTTTAGAGGGTTTTCTTCTACTCGCACTAAGCAGGAGAATTTTTAATAAAACCATTTTCTAAATCCATATTAAAAACTTTGTCAATATCAATCTTCACTCTCCTAAATAAACAACCCAGGATTGAACTAAGCTTTGAGGGCATGAATGCATAGGTTGTCTACCTTCATTAGACTTTTTACCATCAAACATCCTCCATAAAAAACAGCAATTCACAGCTAATGACAAGAGTCAAGCAGAAATCAAAGCCAATTTGGAGTCAGTCTTGTTCAAAGCTGTTATTTGCCTATTGTGCTAAATGTTGTTTACCTGAATTTGCAGACAAGTGAGCTGCTTTGTTTTTTCTACATCGCTCTCATTAAACCCACACACCTTTCTGCATGAACGACTCTTGACAGCAGTTATTTAGAGAAAGCGCTGCTCAACACTCAGAGTTTACTTTTTTTTAATAATTATTTCAGACATGGATTTAAAGTGCGTTTTAGGAAGACTGATTTAATTATATAGACTTCTAGAATACACAATTATATGAGAATAAAACTAATAATAAAGTAGTATATTAATCAAGTATAGTAATAAAGCAGTAATAAATGAAGTAACAAATCGTTTTCACTGTTGGAAAACACAAATTTAGCTTGAAGACATATCTGTTAAATAAAACATCATTGGAAAGTTAATTGATTTCAGTAAATCAGTTCAAAAAGTCGAATTCATAAAAATTCATTCCACAAGTCATACTTTTGTGGCTATTTCTGTTACGTTTGAGTATGGCTTACAGCTAATAAAAACCCAAAATACTTTTTTTTTTTTTTTTTTTTAGAAAACTTTTATATTATTCATGCCAATTAAAAATGGACATTACAGAAATATGAGCCTAAAGACAAGTATGCCCATGTACTGTACAGCATATATTTTCAGTACTTGGTCCTGTGCATCTTTTGCATGAGCTCCTGTATCAATGCATCATCCTCTTTACAGAACACTATAGCTTTTCTAAGGGGTTTTGGTCTCGTCAATTCATTGGCCAATCAAGCACAGTGATACCATTGTAACGAACGGTGTTTTCATACCTGATAGTCCTGTAGACTCAGTTCGATCGGGGACCAAAATTCCATTGCAATACGTTTTCAGTTGGTGTGGTTTTCTTTCACACTACTGTCAAACAAACCAAACCCTTTGAAAAACCTGTTCCACCCCTCCCCTGTGGTGGCGCTGCACCAAGAACCACTGAAGGAAACGACATGTAAACCTCTGAAGAAGACACTGAGCGCAACTTCCTTCTTCACGAAAAGGAAACAAAAATGGAGTGGGGTCAGATTTTAGCGGTTGTAGAATTTCTCTTTTGTCTTTGGCAAAAAAAAAAAAAAAAAAAACCCACGAGCCATTTCTTCCACTAGCGCTAGACACACGTTTGTTTTAGTTGTATTTACCCAGAATGCCCTCCACTATAGTCCACTTCTTGCTTTTGGAGTGGTACCCAGTCCAGACCGCTTGGCATTCACATATGCATTTGAACCGCACCAGAGTTCACTTCAACCGAACTGAGACTAAGGTTTTTAGGTGGAACAGAGTTCACTTTTTTGCTTCACATCAGAGTTCGATTATGCGTTCACACCTCCCCAAACAAATCGGACTTTCAAGGAAAACGAACTGGAATTCAATTAAAGTGGACTAAACATGCACCCTAAAAGATATTTGCAGGTTGACAATGTTCAGAGGTGAAAAGTCCTGCTGCAGAATGAAAGTAGCATGTCCATAAAGCTTGTCAGCGACAGAAGGATTAAGGTCTCTACATTTCTCCAGGTAAATGGCTACCCTGCCTTTGTACCTGATAAACACAGTGGACCAACAACAGCAGATGACATGGATTCCCCCGTCATCTTTTGCTGTCGTCTGGTGGCTGTGACTCTAGCTGCAATTCATGATTTGCTTCACTCCTCTCGAAGCTCTGGCAATCCTTGTTTCTTTTGCACTTTTTTCTGCCATACTTTTCCTTCCACAACATTTTCCAGAGAATTTGCTTGGATACAGCACTCTATGTAAAGCCAATCTTCTTCAGCCATGCTCTTTTGCTCCTTACTAGGGCTTGGTGTATTGATCTAAATATTGATGCTATTGATACCGAGGTGAGTATTGGTATCAGATTGATACGAGCATGATATTCTTCAGACTGGTTGTAAAACAGACCGCTACAGGAGATCTTTCCTGCCCACAGCCATCACCATCTATAATAACTTAATAACTGAAATTCAACTGAAACTCAAAAATAAAAGCTTATGTAAAGATATTTACCTCAAACCTGAAATATGAATGTGGCTGTATATTAGCCATTGAAGGAAAATAGTATTAAAATATAATTAGGTTATATGCAGTTACAGACTCAGTTATCCTAATAAACAATAGTGTGTAGTAGAACGTAATAAGAGAATCATGTTACTTCTGTCCTACTACATTGTTTTGTATTGTAGTTAGTTCATAAAAAGACACTTGTATTTGCCTAAAATCTTTGCCCTGCATTTTATCATAATCGTAATCAACTAACTGAAGTTGACTCACCAAATTATTAAATGATAATGACATTTTTTTTCAAACTATTGGTATCAGTATCAGCGATACTAGCCCTGTATTTACTTGGTATCCGATTGATACCAAAATTCCCAGTATCACACGCCCCTGCTCCTTACCAATGATGAGCTGGAGGTCAGTGAGTGTCTGTTGGGCAAATGTCAAATCAGCAGTCTTCCTCATGACTGTAAGCCATAGCATGGCCAAAATCATATTAACTGCTTGTAGACAAAAATAACATATTTGCCTCAAACCGCCACATGGACCAAAGTGGCGTATACCATTAATGTCTGTTGATGCAAACATAAAACACACCAATGATCTTATTGTAACCACTTGGTCCCAATCTACAGACTGAAGTTATGCCCAATTATATCTAACTTATGAATTTAGCTATTTACTCTACCAAATTACTATCTGAAGTATACGTTCAAATTTGGGCAGTTAGGGGTTAAAATATTTTTCATTGGCTTTATATAAAATTCAAATTGTCAGAGAAATTAGAATTAGTTTTTTTATGACCTGCAGGCTTTAATAATGAAATAAACAGAAATAAACCATTGAAGTATATTTCTCTCTGTATGTTATCAATCTGAATAATATGGCTTCTATTCTTTGAATTTAGAAATTAACCAACTTTTCAATGACATTCTAATTTGTTGATATGCACCAGTTGCTATGTTGAATTCCATTCATAAAGACGTGCTATTGAGGTGATGAAATTCTCCTACCTGCAAATATAACTTTTCAAGGTTATAAGAAATTAAGTAATAACTGAACATGGTACTTTGAATGTTACTTTCTAGGACAGGAAAAGATAAACGTGCTCCCCTTTCACTTGAGTGACATATGTCACATGTGTCTGTGTGCTTAGTGTGATCGGACTGACGTGTGGGTGTTCAATGATTGATGCCTCATTGACAGCATTTACAGATTCTTGTCAGCTGATTAGACACAATCAAATACTAACACACACATTACTGGTTAGGTTCCTACCTTTGTGAGGATCTCTGTTACCATGATGCCTCCTGGTTACTTGCAAATATATAAGACCTGAAGATTTAAATGTAGATCTTATTATTGTTAACTGTAAAATTGAAACTGGTATTTCATCACAGACGCGCAAAGAAATGTCCAAAAGACTCAAATATGTTATAATTGTTCTATTCTAATGGTCTAAACCCTAAAATGGTCCTCACAAAGCTAGAAAAATACTCAATGATTTAACATTTGGTCTGTGGGGGGTCCTACAGCTGATTAGAGAGACAGACAGCCTCTGATGATTGCTTCTTTCCTGATGATTACCCCCCTCAGACAGCTTCCACAAACACAGAGACGGAAACAAACCAGACACATTTTTTTTCAACAGTTTGCATTCAACAGAGTTGAACTGTTCACACCTATTGGTACCACTGGTAAAAATGTGGCAGTCATTAAAGCAATCATTTATTGCAGCAGCATAACCTCTCTTTGCATCATTATGTGTTTCAGCATTTTAATTTTAACCACACTTGTCACCCCTAATAATTTCTATGAAATACATGTAATTGAGGCATTTACTTTTTCAGGTTGCTCAAAGTGTCTTGGAACTTTGAATCAATAATCCATGGATTTCCTTTTCTATATGGTATAAATATAATGGGACAATCAGACTCATTTTACTTTCAGACAGTTACTGTGATGTGTAACCATTGCAAATGGTTTTGTTTTTACAACGGGGAGCAGCTGATTAGCATCTCAAAAGTTCAAATAATACCTGAACTACGACCCCAAATCCCAGAGGAGTTTAAATCTCTTCAGGGATGGAGAGATAGGAGAGGGAAGTTCAAACCATCGCTTTCATTGATCATAATGGGCAAGGATGATGACTCCATTGTCTCTCTGCCCGGCTTTCTAGCCAAACAGCAAGACAGAGGCTGAAAGAGGAAATGAGGTGGACTAGCAAAGCTTGCAAACAACCAATAGTGTTCTCCAGGACATGTTACTTTGGAATATTGTCTCTGCTACCCCGAAACTGAGCTTTTAGCAGCATCACTATCCATAATAGGATACTTGGATGATAAGAGTTATGACAACATTTAACTTCCCTTTAGGATAAATAAAGTATTTTTTTTATTTAAATTTTTCCAAGCCATTTTGAAAATTTGGGAAGATAAAAGAACCTGTCAATCAACTAAGTCAGGTGTGTGTTGCTCTTAACAAGTTTGGAAATAGCTACTAAAAACTACTCAACTGGAAATTGTTCATATCTACGGTTGGAGGAATCATAAAAAGTTCTAACCAACTGGACCTGTGACGAATAAGTTGAAGATTTATGTTTATGTTGCCACCACACACAGTGAGCAGGATGGTGAAGGAGGTAAAGAATACTGTATCTCCAAAGCTCCCTGTCGCAAAAATGCACCAAGTAGTAGCATCATGGGTATTATAAATTAATACAGGTGTACCCCAGGGCTCAGTTCCTGGTCCATTTCTTTTTAAGTCAACAAATAAATGATTTGGAATATTAGTGTGCCATTGCAAGTTTTCTGATATATGCAGATGACACTGTTTTATTTGTAGCTGATAAGGACTCAGCATTTGTTTCAACACAACTGTCTTGGAACTTGGAGCTTTTTCTAGAATAATTTCAAAAGCCAAATCTCTCTTTTTTTTCTTTCTTTTTTTTCAGGAAAGATTACTTGACAAATTATCAAACAAGTCTCAAAAGTAATCTCTTGTGTTGGTGTCAGTGTCATTTTGCATTCTTGTCAGGATGTCAAGCAGTGTTACAGAAGCACAGTTGCATGACTTAAGACTAATTGGAAAGTAAAGACAATTTCATGCTGCAAACATTTCAATGTATTCACTGTTCTTTTTCGATGTGAATACCTGTGTGACCTGCTTACAAGCAGTGCCTACAACAATCAAGAGAGGAAGTGAGCGACATCACTGTAATGTTCATAAGAAATGGAATACAATGAATTATAAACATCAAAATTTTGTACCTGTAATGGATTTTAAGAGACTCCTCAGCTGCTAAGTGACCTTTTGATTTTGTTTAGCTCTACTGGTTAAGTGGCTCATGGAGCATACAGTGGGAAGTGGGAATCGTAAGGTGACTTTGTCAAACTTCTTTTGGACAAACAGTCTTCAGAAGGGGGTCAATATGTGGAAGTCCTTACTTGTATAAATAAGACTGAACTCTGACTGGGATCATTTTAGATTCAAACTGAAGGACCATCTCTGTGCCTGTATATGATTTCCATGGCTTTTATCTGTTTTTTTTAAGGCATTGAGTTTAAAGACATTATTTCATTTTGTACTGTTGAGCCACATTAGTGTTGTGTTTTTACTGTTGCAAGCTTGCATTTTAAATTTTGTATAATATTTTTTGTTTTTACGTAATCAAAAGCCCTGCTAAGGACAGACAATGTAAACTAGTTTTGGCTAAACATATAAAGCAGAATACAGTATTTGTTGTACTTTACAAATGACTTTACAAAAATGAAATTAAAAAATCCCCATAACAACTCTCAGATGCTTTTTTTCATCCCAGCTAGTTGATTGAGAGTGAAGCTATGACTTTTTTCCTACCATGTCAAGTGTAAACATGTGCAGTTTGTTAAACTCTGCTGGGACTATATCTTTAACTGTGTGCTTTGGTCAGATGGAACTAAGATGGAACTTTTAGGTCTCAATACAACTCAGTTTATTTACAGTATATAGCTTCAATTTACAACACATCTTCTCAAAATACTTTACAGGAAAGTACATTCATTCAAATCACACAGATAGATTTCAAGTGAGGTACACAGAAAATTGATCCTAGTTATCAAACAATGCAGTCAAGTCCAGTTTATTATCCAAACTGGTAAAAAAGTTTTCTGTCTAAGGAAATCCAGAAGATTGGCTCACTGACTTACTGTATTCACTCCTCCTCAGCAAGCAGGTTGTGACAGTTGACAGTGGCTTGCAACATGTTGTTGACTTTGCAGTGATCCCTCATACTGAGCATGCTTGAGGTGGCAGCAGAAAGAAAAACTGCCCTTTAAAAGGGAAGAAACCTCCAGCAGAACCTGATGCAGTGTGAGCAGCCATCTGCCACGACCGGCTGGGGGTTTGAGAAAACAGATCACATACACAAAAAAGAAACAGAAGCACTAAACTAAAAAAGTTCATGTCAGTTGTAGCTCCTAAAGTGGCTTCATCAAGGTGAGAAACACATCGAAGCAGATAAGTTCTCTGCCAGTTTTTAAGTCTATAGGGTGAAAAATAGCGCAAACAGTTAGTCGCATTGAAAGTTCATCCAATAGGTATGGCTAGAAGAGAGATGGGGTTAAACACTGAGAGACGGGGGCAAGTATATCATCTATAGGAGAACACTGAGTTGTTTTGGAGCGGTAGCTCACTCGATGCCTATCTCCAGGAAGGTGTCACAGCTTTACTGAATGGAAAAACAGAGAGAGGACATCAAGTTCAAAGCTGAAATAACACCAAACAATCCAATGCAATTCTAATTTCTATTCTAGATTTAACAGGGAGCAAATGAATGGAAGCTAAAATAGGAGAACTATGATGTCTCTTTAATTTTCATCAAACCTCTCGTTACAGTGTTTTGAAAAAACCAGAGGAATTTTGGCAGCATTCTGTGTACCACCTGGTTTGGCAGGTACTTTATGGTGGCTGTTTATGTTGGTTTTATATTTGATGTGCTGCTAATGCTCCCTGAGAGCTGTTCTTGAATGACATCTCACAGTCAACACAGTACTATAATAATATTCTGCGCTGTTCAAGAGACTGTTGTGTTGTTTATTAAAGGTTTGGTAGTTTCATTTTTAAATTCTTTAAGTTCTGGCTTTATACTAAACTCATGCTACTGAAATGGTAGAACAGTTCAATAAAATTACATTTCTGACACCAATGGCACATACAGATGCTGTACTGTCTACCCTACAAAGAAACAATAAATATTTCAGAGGCAAATTACTTGTGCCAGGTTATGAGACACAAACAACTTGTCAGCTTCACCAGATGGCCAAATAAAACTGTTTTGTAGCTGTTTTGTTTGAGAGAGTTGACATGTTTACTCCTCTATATGAATGCATGGGGATTATTTATAAGGTGTCAGTTTTAAACCAAGTTTTGTTTCTTGTGCAATCAGGCATGACAAGGTACACTGAGCAACCCTCAGTTTTTTAAAAAGGTATTTTTGTGTGTATGTGTTTATGTCTTAGTAGCATTGTGGGGACCGTAGACCTGCCAGCACAGCGACAGTGTGGGGACCAAAAGCATGATCCCCTCAAAAATATGACCATTTAAAAAAAAAAAACCAAGCTCAGAGGGGTACCCTGTCCAATTTTTAGGATGGTTCACAGATTTAACAAAAATCAACACCTTATGTTTAGGTGTGTATCAGAAAAGCCACTCAGGCCCCTAGTGGTTAGAGTGGATACTGCAATAACACACAAAAACACATTTCATTATACATTTTTTTTAATTGGTGGAATCGTGGGTACCTGTAATTATGGGTGGGAGGTGTGGTCTTTTGTCTTCACCACATTTATGCAAAGGCTATTACCTCTACAACAGTTCTTCAGGTGTTTCACTTTCTTCCTGTAGGCCAGAGCCAAATACAGCAACTGAAGTGATGATCTTCCCAGTGGTTTACGGTAAGATTGAGTGGGAGGTGTGAAGTCAAAACAGAAGAAGAGAGAAAAAAAGAAAAAAAAGAAAAAAAGAAGAAAAAATAAAGGAAAAAGAAGGGGAAAAAAAGGAAAAGAAACAAAGAAAAGACATGCACTTGCTGTAAATTATGGATAATCAGAACAAAACTTGGCTGAAGGGAAAACTTGACAAACAAACTTACAAAAAACACTGGGAACACAGGGGGCCAGAGCAGAACAACACAGGAACCAGGTCCAAGAAAACAGTGGGATGTAACGGGAGAAACCAGTGAGGAGTGAGAGGAGGAGAGATTTAGAAATACTGGGAGAGTGAATGCTGGAACAATAGACTGGGGATGATTAGCTAACGGGTTGCAGGTGTGAGGGGAGAGAGCAGAAGGCAGGGTGAGGAGAGAGGAAGAGAGAGAAAGAGAGAGAGAATGGTACAACAGGGTGAGGGAGAGTAAATTAACAGGGGAACTAAGAATACGAAGACACCAGGAATAAATAATAACCATATAACCAAACTGAGTAAAAGTGGACAGAACAGATTAGAACAGAAACAAGGCTGATCTAATCAAAATGAGAACAAAGGAGAGCAGATAACAAATGATCATAACTAAGAACCCAGAAAAATCCAAAACAACCCAGGATATTTACATCTTGAGCTTCCCCTGAATGTACTACTTACTTTTCACAACAGGCCCTAAAGGAATTGACTTGATACCCCTGTGGTAGGCTGATGTTGTGAGAAATCAGTCCCATCATGCCAGTGTCATCAGCAAACTTGACTATTGACACCTTGCACGTGGCATGACTCTCTTCAGAAAGCACCCTAATCTGCCATGATGGACATCAAAACAACCTATGCGCTCCTGTAAAGCTTGTCAAAAAACAAACAGGTGGTCGCCTAATATCGGATTTATTTAGTTGATTTCACTGTGAAAGTGGTCATAGGCTGCTGCACAGTTGGCTGCACAAATGGACAAGGATGCAAACCAAACTTGTCATTTTATTGTTTAACTTTTATTTAGGAAAAATTAGGCTGATGGACAGCAGCCATCCATCAGTCATAAGAACTGGCAACACTCGGGATTTGCAGTGAACACTTTTTTACAAGGTAAGAAGATTAACGTTCATATACTTTATAAGTAAGTAAGATTAGTAAAATACAATCAAATTTTGCAGTATGGTGAAGGTACATGTCTAATCATCAGTAACCATGGAGAAAATGATCCACCATTCTTTAGCTTAGCATATAAGAAAAAAATCTGGTAAGCATCTAGACCTTTAGACACTATTAAGTCTGCTCTAGTGTAAGGGTAAACACGTGTATGACATAGTGGTATAAATTATGTGGTGTGAATTCAGGCAAAGTTGGTGATTTGATCAAATATACGTCAGAATGGAGGAGGTATGGGTTGGTTTCTAATCTAGCTATTTCCAACTTTTGTAAATACCGCTGTCTGATCCCCAACTAGGTGTGATACTTCCACAGACAAATTGGCTCCACTTAAACAAGTAGAAACCAGGGTTGTATTGGCAAAAACAGCTTGGGAAAACAATCGCAGTTGCTCCGTTCAATACACCCGTCCCTCACTTCTGACGCCCATCATGGCGTGATTAAGTGACGGTAGTTGCAAAGGGTCAGTATGACAGCACAAGTGTCTGGTTGAGCAGTTCAAAGCTTACATATATACTTACTGTTAAACTGACAGTTATTGGTAAAATACTTTGTAAACTTTTCTGCTATGACACACCATTGATGTAACAAATAAATACTACTGTATTTATTTGTACATGTATGTAATGGTCACAACATGGATGACTCATATGTCTCTTACGCTAGCTATATGCTCACCTTTGCTAAGAGGTGGGCAGTAATCAGTTACATTTCTCCTTTACATTTACTTGAGTAACATTTTGGAAAAAAATTACTTCAAAGAATAGTTTTACCACACAATCATTTTTACTTTCACTTAAAGCTGCAGTATGTAACTTTTACAAAAATGTTTTTGCATATTTGTAAAAACTATCACCATGTTGTGACAATATATTATGAGACAGATAATATGTGAAAAGATCGAGCTCCTCCACCTCCTCCTTGAGCTGCTATTGCCATCTAAAGAAATGCACCATTTCCAACCCAGAATAACCAGTCAGAGCCAGGAGGAGGGTCTTAGCGCTGTTAATCACCCTCGTGTACATATCTCTAAATGTGCCATTGGTGAAAACACAACTTGTGGTGAACCAGCTCTAGCATAGCAGAGAGAAAAGGGGGGTCTGTGAGCAGCGCGTACACAAGGGTGACTGACAGCATAAAAGACCTTCCTCCTGGCTCTGATTGGTTGTTTCTGACTGAGTGGTGTATTTCTGCAGTTAGTACTGGGAGCACTGGGAGAAGGCAGAGGAGCTTAATTTTTTTCACAGATTATCTGTTTTATACTATCACAATCTAATGATAATCTTAACAAATATGTAAAAAAAAAAAAAAAAAAAAAACATATTTTCATAAGTTACATACTGCAGCTTCAAAGCAGTTTCAATCATCCTCATGTACGTGCCGCTTACACACTTCCCCTTGCTTTCTGCTAACAGCTGGATCATAATAACATAGTCTGCCACAAATGGTAAGGCTCGTTAGCATGGCCACTGAAGACGGCGGATAAACAGTTTTCCTGGAACGTTAAGTTGTTTCTTCACCATTAGCACATTTGGCAGCACGTACACGAGAGTGATTGACAGTGCTAACACCTTCCTTCTGGGTCTGATTGGTTATTTTTGGGTCGGGAGTGGTGCATTTCTTTAGACGGCAATAGTAAAAGTTACATACTTTTGCTTTAGGTAGATTTGTGTAAAAGTAACTATACTCTTACTCCCCTACATTGAGAAACACTTGCTTTGTTATTTTAATGATCATTTTGTGGTATTAATAGGGATCATTGTACTGGGGCAGCAGTGGTGATAGAGCAGGTGGGCTGCAGACCTGACAGTCTGGGATAATTGAGAGGGAAGTGGGAAAAGGGCTTAAAATGTCAGTCAAGTCTGTATGCATGCAGCTGTGGAGTGGGGGAGGCTGCTGTGCTGTGGCAACCTCGTGGAAGTAGGTGACAAAAAGACAATAACAATAGCAATCATTCAAAAAAAAAAATATATGTTCCATTTAAAGATAAGGTGGACAATACTAGTAAAGTACTGTAAAATGTTTCAGTATCCTTAAACAGTGTATAAACTACAGCAGTTGGCTGGAGGGATCTCAAGTATGGGGGGCTCTGAAGAAGGGGCTTTTCCAGGGCCTAAACCATGATCCAACCACCACTGACCAGATGCTGTAACAGTTTGGAAAAAAAAACATTTTTTTTAAATTGGCCTTTGTTTTATTTGGTTTTTGTATTTGAATATTTAAACATATTAGAGTTTTAAGCTTATTTACATTATTTCTAAAAATAAATCACCCATTATGAACAAAAAGTTATGAACTACTTGATTAGTAATTTTACAAAATACTTAATTTCTTGCAATTATTTGGAGACTACTTTTTACTTCTACTTATTTTATTTAGTTATTTTATTTTGAAGTAACACTATTCTTACTTGAGTATGTTTTTTGTCTACTGTATCCACCTCTGCCTTTAGCAGTTATCATTTTCTGCTTCTGACCTCCACATGGTGTTTTTTTTTTTTTTTTTTTTTTTTTTTTTTTTTAATAAAAATACATAAATCTGTATGTACTTGTAAAGATTTCTTCCTGACATCTATGTGTATTTAACACTGCTGTCACCATGGGCTGCAGATGGTGTCACCTCTGGACCAATATGGATCAGAAGTCCCGAGTCTGTAATTTATCCCCATCTGTTTGTTTTTCTTCAGACAGGTAGTCAACAGAAGTGGAGAAATTAAATATTTGTCTTCCTGTGACACTGGTCACTCACTATTGGCCTTCATGATGCAATTGTTTAGCCTGCCAGGGTAGCAAGCTGTTCATGTGACTGAAAGCCATGAATTGGTTGTGTCAGAGATGGACCAGAGACTGGGTGCAGAGAATTGGTGGCCCATACCAGTAAACTTCATGCAGTCAAGAAAGTGAGCCAGCTGATGAAACCACTGATCAGGAGACCCGTTCTATCACCTTAGAAGACAATGATGAGCTGAACTGCTCAGTGGGTACAAACACCGAATTCCCTGATGCTTCTTTCTCAATACCACCCATTTCTAAAGTGGCAATAGAGTCTACAACAAAAAGCAGTGCTATCTGAACTACGAACAGGGCTTCATAAAAATTGCTTGGCATATGGATAGAGTTCACAATGACAAACTGGATGTTACACTAGCAATAGCAATAGCAATAGCTGATTTTTCCCATTACACTCTACTCCTCCTCGGAGCTGCAGTTTCTAAGCTTCTGAGCTTCCGCCTCACAGAACACCCCTCCCCCGCGACTTCCTCACTCAGCTCCTTCAGACTAGCCAGCAGCAATTAGAAAACACCTGGTGGAACTGCGCATCTGCTTATCTCATTATTCAAGCTACTTCTCAGTGAAACGCTGGTAAAAACATTGTTAAAAGGTTAATAGAAGAGCAATTTTGTGATGACTTCCTGAAGGTAGAGTGTTGGAAAGAGCAGGACTGTCTTAAAGAGACAGAGGCTCAATTTCAAGGGGTTAAATTACGAAGTCATACTTGATATATACAGCATTTTTATAATACCTGAAAGTAACACAGTTACTTGGTTGTGCTATAAAGAAATCTATGTGGCTGAAAAACACATAATACTGTCCCTTTAAAAGTTCAAGAGAAAGAAGAGTGCATCCGAAATGTTTCAGAAACAGAGGCAACTTTGCTCGCAATGTTGAAGTGTTGAACAGTGGCCCTGGAGATCTTGTTCCATGTATGCAAAGAGAAATGAAAACAACAAACTTTCTCCATTACATATGTTGTCATGAATTATTCACAGACAAAGTTATGTGGAGGCATATACATATTTGCAAGTTCAGAGTCTTTGTGCATCTGCAGTACCACCTCTCGCTGGAGTTGAAGAGTTTTGAAAGCTGTTCAACAACATGGTGCAAAATGACATTTACTTTGCTGTCAAGTATGAAGAGTGCATCTTGGAGTATGGTCAACATCTGTTTAACAGACATGGATATGATACTGCTATGCATAAATACATCCATCAATAAATGAAAGTGCTTGGTAGGTTGAGGATATGTTCAAGAATAACAACACAGCTAAGTCCAACAAAGAACACATGATGCCTGCATTTTTTTATGCGTGTTGTAGAAGCAGTTAAAAACCTTTCAGGCTTCAGCAGTTAAAGATATACTTACAAGTGCCCTGAAAATTGGATACAGTACAAAAAGATTTTGGAACTTGTTGAAAGCTGCAGACATGTCGCATCTAACTGCAAAGAACCAAAAGATACCCAAACATTCCGCAAGGTTGACAACAGCAAATAGAATGAGATGGCTTCAGCTCTATCACCGAGAACACTTCAAAAATCAAAACAGAATCCATGCCAGTTACTTCCCTTTACAAAGGATGTGCAGACTGTCCATGGTCCTTTCAAAGATCAACAGCAAATTCAGTACAATAAACTGTCAACAGAGGCATCCTCTGAGACATGGGCAAACTTGTCGTAAGTTACTTTAACACAAATCATTCTTTTCAATCAACGCCATGCTGGAGAAGTTTCAAAAATGCCCCTTTTGGGATATCTGGATTCAAATCCTTAAAATTCTCAGGTTGATATAAATGCTCCTCTTTCTGACCTTGGAAAACAAACAGTGTAAACATTTCAAAAGGGTAGCGATAACAGGCAAAAAAGGAAGAAAGGTTCCTGTCTTTCTGAAATCAGAAATGCAGAAATCAATGGATCTTCTTGTGAACAAATGTCATCAATGTGGCGTTCTAAGATATGTGTATTTATTTACAAGACTGTCTGCAATGAGCGACTATCATGGCTCTGGTTGTCTTCGACATTTTGCCAGCATCTTTAGGGCCTTGTGTCAACAAAATTTTCTAAGTAAACAACCATTTGTCGGATTGGTGTCTGACATTAAATCCAACTAATTATTTCCTGTTTGGGATCAGTATGGATGAACCTAATGAGGAAAACCATTTATTTAATTTATTTTTGCTTTTTTAAATTCCAAACAGTCATGTCAGGCAGCAAGAGAGAAAAAAGTTATATCTTTTTTAAACAGTGTGAATATCTGGTTTAATCTGCTGCCTAAACTGCTGGCAGAAGGACCCGGACGCCTAACCACTCTAAACAAGATGTCAATGGGTGAATGAATTTAATTGAATAAAACAACAGAAATAAAACCTGAAGGGTAAATAGTTGAAAATGAGTATTCAGTCAGATTGCAAAAATGGTTTGAAGTCAGTAGGAAAAGTGCAGGAAGCTGCCTGAATGGTTACATCAGCCGTGCTTAAAGTGTGCTGTTTATTTTACCCTGATCAATATCCTTGAAAGACAGCAAATGAGCATGAAGAGCCCACATTATTTTCATTTTACATAAATCAGCCTGTTAATTCACCTAAAGTAATTCATTTGTAATTCATTTGGGTGATAAACATTTCATTTTGGTAAAATTAGCTGCCCTGACAGAACTGACAGGCCCCCATTAAATGGTATCATTTTAATTGGAATTTTGTTCTCATTTTAATTGTGCTGTTTTGGCTGAATGAGGATAGGCTCGTTCAGACAGCCTCAGTGAACACTGAAAGGAGGGAAATGGCGCTGATTAAAGACAATGAGTGATAAAATGTGGTGGAAATGAACTGTTTAACAGGCTTTGATTAAATATAAACACTGGAGCACAGACACAGAAAGCATATCTCATGAAGCAGGACCTCCACCGTCATTCAGCTGACAAATCCTTTACAGATGGCAGGTGACGTCTGGAAACAAGTTGCTCCTCTTCAACCATGAACAGTTGTCTCGGAATGCTGCTGTGAAATTTGGTGATAATGTAAGATAATGATGGAAATAATTTTGCAGCATAACTCAACTCACATGAAGGCTTTGTCAGGGGAAAAAGGAAGTATAAAAAGATATATTTTATAAGGATTTTACATGATAAACCAACACAAAGTAGTTCAGCTAAGGAGTAACTGGGGAAAAAATGATTCATTAGGGAGATTTTTTTACATTCCTTAGAATTAGAAATCCTGAGGGTGCTTTAATTGAACGACTTCATTTCCATAGAATTTCTGGTCCGTTTGGAGAGGTGTGAATGCACAATCAAACTCTGATGCGGACCAAGAAAAGTGAATTCTGGTCCGCCTAAAAACCTACGTCTCCGTTAAGTGACCTCTGGCACGGTTTGAATGCATATGTGAATGCCAATCAGACTGCACTATAGCACAGGGCATTCTGGGTAAATACAACCAAAACAATGTCCATGTCTAGCGCTAGCAGGAGAAATGGCTTGTGCTCAGACGTGGAGTGAGTTTGGCACATTTGCCAAACACAAAAGAGACATCCGCTAAAATCTGACGCCACTCCATTTTTGCTTATATTTTGTGAAGAAGGAAGTTGTGCTCAGCATCTTGTTCAGAGGTTTTCGTGTCATTTCCTTCAGTGGTTTTTGATGCAGCGCCACCACAGCTAAGGAGGTAAACGTTGTTCAAACGGTTTGGTTCGTTTGACATAGTGCAGTGAGAAAGCAAACCGCAGCAGCTGAAAATGTAACAAATATTGTAGTTTTGGTCCCCAATCGAACTGAGTCTACCAGACTATCAGCTGTGGAAAAAAACACTAAATGTGGAGTGTACATTTATATTTAGGCCCCTTTAATCTTAAATGAAAAATATTGCAACTTACTAGCTTCACCTAGATTAGTAAACAGAGTCCTCCAGTGTGCAATTTAGTCTTACCCAGCTGTTCTGTGGAGCTGGTAAGACTAAGTTGGAGAACAACTGAACAGCATCATGGAGACCAACAAACACAGCAGACAGGTCAGGTAGAAAGTTCTGGTGCAGGTAAAGCAGGGTTAGGTTGTTAAACAATGCCCCATGATTTGATTAGCCCACAGAGCTCAGTTCAATCCACTTTCTGAAACAGAAAGCATAACACCAACATAGCATGTCACCCTGGAAACACTACCCTCGAAGCGAAAAGGGATGATGTGGGGATATCTTTCTTTAACTGAAACAATGACGCTAGTCAGGGTTGATGGAAGGAGCTAAATACACAGCAGTCATGGAAGAAAACCTGTTAGACAGCAACAGATGAGATACTGGGGTTGACCTTCCAAAAAGACAACCACCTTAAACATATAGCCAGTGCCACGAAAGAATGGTTTAGATCAAAACATATTCATGTGTTAGAATAGGTATTTTGTAATAAGAAATAGCCTGAAATATGACTCTCCAGATGTGCAAAGCTGGTAGAGACATACCCCAAATGTCTTGTGGCTGTAATTGCTACCAAAATTGGTTCTACAAAGTATTGACTGAAGGAGACTTAAAAATATCCACACCATACTTCTGAGATTTGTAACAAAAAACTATAAATACATTTGAAACCTGTATTCTCCTTCCACAAATACATAATGCTGGACTACTTTGTATTCAGGAGTTCAGGAGCATTAACATTTTTTCCAAGGAAGTTCCTAGGAAGCAAATTTCAACTAAACTGTTTACCTACATGAAACAATGTGTAAAAACCTTGATCCAGCCCAATCACTCAGCAGAGGGACAAGTAAAGGAGCAATCTGTTCTATTCCTGCTTGTGTTGTGATGACTTCAGTTCAGACAAGTGAAACAGTTTATTTACTGCATCCTAATGTGCTACATGCTATATGCTAATGCTAGCAATGTTTACCATTCACACTCAAAAAAAGACCCTCAGAAGACAAAATAGTTTGTGATCAAGACCAATATAACAATATGAACATTTAAAGGAAAATATGAAAATAAATCAGAGGTGGTTGACTGCTCATATACTGAAATAATAAATGCATATTTGTCCATTTTAAATTGATGCTACAACAGAAATGGGGCCAAAAAAATAAAATAAAATAAAAATCCCCATCATTTTAACATATAACATGCTTTTAATTTTTTTGGTTATAGTACAGATCCATTACATTACATAAAGATTTGTATTTGACTTATGATTAATTAACATAAAACAGTCTCCAGTTCAAGAAATTAGCCAAAGTTTCTGTTGTTTGTATTGATACACAGATGTAGGATCTGTGAAGTTAATGGAAGGATACACCCTAATAGTTTAATGATTCATTAACGCCAGAATTTCCTTTTGTGCAAACCTAACTTCTATTTGTTCAAAAGCATTGTTTGTGAATAGACTTGTTATCATGTTAATTACCCAGCGGACCTTTGTGTAACAAACTGTCAGGGAAAAAGGAAAAAATGTTCCAGCAGATTCAAAGAGGAAAATACTCAGATCTTTGTTGGGTTAATTACATTCACTCTGTGACATGTAATTACTGTTACCTTTGTTCTGAAAACCTCAGTGGTGAACATGTCAGCAGAGTAGTCTAATATGTGATTATCTACCCTGAGGCCTTTTTCACAACGTGAGATGAAGGGAGTTCACCTTTGAAAGTGCTGAACACCAGCAGAGATTAGAAAGCCAACTTGAATTTAAATTTGGAGAGTGTTGTTTCTTGATTTTCTTGTTTTTCAAAGTTATGGCAAAACATTTTTGCAGTGGGATGTATTTTTTTGTGGATTTAACTTTTTTTATTTGTATACATTTACTGAAAAAGCATAAAAATAGTTTCACATCTTGAAAGATTTTTACTAGCAAAGACATTAAACTGAGGCAACATCAAGATTCACATTGCTGGCCCTTCTCAGTGACCTCCAGAATTCATCCAACATGCTACATGTCAACAAATACTGACTCATGGTGACCCATTGTTGTTTCCTTAATGCTTGAAGTTGATCAGTGTTAACTTCTGTTTCCCCACCTCCTTTCTGACCACAAGTTTGACCACAGTTTGTCAATAAGGTTAACTGAGAGCAATAGACCACAGTTTAAATCTTCTGAAAAGTTAGCTTTTACATGGTGGAAATTGGACAGATCAACACCAAATTGTTACTGGATTTTTTGAAAAAGTTGCTCTTCCTCCTTGTTCATCGCAGTGTGCTTTTTTGAGGAAGCACACTTCTGTCAACTGTTAACTCTATTCAGCTGTCGGGTGGTTTGACGTGTCTTCTCGCAGGCTGCAGCACTGGTGGATTTTAATCTATAAAGGGATCTTAGGCCAGTGGCCTCCATATCTTCATACTTATATCCAAAGGAAAAATTCAAATGATTACAGTCTATGATGCCAGGATGTTATTTCTCTATGTGAACCAAGGACCAGGACAGAACTGACAAACAGACTCCATGCCTCCAGGAAGTAACTGTTTTTCAATGGCTGAGTGTCCAGACCCTCTGTACGAAGCAAAGCGTAGAACAATGGGCTGGTTTTCACTAGGCTGGCAGGGAAAAATTAATATTACAATAAGGAAAATACAGGAGGTGGTTTTACTTTACCAACAAGGTTGATCATCAGGTGAAATGCAGTCATCCTGTAGCTCCTTAAATCCCCAGCTGATTGATGGAGGAATATGCAGACAGGTGTGTGGTCTATGCCAGACCAGCCACGCCTGCAGGGATCCTCTGTTGAAGGGAAAACTCATAAAATCCACACTCACATGCCTAGATCCAGAGAGTAGAATAACTGAAGCCAAAATAAAAAGATTTCACAAAACGTTTGACACTAACTGAAGCATCTAAAAAGGAAAAATTAGAGGGATTAAATGGCAATTTCAAAATAGTTTGAAATACAGAAAAAGATGGACATATGTCACCAGTATGTCAGAATGTCGTCTATCTCACACATCAAACCTTAAAGTTTAGGTTTCAAACACCTTAGTTTTGAAAAGCAGTGATGTTTGCAGAGATGACTAAAGAGAAGAAGAAAGTTGGAGATCTTGGCAGCAAAGTTCATCTCTGTTTCTGTGTCCCAGCAGGAACTACTAATGGATTAGTTCAATGTGCTGATTTCTGCAGAAATCCACCACACGCTGTCTTTTAGTGGGAGTGGTGGAAAGTAAAGAGCCATCCCACCTGAATCCTTTCTTTCATGAGTTCATCACTTGTTGGAGCGCTGGGCTTTTTATCGAGCATGGATAAAACGTGTGTCTTTGTGATTCAGCATTGTACTTACTGGAGGTTTTGAAGTGTTTTGTGGCTGATGGAGATCTAGATATAGCAGCATAAAAGGCAACACTTTTCTACTTTGCTCCATTATGGCAGAAACACACATCTCCATTAAATAATGCATAGCTGTCACAGCCACCTCCTTTATTCCTACAGATGGAGAGAAATGACAAACAGCTGTGGGAAAAGAAACTTTGCTGTGCCTCTTAGAAAAACTGCTGACACTTCAGATTGGCAGATGGCCTGAAAGTGGGCCTTTTAAAACCCTTTTTTGGGTCCCGATTTGGAAAAAGGCTTCTTTAACCATTATGTTCAGCATAAGTCCATATGGATATGAGGGCACATTTTATAGATAACAACCTTTCCTAAATCAGTTCAAACTCATAAAAATTCATATCTTTACCACTTTGTTGCTTAGAAAGTATAGTACGCACAAACTTGGCCTGGAAAGCTGATTCTGATGTTACATCCATTACTTGGACTTTGCCACCTAAATGTAAATTTGTTATGCATATTATTGGTGTAGTATATCCTGAATATATTTAGTTTAATAGTATTTCTGAATATATAGATACAATTTGCATTCATGTAAAATGTCTAGACACTTTTCTTTCTTTACAAGAAAGAATACCACAATGACCCGACCACCCTCCATGAGCTTTCGCATCAAAGACACCAGTATATATACAGCAGGAGTAGGCATTAAAGCTTCAGTAGGTAACGTTTTCTGAAAAATGTTTTTTACATATTTGTTAAAATTATGATTATGTCAGGACAGTATAATATAAAACAGATAATCTGTGAAAATAATCAAGTTCCTCTGCCTTCTCCCAGTACTCCCAGTACTAATTGCAGAAATATTCCACTCAAAAACAACCAATCAGAGCCAGGAGGAGGGTCTGAGCGCTGTCAATCACCCTTGTGTACGCTCCGCTCACACACTCCCCCTTATAGAATGCCAGTGGGGTCATAGATATGTGAATATTTACACATGTTGTGCTGGTTCACCGCATCGTAGCCGCTAAAGCTAAGGCTAGTTAGCATGGCTGCCAATGACGGCGGGTAAACAGTTTTACTGGAATGGTAAGTTATTTCTTCACCATTAGCACATTCAGCAGCGCGTACACAGGGTGACCGACAGCTCTAAGACCCTCCTCCTGGCTCTGATTGGTTGTTTCAGGTCCAGAGCAGTGCATTTGTTTAGACAGCAATAGTCGCTCGGGGAGGAGGTGGAGGAGCTCCATCTTTTCACAGATTATCTGTCTCATACGACATGGTAACAGTTTTAACAAATATGCAAAAAACATATTTTGTAAAAGTTCCATACTGCAGCTTTAAGGATAGTTAGGATTCTGTCCAACTTGCCAAATATGTTATTCATATGCATGTGTAAAAGAATGACAAAATATTGCAATTTCTGCATTAAGGCAGTCTTTTGCAATTGCATTATTGCAGTACAATGTGCTGTGTAGCTCTCATGTATATTTATCTTTATACATACAGTTAGTGACTCAAAAGTCTATACATCCCTGCTAAAAAATGACAGGTTTTTGTGGCATCTAATATGAAACCATAAATCATTTAAAAACTTTTTCCAGACATGTGACAGGTATCCTGTGCAAGTCTACAAAACTCCAAATAATTTGTTAGAAAATCCTCTGATTCCAGGATTTGTAGGGACTTTGGGTTGTATGTCAACCTGACATAGCCTTCTCGTTTCTGCAGAGCAGTTTATGACCATGCAGTCTGGAATAACCTTTGATATCCTCAAATGCCGTTTCGTCTCGATGGCCTCTGAGTTTCCCAAACCGGATTGCTAAATTGTGGCAACCTATGTGGTGCTACATCACAGGGAAATTAGTCGTATAGATATGGGGATATGGGGTGCCATTTGAAAAGTTACACAGGAAAAAATTAAGAGCAGTATTTTTGTTTATTTAGCCTATCATTGAAAAAAAGCATTTTCAGTCATATTTTCACCATGTTATTCATATATTTATAAATGTTATGGTTCCAAACTAAATATTTAATTCACAAGCTAAATATGTGATTTACAATCGAAATATTTAGCTTACAAATTAAATATTTAGTGAGGAACATAAATATTAAGTTTGGAAACTAAGCATTTATTTTCCAAACTAAATATTTAGTTCCAAAATAAATATTTATATTCCAAACTATTTTTTTTTTTCCAAAGCGATTCAGTCTTGCAAGCAGCAGGAGTTTATACAGAGGTCCGCAAGACCTGGCTTCTATTTTGACAGTTGACTTCAACTTATCTGCAAGCTCCTTTGCATATTAGCTAAATATTTAGCTTGGCCCTAGATATTTAGTTAGCCAACTAATCGTTTAGCTAATCACCTCCAGATTTACTTAGCAGCTAAATATTTAGCTTGTTGGCTAAATATTTAGCTAACAAAATAAACATTTAGTTTGCAAGCTAAATATTTAAGTCCGAGTTAAATATTTAGTTTGGAAAACAAATATTTAGTTTGGAAATTAAACGTTTACATTGGAAAATAAATACTTGCTTTAGAACTAAATATTTAGTTAAACTAACTAAATTAAGTTAAATTTAAAGCTAAATTAAGCTAAAGTTAGTTAAACTAACTAAATATTTAGCTCAAAATTAAACATTTTGTTGGACTGGAGGTGTGTAGGGAGAGTTCACGGCCTGCAGTTGCAAAAGTATATCTGAGTGTGTGTGGATTTAAGTCAGCTGAGCTCTGCAGCAGTTTCAAAACGCATATGGTAGATCGAGCCTCCGATTACTGCCAAATGATCTGGGTGGTAAAAGCTTTTCAAAGTTTACAAAGGTTGAATAAGTTTAAAGTATGGAAGTGCTTCGATAAATAGAGGTTTAGACACAGAAAGTTTTGTTTCAAACTGCAGCTGCACAAGAACCACATATTAACAGCCGAACACACGGAGCCAGGAGCTGCTGATAATCCAGAAAATTAAAATACCTGAAGTATTTTTAGTCCTGCTTCATATTCGTTGAGGTTAGACATGTCTGGCTGCTTCATTTTCTCCATTTTCCTAACCTGACTGGTTCGTTGCCTGTATGTGTTAATGTGCAGCCAAGATTACATTATTTAATCCTGTTTACATTACATTTTACTGTGTAGCTAAGGTGAATATGTAAATGATGCAGATTTAAGAAAAAAAATGAAACTGAAAAAAGAGATTTGAAACTGAAAAATTATTTTGAAACTGAAAAAAAAATTACAGCTGAAAATGAAAGGTTTTTTAGTAATTTTTTTTCAGGAATTATATGCTAACTTCAGCTTGTTTCTTGGCTTTAGAATACAGTGTAGCATTTCCTTATAAATTTGGTCCTGTAAAATGCCATGTTATTGTATTTTTTAAAAACAACAGGTACAGCAATAGAAGAGAAGCAGGTAATAACAGCATGCACTGTTCTGCAGAACATCTGCCTCAGTGCTGGTGACACTGTGGCCCCCAAGGATCAGCTTGGGGGCCAATTGGGGGCATGATGATGAGGGGGAGGCTGGCTTGGAGACTGTCAGCAATGCTCGCTGGTGGGACCAACTGTCTGCTATACTTCTTTTCCACGGGCCCCACTTTGTCCGGCTGGAGGTGTGGCACCTTCCGACTGAGCCGGTCTCTGCTGACAGACGATGCAGTGAAGACTACAAGTTAGCTTTATGTTCATATTTTCAAAATCTGTAAATAATAATAATAATAATAATAAAACTGTTAATAAAATGAATTAGCAACAATTACTATGTTTTAATCATTGTATTCATAACTATCAAACAACTAAATAACAAATGTAACCAGAATAAATAAATTGAGAAACAGAAAGCAGTGTCTCCCTGCTGTCCCTGCGCTCTCCTCTCCTGTGCCTCCCATTGCTCCTTCATATCCTAAACACAGGAAATCAAAAATCACAGTCGACAAAAAGAGCAACACGACTTTTAGGAAATTTGTTAACTTGTAGAGTTAAAATTGATGTTTTTGTATTATTATTATTTTTTTTTATTGGCTCATTTGTTTTTGGCCTGCTAGAGGATGACCTTCTCCTGCAGACAAATCCCCATAACTGTCTTCACAATGTAGACAGAAAACGAGAGGAAAAACATGGCAGTTATGTTAATCCATGAATGCAACACTATAAATTTTACAGCAAAACAAAGGGAACCACACTCTATTGACATCACATGTTCTGTGCAGTATGAGGGTGAAGTAAACTATACTCAGAAGTACAAGATGTGACATTGAACAGATGTATTTTTGTACCTCTAAGCCACTGTGGCCGATTTCTCTGAAGAGAGGATATTTTATCCTAAAAGAAGCTGTCTTCTCTTTGGTCCCTAAAAAGCTTAATTAGCAAATATTAAAATTAGCTGTATATAAGCAGCAATACACAAAGAACCATGGGGCCACTATATGAGTTTGTTTACGAGCGATGATTTTGTTTTTACAAAAAAATTTAAAACCATATCTATAAAACGATAAAAGCCGGTTCCATAGATTCATAAAGAGGACTTGCCGCTGACATTTCCAGTTCCCACGGTCTCTGAATGCAACAGCTGGGAATGCGTTTGTTCAGCCGCTCTGTTGAGCAGTCAGTCATGATTCCACACCCCCGTCATCTGAGGCCCCGTGCCACACCAAAACAGGGCCAGAAGTTTGAAACTGAAAAAATAAAATCTGTAACTGAAAGAAAAACCTTGAATCTGACATCTTCTGTCAGTTTCAAAACTTTTTTTTATTTCAGTTTCAAATCTCTTTTTTTCAGTTTCAATTTTTTTCTTTTGAACAAACTTTATGGCCCCAATTTAGCTCCATAGAATTTTTTTTGGCAAAGCACTGTATCCAAAGGTAGGGAGAACCATTTTAGTAATCTCATTAAACGGCAAGAATAGCATCTCTATTCTGCAACAAGCCTGAAGGGCATAATGTAAATTAATGAAAATGCGTGCGCTTGCACTTACAACTCCAGAAATAAGCTTTCATATTTATTTTCTGCCATTGCTGTTGAAAGCTTAGATGCTCCGTAAGTGGTGGAAAGAAAAAAGGAAGAGAAGATTTGCATCTATTTTTTATCAGAGAGACACTTGGCTAAACTTCTGGTAAGTGGTAAAAGGAAAGGACAAAAGTAGAAAGGACAGGCATTCATATTTAATCACATATGGTTAGAGGAAGGGGACAGCCACACTAACTGACGTCTCAAGGGAACATGGAAAAATAAAGATGAGGGACAATTTCATAGAAGAAGAACGAGTGAAACAGTGAAGCATGCATCAATATTTTATCAGAAAGAGGAGACTGAAATGTCCGCTAACAGGTGGGTATCAGTATAGATGCATCCGGCCACTTATGACCAAAGGAGAGAGAAAAGTGAGTGACTCTGAGGAAGGACTACATCTAAAAGCTGATAACTGCCTCTATGAATACAGACACATCAACAGAGAGACAGCCATTAGAGTCTGGGCTTTTACTTTGTTTGCCATTTATTCCACTTCTCCATATTGTTTGTTCTTTGCAGCTCTTTAAATGCAGTCTTGTTGCAGCTGGGTTAAAGCTAAAGATTTATTTGTGACACATAAAAGCTGCACACATCAAAGCTAAACCCAGCTAATGCTGAGAAAAACGGAGACATGAAGACCACAGCCCTTGGGTTTCTGTCCAACGAGTAAGCGTGTTTTCACACTTGATAGTCCGGGAGACTTGGTTCGATGGAGGACAAAAATCACAACATTTGTGACATTTTGAAATGATGCAGTTCGCACTGAGTCAAACAAACCAAACCCTTTGAAAAACCTATTAACCTCCTCGCCTGTGGTGGCGCTGCACCAAGAAACACTGAAGGAAACGACACAAAAACCCTTGAGCAAAACACTGAGCGCAACTTCCTTCTTCATGAAATATAAACAAAAATGCAGTAGTGTCAGATTTTAGCAGCTATGGAATTTCTCTTTTGTTTTTGGTAAAAGACCACGAGCCATTTCTCCTGATAGAACTGGACTTGTTTGTTTTGGTTGTATTTACCCAGTATCCCCTGTGCTGTAGTCCATTTCCTGCTTTCGGAGCTGTCTTCAGTCTGATTGGTATTCACATACGCATTTGAACTGCACCAGCGATCACTTCAACTGAACCAAGAACTAGGTTTTTAGGCAGACCAGAGTTAGATCTTTTTGGTGCGCATCAGAGGTTGGTTACACATTCACACCTCCCCAAACAAACCAGACTTTCTAGGCAATTAGCAAACACCTGGTGGAACTGCTGAGCTCATTATACAAGCAACTTCTCAGTGCAACACTGGTAAAAACATTGTTAAAGGGCTAATAAAGCAGCAATGTTGTGATGACTTCCTGAAAGCGGAGTGATGGAAGGAGCAGGACTTTCTTAAAGAGACAGAGGCCCAATTTCAAGGTGTTAAAGTATGAAGTCAATTTTCTGTTAAGTCATAAACACTGATACAGAATGCATTCACACATAACAGAAACAAGGTACTTATCATGGACAATCTTGCAAACATTTGAGTTTTTTTAATATCTTGTACATATTTGTAACACTACTCACTCAGGGGTTCACAGATTACTTGATCTTACTCAGGGCACTGCTTAGTTTTAAATAAGTTTACAGTCTTTAACTGAGCTCCTACACAGCAAACATCGATATATCGACTACACTTCAACAAACAAGCAAACGTACAAACTCATGATATAGACTGAAGCCATTTTTTCAGCTAATAGATACAGAAGCATGCTTGTCCGCAAGCATTTTTGTACTCAAAACATGCTCCATCTTTGTTTTGTCTTGTTTTTACTTTTATTTCAAACACACTCAATGACAATGCAATTCCCCAACCCACTCATTGCTCTGGATACAGTTCTGTGTAATCATTGTGCCACCAGTACACCAAGCTCTGTCTTTGTCCTTTAATTTAAGTTCGAAAAAAAGGAGCGTGTGTGTTTTAGTTTGACAGGTTCAGGAAGAAACAACTTATCATCTAGATGTATCTTGTTATGCAGGCTGTGTGTGTTCTTCAGAATTTCATCGTATAAGTGTGTGTTTCATGAGGAACTGAATGCTCCTTATTTGTTGTGATGGGGCAATGAGCTGCGGGGACAAGATGAGTGTTATTTTTCTGGCTCCAGCTGGTGTTTTGGTGCGTGTGTGTGTGCGCGTGTGTGTGTGTGTGTGTGTGTGTGTGTGTGTGTTCTCTGTGGCTCTTGCGCTAAAATGATCACAATGGTGCAGTGATGCACTCTTGTCAGTGCGAGTGCTGACAACATAATTGGTTGGTCTGGCACTTCAATTCACCACTGCTAGATTGCTGTAGGCTCCATTCTCTGCTCCGTTAGCCACTGTGGCTGATAATCTGACAGAGACGGAGGCCATGGCAGCATTACAACCACCTGGTCTGCACACACACACACAACAATGGTCTGTATGTGGGTGTGGGTATGTGGAATGGGCCCCTTACACAGTATCTAAATCACTGATTATTTTAATATTCCTAATTTTGCTTTCGGTCCAGTCAAATAGATAGTTTCTATACTATAGAAATACATCTGAGCCAGTCATATTCAATTTAGAATATTATTGAAATATTATTTTTTTTCATTAACTCAATTCTTGAAGTAAAACACATTATAAAAATTAAATACACACAAACTGATGTTTTTAAGCCTTTATTTTTATTCATTATGATTTTCCGCTTACAACTGATGAAAAAGCAACATTTAAGATTAGAATACTACACCAGACCAATAAAAAAACATTTTTATAAATGAAATATGGGCTTAATTAAAAGTACCTTTAATATCTGCTTAAATATTATTTTCAAAAGGTACTTTTAATCTTACAAACAAGCTTCACTGGAACACAAATTCTAATTTAATGAAACTGTATACTGTACTGTATACTGTATATTAGCTCTCTTCATCTAACTTTGATCCATAGGTATAGTTCTTGTTCTAAACATCAGAAAACATGACACAGACACGATAAAATGACTGCATATTCAATAATAGGCTTGTATGAATCGTTAACCTGCCTGCTTAACGATTCCGCTTGTCAATTTTAGTAACGTGTGATGTATTTGCGTGATGACGTATCATACACACGCCATATTTTGATATAGAAAATATCCAAGATGGCGTTGCGGCAGAAGCACTCCAAAGTATGTTTAGATGATACTAGGGCCTGTTGTAACATGTGCAGAGCTTTAATCACAATAAAAGGATGAAATACCTTCAGCATCCTCAAACAGCTGACCACACAGCAGGCAGCTGATTTGTACAGAGGTAAAGTCTTTGATACGTTGCTTAGCAACGGCAGTGACTCTTGAGGCTGGGAGCTTCCTCCACAGCGTCTCCTGCCATCAATGTCCCCGGTAACGTTAAACTCCTCCCGTCCTGGTTACTGTATTAATGTTAGCGCCGTGCTGTATGAATGGTCTCCGTCTCATAATATTTACAGTCATGTTTAATAAATTAAAATCTGGGTTCAATGAGGCTTGTTTGTCAGATTAAAAGCACCTTTTGAAAACAACCTTTAAGTCTTGAAAGATTCTTCCTGAAAAGGCAAACATGCAGATTTATCAGCATAAAACCTGTTGTGCAAAAAGTTGCATTTCATGTTAAAATTTTCATTTGACAGAGGGATTCTTATTTTTCAAGCCAGCTTTAATTTTGTTTGAATCAAATACAACATGGTGCATATTTTGATTAAAGAGTTTATTTCCTAACTCAATGAGAATCGATAATGGAATCGATATCGATAAATTCTTATCAGTTCCCATCCCTAACAACCAAATAAGGTCCAAGAGTATCACATTTCACAGGTCAGTAAAAAGTTGTAAAAAAAAAAAAAATAAAAAAAAAAAAAAAAAAAATCAAGTGAGAGGGAAGTAGGTCAGTTATGCTAACTTGACTTTGGCAACCTTCACATTTAGATGTGCTGCAGTTCAGTGTGTTTCGGTTCAGTTGACAAAAAAAAAA
Source organism: Anableps anableps (assembly GCA_014839685.1). Taxonomy (NCBI): domain Eukaryota; kingdom Metazoa; phylum Chordata; class Actinopteri; order Cyprinodontiformes; family Anablepidae; genus Anableps; species Anableps anableps. Next base: position 33,769,769 of record CM026076.1, read on the forward strand.
AAATGTCGACCCACACGCTGTCTCTCTGACAGACCATCAGTAGAGCAGGTGTTTAAATCAGCTAATCAACCACCGCTGTGTTCAGATGACCACTTGTTAATAATCACAATATAAACATCAAGCCTGAAAACATAATACTATAACGGACTGAATGTTCTGTTCTTTGTGAGGGAAATGTTTTCGTGTTTTTGGTGTTGAATCCTGATATGCTAGAATGTAATCTCAGTAATTAACTGTTTAGCAGTTTTCTCAGCTTTAATTTAATCCATATTTTATAGAATTTGGATTAGAAATATTGGTACTACAAACATTTTTGTGACAGATTCATGCTCATCCCGCATCGAAACAGTATCGTTTACTGTCATGACTCAATGTATAGTAATGCCACTTGCAGGTGAGATAAATACAGTTAGCTTTGCTGTGTAGCTTTTGTGATCCTCTGAACAACGATGATCTAAATTAATAATGCCTACACCTCCAGGTTTCATTTTAATGGAATTGTTCTTCCGCGACAGTGTGACTATCGACGGCAAGTTAAAAAAAATTAAATCATCTTTTTGCTCTCCAGCATTGTGCGCATGCACAAAATTCCTGGATATAAACAATAACATTCAACGTGCCTATAGAAGCAACTGTTGCTGAAAGGTTTATAAAGCTAATACTCTCACTTGTCATTTCTTGTTAAAGTCAAATGCTTCAAGATTTTGGAGGAGACTGTACAGAGAGGTTATAAGGAAACATTAAAAAGACCACCTTGTCAGCAAGTAAACACTTGAGAACTGGCTAGAGAGAACAGTAAATGAAGAACACGCTACCAGGGCATTCAGAGCCAACGTTTCCCCGCTCAGCTAAGCATGTTTGTGCATATTCTGTTTAACATGGCGAGTCTCTGTAAAGGTTTGTCTTTCCAGAAATTCATGCTTTCTCATGTGTCCTTTCTCTTTTCATTTATGTTCAAGTCAAATTACACATCAGCATAGACTAACCTTACTTTAACTGCCGATGGCGCAAGGGATTATACATGCCAGGATGATTGTACACAAAAAACTGCAACACAAAGAGAAATATATACATAAAAAAGACAGATAACAGATTTTTTTTGAGGAATATTAGAATTGTAGTTATGGTATGTGAATTCAAATATTTCAAATATGTTTTTTTAATGTCTTTTTGATGTCAACTGCCTGTTATGCATTGCTACTAGACAAGTGAGTTTCAAAGTGTAGGTCATGATGGGGGGGTAGGCAGAACCTTCCTAATATTATTTTTTTGAATTTTATTGTGTTTTGTATGTTTAACTAATGTATTGCTGTCCAGCAACACGAATTTATTTCCACATTATGCACTGAACAAATCAGTATTTGACCCTGTCCCAATACTCGCACTTCCACCCTTGTGTCCTTCAAATGGGCGTTCCCACTGAAGGGTTCGAGTGCGTATTGTTTCCCAATTCTCCGGAGTGTCTTTTGCCCCGCCCCCTGTGCACTGTTGACTCACACTTTGGGTAATACACTTCTAAGCTGACTTCAGTATTACCCACAATTCATCGTTGCACGTGATTTTTTGAATTGAAAGGCAAAAATATGGCAATGTTTACCAAGCAAGCTGTCTGTTCCAAAAAAATCTATTTTTAAATGTCAAGTATTGAACTAATTTTTCTTTCACCCTAATGTACATGTGTGAATACTATCGAATTTTGCTCTGTATTCTTCAAGTCAGAACAAAATACAGCCAAATACTACTTTCTTCTCCTAAAAATGATGCTTGTTGTAGTTGCACTATCATTTTTAGTTGCATTATCATTTTTAGTAGTACAAATACCTAAACAGTGTATTTTAGTAACAGTGTAACGGTCCCACTATTTTGAATGACGCAGAGGCACAAGTTGATGACGTAACCAGAACTGTCCCAATTCTCCAATTTTTGCACCCTTATAACCTGCGCTCTCGAGCCCTTATGTGCACTTCGACTGAGTACAGACTTCATAGAGGGGCGTAGGGTGTAGTGTGAGTATTGGGTCAGGGCCTTTCTATAGTAACAGGACAGGACACAACATAGCACAGGCGTCTGGCTGTAACCACGGCTAAAATAGTTTTGTAGCAGGAAATGCTGTGTGATTATTACAATCCAAGGATACAGTTGAACTTTATTGCAGTTTCAACAGATTCACTGTATTTAATGGTAGGTGAACTCAAGAAAACGGAATTAAAGGCAACTGAACTGATTCAAAGGTGGTTATAAAAAGTATTTGTGTAAAGAGATGCACAGTTATGTAATTGTGTATCCCAAATAAAAAAGAAAATTAGTGAAATGAAGCAAAATGATAAATTTTCAAACATTTTTTGTCACTGTAAAGGCTACTGTGATGTGGAGTCAAAATGATGTCCTCTGGTAGTTCTCTGGGGTGTTGGAATCTTTGTGGGTCTTAAATGACCCATGTTTAGGTGGTTTAACAAATCCTGCAGCCTGTGATGCTTCAGTTAAGTGTGTTATCCTGAGTCTTTCAGTCATCATACAAAAGTCTGCTGAAATCAGTCTGTTCATGTGAACTTTGTAAAAACTCATCTGAGCTTTGCAAAGACGATTAAGATTGCGAAGTACCTCCATATCTGTAGGGAACTTTTAGTGCCCAGTTGATGTGACATGGAGTTCTGGTGAAGAAAACAGAAGTTTGTCCAGAAAAAAAAAAACATGAATACCAGCGAAAAGCACAAAAAAATCCCCAACTAGGATTTAAGACCTGAACATAAATACTCAAAGGGTGAGTGAAAATAGAAGTTTAGTTCAATGTTGAACAGCATGAGAGGTATTGAGTTGGTAAGAAGATAAATCAAGGTCTTCTGAAAGATTCCATCATCCTTCCATCATTCCCAGTACAAAAAGTTTTTTTTATAGTTTTATTTACAGTCACTAGACTTTGTTAGTATTTTGCTATTAATATATGAGTTGACATTAAAACATGTTTTATCCATTATTTTTAATTACAGTGGAACAAGAGGGAAAGAAGTTATCTGTTGGATGTTTCTCTGCATTGTTCAGGCACGTTCATTACATTCCATAATCTTTAGCCAGGCTTACAGAAATACAGGTTTACCCCACAGTCTTTCTCGGTCCTACGAGTCCATATTCTATAAAATGTTCTGCAGTTACCTTCGTTTCATACAGCTTATAATTTTCTAACAATGAGGCATGGTGTTTTTAATGAGCATGGGTCATATGGTGAAATTAATTGTACTCAGTTTGAGTCCTAAATTAGTAAAACTTAATCACTCCATCTATGGATCTAAGAATTAAATTCTAATAAGTTCTGTCCCAGGGTGTGAGGAAGAATTCATTATCCAAAATGTCCAGACAGAAAGGTTGACTAAGCCTTTTTATGCTGAGTTAGTGTGAAGGTCTCCAAATGTACCAAACCACCAGGAGAGTGGTGTGTTTCACGTCTCCGTTTTCTGGGCTGCATTAGGGGCTACCTACTGATGTTTCTGCAGCGATATGCTGTACTACACATTCCAATTAGTGCAAAGCCAGTTGTATGAGTTTTCAATGAGGTTTAAATGAAAATGGGGTTCAGAGTGTAGAGAAAGTGTTTTTTTTTTGGCACAATCCTCTTGCTCCATTACAAGTCTGCAGCAGCTAATGCCTCACTACATTCTGGTATTAGCTTGCTCATTCTCTAACCTGATAAAATGGTTCACAAGTGTCTGTAATGCTTTTATCCTTGCAACGTTTTATAGTAGTATATCAGCTTATTTTCTGAAGATGAATAAGTAGGACAGGCTAGAACATGAAGACAAGTTCACTGTAGAAATCCTCTCACAATGGAAAACTGGTGTATGGAGAAACAAGAAGAAACAAAGAATTTTGCTAGCTGATAGATTTCTTTTCACTTTTTTGTCATACACTTCATCTTGTTCGTTAAACCAAACTAAAGGTGCATTCACACCAGTCCTGTTTAGTCTGCTTTAATTGAGCTCCAGCTTGTTTGCCTAGAAAGTCTCCTTCGTTTGGGGAGGTCCTAATGCGTAATCGAACTTAAATGTGGACCAAAAATGCGGACTAAATGCAGACTCTTGTCTGCCTACAAATCTAGGTCTCAGTTTGGTTGAAGTGAAAACGCGAACCAAACACAAAACAAGTGCTAGCAGGAGAAATGGCTAATGATCTTTTGCCAAAGACAAAAAAAAATCCTACAATTGCTAAAATCTCTCACCGCTCCTTTTTTAAAAAAAATATTTTATAAAAGAAGGAAGTTGCACTCAGTTCAGAGGTTTATGTGTCTTTTCCGTCTGTGGTTGTTGGTGCAGCGCCACCACAGGCGAGGGGATAAACAGGTTGCTCAAAGGTTTGGTTCGTTTGACACAGTGCAGTGGGAAACCAAACCACACCACCCAGAAATGTAACAAATGTTGCAATTTTGGTCCCCAGTTGTTGGAAAAATGTTTGTTCATTATCATAATTTTATGTCATCTACTAATCGTCACTTGCATTTATTGACTACATTGTTTTTGATTTATCATTTACTCATTTGTTCATTTGCTCTTATGTTCATTTAACCTTAACATTTCCAGACAGTCTAGCAGCATGACATTTGATGGTAGAAGTAAAACTTTACTCATTGTGACATATATAGTGTAAGTTCATAAGTTAATTTCCTGTTTATGAGACGAGGACTGTCTCTGAGATGAGGAACCATCGTTTATAGGTGCTTTTTGCTAGGCTGCAATAACCCTCACCTTACATCTTTGCATAAGGCATAGACTGTATTTAAGCAAGCTCATTTCATTGTTTGTCAGAGAATGTTCTGACCTACCAACTGTGTAACTCTGCATTTTCTCCTTGCTGGAAAGTAAATGATCTAAGAGAGAATCTCTAACTGCGGTGATTTCTGTCTTGTTCTTTTTAATGAGCTAATTTCCCCACACCAATCAAACCGAGTCTGCTGCACTATCAGGTGTGAAAACACACTGACAAAAGGAACGAACTGAACAGAGCATATGCTGGATGTACACATGCTCTGTAGTTTACATATTGAAAGAGTGGCTCAATCAAGCTAATCTTTTCTTTTAGTGATTAATAAGACATGAAATGATTATTAAGACACAAAACATATCAAAGCAGATTAGTTTCCTTCTTTTCTCTCTTCTTTCATTCTTGCTTCCAATGTCTGTTTCTAAGTGTTCAGATGTCTCTCATTTAAATATTCTGAGTCACACAACTAATATTGCAGTTGAGAAGCCTGCCCTCCCCACCACTGACTGCTTCTAGTAGAAATACTGGTATACCTGACACAAGCCCATGAGAACTTTCCAGCTCCCCAGTGAGCCTTTGAAGTGATAATGACCGAGTCTCACTCCTTCCAACAGTTCCTGCCACAGGTATATGGGCTCTGTGGCAGGTCATTTGTTATCAAAATTGCTCTCACATCCTCTGCTTTTTCTTCCTGTTATGTTCTTTTGGCACTTTCTTTCCTTCCAGCCTTTTCCTCCAGTCAGACTGAACTGGCTTCTCATCTTCCTCTTCGGCCTGTCTTTGTTGCTAATCACAGCGGTCTAACACTTTGGGTCAGGTCAGGTGTTATCGACTGCACACAGGCCCACACACATTTTCGTGCAATGGGAGTGTTACTTCAAAAAAGCAAACTCCTATAGGTTTAGACTACTTCTCAGTATCTCCACTCTCTTTCTCTGTTTGAATAGCCAGCAGTCACAACTTAGAAGTGAGCATGAAGTCACGTCACTCTTGTCTGTGCAGCATGTGCGAGGCTGAAACCTGGTGGAATTTACCTATTGTGGGGTTCCTAGTATTAGCAACACATGCTACTACTAAGAGTATTTTTCTGCATTTTTTCTGTTTAACATTGAAGGAACATTTTTACTAAACAGTGCTATAGTATGTGAAAACAATCGGAAGACTAAAAAAAGACCTTGAGTCTTGCTGGCTAACAACCGTAAGCTGCATTAGCACTGAAGAAGTCCACTTTCAAATTGTTTGAGCAGCACCTTTTGGGGTACTTGGTAGAAAAATTTATATCAACAGATGAGACACAACTGATTTACAACCTGTGAAAGAATATTATAAGTTACTCGTAAAATATTCCACATTGATATACTGATTACACTTTTGGAAAAGTAGAAAAGGAGGGATTCTTAGTTTTCCCAAAAATATTGTTTAGATATGTCTCATTTCATGAGTCAGATATGTTGTTACAGCCATAATATCTTGTGAGTGGCTTATTGGATTTTGTGGCTGGGAGTGGTGAGAACTCTCAAATATTACAAGTATGATTTCACGGCGCATCCCATTAGATTTTATTTTGTTTTTTTGGGGGGAGGGATTTAAAAGATCTGACTTTTGAGAACAAATGGAACCTAACCATAACAGACTATATCTGCACAGTCGTTTGTAAAATAAAAAACAAAAACAAACAAAAATACACATCTCATCATAGCTGGCCAAAGCAGGTTAGGCAAAACAATTCTGGCTCAAAAACTAATTTCTTATGTGGGGGTGTAAATACAAATACACCTGGTGATAATGTTAGAGCTGTCATCACCGTGTTACCTTTTGTTACTCCTCGCCATGTATGCTGGGATGTTGAAAAATGCATGTTACATGTCTGTTGAAAATTTCACTGAACTTCTAGTCCTGTACAGTCTGTATAGTATTTGCATCACAATTTAGACGTGTTTGTTCTGAACAGTGTTCGTGTATCTTGTGTAATTCAGTGTTCTGGAGTGTCGGCACTGGGTACGTTTTTGCCACTGTTGCTTTTTATTTCTTAAACATATTTCAGTATTGACTGACCGTCTGGGAATGAATTGTTAATACATTGAGTGTCCTCAAGGGGGCAAATAATTATTAGCTAAATGTTTTTAGAAAGTCACGCCATCAGTTTCTAATATTCTGCATGCAAGACAAGAGTTTGCATAGTGTATGGTGAGATTAAATCGTGTTAGTATTGGGTCATTGCTGTGATGTTTGAACCGCAGTGGTGCTGATGCTGTAGCAGTGGTGCACACGTGTGAGAACCATGGTGCTCATTCAGTCGAATTTTTCAACATTTCTAAAAATTATCAGTGGCAACCTGGCTTAGCTAGTGAGGAAATTGTGTATGTTAATAAATGGTGAGACCTGATCAAAAATTTTAATCATGTTATTTGAAGGGTCTGTTATTCAATAATTACATTTTAAATGAAAACCATATGTTGACTAAATAAGCAACTTTTTAATTCAAAAACCCTTTTTGCTGTTAAATTATTGAATAAACTGACATGAGCTCCATAACAAAGATATTTGTTGTTCTTAATCTGTTAATTATGTTATGCATTTTATTCAGCTTTGAAGTGTTTGAGGAATCCCTGATCATTCATGTAACTTCTCTGAAAAAATACTTCTTCAGGAATGTGGACGCTGACATTAGCGTAGGAGACGTCTGTGCTTGCTGTTTTTCTGAAGCAAAACTTCACCCCCAGTGGGCCAAGAGAAGCAGCTCTGTCGTCCATTGTTGTCGTTTGCCTGCCAGATTTAAGGGTGTACCAGAAACACGCAAATACAAAGGTTCCGGCTTGAGATTTTCGTATGTGAAAAAAAAAAAAAAAAAAAAAAAGATTAATTGCATAAAATTTTGAAGGGGTTTAAAATCTATGTAATTAATCTAAATGAACATGTGAAAGTCCTGTCCCTGATGTTAATATTTGAAATGTGCAAGGGCAGTTTTATTTTTGTAATTTTATCGAGTCTTTCTGTACCATAGAAAAGAAAAGCAGACTTTCACAAGGGTCTGTGTGGTGACAGCCATGAGACTTGTCGTTGGACTGACAACAGTAATTAGTTTAAGACTTTGCCAAGACTGTCTAAAGTTTCACACAGAAGTCCAAAGCTACAAGGAGAAGTCCTAACTCGGACACTCCAGTTTATAGTCAGTGTTTATCAGAGAACATTTATTTATTGATTGATTGATTTTAGCCACCAGTGTCAAACTATACAGCCTAACTTAACTTTTATGTCTCGTATTTGTCAGTTCATGAAGTTGTCAAATTAGCATCGTTTGTAAAAACCTTTATTGATATCCTGTTTACCATAGTGGCCAACTATTAGATGTTTTTCCAGGCCTTCATCTTTCTCTTATTCCACTATATCTGACATGTCCTCTATAGATCACTGCTTCAACTCACCTCTTCTCTCTTCACACACAGACACGCACCAACGCGCGCACACACAGTGAACGTGGGTGGTGGCAGGCTGTGCACTTTTGAAGTCCTGTGGGTGTGTGTCTCCTGTGGTCTGAGCCATCAAAGTTTCCATTTATTGGCTCCTGCATGACAGACTTCTCCCTCTGACACACTGTCACCTCGTCTTTTTTTCACACACACCCCTATCCATGTGAATTACAGTATATCCAAGACACAAAGCCACTCTGACCTTCAGCCCTTAAAATCCCCTGTGATGTTCTGGACAAAGCATATAGTCAGAACAAGACTTTCTGATTTATTTGTCTTTCACAGGCTCAATATTTGGCTTAATCCTATACTGCAGATGAGCACATATAATTGATTTAGCCTTGTGTTGGTTTTAAACAGCTACTGTAGAATGTTTACCTTATGATTATGTCAGCTAATCTAAGCATTTGCTTCAAACTAACTATTTGATATCAGTAATGGACAAAAACACAATGCATTTTTGGAAATAGTCTTCCCAAATGTTTCCAAAACTTCGCCCCATCTCATTCTAATTCTTGTGAATTCAATGTTGTGTATCTTTAAACCTCTGAATGTTGTTTTTTGTTTTTTTTTTTGTAATCTAGATATTTACAATAGAAAAAAAAGTACAGATAGATCAGTAGTTAAGTTCATCAACATCCCACAAGTAAAGTGTTGTTTCTCCTGTGAAAGGCTTCTGAGTTAAAAGTCAAAGAGCAGGAAACATCCGCCTGAAACACACGGTAAACACGAACCTGAAACCTGGGGTTCTGTAATCACAGCTGGTGTCATCTGGTGCTGAACGGGATTTTGAAGTCACTGAGAAGGAGGAAATCTGTCTCATTAGATTCTGAATTTTTATAACCATTGAATGTATAACAGTAAACATTTATCCAGTGAAATTATGCACGTGACTTTTTGCCTTTTGTTTCGACTCTAACCCTTTGCATTTTGAATGGCTCATTTTTTAAGTGTTTTCAATGAGCTTAAATCCAGCAAAAGTATTCCAGTCAGTGTTAAAGAGGGAGAACAAGGAGGAAGAGTCCATTCTTTGAGCTTTCTAACATAATAAAGGGATGAATAGCAGAGAGAAATGTAGAAGCAGTTCAAAATCAACAGTGTTGTTTTGGGTTATAGCTGCCTGTGTGCACAAACCTGTTTACCCCGAACTTTGCTGTAATCTTAGCCTGGCCGTTGCCTTCCTCCACTAATCCGCTCGATTCTCACCTCTCTTCAGTGCTTCGTCTGGGATTTCTCCCTTTAGCTTACAAGCATAGACGTAGACACAGAAACACCATATTGTGAAGCAACTGCTCAGAGATCATCTTTTCTACAGGCATTCAGCTGTTGTAGCACAAGGGGCTGATTTTTACCAGGCTAGCAAATCAGGTACATCTAAAAAAACCCAGAATGTCCTGAAAATGTTTAATATTTTCAGCATGTTCCTAAACTCGATACTTATTGTCTGCAAAAAAAATAGGAATGGACTGAGACAGATTATTGTTATCATTACAATTAGACTGAAATAAATTACAGTAAAAAATGTACTAGGATGACAGAGCACAGAACAGCTGCAACTAAGCTTATTCCTGCTAATACTGCGATGTGTCAACTTGCAGTTTCATACTTGATTTTCATTCAAGAATTGTTTGCAAGTCAAATTATAGACACATGTTTTTTTTTTTATTTTGGTTTCTGTTCCTTAAAATTTATGTTACCTTTGAACAGAGTTGGTAACATCCATCTTGAGTTGCAGCTCTCTAGCGTCCAACATTTTAAATGAAATACAAAAATGATTATTTTGAAAAACATTTTGATCCTAAGACACTGGCATTTCACGAAGCCACACTTCGTGGTTTGGACTTCAGGGATTCTAAACTCCAGCCCTTGAGCAGTATGGGCACCATCTTATGTTGATTTAAGGCTAAGACAGTGAGCACACTGAGATAATTAAGCCAGTGGGAAAATTGGAGGAATACTTTTAAGGGAAACTAAAAGGCAGAATGAGGTTTAGAGATCGACAGTTGGTTCTTACAGAGAAATCTCTGTGGGACTGAGTTTTGGATTCGTAAAAATATTCAGCACAAATCCACTTGAATCTAGAGCGTTGCCAACATGTCTGATGTCGTTATTTTTTTATGTATGTTCGCCTGTGGTTTGTGGGTTTCCTAATATATTGATGTCACATGTATATGTGGATAGTATAATCTGTTAACAGTAGGGATCTAACGACACATCAAGCTCACGAGATCAAATACAATATTCACAGAAGTGAAACAAGACGAAACTGTAATACAGTTTTTGGGAAATATGGAAGTGTTTGCAGACTTTGTTAACAGTTTGCTCTAAAGTTGTTTTCTGAGATGTGTCCTTTTTTTTCTCTCGCACCCTTTGTATAAATTTTCTCTGGCAAACACCAAGCTGCAAAGACCATGCTGCGATTTGGTTTCCAACGCCGTAGAGGAACAAAGATGGCACAAGAGAAAAGCACTCCAGAGCGTTGCCGATGTTGCTTAATTAGTGGCCCAGTGTTGGCTCAGAGTAAATCACGTTCTCACTCTCTTTTCCTGCTATCGGGATACAGAATCAAGCCGTTCACAGATGTCTGGAATTCATGGAAAGCTAATTGTCTCTTGCACTTTGTGGGTTTGCTCGGCCTCTGATTCTCTCTCTATCGTGGTACCTTAGTTTCTGTCCTTTATCTTTCTCTCCTCATGCTTTTCCCTTCCTCCCTCCGGGTCTGTTTCATTTTGTCGCCTTCTCTCTGGCTGCGATATCAAAATGCGAATCAGCATCACTGGCATTGATTTCTTTGTTTTTTTAGGTCTGGTTAATAGCTGTTGACTTGACAGCTCGTGTAATGATTTCTGCCTTATTTAATAGCTGTATCTGTAATCATTTAGTTTTTTTCTACAGGAGTAGACTTACGGTAGATTCAGTCAGAGACTTAATGATGTGTGACGTCTGCAGACAGGCTGCAGCAGCTTTTCAGAACAATCAGGATGGGCTTTAATTAACAAACTGAAACAAGAATCTGACAAAGGTTGAAAATCCTGTTGTCTCTTTTCTTAGCTTCTTTCTTTGGATCTTATTTAATTATTTCTTTGCTTTTTTTCAGATCATTGACTGGATGGTTTCTTTGCTGACTCACCATTTTTTTTTCTCACCTCTCCCGTCTTAGCTCTTTGCCCCCCTCGTCTTTTTTTGTCCTTTTGTGTGTGCTTCATATCTTCCATCTTGGTTTACACTCATACTGCCATTATGAATGCATCATTAGGTCTCTCTGACAAATGGCATCACCCATATCATTGTGATTTTTCTTTTACTGTTTATAAAATGTCTAATTTATCTGTCAGGTCTGTGCCATAACAAAATTATTTTTTTAAAACGTTCATGTTATTTTCTATATATTTTCCAATTAAAAGTCTCTTCTGAGAAAAGAAAAAAATAATGGAGGTAAACAAAGTTTATCGGTATGGCAGAAGATTTAGAGCAATAAAGTAAGAAAGATTACTGAAGTGTTTAGTGGATAAGTTAGAAACAGTTTTGCAGATGTTGATGTTTTTTGAAATTAATGGGGCATTATTGTAAGCTTTACAGACAGAGTCCATCTCTGTTACATGTTCTAAATTATTGTTTAAAGTACCATTGAAGATAACTGAACATAACCCAGCAGCCATTTCAAAAGATCCAATATGTCCCTTTAAAATGGACAGTTATATTCAAAAAAGTAGAATACGTGTTCTTATGAGGTTTGTTTGTAAGATTAAAAATATCTTTTAAAAATAACATCCTAAAAGCAGGAATTAAACATACTTACCATTAAGTCCACATTTTTGTATTAAAATGTGTTTTTTTCTTATTGGTCTGATGTAACATTGTAATTTTAAATGGCATGTTTTTATTAGCTGTTTGTGGAAAATCATAATTAACAGAAATAAAGGCTTCCAAACATCCATCAGTGTGTAATTAATCTATATAATGTGTTTCACTTAGTGATCAATTTCCTGAATTAAATGGACTTTTCAATAATATTCTAATTTTTGTTTGTGTGTGTACAGACTGCATCTTTGAAAAACAAAAAAGTTTGGTGTTTTCAGTTTAGCAAACTGTGCAAAAATTTACACTTTGCTCCTTAAATTTAGGTAAGACTCAGCAGTTCCTTGTCCTGTTCCCTTCGTGACCAGCCTGGTAAAAACCAGCCCCTTGTTCTATGCTTGGCTTCGTACAGAAGGTCTGGAGTCTCGGCAGTTGAGAAATGACTCTTGACATTTTAAACGATCGGATCTGATTTTACCCAATCGCTAACGTTTAGCTGTGACGTATGTAATGCACCGGCTCGATGAAGCTAACCGGAAATTGCATGCGTTGTAAACAAACCCATGAGCAGTAGGGCTACAGTGCAGAAAATCGACATCATCGTTCACAACTACTCCTTTCGTTCACTGACTGGCCCAGTTGAAATTCAACCAGAGAAATCCAGCTCAGTGGGAGAAATCCCAGACGAAGCACTAAAGAGATGAAAATGGAGCGGAACCACATAGGAAGGCAATGACCAGGCTACTTCGTGACAGCTCAGTAAGTTTTTTTCTTTTTTATTGTTAAAAAACTCTTCATCTTTTTGCCTCCAATTACAACCGTGACATTTAGGCCTTCCTGTACTGTTACTACAAAAGTTAGGTTATAAAGATTATGTAGGGTTGTATTTTTTACAACAACCATGACCTGGTCTGGTTATTACAGAAGCGTTTAACTGCCAGAGCTTGGAAATAAATTTAGGAGCAGTATCTCATTAAAATGAGAAACTTTCTCGCCATCCCGAGATAGAAAACTTGTTATAACGAGCTTTATATTTCGTTATAACAATTTATGTTATTAAAACCAAATATTGTTCTCGTTCAAACCAGAAAGGTCGTGACGGTAAAATGACAACACTTCGCTAGATGTTTGAATGCTGTTTGAAGAAACAGGGTAAGAAGATGGAGATTCACCTCTTTAAGCCCCTTTATGTAATCTCTCGGAGGAACTTATTTTTATATCTCTTCATAACAAGAAACTTTCTAATCATAATGAGATATGAAACTTGCCTTTGAGAATGAGAAACTTTCTTGCTGTGACGAGTTTTGCAACTTGTTATAAGGAGAAACGTTCTCGTCGTCACAAAACACTTCTCATGAGTTTATTTCTCAGCTCTGGCAGTTAAACACTTCTGTAAGCCAGGTGTCACTTCAAAAATTTTTTTATTTATCATCAGGCTTCCTTAAGAAGCACACAAAGGTGTCATAATGTCCATTGCAGGCTAGCTTACTGTGAGTGTTTCATGGCATACTGAAATATTAATATGTAAAAGTTAAGATATTGGTGAAAATGTACACTATCCACTTTTTAGTGTTTCATTTCAGATGTTAGGAATGAATGTTTTGGTCAGACTGGAATCACCTCCAGCTGCATATTTTCCTTCTCAGAAATGCTACCTAACTACTCAAACACTGCCTCTGCTTTTGGGTATTGAGAACGCTAATTTTTAACGGACTGTAAACTTAAAAACTGCAACATTTACATCTGATTTGGCCCACGCTTGCTATTGTTTTCATGTCTGTTGCCTCCCACTTCTACCAGCTTCAATAATGACCACAAAACTAAAACAGAAAAGTTTGTTATCCATATAAAAACATGTTCTATAGGTTTATTTTAGAGCAAGTTTTCTCCGGATGTGAATGCCTCTCGTTTCTGTGTGTGCTTCCAACCTGAGGGTAGAACAACAGGTTGCAAAAGGTTACCTTACCGTTCTAATGTTTGTTGGAACAAACTTTTCCCTGCCAGATACCAGAGGGGCAGAAATCTCTTCGCAAGTACTGGCATCTGATATGTCAACAAATAAAAATAAATACCACAATGATGTTGCTAAATTTTTCTACTTGTATTAGGCTCACAACATTCAACAATCTTTAAAAAGTACCCTGAAGTTACTGAACTTTTCTCAAGTCAAACATATTGTAAAAATCCACCTACATATGATATTAATGATGGGTATTTTACCGGCCAAACAGGTTATCTAATTTTGCTAATATTGCTGATATTCATATTGATTGCTATTATACATAATTTTATCAGAGCAAGGAATTGGGTATGTGTATTTGAATAGAGTGTTAACAGTTCATAAATTTTAACTGCATAGCTAACACTTTTCAAGAAAGCAAATATGAAGAGTTGCATCAGTGACCTTTCAAGGTGCCAGGGAATAATAAAAAAATAGAAGAACAGAAATTAATTTCTGGTGAATAGCAGAGAAGGCAGATCCTCAGAGTACTGCAGCTGTAACACTTCCTTTAAACACCTGTACATTTTCATATGGTGTTCCAAACTTTTAACATCGAAATGAGCAATTTAGAGAGGACATAATCTTTATCTTACTGTATACAGCTTTCTACTTCTCTGATTTAGTCATGCTTTCAAGCTTCTCTTGTGTGAGCTGGGTTAAAATAAGTGGTGGAATGAGATTTCGGATACGAGATCTTCTAATCCTGAAATGACCATGATTAGGCTAGAATGGGCTGGTATGAGATTCTTATGTACAGTATAATAACCCTGAGTAAAATATCACACCATTATTAACACAAATATTTTAAACAGAAATATTGCATCATCTTATCAATTATTATTCCAAGGTGCTTAAAAAATGTATAACATTGATTGGACTGTGACGGACTGATGACCTGTCCAGGTTGTACCCCGCCTCTCGCCCAGTGATTGGTGGAAATAGACACCAATCATTAGGCAGTCATGACCCTGCAAGGATAAGCCTATAGACGATGGATAGATGATTATTGTGATTGTAATAATGCTATTTATATTGATTTAGGCATTTCTGACCATTTATAGTCAGACACCCATTTTTCATGGCTTTGATTTAGCGAATAATTTCTTTCAGGTAAACATAGTTTGAGAAAAATCAATTTAAAAAGTATAAAATTTTACTTTTAGTAGACTGCCTAAAACATCTGACAAGTATAATAATCACAATATGTGGACTAATTGAACCTGGAGTGGAAAACTTTACACTAATTATAGATTACTTTAAACTCTGTTTGTGGTGTGTAAAACTTTTACTCTGGTTGTGGTGGTCTTCCCAAAAATATTGCTAGTTAAACTATTTCAAAACTTCTTATGATTCCTCTTTTCTCTGCTAAACTGACAGCATTTTTTGGAAAGTTTCATTAGTTTTATGAATATCACTAAAATGCTGTGGTCAGAACTTTCTGAGTTAGATGATCAAACAAATACCAGTTGGCCTAAATCAGTCCCATGTGATAAACATTGAAATACTCTTTGAAACGCAAATGAACATGAACTTTCAGTACATTAATATGAAAACAGAAAATAAAACTCATCCTTATTTAAACAGTTTCTGTGTCCAGTTACGATCAAACAGAACACGGTGAATGTAGTTTGAAGCCATGGTTTAGCGCTTTGCCAGAACTGATTGGCTCAGCTTGTGTTTTGGCCAGCACTACTTCAGTCCTGCTCTTTAACTACCTTGAGGGAGCGAGAAAGTTGAGAGTCAGAGCAGACCTGAATAAATGGTGTTTTTGATTTTTGCTGCAGATTTCATCTGGTAGCCCTTGCCTCCAGTAATGTGAAAACATACAAATAAAACAAACCTAAAACACTTTCTCAGCAGTTGCCCTTATCCACATGCAAAATAACTAGTCACTGTTAAAATTCAGTATGAAGCCCATGTCCAGTTTTAAGGAAACACTTTTTTTGTTTGTATTACACATTTTGGCTGTATATTTGCTGACAGTTTGTTACTGTATTACTTGCAAAATAAGTTTAAGGCAAGTAATCTCAGGCAAGTAATAGCTAATATGTTATTAGTGGACCAAAAGTTTACTTGGATTCTAGTTGGTTACTTGTCTAGAGGGTTTGGTTTATTATCCCCGAATGGTTGTTCGTGGCAAGGACATAGATCATAAGCGCATCAAAAAGCACTTTAAAACTATGCATACCTCAACAAGTCAAAGGCTATATGAGAGCTTCCAAAGATTTCAAGAAAACCTTCAATTTAGCACCTAGATTGCCAATATTTCCAAATCCAGTATGTTTCCAAATCCAGCAGAGATTACAAACAAAAAAAATATATAAAACAGCTGCAATCTGCTGTCTTACTCCCCCACAGCCTGAGTGAATTAGAAATGTTGTGACACTTTGTAGAAAATATTGTTTCTTGTTAAATAGATTCTGTGTTCCCTCAGACTTGCTTTTGAAAACCTTACAGATAATGAAATGGCTAAATTTTGGGCCATTGTGCTGTGTTGTGTAGCAAAGGAATGACAGCCCATATAAGTAGACTACTAATCCTCAACACAGCAATCTGGGGTTTGATTCCTGATGTTAAAACTGGGTGTGACGACTCCTGTCTTCCCCTAAGTAATTGTCTTTTTGATCCTCAAGTGAAGTGGGAGAGAAGTGGCCTGGAGTTAGCAACTGACTGGGAGCACCTGGGCCAATGTTCCCAGCCTATTTAAACCTGGCTGCTCCTCACACCAGTGGCTGCTTGTGCTTCCCCCATAGCAACCAGTCCTGGTATTTTTGTTGGGTTTTGTTGAGCTGGTGTTGCTTTCTTTGAATTAATTAGGTATTGTGTTGGTTATTGTCTTGGATTTCTTCTGGCTTGTTTTGGGTAAGTGTTCTACCATACTTTAATTCAGTTTGGTCTTTTTCTTGGATAAAACTTATGTTAATTTAAGAAAACTTATAAACTTGCCTTAAAATCAGTGTGTCTCCCTTTTTTGTCATGTCCTCACGAGCCTGGTCATGATACTGGGCCTTAGGTTTTATAAACTGAGACGAGTGACTCCTAATGGACCAGGTGGGTGGACCTATGGGTGGAGCATCCACTTCAACTCAGACTCCACCAAAGTGGAGGTAGGTTGGGGTTAGAACATTACTAAAGATGATCTAGTTGAATGTTTTTGCATTGAAGACAGACTCAAAATCAAGTCCCAAACTCTTAGGCAGTTTATATTAGACAGATTTTTACACAGGGCAATGTTCCGCAAGTACTCTAAGTGGTTTGCCATTAAAGGCTTTAAAGATAAAAGAATAATGACATGGGTCCCTTCCTCATCTGACTTAAACCTTATTGAGAACTTGTGGGCCCTTTTTAAATGGAAGAGTCATGGTGGAGGAAAACGGTACACGCCTCTGAACAGTGTCTGGGATGTTGTTTTTGCTGCTGCACAAAATGTTAAGGGTTACCAGGCCATATCTGCTGGGATGAGTGCAGTAGGTTGTCTGTGAAAGGAGAAGACATGATGTGTCTTGGTTCAGGGATGGAGCACGACCTGGCAAGCTCACCATTTCAGAATCCACTATGTATCCTATTGTGTATTTGAGGGTGCTTAAAAAAATGGGAGACAATTTATAAAGAAATTATTTCTGAAGCTGGACCCTGTAACATGACAATGACCCAAAACCTACCAGTAAATCTGTAAAGAACTGGTAGTCAATTTAGAAATGTAAGGTCCTGGGGAAAGTCAAAGCCTAATTGCAAGAATCATACCAAACATCTCACAACTGAAAATAAGAAGTAGGGCAACCTTTCCTTAGACAGATGGCAGCGACTGGTAGATTGCAATGAGAAACTTCCCACTGACATTATCTCAACCAAAGCTGGTTACACTAGCTATTAGAGGAAAACATGTCCTAACTTTTTGACCCAACAAGAACACAATTTTTGTGAGTAAGATTAAATGTTTTTTTTTTTTTAACTTGTAAATTTGAAAATGTCTTTTCCAGAGATAAATAAGATGCATTTTCTGTGCACAAAGGTCCATGCTGTACCAAAAAATCCAGCTGAAAAAACCTATAAAATTTTATACAAGCTGAACATATATCACAACTTCAGAAATGAAAACACTGACTAACCGTTTTACTCAAACAATCAGTGTGCCCTTTTATCTGTTCCCTCTGTAATTTGACAGTGTATTTGCTCCTCTTCTGCGTATAGTAACAGTTCATTTGCGACTAATTAGAAATCAAACATTTTTCACAGTCTCCTTTGGTTGACATGTGTTCAATCCCAGATTTTTTTAAATGCCTTTAACCAAGCAAAAGCACCAACCCCAGTGGTCATGTCTGATACGTCTCCCAGTACACACCATTACTAGAGGGATTAACTGGATTGCAGTTTAACATGCACACAGAAAGGGTTAGGGAGGCAATGTGAGACAAGAGGCTCTGGCAGTGGAAGACAAGACTTTTGCCAGCGAAGCGCTTTGAAATGAAAGAGAAAATCGGAGAAAAACCAGGACATGAGGGGAAGGCAAAGGGAGAAAGGGAGAATGAAATTTGGAAGAACAATGGAGACAAGTTGGGTGACAAATGCCAAAAGCTGGAGTCAAAGTTACACCATCTTAAGTACATGGTACATTTTATCCTGCTGCACCATGGAGCATCCTAGTGTGTCCAATATGCTTTGGTTTCAGTCCATTTGGAGACAAATTCAAAGTACGTAGACCCTGGTGGCCCACTTCTGAGAAGAGCCAAAGAGAGTATATGTGTGTATGTAGTTCAAATTAAACTATTGCCATCAAGTGAATCATTTGAAAATTAAAATTCATATATTCATATTTTTTACATATATACAGCAGTGGGGTGAATTAAGATATTCCATCTGACAGCTCGACATCCAGATAAAATAAGGCTATTCTTGTCTCTCATATTCAACTGAGTCAAATCAGCTGTCCTTTATTAAAAACCCATGTCTGTGTTCTCTAACAAATCAAACACCTCATAGATCTAGCTCAATGTGCAAAGAGAGTATTTGTATTGTGAAGTAAGTTCTGGCTTCCGTATACCTTCCTCACCTTTAGTATTATTTTAATTTGTGCACCGTCTTTTCTCATATCCTTACACAGTATTTTCCTGAGTATTCCTAACCTCAGATGGTGCAGTGTAGAACATCATCTTTATCCCCCGGTTCTCTGCTCTCCTAATTTGTCCCTTGAGACAGGTAGCCAGAGCTATGAGGTGCTGTCCGGGGGAGCATTACTGCCTTTGACTTGCATCTCGTAGCCAGGCATCTCAAGGACTAGTGTACTGGTCTTTGTAAAAGTCTCAAAAGACTTTATACATAGTATTCACATCTTTTAGATTTTTGGAGTGTACTTCACTCCTTAACCTTGGTGAAGGTGATATAAATGGCAAATGGCATACATTTGTATAGCGCTTTATGAAGTCTGAGGAATCCAAAGTGCTTTACACTACAATCAGTCATTGACCTATTCACATACACAATGGTAAAGTGACTATGACTGCTGGAGTGGGGACTCAAATCACAAACCACTTGTCACAGGACACACCCCTACCTCCTGAGTCACCACTGCCACACACAGACATAGTGCATAGATTTCCAGCTTGGTCACAATCTTATTTCTCAGGTCAGCTGCCCCTGGTATCCATTCTGGAAGGGTTGAGATTATGATATAATGCCAATGATCTGTCATCCTTTGTTTTTTCTATGTTTGTTTTGGGGGTTAGAGGCCTTTTTTTGACAGGAGGTAGACAGGAAAGGGTTAGAGAAGAGGGGAGAAGACATGTGGCAAAGGTTCTGATGTTGTGAGTTGAACCCGGGACAACCACAATGAGGACTATAGCCTCCTTACATGGAGCGCCTGTTCTACCCACTATGTAATACGCAATGCCCCCTGTCATCCTGGTTTAGCCTTGTCGTAGCAACTTTGTTATACCTCAATGATCTCTAGTTCTCTTGCAGACATTGAATGCTCAGTCAGAAGTTCTTTCTTGGTTAATCTGGATGTGGGTTCTCCATATCCTATATCTCCTGCATATGGGTCCATTCACTCCCATTGCTGGTAAAGAAGCATTGCAGTAATACTCTGCTCATTGCCATGTACAGTTAAAATCAAATGTATTCATACCCCTGACAGTTTTGGGTTTCCAAGTAATCTTTTAGCTTTACCACGTTTCTTCTTTCTGGAGGCAAGTCCAGCCACAGTCCTGACTTTAATCTGATTGAATATGTAGAAGGAGCTAAAGATTAGGGTGATGGAAAGCAGGCCTTCTGCCTTTAAGACTTAAGCCCCATCTACATAATATACCCGCTCATTTACACATCTCCAGTGATCAGTGTATCTGATACCAGCACTTTTTGAAACCAGGTGTCAGAGTGGAACTTCACGGTAACACCACCCACGGAGGTGTGAAGTACTCTGCAGGGGTGAAAGTGCAGAAAAGCTGCAGGGTTTGTGCTAAGCATGCACGGGCAGATAACAACAAAAACAGCTGTGGCTAGCATTGTGCTGTGTTGTGCGACTTAACCTGTTCAGTTTAACACAATGTCTGATACGGAATATACATGTGAAGCTTGTGAGGTGGAAGCTAAGGGTGAAAAGCGCAGATGAAATGCTAAAATCACAGCCTCATATAGCAGCCTGGCATGACAACTATAGCAGATTAAAGGTATCTTTGCTGTTTTGTCTAAACGTGAAACTTTTCCCCAATCGGCATCAGAAAATACCGGTAGTTTCCAGGCAGCGGTCTCATGTAAATGTAGCCCTAAAGTTCATAATCAGTGATAAATATCAAAACATAAGTGAAAACATGCAAAAAAGCTGGCCAGCCAATATAAGATGGGCTGATTGCTTTGGTACAATTTCTTTGGTACAATTTACAGTACAATTTCTTTCCCTTGCTGAGAAGAGAATTAATCATATTTCACCAAGCTAATTTTGAATAAAATGTAAATAAAAAGACAAATGATCAATTTTAAATTGATACTCCTTCACATTTTGTTGGGAGATTCCTGTTACATTTCCTCTCAGAATCAAACATTTTGGTTGAATAAAAATGCATTTAAATATAAATCTGCCAAGTGTATGAATAATTTTGAGCTTAATTTTTTTGTTTGTTTTTTAAACAAACCACTTCTTATCAGAATTTTCTGGTCCCCCAACATTTGACACGAGCCTGATTATTCTGGGTGAAGTGCATGCCAAAAGGAAAACATATTCATATCTTTTTCCTGAAGTAACTTGAAGTAGTGCTCAGATGGTTTTGAACCCATTATCTCTGACTCTAAATCATAGCTGTCATAATCCAGTGTATGTGTTTTATTACATTTTATTCAGTGCTATGACTTAAAATGACTATATGATTATGCTATCTAATGGGCCTGTATGAGATTGCACTATATATTGAAAATTTATCTTTATCACAATATCCCTATAAAATCAATATAAACATTCTAGACAACAACTTGAACTGCAACAAGTATGAACTGCAACAAGTTAAAAAAAAAGTCCCATGCATTAATCTACTATAAATAAGCATAATGATGATGCTTGTGGAATGGAGCAGAAAATAATTTAGGAGGGAATTAAGAAGATTTGGTAAAATCATCAAGATGCAACTAATTAGCTTGATATGGGTAGATACAGCATTTTAATGTAAAACATGTTGCTTCACCAATTGTGTCTGCCCAGATACAGCAATTGGTGAGGAGAATGACTGACCATCAGATTAAAATCTTAGGGTCAAGCACTCATCTTGGGTTAGCCAGAGGAGTGATTCAAAAGACCCCAGCAAGTCCACTCCCAGTTGGCTCAAAAAATAGCAAAAGTATTTGTAATGGCCTAGTCAAATTCTGAATTATCTTAAGATGGGGCCACACTACATGATTTTTTTTTTTTTTTTTTTTTTTGCATAATTTTAACACTGATTTCCTGTTGTCTCAGTCTGCACCAGTTGTCAGTCAGTTGGGGAAGTCTGAACAAAAATCTGTGAATCTGTTAGGCTGGGTTGGTTCCAATCAAACAGTTGCAGACTCCAGTCTTCACCTCCTCTCACACTCAGTCCCAGTCAAACCTACATGTTTGAATTTTATGATTTGGATCTGGACATAGTTGCGTAGTGTGAACTGATAACCGGCCAAACTGCCAAAGCGTTTTGCCAACAGCCAGTAAAAGAGAGGCTGGGACACGGCAACAGCTGTCAGACAACTTTTTTTGAGGTTTATTTGGAACTATACAACATTAGGAACATAGATGTAAAACAGCACTGATCATAATACAAAATATATACTGACTAATTACAATCATGTAGTGATAAGAAAGATATTTGGATGTTTGTGATTGAAATACAGCAGAAATTTATGGCCTAACTGAAATAAACCAAGCAATTCACATATTGAACGTAAAGGAATGAATTTACATTTCTGAATGAGCTACAGCATTCTTCATATACAGTACATCTGTTTATCATAAATCCATAATGTTTATAAGCAAAATTCAGCCCAAACATGATATTGTTGGCTGTTAAGATACAAATAACACTTTTAGATTGCAACCAAGACTGACAGTCATTCCAAAACGCACAAACAACCCACAGACTCAAATAAATGTTCCAAACTTTTAACATAAAATGTAGTCAAAACTATACAAATCATATTCACTTGTGGGTTAAGCTTTACACAATGTTAAATTGCATCTGTTTAATTTTATGGGGTTGTGGAAAGGAAATATAGTCTCTATGAAATCTGGCAATATCTTCTTTTACCTCCATCCACTGGTAACTTTGAGCATTCAAACTGTTGCCCTCTCGAGGGTTTTTACCAGAGTTTGATGCACTCTTTTGGGTTTAGTTGGTCTGAACAAAATCCTGTGATCCCTCTGGAGGTTCAGTCAAGTGTGTTATCCCCAGACTTTTAGTTGGGACCAGAAAACCAGTCTGTTAGTGCGAATACCTTGACTTTCCAAAATCCGTGATGACTATGAAAGCTGTGCAGTGTCCCCAGGTTTTGTTTGATGGTGACAGTTTTTGTTTGACAGTTTAAATCAAGTTCATGTGGGGAAAAAAACACCTGAGGAAATCTGTAAGGCTGCAAATACTTTTTCACATAACTGTATTTAAGATATGTATATTTATCTGCAACGGTAAGAAGAGATGAAACAGTACAGTAATACTGAAACTGCCTGAGAAGTAAAGTTTTTATAGAGGGACACAAAAGTAGTGATAAGGAGCCTCCTGTTACACTTTTGTATTGAAAATAAGGACTGCAGTTAGTTAACCCAGACACTCCGGTAGTTCAGCACTGTTAAATGTCCCTAAAAACTCACAGAGAGGCTCTCTATATATTGCACACCAACCCACATCTCTCTGATTTTAATATTGATAGACACTGAAACAGTTTGGCCAAGAGAAAGTGCACATGTTGCAGAAATGTTCAAACAGTAATGCATAAAAACCTGCAACTAATTGGTCCTCTATGGGCCTCTTCTGACAGGCCAAAACATTAGACTAATACAAAAGAAAGATGCGAGGATAAAATCAAGGGAAGAGAGACAAAAAGTAAGAGATAACATGAGAAAAAAGAAGGGACTGCAAAAACAGCAGGGGTTGAAGAGAAACAGGGAGGGATGGGGATAAAGGCTGTACTAAAAGGGCCCCGTGGTTCATATAAAAGCTCTGACACAGAAAGAAGAATTGAAAGGACAACATTTATAGGCTGTTTTGAGTTTTGGCTATTTCTTTTGTTGTCTGACCTTTTCAGGTTTTCCCACAGCCAGTTTCTGACCAGGAAGCCTTTTAAAAGAAAGACACCCTTTTCACAAATTCATTGATTGGCTTGAATTTAGCACATACCTGCATCTAAATGACTTACTGTCACGTATTGTTTCATGCCTGTGATGGCTCTTATTTCTAGATGTCAGTTCTTTGCACTATGTTAACAAGAAAAACACTCCCCTTCCCCTCATATCTTACAGCAGTAATTAAGCACATAGGAGATATGCAGCATGTCAAATCCACCTTGTCACTCATCTTAATACACTGGAGCTGTCAGTTTACCCACAATAGAGTTAAACCTGCCCAGAAAACAACACATACACACAGATCCATGATATACGGTTGAAACCAGAAGTTTATATACACTGAATAAAAAGACACGTCCACCTTTTTTTTTTTTTGTCTGAAGTTAAATCAGACCAAACTTCTCTTGTTTTAGGTCAGTTAGAATTAACAAAATTATTTCTATATGCTAAATGCCACAACAATGAGGGAAAAAATGGTCAGACATTTATGAATGAATGTCTTCATAATCAAAAGTTTACTTACTGGTACATTTCCTCAGTATTTGGCAGATTTGTCTTTGAAATTCTTTGACTTGGGTCAAATGTTTTGGATTGCCTTCGACAAGCTTTACTGGAGTTCTGGCCCATTCCTTCTGACAGAACTGGTAGAACTGAGTCTGGCTGGTAGGCTGTCTCGCTTTTACACGCCTTTTCAGATCTACTCATAAATTCTCTATTGGACTGAGATCAGGGCTTTGTGATGGCCACGAAAGAACATTGGCTTTGACCACTTTGGCTGTATGCTTAGGGTTACTGTCCCTTTGGAAGACCCATTTGCTCTCAAGCTTTAACTTCCTGTCCAATATCTTGAGATGTTGCTTCAATATTTCCACATTATGTTCTCGCCTTAAGATGCCATCTATTTTATGAAGTGCACCAATTCCTCATGCAGCAAATCAACCCCAAAACATGATGCTGCCATCCCCATACTTTACAGCTGGGCTGGTGTTCCCTGCTTTTCCTCCAAATGTAATGTTGGTCATTATGGCCAAACAGTTCCACTAGTTTCATCAGACCAAAGGACATGTCTGCAAACAATGAAGGTCCTTGTCCCTGTGTGTATTTGCAAACTGTAATCTGGCATTTTAATGTTTCTTTTGGAGTAATGGCTTCCTCCTCGATGAGTGGCCTTTCAGCCCGTCTCAGTACAGGATATGTTTCACTGTGGATAATGACTCTGTATGATCAATTTCAGCAGCATCTTCACAAGGTGTTTGGCTTTTGTTCTGGGGTCATTCTGCACATTTTGGGCCAAAAGCTGTTCATCTCTGGGACACAGAACCCGTCTCCTTCCTGAGTGGTATGATGATTGAACACTCCCTTTTTTAAAAAGGATTTTCTGGCATTAGTGGCCTTTATTTGAAGCAGATCAGACAGGAATTGGGTAAAGAGAGAAGGGGGGAAGACATGCAGCAGAGGTCCCATTGTCGGGAATGGAACCCAGGATGGCTACATCAAACACTAATGGCCTCCATATATGTGGCAGTAATTCTTCTGCTACACCATACGCTGCCCCGATGATTGGACATTCCCATCATGTCCATATTTGCATATAATTGTTTGAACAGATGAATGTGGCACCTTCAAGCATCTGGAAATTGTTCCCAATGATGAACCAGACTGGTGCAGCTCCATGATTCTCTTCCTGATATCTTGGCTGATTTATTTTAAGTTTCCAGTCGTGTCAAACAAGAAACCAGTGAGTTCCAGCGGGTTACAGGTGTGGCCTTAATATACATCCACAGGTGTGCCTCCAATTAACTCAATGTATCGATAACCTATCAAGGTTTGCTTGATGGTGTTCTCTAATTGGAGAATATGAATTACACAGAAAGATAACCTATGTAGAAAGTTAAACTGTTCTCTGATTTGTCCGTTTTTGAGCGAAGAAACAGAGCTGACCGTCTGTCTACAAGCAGGGCCTGACATTCACACGTCCTCATCAGTGCACAGCAGATCATGCTATACCCTCAGAACCACAGAAAATAGAAATGTGGTATCATGATCCCTTTAACAACACAATGTATGTAATCTTGTGATTTTAAAGACATATAGATAAATCCCTGACATATTCTTTCTCTCTATTATTGTGGCAAATAGAAATAACGTTGGTAATTCTAACTGACCTAAAGCAAGAGAAGTTTGGTTTGATTTATCTTCAGACAGTGAGAGAAAAAGGTGGATGTGTCTTTTTATTTGTTGTATGTAAACTTCTGTTTTTAACTGTATGTTTTCTAAGCACCATTGCAGATTCAAAATGAATGTAAATATATACTTATGAAGACGTGATAAGTGTAGAAGGTCTGGAATTCAATAGTTTTAAAGATGTAGAGAAAGTGTTGAAATATTCATTGTATGTGGGCTGTGTGGGTTTTATTGTTATGGATGAAAATGATATTTCACCACATCTGCAAAATACACAAATGTGTAGCTGACTCAAAATAACCTTTGTAATGAACTACATTCATAATTAATGTAATGCATAGGCCACAGTGGTGATGTGTATCTCATGTGAGCACATTCAGATTCAAGCTTTGACTTTTGATATAAGTCAATTGCAACTTGACATGCAGTTTATGGTGAAGGCTGTCAAAAGTGAGCAGTCCAGTTGGTCAAGATGCCTGGCAAAATTCAGAACCTTTGAGCAAGCAGTGCAGTGTCTCTTGGAGGAAATCACTCCCTGTGCTCAGCCGTGAGGTTGCCGTTGTTCATGTGTGCTTTAGCGGAAATTATCAGTCAGAATCAATGTGAATTTCAATAAGAGACTGAAAGATAAGGAAAGATCTTCTAATTTTTGTTCTTAGTGGACTTGTTCTTACAGTGGCATTTTAGTTTTATTTACTGTGTACCATTTTTTTTATTATTTTATATTACCTCACACCCATTATTCCCTTCCTCCTCTTCTATTCCTCTCTGAGTCTGGTTGTCTTTGTGTCAGAAATCTTGCTGGCTCAGCCTCTCAAGTACTCAGCGTGGTACCACAGGACTGACATGTTCCCTGTTTGCTAACTGAACATGGCTACCCCTCCTCCAACCCCAGCTCTCTCTGTTTTTGTCCTGCTCTTTGTGTTTCTAGCTTTATTTACTTTTATTCTCACATTTCTCCCCTTCACCTGACTTGCGTTTTTCATCTCGGGACCTTCTGCCCTCAGCCATCCTTCTCACCAAACCCTTCAAAATGTCAAACCCCAGTGGCAGAGCGAGCAAAACAAAATAGACAAATGGTTGCCTCCCTGCATGAGTGTTTTCTCCGTGTGTGATTGCCTATCTTTGTACTGTGTGTACATGTGTCATTGTCTCCCTCAGTCCATGTCTCATGTGGGTTGATCTCTCTGCGAGCTGATGAGTGAAGCTGGAGAGGCATATATTTATGTAGACATAAATGGTTTTAATTTATCATAATAACATTTAACAAAAATGTGTGAAGCATGTTAAAGCTGTGGTATGTAACTTCTATAAAAACCATACTGTCACCATGTCATGACAGTATGGTATGAGACAGAAAGTCTCAAATTGAGCTCCTCTGTCTTCTCCCAGTGCTCCCAGTGCTATCTAGTAACAACCAATTGGAGCCAGGACGTGGGTCTTAGTGCTTTTAATCACCATCCATGTGACACTGCTCATCTCCCCATGTCCCTCCCCCACTGCTCTCTGCTGCGCTGCAGTTAGCAGAGATTGTTGTGAATGCTTAGGCTAGTTAGCATGGCCACCGATGACGACAGATAAACGATTTTCCTGTAATGGTAAGCTGTTTCTCCGCCATTAGCACACTGAGCAGCGAGTAAATGAGGTTGATTGACAGCACTAAGACCCTCCTCCTGGCTCTGATTGGTTGTTGTAGGTCGGGAGTGGGGCATTTCTTTAGACGGCAATAGTAGCTCAGGGAGGAGGTGGAGGAGAACAATTTTTACACAGATTATCTGTCTCACAACATACTGTCAAATATTTTTATAAAAGTTAGATACCGCAGCTAATAGCTAACTAATAGATATAAGCTAACTAATAGATATAAGAAATACAAAATAACAAATTTGCACCAAAAGTCTACTCTCGAAAATGACTTACTTTGAACAGCAGTGTTAAAGTTTGTTGGTCTAAAATAATTTTTTTAACTTAAAGCTGCAGTTTTTAACTTTTACAAAAACATGTTTTTTTGCATATTTATTAAAACTGTCACCATGTCGTGACAGTATGTTATGAGACAGACTGTAAAGAACAAGTTCCTCCACCTCTTCCCTGAGTTACTATTGCTATCTGAAGAAACGCACCGCTCCCGACCTAAAACAACCAATCAGAGCCAGGAGGAGGGCCTTAGCGATGTCAGTCAACCTCATTTACTTGGTGTGCCATTCCAGGAACAACTTACCATTCCAGGAAAACTGTTATCCGTCATCATCGGTGGCCATGCTAACTAGCCTTAGTATCAATGCAGGCTATGTTGTGGAGAACCAGCTGTAACTTAGCTCTGTCAATCACCCTTATGTATGCACTGCTCACACACTCCACCTGGATGTCTGCTAAGACCCTCCTCCTGGCTCTGATTGGTTGTTTCTGACTGTGTGCTGTATTTCTGCAGTTGGTATTGGGAACACTGGGAGAAGGCAGAGGAGCTTGTTTTTTTTTTTTTTTTTTTTTTTACAGATTATTTGTCTTATACTGTCATGACATAATTATAACTCAAGTAAAAGTGTTTCATAATAAGGCTTCAAGTATTGAGTAACTGATCAGATCATCAACAGAACTGCCTTCTTCATCAGGATGTTGAGCCTTTTTAGGTTTCTGGCTCTGATGCTGCTGCCCCAACAGATGATGGCAGAGGAGATGACGCTCTCAACAACAGACTTATAGAAGATCTGCAACATCTTGCTGCAAACCTTGAAGGATCTTAGCTTCCTCAAGCAGAGCAGCCTGCTCTGTGCCTTCCTGTAGCCAGCTGCACTGTTGAGTCTCCAGTCCAGTCTGTTGTCTAGATGCACACCGAGGTATTTATATTCCTCAGTCACCACCACTTCTTCTCCCATGACGGAAATAGGTTTTGACCTGACCATGTTTCTCCTGAAATCTACAATCACCTCCTTTGTTTTGTTCGCATTCAAGATGAGATGATGGTTTCCACACCATGACACAAAGCGTCATCCTAAATCAAAAAAATATTTGACTTGCAGTTAGATTTTTTTTTTCCTTTGTCTGAACTTACCATGACATGAGATATGTCTACTAAAGGTAAGAAAGGTTTTGCTAACAATAAATAAAAAAAAAACTGAACCATCAGCTTAGTAAAGTAGACAAAAACCATATCGAAAAGGGCAGTTACAGAAAAAAATGCTAAAAGGGATGCTAATATGCTAACCAAAACAAGTTAAGAATGATGTCGTTTTCATAGGGGCAGTGTGGCACATTGTCACTCACGTAGGATCACCATCAAGCTCAGTGAAAAAGTGTAAAAAAAAAAAAAAAAAAAAAAAAAACATATACCATAAAATAATAACAGTAAACAACAACCTCCAGTCTCCTAGGAGTGGTCGTGAGCTTTCTGATTATGATTTCTAATCCAACATTTATCGTTAACCACGTGCATACTGGTGCCTTCGTGTATTTTCTTACAGCTAACATACATCTACATGTATTTCTCTTGCAAAGTTTTCTTGTAAGCATAGTACAGTGATAATACAAATTCATATATTTATCAATCTTCTGAAACAGATTTTAATATCTGATGAAAAGATAACCTGATGAAATCCAAATAGCAACCCATCCCAATGTTGCTTTGTCTGAAAGTCATTGCTCTGCTTATATCAACTTAATTCAATTAATTTGTGTAACACTAATTCACAGCAAATGTTGTCTCAAGACACTTTACAAGAACTAAAAATCTATTTATATACAGAAATGTAGTCAATTGAGTCAAAACCTACATATTCTAAGTCAATTATCTACTTTTCCAATTCAGTTATAGTTATAAACAGTACAGTTCATTATTTAATTTGGTAAAGAGTTTTCTATCCAAGGAAACCCAACCGACTGCATCGAGTCACAGATTTTGCAGCAATCACTGCTCCTGAACAAGTATGTGCTGACAGCGGACAGTTGACTGCATTAAATCATTAATTTTGCAGAAGGCATGTGGCAAGAGTAGACATGAGAAGTTCACTTCAACAGGAAGAAACCTCCAGCAGAACCAGGCTCAGTCTGAGAGGCCATCTGCTAGGGATGATGATGATGATGATGATGTGAAAAGACAGAACAGCCGTTTATGGCTTGTGACAAAATGCTTAATATTATTAATATATATATACCATAATATATATTAATGTTAATAATAGCTTTTCATGCTAGAAATGTGGCTGAATTAAAACAATTCTGCAAAGATGAGCTAGCCAAAATGTATCCACAATAACGTAAAAGACTCATTGGGAGTTGTTGATGCCAAGGGTAACAAAACCAGTTATTAGTTTCAGGGGTAATTACTTTTTCTCATTGGGTCAGGTTGGTTTGGATAGTTTTTTCCTTGGAGAAATGAGATAATTTATAATCATTTCAAAACCACCACCACCTTTTGTATTTACTTAGGTTATATTTATCTGATATTAAAATTTGTTGGATGATCATTTAAGTGTGACAAACAGCAAAAACAGAAAAAAATCTATAGCATGTTCGTTTTTTTTTTTTTGTTTGTTTGTTTTTTTTTTGCTTTCCCAGACTTTTTTTTTCCCAGTGCCAAAGACACTAGATAAATTAACTTTCCTGATAGTGGTGAAACCCATGGGCTATTCACAATGCTAAAACAAATTATTCAAAATTTTACTTCGCTCTGGTGCTGTGAATCATGCAAACAAAATTAAACCCCAGAGTTAAAAAGGAGTTTGAAGTAAGCAGAACTCCTGTGGAAGTGTCAATGAGGCTACAATTGTTTGCTCTCAGAATGACAATTTTTTTTTCCTTCCAACTTTCCAAATCTTCTAATATCCTTTTGTATAAAGATTAAATACACATGAATCTCAAAAGAGAGAAAAGAGAATCACAGGAACTGCATGTACAGTTATACTTAAAGAGCTGGTGACATCACGATATAAACTATTTCATGTAGTTGATATTGCTGCATATGAATTTCATTTTTAAAAAGTAATGTCACCTTTTTGCAGGGGGTTGTTTTGGCAGGCCAGATTTCCCTCCTCAGTAAAAGTGTTGGGTACGGTAATGATATGTGGCTCTACCTGGTTGACTTCACTCTGAGTGGCTACAACCATATTTGGGAAACTCTTCAGTAAAATGCGTTGAACATCGTCTCAAGTTGAGGTTATAATTACGTGGTACTTCCCCATAAATGAACTTCAGCCTCTCTTCTCTGATTCTCTCATCCTTCGGGAGTAAGTGGAAGCTTCCAGCCATTTTTGAGCTCCCTCGAACATAACAGCTCCACTTTTTAGTAGCCATCCTCTTCTCGAGTGGAGTAGCCAGACATGCTAGCGCGACTTCGCCCTCAAATTAGCCGGTGTATCAGCGGGGGTGGGGGCTGTTTGCTTGATGGTGTGCTCTAACTGGAGAATATGAATTGCATGGAAACATAAAGTGCAGATTTGTGGGATTGTCCCATCTGAGCTTGTGGATCACTGCAGCTACTCCAGGGTCCAGGATTATTGTTCTTGAGTTGCAGCAGGAAGTCCACTCTCTGCTGGCCCTTCTTCTGAACAACATATATGTGTGTTAGCTCTAGGTGGTTCTGACCACACCAGTGGACCAGCCGATCCACCACCTGTCTACATGTAGACTCATCATTGTCCCAGATCAGACCAATAACACAGGCTTAGAGGTTTTCAGTTTTTGCCTGTAAGTTGGAATGAGACGAACCAGACGGTGGTCACGGGGGAATGTGTGGTGTGCTTCTTTGAAGACTGTTTAACAGTCGTTCAGTGTGTTTGTACCTTTGGTGAGACCAGAGCCGTTTCTAGACACCATGGGAGCCCTGGGCAAGAGGGACCACTGAGGCCCTATAGACAGAATCTGAAAAGTATGCACAGCGCTTCACTTTGTCCACATTTTGTTATATTACAGCCTTATTCGAAATTGTATTAAACTATTTTTTTTCCCTCAAGATGCTACACACCGATACCCCATTATGACAATGTGAAAAAAAGTTTTGGAGATTTTTTTTTTGCAAATTTATTGAAAATAGAAAACCATCCATCCATTATCCTTGCAGGGTAACGAGGGGTGTGGTGCTTATCTCCAGCGGTCATTGGGCGAGAGGCAAAGAACACAGTCCATCACAGCGGACCACAGAGACAGGCAGGACAAACAACCATGTACACATACTCACACCTAAGAAGAATTTGGAGAGACCAGTTAACCTAACAGTCATGTTTTAGGACTTTAGGAAGTGGAGAGAACCCACACATGTACAGGGAGAACATGCAAACTCTTTGCAGATAGACCCCAGGCTGGATTTGAACCCAGGACCTTCTTGCTCAAGTGCTACCAACTGCGCCACTGTGCAGCCCAATAGAAAACCAATCAATCTCATTTGTGTAGCAACTGCACTTTCTCAGACTTCTCAGAAATACTTCTGGATTGGTGACATCTCGCTCATTCCCTGAACTAAGCATCCTCCCGGACTCCACTCACTCCTCCCTGGCGAAGAATCTCCATCTTGACAGTAAGCATCATCTGCAATTCTCTCTCAGCCTTCCCTTCATCATACTCACCTCTTCCCCTTGTCTTCCTCAGAGCTTTAGCCAAACCCATTTCCCAAGCCATTGCCCTGGATCACTGAACATCTACCTTAACAAATATTTTTGATTGTAATAAAACCTTTAACTTTTCATCTGCCTCCTGGGAGTGTTCCTGCACGTGGGTCAAGCAATTATCAAAAACCATGACAGTTGTAATGTAACAAAGTGTAAAAACAAAGCAAGAGGTATGAATATTTTTGCAAGGCACTGTTCACAGGTGAATTTGGATGCACAGCAAATCCGCGTGTCTCTGAGAATTGGTGCGTCTTTATAACCGTGTGAGTGGGTGGCTGAGTATTTTAGTGGATTCACGGTAGAAGTGGAAATCACGACTCAGGCAGCTGCTGTCAAATTACTCTGGAGAATCATAAAATCAAGCGTTTGTAAAACGCCTCTGCTGCCATGCCAGACCAGGCTTGTGTCCATGTCTGTCTGTTGAATCTCACCAGTAAAGAGATTGCTCTCTTGCTGGGGAGGATGAAAAGGTAAACAGTTAAGTCTGGCCTGATTTCACATTGAAATTATCACATAAACTCATTTGAGACATTGTCCAGGTGATTTTTTTCTTTTCCACTGAATTCTAACAGTCTGACTACTGAAACTGTAAAATACTGTACCTACTTCACACAAAAAAGTGTTTTCTCTGATTTGATTACCAATGTTATGGTAGTTTAAAATCACTCAGGATTACAGTAAAGCATTTTAATATTACCAGAAATAATAAAAACGTCAATAAAATAAAACTGGAAAATAAAGGCTGGATAAAAGACAGGAAGTTTGAACAATCATTCATCAGGAATTCAATGTTATTTTTTGTCCTTCAGGTCTCAGATGCTCCAACTTTATGATGGCTACAGTTACAGCTAAAACCTCTCAACCCTACCGTGTTATGATCCCGCTCGATAAACTGAAGACAGGGAGACACTGACTTACAAAATAATTAAGGTCTTTATTAAGCAAAAAGAAGATGTAAAAATGATGAAATAAATCAAACAATCTGGCAGGCAGCCTCACAGCAGCTGGCATAGCTGCAGCCAAAAGCAGGGGGATTGAGCAGGATGGCAGGGCCTCCTCCAATAAAGATCAGGGAGTAAGCCAGGCAAGAGCCGGACCTCGCGGGACCCTGTAGTGATCCTGGATCCTGCAACTTCCTGTGTGCCTTGGATAAAAGAAAAAAAAAGAAACAATCTGGATATAAAATTTAGGATTTTTTTTATTTTACACAACTAACATTCAAGGTAATTTCTCCAACTTAAACCCAAACTGCCAGTTTTCGACAACTGTAGGATGAAAATAGCTCACCTCTTCATGACAAACGTCTTTAGCATGTCGTCGAGCACACATGACCTGCTGCAAACACGGTTCATTGCCAAACACCAGCTTCCAGCGGCGTTCCTGAGGAATCAGTTTAGTATGCAACAGCCTTTTTAAAGTATTCAATGGCAAAGTCTTTATTTGATAACACAGCAATAAAACATTGCTTATTTATCTTGCTGACCAGATTTGCACAGGTCTCCACTGGTACCTTTTTCCGTTCATATTTTGCAATGAGCTCCAAGTTTATGGAATCAGAAGGCCTCTTTGCCATGACCCTAATCTTTAGCTTCCTCTGCAGAGTCTCAATTAAATTCAAATGAAGATTCCTAACTCTTTCTTCACCATGTTAGCTATTAGTTTTGTGTCATCGTCATATGGCCAATGTTACCCAGCAACTAGTTTCTCTGCAGACTAATTTAGTTCTAGCCTTTCCTGAGTTGTCGTGCACTTCATGCAGTCAAGATTCCAAACACTTTGCCTTCACAGTGCTTTCAGTTGTGCTTTATTAATTTGAGTCAAATAATCATGACTCCATTTTTGCTTTTTCCTTTATGAAGAAAACAAACATGTAATAAACATTTTTTTTAAAAAACAGAAAACATTTGAGTGACACAGTTTTATTATTTTGTACCCCCCTGTTTCACAGACATAAAGTGTTAAACAAGAAAAAGGTGTGTTAGCTAACTTAGCCATTTAAATTACAAAACATGCCTGAAGGTCTGTTTTTTCATGAGAATATTTTAAGTTAAATCATTTTAGTCAAGCAGTTTCATGTGCAATGATATATATTGTAGGATAATAACAGAATAAATATGATAATATTTTCATGAATTTGCACAATACCAAGTCTCTCCTTAAAACCATCTCACAGTAGGGAATAGAAGCTTAACCAACCTCAACCAGTGAGCATATTTCAGTCATCTGACTTTAAAATACCCTGTCTTTTGACATCTCAAACCTATTAGTAATAATCTACCACAAACTGATAGTGAATAATTACATTATTTTAAAAATCAATGTCAACCCTATTAGTTTCAGTGGCTACATTGACCTAACTGCATAAAGCTTTTACATTTTTAGGTATGAATCTGCCTTTATCTCACCCTATCCCTACTTCATCTGTCACACCAACCGATGTCTCACAGATGTTTTCGTAGCTCTTGAACTACTTTGCCATGTTACCATAACAGAGTTGTGTGCCTTTGATGAGGTACATCAACACGAAGTAGTGGATGATTGTAAAGTAAAAGGAAACTAAAATGTGGTTTTACTCCACTGCAGGAGGAGATGAGGGACAATGGTTCCTGGATCTGTGGGTACAAGTATTTAGAGGCAGCTAGGGACTCATCTAGGAAGTGGTGTGAGTTTTTCTCTTAAATCGAGAGCACATTTTTTTGGCATTAGGATGGAATGTTGTTAACACATTAACATATCCAGAGTCTTACCATATTTCACTGATTATAAGTCAAACAACGTAGGTTGTTTGACTTAGATTTTTGTTTTTCCACGCCTTTAAGTCATTGACATGGTCCATTGATCCATCGGTGATTAGATTTTGGTTTTCATTTGTGTTTATCTTTTGTTCATTTCTGAGTTCTTTGCTATTATTTAGGGCTCTACATATCAGTTCAGAAAAAAATGTAGAAACTGTTAATGCTGGAAATCAGAGTGTTTAAATAACTAAAGAAACAAGCAGAACTTACAAGTAGGACACAAGGAGAGCAAGTCATGGAAACTGGAGGAGCATACTGAAAGGGACCAGGGACCCATAAAAAAAACAGGGAGCCCAAATGAAAACCAAAACCCAAACATCCAAGAATCTGAATGGGGCATCTGGGACATAACCGAGGTTCAAATTATTATGCTAACTACACCCACCCAGTGCACCCATTTCCTCACCAGGGGCTAATGATGTGCACCTGGATCAGATGATACTGATATACAAGGCATACCAAGCTCCTATCAAGGAGTAATGACAAGAACCTATCATCAATAAAAAGAGAAAAATAAAAGTGCATCTACTATTCCAAATAAATGAAAAATATTGTGGTTATGTTTTTTATAACATGCATTTATTATTTTGTGGGACATTTAGACTTAAGCAAAAATACTGAAAAAAATGCTATATTTAATATTTCAAGCACTAATATATACTAATAAAATCAAGAACTTATTGTGCAGAATAATACACCTTTTTTCAGTTCTACATTTTATTCATTACCTAAAGTACAACAACCCTACACTAGCTGATTAATTAGCAGGACTAATAGACCTGATCATAGCGCACAAGCTACAGCTTTAAAACAGCTACCCTTATTAGAACTGATAGGTGGTGGGTCCATGCCATGGCTGTGGCTTTTGTGATCAGTAACATTTCCAAACTTGGGCTTATTTAGTCAAAAGAAAAATGCTTTGGCCTTATTTCAGTAGGCTTACCAGCACTGTACATTAAAAAGGTGGGCTAGGGCTCGTCCTGTGTTGGTTTCTGCTCCAAACACCAGGAGCAATTTCTTTTTTGTGTCTTAAAAAATTGTAACCTTTCAAAACCTCCATGCAAACAACCTTTTGATAAATGCTTTCTGAAGGCAAGATTTGCAAAAGCTCTATTTGAATTGATACATGTGAGCTAGATATTCAGAAATTAGAAAATTATTTGCATGCCTAGTTTGTGTAGGCCCACCATTGATTTCTGTACCATAAACGACCATGGCTGAGTCATTTTAGTACTTTCTCCCTCATCTTACCGTATCCTGACTATTTCCAACAAGCTTCAAATCACACATTTGTAAATGTGTGATATGAAATGGTATAACTTTAAATAATTTACTTTCCTTTTTACTATGACTGTGTACCTTCTTCCTCCCTGTAAATTTTCCGATGAACATAGTATTTATGAATTCAGACACACACTTTACAATTTAAAAAAGTCAAGCATGCCACACTGTGCGAGCTGGAAGATAACTGTGCAGCGTTTCCTGCCCAGCCTAACTCACCATGTATTAATGTGCTGTGATCTTGAACATTTGCAAATGTAAATAAGATCGTTCTTTTTGCCTGAAAAACAAACCCCTTTTTATTTTATATTCAGCTTTTCGTGTCCAAAAAAAGAACACTTTGACTCAGTCACTTACCACTTATAAAGGCAACAAAGAGATGTGATAAAATTAAAATGTGTGAGGGGAGTTTGTATTTTTTAATTGTAATTTATGAAGTGATTACACCATAATATTTTCCTAAAATGCAGCGGTAACGATGGTATTATTTTTCAATCTTCAAATCAAAGACGGTGTGAAGGGCATAACGAGATACTCATTATTCAAGTTTTGTCGAAGGAACTGTAAATGTTGTCATGGAAACTGTGAAATAATTTCAATTTAAAAGCTTATGGTTAGTTAAACAGCTCATTAGCCCAATATATGATTAAGATTATTGTTGAAATTAAATTACTTTTTAAAAGAATGATAAGATCTGATATTTATCAGTTTTGTTTTTCTGGTACCAGTCCAACAAGAGGAGTTTGTCAACAGTTATTCATGGGCCAAGTAGCAGATTCCACTCTAAGTGCTTTTATCTGAGTCCTGTTATTTATGCACGCTCAGGCTGAATATTGAAGTAAATGCTTAAAGCTTACAGCTATCCAGTGTCAATTAAAGTATTCAACCCCCTTGAATATTTGACCCTTTTCACTGCATTAAGAAATGCATGGGAAAATATGGGAAAAAGATGGGACAATTTTACTCATTCTAAAAAACATTTCTGCTGGTATCTGCACATCTCTGCTGTTGAATAGTTTTTATTATCACTAATTGTAAATGATCTGTCTTTTTAACACTCAAGTAGACATGCACATTTCGTACATTTTTAAATTAACCTACCTACCCAGTTGTACATCCCTTTCGACTGGAGTACACTATTTTTAAACTCCATGGTATCTATGTTGAAATTTAGCCTTTACTGTATAGTATTTTTGTCCTTTATTCTGTTTTTAGATATTGCATATTTCTATCTTTGTGTGAATCTACTTGCTTTGATTGCCTGTCACTTTGCTGCTGTTGCACAGAAATTTCCCCACCGTGGGACAATAAAGGCTATTTCTATTTCTATCTAAAAAATCCAAGAAAAAAAAATCTAAGTAAGCTGGGGACTCACTACTTTTTGAAATTTAAATGTTTCCATACTTTTGTTTTCAAATCAAATGACTTGGCTCAAATGTTTTGGACATCCTTCCACAAGCTTCTCAAAATAGTTTGCTAGAATGTTGAACCACTTCCTCTTGATAGAACTGATTCAGGTCTTTGGCTGTCTTTCTCACACATTCCTATTTTACGGTGGCCCAGAAGGGACAACGAAATGCAAAAGCCACAATGCAACAACAAAAAAAATAAATAAAAAGGAATTAATGCTAAAATGGAAGTTATGATGAACTTGCTGGTATAAATTTTATTTTAGCATAACCTTTGTTGCTGTTGTTTTGTGACTTTCTTGTTGCATTGTGGCTTTTGCATTTTGTTGACCCTTCCGAGCCACTGTACTGCTTCGCTCTTTTCTATGGGACTGAGATCACAATAGAGCTGCACAGAATACTGAGTCGTTAATGCAATATCTTTTTGTGGAATATTGCAACTGCAATGGACTTCCTACACACAATATTGTGTAGAATATCATATTTCAAGTGGAAGGAATTCATGGTGTTCATAGTGATAATATATTTGACCAACAGCATAGACTCTCGCTGTCCTTAATGCCCGCACATGATGCATATTTTTTAATAGCCAAGATGCTAAAGCTCATGGACACTGAGGTGTGAAAAGGTAAAGAAAGAAATGTGGGTTAATTTTAATCAAAATTAAAATTTTAGTCATCACAGTTATCAGGAATAGTATACTGCAATTACATATTTACCAGATATTAGGCAGCCTTAACATAAAGCATTCATTGTATTGTCCTTAGGCCATTTTGTAGCTATTTTGGCGATATGCGTAGAGTCACTTTCTGTTTGTAAAACCCGTTTCACCCAAGCTTTAACTTCCTGGTTCATGTGATGATATGATGCTTCAATATTTCCCCTTAATGTTCTTTCCTCATGATGCCATCTGTTTTGTAAAGTGCACCAGTTCATTCTGTAGCAAAGAAACAAACAAAAAAAAAAAACGACAATATGCTTCCACCGCCATACTTTACAGGTGTTTCCATGTTTTTACTGGAGTTCAATTGTTTGATCAGATGGACATGGATGGCGAGGATCAACCTGACTTGTAGAGCTGTATGGTTTTCTTCCTGATATCTTGGCTGATTTGTTTTTGTTATTTGAGGTATGCTTTCAACAAAGTCAACAGGTGTGCCTCCAGTAAGCCTATCAGAAGCCTCTAGAAGCAATGACATCATCAACTGGATTTTCTCAAACTGTGTAAATGTAACGGGTCTCAGGAATGCAGACCACTGTCACAAATTTGTTACCTGTATAAAGCAGGTGAAAGCAGAGCAATGAGGACGCGATGCATCCAGTTTCCCTCCAGTTTGCATCTGCTTTATTTACAAACTCACAAAATAATGTTCACATGGTGCAGTCCCACTTTCTTCATTTCAGGTTATGGTAACTTCACTTACAATATCCATACAAAAGTCCTTGAATTCACCTACTTCACTTCACAGTCATATCGAAACACATCTACATCTGTGATAAACACATTTTCTCTGTCAATTAGATTGGCTATTACATGTGACTAATTTACATCCTCTGTTTTGCAGTATCTGACTGATGAAACACTTTACACTCAGTGTGATTTTCCTGTAGTGAACCATCAACTACACATGGTGACCAATCATCCCATATTCCGTACAAGACAGAGGACTGAAATGAATTACCAGAAAATCCTTGTGCTATGTTCAACCTTCTTTTAGAACTGTTTCTAAAGCACGGAAACAGATTTTTAACGTCTGTATTCCAAGACATTCTTATAAAACAAACACCTTTAGCTTGTGCCTCTGTGTCAAATATAAAAGAACACAAAATTCCTGTAAGCAGTCCCACTTTTTCCCCTTATAACACTGGGGCCGATTCATTGCAGCAAAACACAATACATTTTAATGAAACTGGCAGAGCTAGACACGAAATAGCTGCCATGTAGGAAACTTTGGCTCAATAAACCTCCTGTTGTCCAATACTTAAAATACAACAATATAGAGACAACATAAGTGTTGTCACTACCTTAATGAAACAACATGCAAAGGTTTATTCACACTTTTTGACCTGTATAAAGCAGGTGAAAGCAGAGCAATGAGGACAGCATGCGTCCAGTTTCCCTTCAGTTTGTGTCTTAGGAAATACCGGAAAAGCACATCTCTTTACCGATCCCTGGAACAACAAAATGCACAACAAAGGTTTTGCCCTGATTTTCAGTGTAAATGTGCCCGTACTCAAACCGTGCATGTATGTAAGTTTATGTAAGTTTATTTATGTAAGTTTTTATCAGAGTTTCACTGAGAAGTAGCATGTATAATGAGCTCAGCGGATGCGCATTTCCACCAGGTGTTTGCTAATTGCTGCTGGCTAGTATGAAGGAGCTGAGTGGGAAAGTCGTGGTGAAGGGGTGCTTTGTGAGCTCTGAAGCTTATAAATTGCAGCTCTGAGGAGGAGCTGTGTCTAGAAAGTAGAATTATATCCAGCCAGGCATTTTGCACAGCTGAATGGTTTCCACAGGAGATTAAAGGATTTCTCAAACATGTATGAAAGAATCAAAGCAACACTCAGGTATGTTTTTGATGAGGGAATAACATTATAACATGATGCAAACTAAAAAAAAGTCGATTTTACATAATACTGCCCCTTTAAGGTCTCAGGGTGTGAAGGAGGAGTAAAGAGACACAGAATCAACTTTGCGTGAGGTCCAGTGTGAAGTTACAACAGTCAACCCGACCAGGTATTTATGTACATTTTGTGCAGAACATGGAGGTACCTTTTACTAGACTCAGTTTCTGTTAATTGGTCTCAGATAATATTTCCTGGGAAACTGAACTTTGGATTTTATTGTCTGTCAGCCATTATTATCTAAAATTACAGAAACACTCTTGGAATACATCACTCTAAGTGTAATGCATGTCTATGTATCTGAGTTTTGATTTTTGAATTGAATTATTGAAACAAATTAACTTAAATGAAAATGACCATATTCTAATTTTTCATTATGCAACTGTATTGCATAATATTAGAAATTACCATGTTATTTTAACCCTGGAGACATCAGTGGACATAGTTCTATTTTCCTGATGTTTTTTTTTAAATTTTTTGTCCATCTCTGCACTACGGGAAGGTCAGCATCACTGTTAGGAGTTAAGTGACTCACACAATGACACTTCAGTGGGGTTTCTGATTGAACAATGATCCTATAATCAGTCAAATTATGCTGCTGGTACATTTGGCTCTGCAGCTGTGAAGCAGACTCCTCTACCCCTGAGGGTCATTAGATGTAATTTTACCGACTATTTCACTCGCTAACCCCACTGAAGAACCATTTAAATAGATAATACGTGCTTGAAATTCATATGACTTCCACAAAGAAAGTATTTGCAATTTTTTAAACAAATCTTTTTAGAGCTCCTCATCCTCTATGGCAGAGTCAACCACCCAATGCAGGAAGCTCATTTCAACCACTTGTTTTTGGCATTTCATTCTCTTGAACATGAGCCAGTTGAAGCAGATGGCCGTTCATATGGAGCTGGGTTCTGCTGAAGGTTTCTTCCTGTTACAAGTGAGTTTTTCTTTCTACTGTAACTGCATGCATGCCCAGTATGAGGGATTGTTGCAAAGTTAAAGACTCAAGGACTCAAAGCAGTTGACTGTGCACAATTGCTTAATGCTTGCCCAGGAGCCGTGAATACTGCAAGTCAGTGACTCGATGCATTCTGCTTGGTCTCCTTTAATAGAAAAGTTTAATCAATTTGAAAATGAACTTGACTGCATTGTTTGATAGCTAGGATCACATTAATGTATGTGATTGACTTTGAATCTGTCTGTATGTACTGAATTGATATTTTTTGTAAAGTGCCTTCAGATGATATTTGTTGTAAAATGGCGCTATTCAAATGAACTGAATTGAACTTAATCTATATCTCATCTCAGCTTTTTGTATCAGCTCTCTCTTCACTACAACAGTCATGAACAACAATCATCTTACTCACTAAATTTTCCCATGCAGAGTGAGAAGTGTGATACATCTATAGTTAGAACCCATTCTCCTTCCCATTTTTTTAAAATTGGGAACACAGCCCCAGTCTGTAGAGGTATTTGATACTGCATATTTTGGTATCAATCTGATACCAAGTAAATATAGTGCCCGTATCACTAATACCAATACTGATACCGACACTTTTTATTTAAGTTTGACATATCATCAAACCTCTGACCTTTAGGTGCTTTGTGTTTTTTT
The DNA here is from genome assembly GCA_014839685.1 of Anableps anableps. NCBI lineage: Eukaryota > Metazoa > Chordata > Actinopteri > Cyprinodontiformes > Anablepidae > Anableps > Anableps anableps. The sequence continues at coordinate 33,812,092 of CM026076.1, forward strand.
TTTCTCTTTGAATTATTTTGTTCAAATCTAGGACAGAATTTGGACAAAGTTTATAGATGTCTACAAAATGCTTTAACAACCTGATTGTGTGCATTTTCCCTAAATAAACAAAGTTCAAAAAATTATCATTTGAGAGCAAATCAAAAAAATTTTTTTTGAGCTAGAGTTGAGAAACTACAATACAAAAATAACACAAAATTTCAAGAGGAAATCTGAAACTGAAGTATCAATTTTACCACGTAGTATTGATCCGATACTGATATTAACTTGGTATTGATATCATTGATACTTTGGATCTGCCCTTCTCTACCATTCTGCCAGCACATAGTTGTTGCCCCAGTCCTCCATGGCACAATGTCTCAATTACACCATCCCAACAATATCCAGAGCTCTTTAACATCTCGATCTCGGGAGGAACTTTTTCCACGTCTGGCGCCCTGTCACAGTGCTTCCTTGTTTTAAATAATCTGTGCCATTTCTGAAATTGTACACTTCAAGACACTCAAAATTGATCCAAAAAGGCATGATTATGAACCCCACTTTTCACAACTTCTTCAGGATTTTACTCTCAAGATTGAGAAAATAGATATTAACAATGGTGTTTGAAATGCTGTTCACCATTCACCTCAGACACCTTGGTTGTCTCTGAGACAAATGTTATTTACCACCTGACTTAATTTTTTACCTTTAACCAAATGGAATTCATTCAGAAATAACCTCAGACATACAGTAAAAACAAGAAGAAAGCAATCAAGTTGGAAACAAAGAGTAGTTGAGTTAGATTCATACAACACCCCCTCTTTCATTTCCTATTTCAGCCAGGCAGAGTATATGTATGTTGTGTGTGTGTTCATTCATCTCTCTTCACCTGCTGTATTTCAGAGGGGAGGGGAGGTGCACAAGCTGCTAACCACCCATGAATACAGATGAGGTGCTTGGTGTGATGTAGCTATGAGTTCATGACAAGGCTCAGCAGAGAACTAACTCGCCACATAATGAGTGATCCTTATCGGCACAGCAAGATCCACACAAGTTTAAGTGAAAGGCCAAAACGCAGAGAGACACAAACATAGTACCCTCTCTCCTTCTGCATTGCAAGCTCTGGGAAAGACTTTAAATCTGTCTCTTTGAAGGTTTCCCTAAATCATCGAGGTGGTACAATGTTAGGTAAAAATCGAACTGACTCACAAGGAGAATCTCTTGCTTATAAGGAAAGGTGTCGACAGTGTGTCAGTAGAGGAAGGAATGAGAGGCTGCACATTCTTCACCTCATCTTACAGTTCTTTTATTTTTGAATATTAATAACCATGCGCCTGCTCTTCTGGGCTTCTTAATGACAAACTAATAGCCACTTTTCACATGAGTAACTTATAATGACAGGTGATTAAAATCAATTAAGTCACGTGAAATCAAAATTAGCATTACATTTTAAAACAGCTATTTTTGGAGCTAATGTCGTGACTTGCATGTCCATCCCTCAGAAGATAAAGAGAAGCCTCTGGGGGGTTCTTACTGTTTTTGCTACTCATGCGCTGAATGGCCCAAAGAATGTCAATTGGCTGACCTTCTTGCAGAGCCTTGATCATGTCCTGGGAGGGGTGCTAGTGGGGAATTCTAATGTGCTATTGTGGGATTGAGAGTAATGGTCTCCCTATCTGAATCTTTGTTGTTGAATTTCAGTGCAAAGCATTGGGTGTCCAGAGCAAACTGACTGTTCAAAAACAGAATGAGGAAAAGTGTACTTGATACCAGGGCTAAAGGTTGATGCTGAACTTGTCTGGCAGAGGACCCTGACCAAAAGATCTTTAACGTGCATGTCAAGAAGAGGTTTTCTTATCTTCCAAGGAAGTTTTTGAAGATGGAATCTAAACAGGCCATGTTCAGGACCAACACAGCAGGCTTCCTGTTATGTTCCTTGGGTATTTGAGTTTTAGGTTTCATTTGTGTTTCTGTTTTGATCCTTTCTTTGTTTATTTCCTTAGATCTTGCCATGTGAATGTATTCATTTGTGTTAGTTTATTTATTATTTAGTTCTGTTCTTTGTGCTTTTTGGATTTTGTTATCTTTGTGCTATTCTTTCCCATTTATTTGTAGTCTCCTTGTGTCTCCTTTGATCGTTTCCTTGCTTATTTACTTTCTTAGGTGTTGCCATGTTCCACCTAGTTCCTGTATTCATTAATGCTTAACAACTTCTTGCCATATTCCGGTTATTAGTGTTGAGGTAAAGGTCTTGTTGTACATGTTGATTACTTTGTATTTAGTCACTTCATTTATTCTTGAGCTCTGTTTATTGTGCAACTGGATTTAGTTTCCTTAGATTAGAGTTAGCCTTGACTGCTTGGTTTATTGTTTGCAGATATCGTCTTCAGCTTCCCTCGTTTATTGTTCATTTCCCCTTAGTATTCTTGTTGCCTTCTTTCACAGCTGCACCCTGTTTCCAATCAGCCACCTGTCCCTTGTAAGTAATCAAGCTCCCTAGTATTTAACCCTCTCATTCTTTGCCATTCCCTGCTGGCTTCTTCTGTTCCCTACCATTGTTTGACTGAGACTCTGCCGATGTGCCTTGCCTTGGTCTCTGCCTCCGCTTTTGATTTTGTAAGTCTCCTTTATTGTTTATCATTAAAATTATCTATTTTGCTTCAGCTGGTTTCTGCACTTGGATCCTTTTAACCACAAACACCACACTTAGATGCATACTAGAATGTAAAACCACACACTTGCTCTCTCCTTTTGCCATGACTGTAGATCCTATATGAAGGGTTTGCCTTAGATCTGTGTACATTAACTACTTGGCCCTTTAAAAATAAGTACATCCTCAGCTGCAAAACTATTTTCCACACAGTGATATAAAGTTTTCCTCACAGCCTCTTGGGGACGATGATGCACTTGGTTTTACATTCTTGAATTAGATGAGAATTAAAAGGGAAAAAAAAAAAAAACAAGGGGAAAAAAAAGGGGATTTCTTACCAGAATATCAATGCAGTTTTTGTATCCAAGTTGTCCATGAGAGATACATTATCTACTCCTGGAAATCAACAGTTGTAGAAAGGTTTAATGTGAATAATAAAAAGAATAAATGTTAAACACATGGTGAACCCTGACTGAAGCAAGTCATTCAAACTAGCCAGAACTAGTAGCAACCTCACCTGCTGGCTACTAATCATACCATGCAAAAGGGCTGAAAACACAAAATTGAAAAGGACTGCTACTGAACCCTTTTCCATAAATCAGATCCTTGTTTTTATGCTATAAAACATTTTGCATGGCCTGGATCTATCTTTACGCTGCAAAAAATAATATAAACACTTCTAAGTGTTATCTTGTCAACTGCTTTGCTGTAAAACAGCAACACATTTAATTCCTAGTGTGTAGGACTAGATTTGCAGATAGCTAACGGTTGCTCCAATAAACACCCGAAAGCATCTTGGTGTCTTGAAGTGAATATTACAAAACTGCAACATACAAAATAACACATTGCATTGAAGTTACAATTATTGGAATTAATCACACACAAGGTAATATTACACACCGAAACTATGCATATAATCAACTCAGACTAAAGTGCAGCCATTAAGATCGACGAATAACTAACAATTAGCATGAAGTTAATTTGCATCGGAAATACCATAGGGATGCTAGCGCTAATTCGCTAACACTAAGGCTTCCAATTTTTCAGACCTAAGCAATTTAAAGTGCGTCATACAAGTGTCCAACACAACACTTCAAAACAACACAACACTCACAGTTGTTTCCAGGCAGTCAAGAAGGCATAATGGGAAAGTTTATCGCCGCAGAAACATGGCTTAGAGACTGACTCAGGAACTTGCTCAAACTACAGCAGCATTGTAGGACAAAGCTCTGTCTCAAACTTAAACTATAACACTTGGGGGCAGTACATTTAAATTATTTTATTTCTCAGAAGAAGCTAAACACTGTTTATTGGTTGTGGCCTAAATAAGATAAATGTCACTTTTATTGGTTTTATTTTTCCTGGGGAAAAAAACCCTGATACTTTCAAAAAAGTTTCAGCAGTACTGAAAGTGATATTGAGTAGCCTATATAGACCTGTGACAATAACAAATTTTGCTGGACGACAAATTGTCCTAGAGGTTATTGCGATAAACGATAAGTGTTGTTTTGTGACCATTTTCAATATAGTGGTAATGGCATAATGATGCAGGTAAGCCCTCTTAAAGGTCAATAAACTTTAATTTCTAATGAACGTTTAACATTGAAACTAGAAAATATTTTAAATATCCAAAATAAATCACCAAAACAACAAATAAAATGTACATTGAAGTCTCTGTAAACAAAGTTGTCCTTAAAAAAAAGAGATTGAGACCAGTGCACTATATTGAAACTTTGTGTCATCCAGTCTTTTATAGAAAGAGACAAGGAAAAACAAACACTCCAGCAAATGGAAATTATCGGGCTCGTCTTATTTTATCATGCAATTAAGTGATTTATTGTGACAGGCTTAAGCCTGTATAATAATTTTCTTTACCCTCAAGATCAACATCAAGTTAGAAATTTCTCTCTCATGACAACACGAGGTAGCACCTTTCTGCATAGAGTCTACCTGTATATGTTCTACCTGTGCATGCGTAGGTTCCTTCCCAGTACTTTAGCTTCCTCCTACAGTCAGAAAACATGCATGTTAGATTAAAAAGTCTCTCTAAGTTGCCCTTAGGTATGGGTTCATAAGTGACAAATAGGCTTTGAGAACTAGGCACTGCTTTTTCCAAAGACAGAGTTCTATCCAGTCTTCAGAATTGCAGGAAGTTAACAAATTGATCAATGAAGAATAAGAAAGTAAGCCAGATGTATGTTGCTTGCTAATTAGACTTTGTATGACTGTGTCTCAGTGTCCAGGGAGGGACATTTAGCTGTGTGTCTTTGACTGCATTAATGAGTGTTCTTTAACAAATGCTGAAATGAGGGAGTAGCCTTTTAAAGAAACCCCAACAGGCACAGATTCTAAATAAGTTGGTGCATTTGTGTGTTTTAGCTGATTGCTTCAGTGTGACAGCAACACTGAAATTGTGGGTTTGTTTGCAGGAACTCATTTGTTCTGCAACCTCTGTTGTTTATATTCTCAACAGATAAGCTTTCTCTTCTTACAAACAGCCTTGTGCTCTATTTAGGTTGCTCAGCGTCAGCATGTTAATGTATGTGTGTCCATTTGTGCGTGTACATCTGCATTTGCTAAGCTAATTGAAAAGTGCTCCTGTTGTAAACAAGCAGCAAGCACATTTTTTGTGGCACTGGAGCTTTATACAGTGGGAAGTCTGTTTTTTCGGAATGCATGTGGATGCATTCAGGTAAAACCAAACGCCGATACTTGCGTAATCACATTCCTCTTCATCGTCCTCCACCCCTGATCTTCTATTCTTTCCCCTGTTCTTCTAGTCTGTGGTTTACTTTCTTTGGTTTATTTCAGTCCAGTGCAATTGAGAACTGATGCAGCTCAAAATACACAATCAGAATTCAAATTGTCCTGTTGTCCTGTATTCAGAAATTATGAAAGTAAAGTAATAAATACATCTAAGCTTTGACCACCAGAGAAAGGGATAGTTCAGATTTTGCTAACGTGAGGGTCTTCAGAATTATCAGCAATAGTTTTTGCAGCTGACAGATTTCATATCCCAGCCATTAGTAGAAAAGTGAAAAAAATCCTCAGAGTGGTGGAAAGCTATGAGATTCTGAAAGCTCACCACAATGTGACGTCTTTCTACTACAGATCAGCAAACTATTAAAAACATAGAACACAGAGCAATAGTTTCACTTTAAAGCCTTGTGGACAGTCATGTGAAAACTTTTAAAATTTTCATGAATCAAACTTCTGTTAGGGAGTAGATTGGGACACTGACATGTTTATTCCAACTTAAAGTGGCTAAAATTACAAAAAGGTTGAATCACATCAGGTGCAAATGGCCGGAGGTTTGCTATGTTTAAACCTCATATGTTTAGCTTGATGTGCTCTTGACTGTTGGGGTGAGACAAAAAAGGGAGCAAACAAAGTTCAAAAGAAATGTTGGAAGCCTACAGAAAGAAGATTGTAATAGTTGATGAGTCTGGTCCTAGGTAGAAGAATTTGAAATGAGTCTTTCCATTATCAGGAAAATAGTGTAGAGATGGATGAAATTCAAAACAACTACCAACTGGCATTCCAAACAATTTCACACTGAAAAAGGACTGCAAGGTGCTAAAAGAAGTCCTCAAAAACCCTAAAACGTCATCACAGATGATGATATAATAGCTTTACAAGCTTCTGATAGGGTAGTGCACAGGATTTGAGTTAAATGTAAGCATACCTGCTGATGTATTTCAGGGGAACACCTCAAACACACAGCTTCCTTGCTTGACACCATAGGAAAATCAAAAAAAATCAGCTAATGACACTTTTACCAGTTTCAGTCAGCATCTTCACAAGATTTTTTGCTTTTTGTCTGGGGCACATGTGAACATTTCACACCAAACACATTAATCTCTGGGACACACAACCTGTCTGTCCTGAATGATAGGATAGATGGACATGTCCATACACTTTCATGTTGTTTGAACAGATGAATTTAGCACCCTCATGTATCAGGAAACTGCATCCAATGAGGAAGCAGGCTTATGAGATCCCCAATTCTCTTGCTGATATGCTGATCTCAAAACCCTGTTTCCTCCTTGGTTCCAGTTTTCTGATAACTGAGGATGCTAAGTTTATCTGTTCAAGCAACAGGCCAGTATAAATAGGGAAAAAGAGTCCTGTACTGACATGAGCTATCGATGCCATGGGGAGCTTTACCTACAGTGGCCGAAACACACTGCAAACATATGGATGATGCAAACTCAAACACAAATGCAACAGAAAAAAATGCTGCAAACACAGGAAATAAAAGCAAAATGGAAGACGCTCCAAATCCCAAAAACTGCAATATGAAAAGCTACAAACTTGCTCCATGAAACGGAGGTGTTCCAGACCACTAGGGGGAGTCTGGAGTAGGTCGTACTACCTATGTAAATATCCTGATGTTCAGTGATATTGTAAAAGACTATATTTCAAAAAGACATGAAGTAAAACACTCTTTTTCTTCCTTCCTTCATTCCTTTCTCTGTCTTTCTTCTGGAAATCCCATTAAATCATTGAATCTGGTCTTTACTGAGAGTCTGGTCCTATACCATTTGTTGGTCAACTCCCCCAAGTGGTCTGGAGAACTTCCGTTTTATGGAGCAAGTTTGAATCATTTCATACTTGTTTTTACTAAATGTGGTCCCCCCCCCCCCTTTGCTCCTGTTTCCTGTGTTTATGGCTGCAGAATTCTTTGTTTCATTGTGTTTGTATTTTTGCTTCTATTTTTTTTTTTTTTGATTGCAGGATTTATTTATTTTTTTGTTTGCAACATTTTCTGTTGCATTTGTGTGTTTTTAAAGATTGCATCATTCATATGTTAGCAGCTCATTTCACCATTTGCTGCCCAATTACACCAGTTTGCAGCATGTTTCACTGTTGGGAATCAGAATTTGCACTAAAGAACTTTCAGTTTTATTAATAATTTAATTAATAATAAATTATTAATTATTAATAAAACTGAAAGTTCTTTAGTTTAATCAGAACAACATCAGAATCATAAATCAAACCTAGTCAGTCTCTCGTGAAGGAATGAATTCAGAACCACTGGTAGAAGAAATTGTTCACACAATGGGCAATAATCACTGACAGGCTTATTTCTAATCCAGTCTGAGAATTTATTAACAAAATAGCCCAACCTTACAGCTGAATTATTACACAAATAACCTCTTAACTACTGGTATGCAATCTAACTACTGATGAAATACAAAAAGGTATATATGGTAAATAATAAAAATGGGAATCAAATCAGATTAATGAACAAACTATGGCAAAATGAAATGGAATACTGAAACACTGATTTCAAACTAGTTAACTAACTAAACAAGAAAACAGGAAAAATCAGATCTGCAGAACCATATATGCAGTACAGTCAAAAAACAGAGTGGACCCCAATCTGAGAGTGGTGGGGTGAAGGAAGCAAAAGAGGAGGGGGTCAGGTCACTGTCCAGATTCAGACCCGCCCTCAGCTTTGTAACAAAGAGCTATAAACACGACTTGGCAGAGAGGAAAGGGATTGGCTGTAAAGAGAGCCAATTAAATGCAACAGCGCTGAATTCAATTATTCTGGATGCAGACAGTCCCTTAGTCTTAGATCAACACAGCAATACAATGTCACAAAAATATCACAGCATATAACCAGCAAAGCATTAGCAAACATGCAACAAAAGGCAATTACAAAGCCTTGTTTAAAACACCTAATTCAGCCCAGATAACAGAATGGTCTCACTTGAGTCAGTCAGTCACTCGGTCAAGGCAAAATGTCCAGAGGTCCAAAGAAAAATGAAGAAAAAGGAAAAACTCGTCCTCAAGCAGGTGAATGAATGAGCTGGTGTCCCAGCTGAGAACCAGAGGTACTGTTGGTTGAAAACCAAAAAGATACCTCTTCGTTGACAAATGCAGAGGCCTGGCTTCAGCAGAGCTCTGGAAATAGACGTCAAAAAGATTTTGTACGTCTAAAGAACTTAAAAGCTGGACATACAGACAGCTTCTTTAAATCCTCCAGTTAACACTTCAAAGGTTTTAAAAGTCCTTTTTCCTGACCAGCAGGTTAAAAGGAATCGCGCGCCGGGCTGTTGTCTTCATCGGAGGTCGGCTCCAAAAGACGAGGGTTTTAGAGTCAGGAGTTGGTTTTGTGGCCATTTCTTATATGATCAGCTCAGATAAGGTCAGTTTTATTGCAGGGGGGAGTTTTGGCAGTGAGGTTTCCAGCACAAAGAATGTGATGTTTAGAAATGCAACCTGATCAGTTTGTGAATAAAAATATGGATTCCAACAACTGTTTGCTGAGCATTTATACTTCTCGGCATCTGTATTTACCAAATTTCTAAAAGCTAATGGATGATTACATAGTACATTATGGTAGAGCTTTACTGATGAGGTTAAACATGAAAAAACTCTTTATAGTCTAATTATTGAAAAATCAAAATAATCTGTTTATTAAAACTTTTGTAATCATGTCATTTTCAGGCATGTCTCCAAAAACTTTTAGGACGGGCTGTAGTTGTGTTTGAACCTTCCATTAATCACATTAAACTGAAGAATAGCGTCATTGAGCAGCTGAATTAATCTGTGAAGGCTACTCTGTAATTCCTGAAAAGCACAGAACCCTCTGCCCTTTTAATATTATAAATACTGCCACTGAAAGTTAATTATGCCTTCATCTAAATGATATCACACCGGGTACTTCCTGCTTCATCTTCCAACAGTTGACAACTCAATTAAACTATTCTGATGAAACCCTAAATATGAGAAAGTTTAATTGTGGCAAAATTACACCACTGAATGACAAAAGGAGCCTTTGTTAGTGGAACTGCCTTTATTTATATATAAGAAGGGCAGATTTGACTTGTGAAGACTGTTATTCACACCACGCTGCAGAATAGCAATTAAAACTCATACTCTGGTGATAAAGAAAGAATAAGGGACATATCACCTTGGGGTTAAAGGAATTGGCATTAAGTTCAAATGATAATTAACGTGTTAATTAGATGTCTTTACGAAAAACAGAGTTCATAATTGTCTGAGAGGGACTTTTGGGTATAGGTTTTGGAATGTATTGAGAAAAACATTTGAAACCAGTTAAGTTTTCATTAAAACTCATTTACTGTATATGTATATAATGCTGTAATAAATGATTTCCCTTCATAGAGATTTCTGTTGTGACGGCTTTTTGGTCACTCTCAAATGTTTTAGATTATTTAACAAATTTAAAACCAGACAAATATTTATTTATTTTTTTGTTTTGTTTTTTCCCTTCAAGGGTCGCCACAGCGAATCGTCGGTCTCCATTTAGTCCTATCCTCTGCATCCTCTACCTTCAGCCAACTAACATGTCCTCTTTCTCTGTGAACATGCTTTGCTCTTCTCCTCTGTCAGTCATCAGTAGTCTGATTTCCACTGGCATCCTGAAGATCAACAGCACCAGTGGCAGTCTTTGTTAACCCAGGCCTCGACTGATCTGGTATGGACGCCATGTTTGTGATTCGCATATTTGATTTGGCTTAGGTGTTACGTCTAATGCCCTTTCCTGACACAAGCCTTTGGATTTCTCTGGAACTGGGACTGGCTTGTGATCCCTTATGGACTGCAAATCAGACACAGTAAACCCAATTAGTGATTTCATTTATTGAAGGAACAACGTATCCAAACCAACCTGGCCTTATTAAAAAACTGACCCCAAAACCTATTAACTGGTTGTACCTCCAAAAGACTGTCATCAAGCATGTCAGAAAACTAGCAATGAGTCTTGCGAATCACTGTGGAAGAATGTTGGCCCATTCTTCTTTTTAGAAGTGCTTTGCTTAGCCAGATTTCACATTTTGTTACAGACTTTAACGAGGCAAACCCAGAACCTTTAAATTACCCTTCATGGATCTTTTGTCTGAAATATTCGAAAGAAAACGTAGCTTGGGAAGCTGAAATACCTGGATGCAATGCTACTTGACACACTACTGGCAAAGCAGTCAATTCAGGGCCACCATTCAATTTTCTTGGCACTGATTGGCAGTACTCCCCAGAGCAGAACGAAGGAGAGACTGTGGATGTTCACTTCTGCGGTAGCACCAAGATGGCTTCCACTGTGTGTATTAATTTGTATTTAGGTATATTTGGTGTTTGAACTATTAAAATAGGGAGCTATAAGGGTTTTTAGAAGGGGTCTCAAGTATTCATGTATTTCAGCTATTCTTGGGAAATTGTGGTCCCTAACCTCTGCGAATACCAGGGGTCCACTATAATAGAAGTATTAAGACCGGTAAAATCCCTGTGGCTTGACCCAAAATAAGAAAATTAACAAAGCAGTTTTGCTGACAGGGATTCTATGTTTACCCATTTATAAGGAGTTTAAAACCTGCTTAGTTGTTGCCACTCTCTAGCTTCCTGTCTAGGTATCTATTGAAATTAATTAAATGTTTAATTGAAATTAATTAAAATGTGACACTAACCACTCTGAGAGCATAAAAAAATTAAATGATTCACTGTTTTCCTATCTTGCCACATGTTTTCACATCTTATTTCAGTGGATTCATGTCATTTATTTATTGTGATTTTCTTTGTTTGTATCCACAGACTGCATTATTTCCCATTTTTCTGCAAAAATTACCCCATACACTCTTAACCCAGATGTTAATTGTAATTAAACTTTTTAGTAATCACTACTTATTCTTTTATGTTTGGTAAAAATGGTGTCCCATTGCTAAATAAAATTAGTTGATTGTACTTTTCTACTAAAATATAGAGTGCAATAATCTTAAGTCGAGATAACAAAGGATATTATGTTTCTGAAGTGAAAGGGTGGGGCCTATTCGTGGTGCAGCAAATGACATTTATACTATACCCAGAATGCATTGCTGTAGAACTACAGGTTGTTGAACTACAACCTGTAGTTACAGTTAGATCTGCCAGCAAAATCAGCAACAGAGTTAACAATACTCAGCGATAAAACTGAAACCATGAGTGAAAGGTGTGTTCCAAAGAATCACTTCCTGAAGTGCAACATATGCATGGAAAAATGTCTGACAAATTTGAACCCTGCTGATGCTCATGCACTATATTATGTCAGTCCTGGAATTAATGTGGTTAAGTCCTGCACATTAGCGTTAGATAAGTACCTTGATGGTTTATGCTTTGCTCAATTTTTTTTTCTGTTCTATATAATAAGTGTTACATTCAACATAATCTGAAGATCAAAATAATTAAATGGGAGAATATTAATACATTAATTATTAGCTTAAAATGGCTACATAAGTTTATTTTAAAATGATGATTTTATATAACCAGGTAGAAATGTATGTGAACTAATCACTTTTAGCTAAATGTGTTTGCTACATTGTACTGCAGCTTTAAGTTAACTAAACCTGTTTAGTTTCATCACTGTGTAGAAACTAGAATGGTGTAAGGGAACAGGTTTCCACGCAAATTTCTTGTAAAGTCAACTAATTTGGGTTAAGAGTGTAGAAATAGAAAGAAAAAGGTTTGATTGGAAATATTTCAGGGGTGAAAGGAGAACTACAGTACTAGTGTCTGCTTTATCTGTAGCAGATGAGGAGCCTGTGCATCACATTACCTTGTGCTGAGTTGGTTAAAACTGAGAAAAGATGAAACATGGGAGGACTGTGATTCTCTAAAGCTTTCTTAACCCTTTGATTAGTAGTAAGCGGAACATTGATCAATATTTTTTAATTATATTAGCTTGATGTTTTTTATGATTTGGATGTATTGATGATATTATGAATATTTGCTCGATAATTTTGATGTATACTTGCTTGATGTTTTTACGATGTAAAACACTTTGAACTGCCTTGCTGCTGAAATGTGCTATACAAATAAATTTGACTTGAAACTTGACTTAAGCTAGCTTTTGAAATTTAAAGCAGCAGATGGTCAAAGTATTTGTTTTTCTTTGTTCTAAATTTCCACTTTCAAATAACAGTGGGGTTTTTGACCAAAAAAAAAAAAAAAGTTGCCTATTTTGTGTTTGAGCATGTTGAAGAAAAGAGAGAATTTGTGTTGGATGACACTGGTGCATATATGTATGTTTTGTGGGGGTGTTTTTCATTGTGCATGTTTATTCTTCCTCTTGGTTGCCACAGAAAGCAATCTAAATGGAGATGCTTACTGCTGTCTTTGCAGAGACAGTATAAAATGAATGCAATCACTATGTCCTTCTGCCCTCATCTCTTTTATGTTTGCTCCGTTTGAATTTTCCACTCTGTTTTCTGTCTGCACTGTATATTCAAGAGATCTTTTCTGTGTTTATGTGGCCATGTGCAAAAATGAAGAACCTCTTCCAATTTTTTTTTTTTTTTTTTTTTTTGTCAAGGGTTGTGAAGATGATCACATAGGGATCAGTGTTCATAAAGACTATGTGCAGTCTTATAAGGAAGTCAGTCTTTTTTAGGTTGAAGCACAATGATACCCTTTTTTCTTTCTGTCTGTCTACAATTAGTATCTATCTATATTCTAAATATCATTTCTGTCATTTTTAATTTTCTTTAAGCATTCATCAAAATGAAGATTTTTGCAGAATCCATAGGAATTTTTCTGATTTTATTTCCTTTCTGACATGAGAGTTATGACGTGGCGCCTTAACTTGTAACCACGGGCAGCTAAGAACAGAAAATACAACTGCTGATTCCTGTCACTGACACAGAGACGCTGAGGAGACAAAAACAAAATGCGTAGTGTTACTCTGCGTTTAATTTCTATAACCTCTGGGTGATACTAAAAGGGCTTCTAAACTAGAAATTTTCAAAGACAGAACATCCTTTATATTCTAATGTGACAACTGTACCAAATGATAATGCTTCATAAATGATCATTAACTATACCAGCTGATAAATCACCTAATTTGTATTAAAATCTTCTCATCTACATCTCAGCAATAAAATATATTTTTCTCTTTGCTCTGAAACATCTTTCTGAAATGAAAGGATAAATTGTCCTTGCCACCGAGCTGAGGCTGCGTACTTTATACAAAAATTGATGCGTATATGTTAGAATAATGTAATTCTTTAAAGGGGTGGTGACATCATGGTATAAACTATTTCATGTATATTTCATGATATTGCTGCATGTCAATTCTCCAAAGAATTTCATTTAAAAAAAAAATAACGTCACCTTTTTGCAGGGGGTTGTTCTGGCAGGCCAGATTTCCCCCCTCAGTAAAAGTGTTGGGTACGGTAATGATATGTACCTCTACCTGGTTGACTTCACTCTGATTGGCTACAAACATATTTGGGAAACTCTTCAGTAAAATGCGTTGAACTTCGTCTCAAACTGAGGTTCTAATTGCGTGCTACTTCCCCATAAATGAACTTCAGCCTCGCTTCTCTGATTCTCTCATCCTTCGGGAGTAAAGTGGAAGCTTCCATCCGTTTCTGAGCTCCCTCAGACACAACAGCTCCGCCTTTTAGTATCCATCCTCTTCTCGAGTGGAGTAGCCAGACATGCTAGCACGATTTAGCCCTTAGATTAGCCGGTCTGTCAGCTGGCGGGAGCAGGGAAGGGGAGGGCTGTTTGCTTGATGGTGCGCTCCAGTTGGAGAATATGAATTACGTAGAAAGATAAACTGTTCTCTGATTCATCTGTTTTTGAGCAAAGAAACAAAGCTGACCGTCTAAGAACAGGGCTTTTGATACCAACTCTTGACATTAACAGGGTTTCATCAGAGCACAACAGATGACAATATAACCCCAAAACCACAGAAAAATGAAATTAGTTGTCATGACCCCTGTAATTTTTATTTCATTATCACATCAGTTTGAACTCACCTGGAACTATGTTATTAAATTGGATGCAGTCACTTGAAGAATAGAATTAAGGGGTTTTTTTTTTTTTTTTTTGTTTTTTTTTTGTTTTTTTTTTGTTTTTTTTTTTTTATAACCACAATAAATATATTTAAATCCTTTAATTACATGGAAAAAAAACATGACAAACATGAAATTTAAAAATTTAAAGAGGAATTCCTAAAGGAATGATTAGTTAATGTTCAGATTATCATTAGCTCGTTAAAGATTTATCTATATTAAATGTCTATCAGTGTCACTCTATCTATATGAAGGGTAATTTCAAGGTATCTAAGTAAACTCTGGATTTTGGAATATTCGATTTGGGTCTGAAGAAAAGTTTGGAAGAATACAGTATAGACTATAGGGGAATTCTAACAGAGCATAGCATTTTAGGTCCAGCAGCTTCCAACACCCAACTATAACCAAAGTAGACACAAGTCACTTTTTCTGAGTCAAAGTCAAGTCTCAAGTCTTTTTATGACTTAAATAAACATTTTCTCATCAAATCCATGATATCTAGTGCATCTCTACTCCTGCATCACTGTAGGCTAAAATTCAAAACCTGTACTGTTTGTCTGAAAGCCTCAAGTACCACAGGAACGTTTAGAATAGAATATAGAAGTAACAGTTATTGTCCCACAGTGGGGAAATTCAGGGGTAACTGCAGCAAAATGACAAGACATCAAGCCAACACAAAGATAAGTTGATGATAAATGTATTAAAACACCTAAAAAAAAACTCATTTAAGAATAATATACTGAATAATCTGGGGATAATTATAACATAAAATAGTGTGCAGTTATGAAAAATAGCATACTCTGATCCAAAAGAATGTGTAACTGAGTATTTGATAATTATCTTTCAAATCTTTTAATATTTGACAGTTATCTTTTAACATTTAATTCAGCATTCACAAAACTGTTCAAGGTTGCTTTGTTTTTTCTGAAAACTGATCAAATGTAATATTTACCCCCATTATTTAAATATGCTCTAAAATATTAAATAGAGATTATTACGTGTTGCTGTTTGTGATTCGTCCCTGAAATAATTCAATAAAGATTTTTTGTTTGTCTTCATATTGACTTATTTAACAGCTGCTTATTCCAGTGTTCTGATTGTTCATTCTTTCACTTTTTACTGCACTAAATAGGGTTTGGGGAGTTTTCACTTTGACCAAAATATTTTTTTTATTACTCGAGTCAAACAATTTTCTAAATCCACATTTCTAACCTTTTTTGTTTTCATTTCTAAAAATTATAGCATAATGAAGGAAGCACATTGTAGCAAAGGGAATACTGAAATGGAAAATCTCTGTAAACAGAACAGGAAGTGCTTTTATTTTGACATTTTTACCCAGAAGTTTCAGTGTAATGATGCAGCCAGTTTAGCAGAGAGAGAGAATTTTAGTGTTCAGAGGGATAAACATTCATATGGTTATTATAATGAAGCTAAAGTTGATAGATTGTTATATATCATTAACAGCCCATAATTCACAAACATCACTGGGCAATAATCAAGTGCATCTTTGCATAGTAAAACTTGAGCAGCAGCTAATAACCTGTCAGAACTGCAATCTGTTGCTGAGATACCAACTTTCTTTCTCTCTTGATTGTGAGATAAAGACTGTTAATACGACTCAAGTCTCAGACCAAGAGTCCAAGTCAAGGGTCAAGTCATTAAGACACAAGTCAAAGTCAAATCATAAACGTTTCCTCTTCTAGGTCTACTTAGCTGACCAAAATTGTCTATATATAGTCAGTTTCATAATGACAATTGGACGATTTACATTGTATGGGTAAATCACCAAAAATACATGATTTACGTTTTTTTTTTTTTTTTTCTCTTTTTAAAATATTTCATTGAAAGAATGTCAGATGATCACAGATGTACAATATGGTTTTTATTTATTTATTATGTTGTGTAAGACCAAAGACAGATGTCTTGTTATACAAAAAGCTATTGTATACGTATTAGACAATTTGGTTTAGTTAAATAGATGGACACCTTTGGGTGGCCAGTGTTCATCTGAACAAAAATACACATATTTGTTGTGTAAACTGTGCATGTCAACTACAGAACAAAGGCATAAGACCTTGTGAAGATTGCAGCTGAAGCAGACTGAAAGGCCATCAGAGAGGAAAAAGTCATTACTTCAGAATCAACTTAAAAAGCAAGAAGCCAGTTTGCACGTACACTCAAAGACAAAATCACTAATCCTTGGAGAAATCTTCTGTTCCCTGATGAAACTAAAATGTTAAATTTGTTTGGCCTTAATGACCGTCATTTAGATAAAAGAGGAAGCATGCAAACAAGAAAACACCATTACAAGGGGGACTGCATCATTTTGTGTGGGTGCTGTTTTTCTGCAAGAGGGACTCGTGCACTTCATAAAATTGGTGGCATTATGAAACAAGGATATTACTTAAGGAACATTTCATCACACCAGTGAGACAGTTGGAACTTGGACAAAAATAGGTCTTTCATATGGACAATGACCCAAAATACACAAATTAGTTACATAGTGGCTTAAAGGTATTACTGGTGCACCCCAGTAAATTTAAATATGTGTTTCAGTAAGGCTCGTTTGTCAGATGTGCATTTTAAAAAGAAACAACCTTTAAGGAGGTATTAAACATACTTTTCATTAAGCCCAAATTTCTGTATTAAAATGTTTGTTTTATTTTTATTGGTCTGATGTATTCTAATCTTAAATGTTTTGTTTTCATCAGCTGTAATTGAAAAAGCATCATAATTAACAGAAATAAAGGCTTGGAAACGGTCTGAGTGTAATTAATCTTTATAATGTGTTTCACTTAGTGAACTGAATTAGAATAGAAATTGGATAGAAACATCCCTTATTGTTGCACAGAGGGAATACGCAGTTATAACAGCAGTAAGTCAAGGGTAAGCGGGAGCAAGCATGCTTACACAAAGGTAAAAAATATATAAAAACAAGAATTAGAGACTATACATGAAGGGCAAATTTACAACACAAGAGAAATAATACTGTGTTGTTATTAAAAACAGCATGCTCAAAATAAATCCAGTTGAGTGGGATAATTTAAAGAAAACAAAATGGACAAGAAAATGTGTGAGCAGAGCTGAAAAGGTGTTTTCGAGTAGAGTGGTACACAGTCACACCAGTTTTGTCTGGGCGAATGGGACAAAACTCCAGTGAACTATTGTGAAAAGCTTTTGGAAGGCTGTCCAAAATGTCTGAGCGGTTTAAAAATGACAATTCTTCCACATACTAAGGTATTGTATGAGTAGCTCTGGCTTTGATGAACATTTTAAATGTCCAAAAACTATATTCTTCCTCCTAATTCTGCTAATTAGGAAATAGAAATAACTGTGGTAATCCCAACTGGCCTAAAACAGGAAAAGCTTATTCATATTTAATGTCAGACAGTGAAGAAAAAAAGGTTATGTGTTTCTGGTTTTCCTGTACTTTAAAGAATAGATGTTAGCTGAGTAGTAATAAAAGCAGAATCTAGGAAGTGCCAGTTTAGGATTAAAAACATGTAATAACTAAAATCCATGTAAACTCCACCTTATTTTTCATTGATGTTCTCATAAAAGTGCTGTGAAATGTTGAAGTAAGTTGCTGGTTCAAACCAGCCAGATGGAGCTTGCTAGGTTTATTAACGGGACCTGGAGTCTGATGCTGGCTCCTCTCATTAACCTTGGCAGCGCCTCAGATTTTCCCTGCACACATTCAGATGGGCACATCCATGTTTTTGCATATTTATGGGGCTTTTCCATTAATAAAATTCTTTCAGTACCTTTTAGTAATGTAAATCATCCTTATGATTGTCATACAAGTTTATGCAAACAGTAAGTAGATTTCTCTTTTTTTTTATTATTATCAGAGAAGCAATCCAAGAGCCTTGTCGGAGGTACAAGGAACTCAACCTTCATGCAGTCATGAGCACCTTGACACTCACTGAGGCAACATGTGTCCTGCATCCTGACCTTACAAGGGGTTGTCAGGGCTATTGGTTAAGCAACTTTGAGTGAATGTTAACCCTGAATTGTATGTGACTAATGGATGATGCTTTTGTCCAAATCCTGTTCTAGGTTTGAACAAAATAATTCAAAGGAAAAATCCAAAAACACCTAAAGTCAGAGGTTTGATGATATATCAAACTTCAATAAAAAGTCAGTATCAGTGTTAATATCGGTAATACAGGCGCTGTATTTACTTGGTATCGGATCAATATCGAAATATGCAATATCACACACTTTTAGCACCTACACAACCTCTACTTAAGTATTTACACCTATAACCCAATAATTCTGTTACTTAATGCCATGTGACATTTTGGAATACTTGGTATGTGCTAAAAATAGATGCTTAAAATTATAATTGAAAGTCACAGCTCACCCTGCTTTCAGGTTAATTTGGCAAATAATTATCTGACTGCTTTGGGGGATTCCTAGGGCACTGAAATTTTATTTCCTTAACAATGAAAGTATAGAAAAAGTAATGTACCCCAGACTGACACAGCAGAAAAATGTAAATTCCACAACATGATCCAATACACATATACTATGTAGAACAGAAGCACATCAAAAGGGATTTATACTTCAAAGACATGACAAGAGTTGATGCTCCACAGAATATACTTGATTTTCCTGACATTCCTAAGCTCAACATGGCGAGACGGGAAATAGTATGACAGCAGCATGACAAATGAATGTTCATCTGCAAAAGCTCTGCAGAGATTACATTTTTTACAGTTATTAGAGCAGTTTCACATTTTATTTGTCCTGAATGTTTACCTTATTTTGTCTAAAGCAGTTTTGTTTTACCTGGAGGTGAAAAATGACTGCTGTTTTCACATCTAATAGTGCAGTAGACCCGGTACCGCTTGGAGCCTTAGTGCGATTGTGTCTGCCAGGAGTGCCAAGAATGGCATCTCATTCTTCATACCAAGGAAAAGTTGTTCTTTTTATCTCTGGAACTGACTCTTCTTTTAAGTACCTCACATATTTTTGTATGATATGTGAGATGTGGCTGTATGTGGCACTGCTCTAGTATATTAAAGAATGCCACAACCTCTTAAGTGGTTTGCAAACTGGTATACACTTTTGATCATATTTCTATCATTGCCGTTGTTCCACATGTGATTAGCTTCTCGCAGTCTTGTGACACGCTTGTTTGTTTTGCTTGCATTTATCCACAGTACTTTGCATTAGACATAACCCTTAGTTTTTCTCATCCAAACTGCCAAAACTATCTTGTGTTTTGTGTGTGTGGTGTACTAGTCGCTGACTCAATTTTTAGATGAGTTCTCAAACTCCCTAACTGAGTGTTACCTTAGTGTTAAATACTGACAAGGTCATTATGGTGTCATGCTGACACTGCAAGTGCTAGCATAAATTTAGCCTATCTTAGATTGCTTCGGCTTTGCTCAAAATATCTACAGACCTACCTGCTCTTGTCTTCATACTCTGGACCATTTGCTAACACTGAGAACAAAGTCCAGGTAACTTGAGACAACATTTGTTGTGAATTGGTGGCATAGAAATAAACTGAATTGTATTGCTGTTGTCCAAGTCTTGCATTTGGTTTACTTGAAATGAAACAAGACATTGGAACATATGGGTTAATCATAATCAATATCCTCATCAACAGTAACAGTAATTAACAGTTATTAGCTTAGACTTTGGATACTAACCTTAGCTGAATTTCCTGCCTAACTTCTGCTTTAAAACCAAAACAACCCATTGTACTTCTGTTTACTTAACACTGAATAGACTTTAAAGCTTTCAAGTGAGTCCAACAAGGTCTAGAATTGTCTTCTACTGAGGATTACCCCACAGAAATGTGTTGCCACCAAGACATAGCTAAGACAAAACTGGCAGTTGACCGTCAAACATTTCCTGAAGGAAATATGCTTTTCCCCAAGTTTCGCATTTCCTCAGAGTGTTTTATTAAAACATAAATCATTTTTCAGTGAAGATATTTGGACAGCAGGTTAATGACAAAAAGGGCTGTTTATGAATATTATAGTTTATTTTCTTACAAATCAGTACAGAATAAAGAACTGAAATCACAACATCTTTAAGTGTTATTTCTTCTAAGAATCCAGAAATTGTATGGAAATGATTTGTGAATTTTTCAGCAGGATGAAGCACAGGATCACAGCATAAAAGTGGATTATAAAATGGTCCAAAAATACAAGCTCTGACCCTGATCAACTTTAAGCACTAATACGATAACAATAGATCAACAGCAGTCAGGATACAGCCAAGAAGTGAGTATCCAGCATGTCAGATCGAATTACAGAAGTTATGAAGAAGAGCCAACACTGAAAATATTCAATCCTCACATAAATTTGACTCAGCATCTTATGAAATGTTTGAACCGCTGACCATCAAAATGCACACAATGATTTAAGTTTGTCAGATTCATTTGCAAGTAGAGTAATTCCCCTGTGGTTTTTTTTTTCTCTAACAGAACTGCTAATTTGCACATTGAATCCTAAATAAAGCCTGTAACTTCCTTTATCTTTGTTCACAGCTATAACTTGACATATGCATGGCCGCCTACCTAAAACAAGACATTTTAAAATTCACAGGTTCATTCGTTAAAACATCAAAATATCAAACATACCTAACTTCTGACGATCAGATAGTCATTCTCTGTCTGTCACTGCGTTAGCTGTGTCAGTCGGGCTAATTGACAGTTCATTACCATGTTCTCTTCACACCAGGACTCTTGACAACTCCCAAGCATCTCACAATGAAACCTTTTTCACTCAGTCTTTGGTTAGAAAACAAACTACTCTGCTTGTACTTGTTTGTGTTGACTGTAAGACAAAGTTTTTTGTCACAGCGCTGCTTTTGTCCTTCCATAACTGTGCCTCTATGTGTCTTTTCCCTTGCTCTAGAATAATTGTTAAGTCGCTATTCTTTAAAGAAATGTCTGGCCTTTGTTAAGTAGATTTTTGCCTGTTGCCAGTCCCTCTTGTGTTTTGGCTTCCATGGGTCTTTGCTCAAAGAGTAAAGTAGGTAATGGTTTAGAAGTTAAACGGTTGTTGAGATAATTCATTTACTTATTTGTAATTTTCTATCCGTAGTTAATTTTGTTTCAGGGTTAGAGCAGGATGGATCGGCATTCGTTCAACATGTTTGAAGTCGGGCACACCCTTGAGCTCAAATACAGTTGAACAGACTTCAACTGTATTTGAACAGATCTTCTTCCACAACATGCAGAATTTTCAGTGAAAATAAATTCAGTGAAAATAAATAGTATGCATCAACTTTATTTCTAATCAACAATATTTAGTCTTATTTTGCTACATTACTTTTTCCATCTGCTCTATTAAAGTACAAACTATTTAGCAAATTTGAGAGCTGGTTTTTATCTACATTAACATCTACTTCTTCAACAAATCCCACAACCTTGCAACACCTACACTAAGAGTTTTGCCTACCTCTTTTACATTTCAATGGCATACAAAGACACGCTGCTTCAAATAAAACAGTCCAGGACTTTCTACACATCTGATACCATTGCATATGTGATGCAATCTCCAAGACAGATTGCAACGAAAATTTTGGCATGTCAAGAGTTCTGTTGCATGAATTTCACAATTCATGCAAGATATGATACTGCATAGATACTGCTATGGTAGTGGAGTCTCTTAACACTGCTATGGAATTTACACAAGTGAGCCTGAAATGCTGGAGGAATGACTTATGAAGTTTTCACACCTTGTAGTTTGGTAGACTCAGTTTGATGCAACATTTGTTGCATTTCAGTTGGTGCGGTTTGCTTTCACACTGTACTGTGTCAAACAAGTGCAACCATTTCAACATTGTATTTACCTTCTTGTCTGTGGTGGCACAGCACCAAGAACCACTGAGGAAAATGACATGAAAACCTCTGAGAAAGACATGAGCGCAACTTCCTTTGTCATGAAATTTAAACAAAAACGGAGTAGTGTCAGATTTTAGTGGTTGTAGGATTTCTCTTTTGTCTATGGTAAAACACCATGAGCCATTTCTCCTGCAAGTGCAAGACTCGCGCATTTGCTTTGGTTGTATTCAAACAGAATTCCCTGCACTGTAGTCCGCTCCCTGCTTTTGGAGCGGTCTCTGCTCCATTTGGCATTCACATATGCATTTGAACCGCACCAGAGTTCACTTCAACCGAACCAAGACCTCGGTTTGTAGGCGTACCGGAGTTCGCTTGTGCATTCACACCTTCCCAAACAAACCAGACCTTCCAGGCAAACAAAGTAGAGTTCAATTAAAGCGGACTAAACAGAGCTGGTGTGAACACATCCTTAAACTTCTGGGTTTTGCAGGCGCTCTGTCTGCACTGATGAAGATTCACTTAGTAAAAAAACACAGGTGCACTATATGCAACACAAACTAGACTTCTTCACATCAAGACCCAAGTAAAACACATTTCCAAGTTACAGCAACACATGTGGCAAGGTGAAAAAAAATTGTGTGACAACAATTTAAAACTTAGACATTTTTTTTGGATCGTTGATAAATTCTCTCTCGAAACTTTTCTGTAAGTTGTGGTTATGTTTGTTGGTTTTATACCTGGGTCAGGTTGCTCTGGGAACGCTGCTCTGGACTACAGTGGAACACTTACTTCTAGGGAAAGAATTATCCCGAGATGGTTGACAAATTTACCTGTTAAAAATCCAAGATCATGATTAATCTCCAAGCTCCACTGGTGGCACATGATAAATTCTTCTCTTGGTCTTATGGCTAAAACTGCGCTGATGCAAAGACATTTTTTTTTGGGGGGGGGGTTGTTTTTTTTTCTTCCACATTTCAACTAGATGTTTAGAAGTTTTACCCTGATGCTTTGATTACACACCACCTTTGAGTGTAGTGTTTATGTACTATTTGAAATATAATTTGTCTTCAGTCTGAAAGGTACAATCAAACTCTATGCTACCACCTGGCAGCACAGTGCCGAAAATGTCTGGATTGCAAACTAATGTAGTCTTTTGCTGAGTATTTTATCATACCTGCTTCAGTGCACTTTGATCAATATCTAATGAATCTTTCTTCCTTGGAGCACCTTCTGGGTAGATAAAGTGGTTACGTCTTTTTGTAGAGTTTATGTCGTACCTTTTCTTTTCAACTTTTTCATCCAGACTCACTTCACTGTCCATTGTTTTCCTCATTTTTCAGTGTGGTTCTGAATGATTATTATTTACTTTGTTTTTACTCTTTTATTTATACTTTCATTCTTCTTCATTCCCATTGAAGTTAGCATAGTCATATGAAAATGAATACAGTTGTAATGTACAAATCTGAAAAACATTAAAGCACAAGAAATAGATAAGTACAACACCCTTAACAACCTTATCTTATAAACTGGTAGATTTATGATCAGATAAAGCTGAATCTTAACTTAACTATTACATTTCCTATCAGTATGAAAAGCTGTATTTTAACTGCCCCAACCCTAAAAGTTTCTCTGCAGAAACTTATCCGTAAGAGGCTTCACCACTTTTTCAGCCAGTCTAATTCACATTTCCATCGAGGGTTGAGTTTTAGGGTAAATTTTGGAAAACAAGACAGCTGACAAGTGTTTTTTTTTTTTTTTTTTTTTTTTTTTTTTTTTAAGCCATATCATACCTCATTGTTTTCATTAAGGTCAACAAGCATACACCCTAATTGGTAGTATTTTTGGGTACATTGAACAACAAATAATACTTTTTTCTTGAGCTTTAAAGCTGCAGTAGGTAACTTTTATTATACATATATATATATATATATATATATATATATATATATATATATATATATATATATATATATATATATATATATATATATAGTTAAGAGTGTCACTATGTCCTGACAGTATAATATGATAATATGAGACAGATAAGCTCCTCTGCCTCCTCCCTGTGGTTCTACTGCCATCAGCAGAAATACACTGCTCCTGGTCAGAAACAACCAATCAGAGCCAGGATGAGTGTCTTAGTGCTGTCAATCACGCGCTCGTGTGTGCGCTAGAGGTGTGCAATACTGCATATTTTGGTATTGATCTGATATCAAGTAAATACAGGTCCAGTATCACCAATACTCCTTTCTATTTAGGTTTGATATATCATCAAACTTCTGACCTTTAGGTGTTTTTGTGTTTGCCTTTGAATTATTTTGTTCAAACATAGGGCAGAATTTGGGCAAAGTTTATAGGTGTCTACAAAACACTTTAATAACATATTAATATGATTTGTGTGCATTTTTCCTAAATAAAGTGCAAAAAAAATTATAATTTTAGAGCAAATCAAAACAAAATCAATCATAAGTTAGAGTTGAGAAACTACAATACAAAAATAAAACAAAATTTTGAGAGGAAATCTGAATCTAAACTATTGATCTTACTACAGCAGTATCGATCCGCTACTGATACCGACTTGGTATCGATCTTATTGCTATTTTAAGCTCCATCTGCCCACCTCCAGTATGTACTGTTGAGTCTTCATAAACTGTCTTTGTTTAGTACTGTTAGTACAGTATTGTTTAATATAAGTACACTACCTACATTTGTCCATGCAACAAATAATTTTTGGAAGTATTTTTTTAAACTCTAAAGGAACTTTATTCAACAGTATTTGTACAGGAGATAGGGAGGAGAGGAAAGGGGAAAGGATGCAGCAAATAGCCCGAGACTGGAAATTGCTCCCAGGACAATGACAAGGACTAAAGCCTCTGCACATGGTGTGAGCGCTCTACCAACTGAGCCACCCAGCACTCAAGAAGACACATTTTTTAAGAGGATAAAAAAAAAAAAAACTTGAAATGTTGCAAGTATTTGCTTTTTAACACACTTTGAAACACCTCTGGCTGTTTTGCTTTGGATAAATCTCACCTTGGTTTATCTCCACAAACAAATATGTTGGGGTAGCACATTGTTCTAAAGGATTTAGAGGTCCTAACTCTTCAGAACAGCAGGAAATGTTTTATTTCTATTCTCTAATGACTAAACTATGTATTCTGTCAGTGTGACATACTTAACGCTGACAGACAACAGGGCCATGATAGAGAAATCTTCCAAACATGCCTGTACAAAACCCGACACTGACGACATGAGCACAGAGAGGCGAGGCGCAAACCTCAATTGAACATAACAAGTGTGCCTTTGTTTGCAAAGCAGTTTTGTTGTCAGACAAAGCTGAGGCAATGCTGTTGTAATTACACTCTGGCTCACAGGGAGCCACTGGTTAAGCTGTTACAAGTCGAGAGTGAAAGCTGAGAGCGGAAACAGACATCAGAACAAGAAGAAACTGTCATGGAGCAATGTTGTCACAAAGTGAAGCACCGAGACAGAGGGAGTGTTGGGGGAAATCACAGTTGTCGCACAGCAAGATTATTAAACCGAGCCGCTGAGAAACGGGCCCTGAAATCTGCAAAAGAAGGGAAACAAAGCAGCGGCACAGGAACACCATAAAACAGCAAGCGCCGCTTCTCGGAGAATCACGGCTGTTTAAAATAGCTGGGGAAATTAAAAAGAGCCAGAAGTGTCCATTAAACTCTTCACTGTGTTCATCAGATATTCTTTATACTTATATTTTTTCACGTTATAACATTGTTGACATTACAATTTATGTTTTATAGAAAATCAGATTTTTACTGTAAAACATTTCAAGTTTGACATTTATTTATTTTTCAATCAATACTACACTAGACTTTTCTTTTTAAAGGGGTCGTGACAACTAATTTCATTTTTCTGTGGTTTTGGGGGTATACTATCATCTGTTATGCTCTGATGAAACCCTGTTAATGTCAAGAGTTGGTATCAAAAGCCCTGCTCATAGGCGGTCAGCTTTGTTTCTTTGCTCCAAAATGGACGAATCAGAGAGCAGTTTATCTTTCTACGTAATTCTTATTCTCCACTTAGAGAATACAATCAAGCAAACAGCCCTCCCCTTCCCTGCTCCCCACAGCTGAGACACCGGCTAATTTAAGGGCGAAGTCATGCTAGCATGTCTGGCTACTCCACTCGAGAAGAGGACGGCTACTAAAAAGGGCAGCAGTTGTGTCTGAGGGAGCTCAGAAACGGCTGGAAGTTTCCACTTCCTCCTGAAGGATGAGAGAATCAGAGAAGCAAGGCTGAAGTTCATTTATGGGGAAGTAGCACGCAATTAGAACCTCAATTTGAGACGATTTCACTTTTTCAGCATGTTTCAAGAGTTTCCCAAATATGGCTGTAGCCAATCAGAGTGAAGTGAACTGACAGTTAAATTCAGCGCCATTTAACCTGCTGCTCCTCTCCCCTGATGCGCAGCGGGGGTCTCCGTTGACTCCCGGCAGTGGCTCTCGGAGTTTGCGGGATGAACGACATGCCGACCATGGCAGGGTCGGACTCTGTCAGACTCTCAGAATGCAGCTTGAATGACATTTCCAGATGTTTTCAGACTGTTTCTTTAAGAGTGTAAAGCGGCCAGGTTAGAAGCTTGAGCCCGCAGGGTGACGCTGATCAGCTGGATGGATGAAAAACAGCCCGATCATGCCGCACATTACACCTGTAGACTTCTTTTTTAAAAGAACTTTTTCAGCAGGCATTTTTTTTTGACACTAATCTGACGGGAAGGGAGCAGAGAGAAGAGGAATGGGGGTGGGGGGGTGAGACATGCAGCAAAGGAACTGAGGATGGCGAGTCAAGGTCTGTTGCCTCTGTTGGCAGGGTGTCCGCTCGAACCACTGCCCACCTGACCCGACCCCCGGTAGCCTTTGCCTGACTTTGCAGTACTCCTAACTTTATATTTTTATACAATTTAAATTATAAGACGAACTCACTTAGTTCCTCATCTGTCATCATCTTGGAAAAATCAGTTTTGTCACGTCCTTGCAACTAGTCAACTTTCCACGTAAAAATTGATTACAGAGCAAAGAATCGACTCGTTGGTGCAAACCCTAGTCACCACCCCTTTAAATGAAAATAAATTTACTGTGTATTTGTTTCAGATCATGAGCTATACTACTGAAAAACCAAGAAAGTCCTTCATAAGTGCTTAAATGTAGGGATGCATGACATATGGGCACTAACACTGGGATCAGCTGGTAGTAATCATTTTTTAACATATAGGTATTGGTCCGATAAATAAAACTATTATGCTATTATTATATTAACAACCAATATTTATTTCCATTTGTTTCTGTAGGGCAAGTGGAAAAGGTTGGTCATGTGACAGTCAAAGTGATGCAGCGCAGGATTGTGGTGAGTTTAACTGAAGCAGAGAAGCAATGGTGAAGTCAGTGGTGTGGTCGTTTTTTCAAGGTGTTAAAAATGTAGTGAATTTATATATATATATATATATATATATATATATATATATATATATATATATATATATATATATATATATATATATATATGTGTGTGTGTGTGTGTATATATATATATATATATATATATATATATATATATATATATATATATATATATATATACAAATTAAAATATTGAAAATATTTTTGCCCCTTTGTACCGAGTATTGTTTATACACCACAATGTACATGTATATGTACATTGTGTGTGTGTGTGTGTATATATATATATATATATATATATATATATATATATATATATATATATATATATATATAAAAATTCAGAAACAAAATTCTGAAAATTCTTGGATTATAGACTCCTTAAAACCTTGTTTGCAATTGATTCTTTTTACTCAATTTGTAAGAAACAAAAAAAAGTTATTCTTAGTTTTTCCAAAATATTCACTAAAATCCCTTTACATTCTTGTGGACCCAATATCAGGTGTGGGTCTCGTAGCCTTCATGTATAGTTAAACCCCTTGTAGTTTACCATGGTAAAAATGAAATCTTTTAGCTGTGGTGTTGACTTTTTGAAAAGGATCATTCTTTGTTTTTCACAGCATACAGACCACTAATGCCTGAAAATTCTCACCTTCTTGAGCTTCACTTTTAACGGAGATGATTGTACTGTAATATTTGCGGCTGTGATGGACTGTCAAAGGCAACTCAGATGGGATTTGATGCAATATCCCAAACACTAGTGTCCTTCATTGATTTTTAACACTCCCTGATTGCAGTTAAAAGTCATTTTATCTACAAATAATCTTGGAAAATGGTTCTCAGATGGCCACTATTGATGGCGCTGAGATATTCTCTGTCTTGAAAGCAGTGGTAATGACCACATGTTACAACGAACTGGTGATCCAAGTTGTATATTGCTTAGAAATAGAGTATCAGGGGAATCATACTACAGAACCAAACTTCTGCAATGCCCTGATTATCCTTTCATCCTTGTCTTGATTTAATGTTTTTCATTAACCATTTCCCTCATGTGCAACATAATATCAGAAAACCGGTTTAAATCTAAACCATTAGACCTCTTACAATAAATAATTTGGCCCATCATGAGTTGTTTTGCACTCTTGAGCTCAGCAAATGTTTTTGGATGAGTAGGTTTTGCCATTTCCACAACAACGTCTCAGTATTTCTGATGTTTGGTGTTATTACAGCATTATTCAAAAATATTTCCACAAGAACAATAACACAGATTAGTTAGAGAAAAAGAAATTTCATCAGCTGCCACATGGTTTGAAGCTTCAACTTGAAATGCACAGGACAGAAGAATGCCTCAAAAGATGAAATATGTTTCATGAAAACCAAATGTTCTTCTTTAACCATCTGTTCTGTAGCATACATGTTTTCTTTCTTTTTCATTGGCAACTTTTGAATTATGCAACATCTGACAGACAACCTTCTAAAGTTATTCCAAAAACAAGTATATACACAACATAAATGGCTCTTCTTCAGATTATAGTTCAAACACACACTCGCAAATGGTGAGTGTTTCCTTAGAAAGTGGCTGTATGTAACATTTTCAGCAATGCTAAAAGTCAGTTATGGTTTGAAACAGGTTTGAGTGACTGGAAAATAATCAAACACTAGTAAGTATAAGTTCTAAGTAGAAAGTGAGTTGCATCTGTCACCATTTTGCCAAAATCAAGAGCCAAACTGTCTGCCTAAAATGAGAAAAAAAATTGTGACATTCTGGAGCAATGTCTAAGTCTGTCATGAACTGGAAACTACAGGAATACCAACATCACTGTCTCTAATGAAGTGATTGCAACATCAACATGGTCTGAAACTGGAAACACTTCACTACTGACCGGCAAAGAAGGGACTGCTTTCAAACACTCTCAAGTCTGACTGATTTCCAAACAGATTTGAAGCTTTTCTCCAGAAGCTAAATGCTTTTAATCATTTGGTCACAATGACATAAGGGATGTTTGGATAAGTCAGTATGAGGTTTGAAACCAAAGAATATTCTACTGCAGTGCCCAATCCATTCCTCCCAGTCAGTGCTACTGTATCCTAGACTACAACGTCAGGGTGAGATCAATTTTGTCAACTGTACCCACTCACTAGGGGTCGCTCCAGATGCCTTATCCAGATGCCAAGGTTGTTGTGACTGCATTGTCTATACATTCAAAAAAAAAAAAAAAAAAATTAAAAAATACTTTATTTGGGGAGTCGCATGGCGCAGTGGTTGGAGCAGGCACCCGTATACAGAGGCTACAGACCTCGATGCAGCCGCCCCGAGTTCGACTCCCATCCTTGGTACCTTTGTTGCATGGCTTGCTCCCCTTTCCCCCGCTCCTCTTTAAATCTCTGTCTGGTCGTATGGTTAGAAAGCTGGGCAGAGAGATGGTCTTTGGTCCTGCTCTGCATCCATAAAGCCAATGAAGATTTCCTAAAGGATAATGATTCCAAGCATGCATTAAACCTGGCTTCGTAATGGATAAAATAGGCTAACATTTATCTTTGGAACAGCCTTTTCCAAACTCAGACCTGAACCCAACTAAAAGTGTTCTGACTACGACTGAAAGGCAGGTTGGTGCCAAGAACCCAACCAGGTCCTTGGCACCAATCCATGAAGAGTAGTCAAAGAGCCACCAAAAATTATATTAGAATCTTTTTGATGGCTTCAAAAACTGAGGTTGAGGTGAATTGGACAAGCAATATTTATCCCAGTATAAAAGTTGTGGTGTACATATATGTCTAGGACAGTGTTTCCAGTCCTCAGTGACCACTGCCCTGCATAATTTAGATGGGTATCTCTTCCAGCTGATTCAAATGATTGCATGACCTCCTCTGCATGCCATCAAGTGCTGCAGAATCCTATTAATCACCCAGCTATTCTAGTCAGGCTTGTGACAGAAGGGAAACACCTAAAGCATGCATCAGTGGTCCCTGAGGACCGGAATTGAGAAACACTGATCTAGGACTATAAGTTTGATTTTTTTTTTTCTATACATTTCTGTTTGAATTTATCTACAATTACACAAAACAATATATTTTGCTGTCAAGCAGAGGATAAAAAGGCCGAGATCGGTCATTTGAATGTAGTACAGAATATAGATACATTAAGGCATTTCGTATTGAATTAGGCATAATTCGCACCAGTAGATGGCAGCAAAGTGCACCCAATAAGATCTTTCATGTCTGGAAGTTCCATCAAAGCATTAAAGGTAAACATTCACCACAATGACGGCATGAAGATCAGGAGTAGCTTAAGATGAATTTACAAAAACAGGCTGCAAATGGTTAACCCTATGCAGATTACAGAAAATCCACAATAAATTTAGATGTATGTACCTAATTTTTAGTCTTAAATTTGACTGAGTTTTGTTGGTGTCACATTTTGAAATTGAAAGTGGTTGTATTGTGCGCTTCTGTTTCAAGTGAAGAGAGCAGATGCTATCAACCACACTGAAAGCTGGCTTAATGGATGACCACAATGAAAAACTCTGAGCTTATGATGCTTAAGATCAATTCTGACAACAAAATATAAACAAAGTGAGATGGAATTTAATCGCAGGAGTTCTGGATGTGTGGGTGAATTACAGCATAATTATCCAGCAATGAAATCTGTTATTTTGCCCAACACTATGAATGTAGATTAGACAGTGAAACACAAGAGGCCACATGGGGACAATATGCTTCAGTTCCTAATTGTTTCTGTTGTAGTATGAAGCCATATGGAGGGCAAAGCAAACCTGTGTTGCAGATGAGCCTTTTGCCCACCAGAACCCTGCAGGAGTGATTCCACCAGGCGCAGAAGCCTCGTTTCCCCCCTGCTTCCTGGAATTGGAAGACCCTCGAAGTTAGCGGCGGGGGAGCGATTTCTGGGTCATGAGACGCGCTGGGGAGCATAAGTTTGCATGCTGAAAAGCACCCAATGGAGACTGAATGTTATGGGTGTCAACAACAATTTCAAGCACTCTTAGTCAGTCAGTGTGTTTAAAGAGAGCATGGAAGAAAGAATATGTAGGGCGTATATAAAGTACTCAGTTACTTGGATGTTTTACCTTTTTATTCCTTTTAAAACTAAATCATGATCAATATTTAGCTTTTTTGATGAAACAAATGTTTAATGTCAAAGTGAAAACTGATTTCTACAAAATAATGACATTTATATAACAAATATTTGCCATGAAAGAACTGATTGCATAAATATTCACACACTTTAAAATGACTGATCTAATTCAATAGAGGTTCATCCAACTGGTGCTAATAGTCTCACAATGAGAGGAATGGAGATCACCTGACGGCAGCGAAGTGTATCTCAAGTAATTGCAGTTTAAAGTCACCTGTGTCTAGAAGGTCCATTCACAGGTTAATCAGTTTTCCTGGCTCCCATGACAACATGAAGACAAAAGGACAGTCCAAGCAAATCAAAGAAAATGTAATTGAAAAGGATCAGTCTGAGGATGGATACAAAAAAATTCTCTAAGGAACTAAACATCTCCTGGAGTTCAGTTAAATCCATCATCATGAAAAAGAAGGAATATGGCCCAAGTGTAAATCTGCCAAGATCAGGTTGTCCCCACACACTGAGAAGACGGAGACTAGTGAGAGAGGCCACCAAGACACCTCTGACTACGCTGAAAGAGCTAGAAGCTTCAGCAGCTGAGATGGGAGAGACTCTGGATACAACAACTGTCGCCCGGGTTCTTCACCAGTCAAAGCTCTCAGGGAGAGCGGCAGTGAGAAAGCCTCTGTTGAAGAAAACTCAGATCAAGGCTCGACTAGAGTTGTCAAAAGGCATGCGGGAGACTCCATGGTGAAGAGGGAGAAAGTTCTTTGATCTGATGAGACCAAAATGGAGCTTTTTGGACATCAGACAAGACACTATGTTTGGCAAACACCAAACACAGCACATCACCACAAACACACCATTCCCACTGTTAAGCATAATGATGGTAGCATCATAATGTGGGATGCTTCTTGGCAGCAGGCCCTGGAAGGCTTGTAGAACTACGGCTTCAGAGAACATTTATTATCCAGCAAGACGACGACCCGAAGCATCCAACTGAAGCTGCACAGAGATGGCTTGAAGACAAAAAGGTGGATGTTCTGGAGTTGTCTAGTCAAAGCCCAGACCTCAATCTCATAATTTAGCAGGAAGAATGGAGGAAAACTGCAGCATCCAGATGTGCAGCCTGACTGAGACCTGTCCACACAGACGCCCTGCTGGGGTTGCAGCCAAAGGTGCGTCTACTGAATACTGACTTGAAGGGGGTGAATATTTAGGCAATCACTTATTTATGTCACATTTTGATTTAAGTGACATTATTTTGTAAAAGTTATAAGTATATAAGTTTACATTTTGACATTAAAGGGTTTGTATATGTGTGTGAGGGGGGGGTCAAAAAAGCCAAATTTTGTTGATCATGATTGCTTGTAAAAGCAATAAAAAGGGTAAAACATCCAAGGAGGTGAAAACTTTTTATAGCCACTATGCATTTTAACCTATACTTTGTATATTGACGTTCTTGAAAATGATGTCTCTTTTTTCAAATCACCCCAATGTAACAGTTAGCCAAGCTCCCTGTATGTACAGTTTATGTCAAGTGGAACGGTCTATTTATTCATAAGGATTATCCTTGGAATCATGGTTACTTGATTGTGTCACTTCTGCAACACAAGTACATTCAGTGGGACTGTTATGAACCCAAAATTTGTCAGAGGGTAAGCTGTAATTAAAATGTCTTGGCTAATCTATACGGCTAATTAATATTTAATTTATAAGGACAAGCGCTGGTTATTGCCTGACTGTGATCAGTCACATACTCACCTCAGCAAACTCTCATGGAGACATGGAATAGCGGTCATACAGACAAACACTTGTTGACACCACTGTTAAAACAGATCTATTAACCTTATAAGTCATCTTTTATTGTACCATAATCTTATACTAAAAATATAAGACAAATCCAACAGTTTGAGTAACACAGTGACACAATGCCCAATTTCTTTTCATCCCCAGCCACATGGCTGGATGAGGATCCATATGTACCTTGCCACCACACACAATAAAGAGGATGAGAGAGGTAAGAAAGGCACAAAATCTCAAAAGCATGGGACTATAACTGGAACTGTGAGCTTAACTCTGACGAGACCCAGGCCTAACTCATACCTCCCAGTCTGCTCTACTGTAAGACTATGCTACGTCAATTTTATCATCTGTACAAGCGGGTTGTGTTCATGGATGCAGAAAGTTATAGAAAGACCGTTGACAGATGTCTTGATTCAATGAATCCAACACCACTTAACTTAAATATTAGCAATTTAAATACTGTAAATCCACAGACAATTGATCTTTTTGAGGATATTTAGGATGTTTTATCTGAAGATCAAAAACTTAAAATTTGCCATGCTTTTTTGCTTGTGTTGGGATTATGTAAAATATCAGTGACAGCCAAGTACCCTACCTACACGATCGTGGTCTGCATGCCTTAACTTTGCATGCTCATTGTCCAAGGCTGTAAATGCACACTGTTAAGTACGGAGTAGGATTTGTGACACTGTGGGCCTATTTCTTTTCCAAAGTTCTGGGATTTTTTTTCAGATTGCATGACATGACGAACTCCTAAAAATACACGACAATTTTAAATCTGCTGGACTTATCTGTTGGTTGTAGAACTGCGACTCTCATCGAGGCAGCGTGTGGAAGTAGCTCTGTCACGTTACTTCTGATTTGTTGTTTTTGTAGACGTTTGTTCATTATTTTCTTTTGGTTGAGGCATTGCATGTTTGGACAATTGTTCCGTCTGGTTCTGGATACTGTGTAGGTGGATGGATTTTTGCTCTTACATTTATTTATTTTTATTTTTTTTTTGCTTTTGGACAGCTGATATGTAACCATGGCAACAAGGTATTGTTTATAACTGGGAGCTGCTGATTGGCATCTCAAAAGCTCAAATAATACCTCTTAAATCAATAATAATGGGCAAGGATCATTTCCCCGACGCCAGCGTCTCTCTGCCCAGCTTTCTAATAACCAGAGAGAGATTTGAAGCAAATGAGGTGGATTAGCAGTGCTTGCCAACAACTGGTAGTATCTTCCACACTACAAAAACACAAAATCTTACCAAGTATTTTTGGTAGTTTCTAGTGCAAATACCTTAGTACACTTAAAATAAGACAAAGCTAACTTCCAAGTAACTTTTCAGCACACTATAGGAGCTTGTTTTAAGTGAATAATTCCTTAATATTGATTAAAAAGTACGAGTTATAAGTGAAATAATCTGCCAGTGGAACAAGACAGATGTCTTATATGGGAAAAATGTCCCAGTGGCAGATTATTTCACTTATAACTAGAACTTATTCATCAATATTAAGTAGTTATTGATTTAAAACCGTGCTGAAGAGTTACTTATAAGTTAGTTTCATCTTATTTCAAGTGTACTATGATATATGCACTAGAAACTAGACCAGAAATATTTGGTGAGATTTTGTGTTTTTGCCGTGCAGGAAGTGTTACTGTTAAATATCGTCTCTGCTGCCCGGATCCTGAGCTGTCAGCATGTCATGACAGTCATGAGACTGTGATACAGCAACAGGCTTCAGTCAGTGGCCTCTTCAGATTCATTCCAACACAGACTGCTCTCCTTGAAGACACTTGGATGATTTGAGTTATGACATTTCATTTCCCTTTAGGATAAATAGTGTTTTTCAATCGAATTGACAGCGATTGGGTCACCATTAGGTGTTTCAACAGGATAAGACTCAAAACCTATGATCAGATTAAAACAAAAATGGTTCATGAGACAAAAAATCTACATTTGTCTAGACCTAAATCCTTTAGAAAGACTTTGAGGTGATGTGAGGAAAGGAGAGCACACAGCGAGAAGTCAAATATCACTGTTGTTGCTGCATGCTCCAATCTTGTGAAACGTTATAGGTTAACACTAAGTGCTGTCATATTGGCAAAAAGGTGTTGAAAAGTAGACAGGCGTACCAATAATAGTGCCACCAGGTATTTTGTAACATACGTATGTCTCTAAAACTTTCAGTGTGAGGTCATGCTGCTGCAGTAAAAGATGAATTTATTTCAAGGCTTTTTCTACATCTTTACTGGGGGCATCAACAAATTTGTCTGTGTCTATTTGTAATTTAAATGAAATCTTTTTCTTGATTGATGTAGGGGCAGATGCATTCATCTATGTAACAGACTTTAATTACACATGCAGCGAGATCACATACATCTTCTTCCAGCTGTTACGCTATGCATGATCTGCTTTGACAATTAAAAGAGAGGCTAAAAAGGAACCTGACCGAGCATAACATTCCTCATCATGTTCCAATTTGTTTAATAAATACATTGTTTACTCTCCCCTTCGGGCTACTGGCTCAGGCCAACATTCATTAAAGCTTCTTCACACAGGATGTCAATTATTAATTCTTCCATTTATGACCGTCCATTAGAATGCATGCTTCGCCGCACACAGGAGAGATTGTGACAGGCTTTGTAAATAGATTTCAGAGAGCAAACGTGTTTTTGATAAAAGGAACTTTGCCCCTTTGAAAAACCCTTTTATAACCCTGCCTCTCCTGTTGCATGCCAGATGAAAAATTAAATGGAATACAAAATAGCTTATTTTATTTAACTGGTGATTGCTTATTGGAATTTTGGGTAGTAAGCAGGTTGTTTCTGTCAGTGGAAAGTTAATGAAGAACACAAAGTGCATTTTTTTCCTCCTGCTGCATTGAGGCACCTGCACAAAATTTCTCCTGCAAGTCCCTTAATGTAGATAAACATGTAAAAGCTCAGTGATGGACAATTAATTACTCTAACTGCGTACATGAAGGAGGCTACATCCATGTGGCATGTAACACAAGGCTTCTGCAGGCTTCAACAACTCAAATTTAAGACGTTTTAAGACCATTATGAATAAAATTTAAGACCTGCATCGTAGCAAATGTATAATACATTTTTGTGTCTTTATCTGCAGCTGATAAACTATGTAATAATACATACTGCAGTGATGATTCATAAAAAATAAAAAGGTGTATTTTTAGTTTGAACCATTAACATACAGCTTACATTTTTCAGATCAATTTATTTTCAGATCTAAATTTAAACTGTTCGTTTTACTTTGTTCTCAAAACTAAAATAGAGTAAAACAACATCTCCGTAAAATGTTCATTTTTACAACCGTCAAGGCACTCTGAGATGGAGTCAGAATTATTCCCTCAGTTGGTTTGAGGAGGCAATGGAATCTTGGCACTTCCAGTGTTAAATGAAAGATGTAAAGAAAATTTTCAGTTTCTAAATTACAATAGCTATGGCAATGTCTCGGTAGAGGGATGTGTGTAAAATACTAAACTGTTTTCCTCATTTGTATCAATGGAAACCTTTTAGTTTTATAGAAGCTGCATTTGTTCCAGAGTTCTGTTTGACTGTGGTACTTTTCTGGAGGAGGGGATCGGCTGAGATAATTCTACCAACAACTAAATATTCTTCCTCTCCTGCTTTTAACTTTTATTTTTCATGAACATAGAAAGTACTTCTACATCAGTTCATCTGTTTCTTCTTGTGCCTTCTGCTCTGTCTTCTCAAACCTCCAGTCGGCCGTGGCCGCTTGTATTGAGGCAGGTTCTGGTTCTGCTGGAGGTTTCTTCCTGTTAAAGGGGAGTTTTTCCTCTCCACTGTCGCTACATGCATGCTCAGTATGAGGGATTGTTGTAAAGTCAACGACACAACGCCATGCTGTCACTACATGCACGTCCAGGAGGAATGAGTGCTGCAAGTCAGTGACTCAAAGCAGTCTGCTGCGTTTCCTTAGATACGAATCTTTTTAAACTAACTAGAATAATGAACTGAACTTAGTCTACTGTTTGATTAGTAGGATCAATTGGAATGATTGTTTGATTGAATTAAAATGACTTTTTTTGTAAAGTGGCTTGAGAATATGTGTTATATAAACAAACTGAATTGCTAGATTTAGAGTTAGATCTTTCCACCCTCACGCTACTTGGAGTAGTATCTATCACATAAAATCCAGGAGAAAAGTACATTGAAGTTTTTGGTTGTTAAATCAAAGTTGAAACTTGAAAACTTTATATACAGTCATATTCAAAAAATTAGAATTGCATTCAGATGGGGCCCGTTAGTCAGATTAAAAGTACTTTTTGAAAATAACCACCTTTAAGCAGGTATTCAGTGATGTGTGGTGGGGTTCATGACTGGTAAGGCACCGACTCCCCCAGAGTGGGATGTACAAATCCAACATCCAACACAGAAGCTTATGTTTCAATTTTGACTGTTTAAAGCTTTTATTATGTTATAATCAATTCCATTCAATTCAACAATATGATAGCAAGAAAAATAAAAGAATACTTAACATAAGTTCAAATTTGATTTTTTTAAAATTTGAATATTTTCTTTGGCTGTCCTCTCTTTTCTGATTTAAAATCATGTATGATCTTACCATTATTTTTATATGAAGACTATGGACCTATCCTCAACAAATATCTCTGGCACTCTGTAAAAAAAAAAAAAAAAAAAAAAATTAAAAAAATAAAAAATCGAACCCTTGTCTCTCATATTTCTTTCATTTTTAAAAATCTGGCAGTTTTAATGGAGATGATTCCGACTGTATTTTTGAAGTTCTCCAATTGTTCTTAGTCTTTTCAATGTGTAGAAGAAGAGCACTTGTTGCCTGTTGTGCCTATGGGGCTCAGCACTGCCCCCTATCAGTGAGGCACGGTACTGAACTGCCTCACCCTGCGCACTGTCACTGCACATTTATGGCCGATCAGAAGGACTATACATGTCACTCACATTCATTAAATATATTAGGCAGACCATGGACCATGTCAGCATATGTAGGACATGTGTAATTAAGCAAATATATTGGTGACATAAAGAGAGATAGCAATAGGCATGCGCCAGCTGCCTTCTTCATTAACTATGTGTGATACAGCGCCCCCAGCGGTGAGGCACAGTACTGCACTGCCTCACCCTGAACTTCTCCCATGTATTTCAACAGGGAATGCATAAATTCAGCAATTTTTACTTTAAGAATGTTAATATTACCAACAAAACCCTAATTTGTAGAAAAGTCAAGAGGAAAAATTGATTTTCTCTTATCATTGTTATTTTACTTCTCATGTACCTATTTTACTTGTCTGGATTATCTGAGGCAGTGCCTCACCTGCCTCCCCTGACCACACGTCACTGCAGGTATTAAACATACTTTTCATTAAGCCCACATTTCTGTTTTTAAAAATCATTTTTTTAAATTGGTCTGATGTAATATTCTAATTTTAAATGACCTGTAAGTGCAAAATCATCACAATTAACAGAAATAAAGGCTTGAAAACAGTCTGAGAGTAATCGATCAATAAATGTGTTTCACTTCGTGATAAAGTTTGAGAAACAAATGGGCTTTTCAGTAATATTCTACTTTATTGAACAGGTCTGTACAGTCAAGCCACACTGTAAACTTCCAATTAATTTAAGATGCATGTTCCTGCAGATGAAATAATATTTCTTGTATTTTCATTTTAAAGTCTGTGTTTAATATCAACAATACAGACATACTGACAAAGTTAGTGAGGATAAAGTAGGAGAAGCAGATGTTCAATAGGAAGAAAGCAGAAACATGTTTAGATGCTTATTACCAAAAGCAGCAGATGCTGATTGAAGAATCAAAGGTCTCTGCAGACAGATTAACACTCATCACTTTTACATAACCCAATAATAAAAGTCAAGGTACAACATGACACAGAAGACGACAAAATTGCCCCGGACAGTGAGGTTAATAAGGCAAGACAGCGATGCAAGAGAGACACATACAGACCAGCATGGAGACTGCCTCAAATTGGTGAGGCATAGCAGGGCCTGGAAAAATCCATTTAGCCGACTGCAATTTCCAACGAGAGGGTTCTTCAATAATGCAGACCTGGTCAGCTCTGGTCAAATAAACCAGCCTCCAATTTGCACCACAGATGGTATCACCTCACAATAAACCATTGATCCTGAAACCATCCCAATTTATTTTCTGTAAAGAGCTGCAGTTTATTGCACACTTGGCAGAAAAAAAGGCATGGCCTCTCTCTCCCTTACAAAGTTACTTGTTATTG
Source organism: Anableps anableps (assembly GCA_014839685.1). NCBI lineage: Eukaryota > Metazoa > Chordata > Actinopteri > Cyprinodontiformes > Anablepidae > Anableps > Anableps anableps. Next base: position 33,851,914 of record CM026076.1, read on the forward strand.
ACCTTCTGAAATAATACATTTTCTCTTGTTTTTGGTAGTAAAATTAATAATATGAGATTAAATTGCTGCTATTATTACTGTATATGTTAGAATAGGGCTAATGTGAGGGTTATCCATTTACAAATTTGCCATTATCAGTGTCAGCTAAAGTCAAGCTGTACAGTCGTATAAAGCATGAATGTTTTAATAATTTTTACCTTGGAACTGTGCATTTGTTCGATGCAATTGCATTGTTAAATTTTAATTAGAAATAATAGAAATAGAAATGATGTTGGTAATTCTAACTGACCTGAAACTGACCTGGTCTGATTTAACTTCAAAGAGTAAGAAAAAAAAGATGTATGTGTCTTTTCATTAGGTGTATGTAAACCTCTGGTTTCAATGGTTTCAACGATAGATAGATAGATAGATAGATAGATAGATAGATAGATAGATAAACTGACTGATTTCAGTCCTTTGTAGATTTCTGTGGAAGTTTGCATGTTCAAAGTTCTGCACCCAGCTGTTGTTTTTAGAATTCATTGAAGGTGTTGGATGTGTTATGATACCATTCCAGAAAAGAAAGAATGATTGAAATGTTTCATTAAAACCTCAAATGAATGACATTCATGCAGATGATGAACGTATATAAACTTCTTACCTGCATTATGTACACTTCCTTTAAGTTATACATTCATGAGCACGAGACAAGGGAGAGAAGTTCTTTGATATCAACACCCACAGATAACAGGTAACTTAAATTCCTTCCTCTAAAACTAAGCAACACACCGACTATACACTTTAGAGAAATCTTTGTCTTTATCAATGGTGTTTCCCTATTGACTCACACAATTGCAGATGTGAAATTAATTTTCCTACTTATGGGTTGGAATAAAAAAAAAATAAACAATCCTCTTTTCATACAGAAATAGATGCATGTGTATCCTGGGACTGTTGGCAAGCTATGAAAGAAGCTCTCATGGTGTTTTCTATTGAGAGGACCATGACTGATTGTGCAGATTTGCTTTACATGTGTGCTTTTTTAAATAATTACTTGCGGTCCAGGCTTTTACCAGTTCTTTTCATTTCTTGATTGAGACGCTTTTCAAAATCTTTTCAAAATCGTGCAATTGTTCAAACAAAGATAGCCTAAATAAATATAAAAGAGTTCTGAAATGAGAATTTTATTCAATATGGGTATAAAACTTTCAAAACCAATCTCACTGTTACCCACCACTCCAGCCATGTAGGCTGAAAGGTCTCCAAAGGCTTCACATCATAGCCCAATCTACAACCATTCAGGAACAGATGAGAAAGTCAATGACATCAACAAGTATGGAAAGGGTTACAAAGACATTTCTAAGGCTTTGAGACTCCAGTCAACGACAGTGAGAGCCATTATCCACAAATAGAGAAGGCATAGAACAGTGGTAAACCTTACTTGCAGTGTCTGGACAACCAAAATCACCCTCGCGGAAAACATTTGAAGCTCTACAGGCATCACTTTTAGTTTAAGATTAGTGTTCATGGTTTAACAATAGGGAAGAGATAAAAAAAAAAAAAAAAAATGGCATCCTTGGGAGAGTTCCAAGCCCAGAATCCACTGCCAAAATAAACACTGGTTTGAATCTTCAGGCCAATTACAACTGGCTGAACTTGATTGAACCATTTCCACCAGAAAATCCTGAAGGACAATGTGTGACCTTTAAGGTCCAGACTTCAGATGGGGACTCAAACAGACCGTTCCTGTAATACCTTCTCACCCCCCCACCCCAATGTGACTGAGAGCAAATAAAAATAGGAAAGGAGAGTGGGTCAGAGCTCTTCCACCACAATATAGACTGATTACCAGTCAACACAAACCCTTAAGGGCAGTTGTTGCTGCTAAGGGTGGCAAAGCCAGGTATTTGAGATCATAATTTAAAAATTACATTTTGTACAATCTGAAGTTCTTTGTCTGATATTAAAACTTGTTTAATGATCTGAAACAACCTTCCTTTGTTACAAAAATGCTGTATATATCAAATATGACTGAAATTTGACTTCATAATTTAATGCCTTGAAATTGCGCTTCTGTCTCTTTAAGAAAGTCCTGCTCTTTCTGGAACTCCACCTTCAGGAAGTCATCACAACAGTTAACCCTTTAACAACGTTTTTGCCTGAGAAGTAGCTCGTTTAATGAGCTCAATGGTTGCGCAGTTCCACCAGCTGTTTGCTAATTGCTGTTGGTCAGTCTGAAAGAGCTGAGTGGGGAAGTCGTGCTCCGTGATCTCTGAAGCTTAGAAAACTACAACGCTTGTTTTATATTATATTTAATATTATAATATTTTCAAAAAACTTTCCACAAACAAAAAAAAAAAAAAAAAAAAAAAAAAAAAAAAAAAATCTCAAAATATGTTTTCGTCTCCAAAGGACTCCTACAAAACCATCTAAAATGTTGCATTTTATTTTTCTTTGAATGTTTTTTGGGTTTTTTTTAATCTCCAGGTCTTCCAGGGCTAAGCTGATTAACCTTCTGCCTCCAATGGACTAACGCAGGGCAGTGTAGTCCACATGCATTTGATCTAAATATTAACGCTTATATACACTTGAACCAAACATTGCCATCTGTGTTCAGTTACGGAGAATTCAGGCTTAAACCGGGAGTTTTATTGAACCTGCTTTTTGAAAGCAACCCCTGATGTGTTTGTTCATATGTGTGTCTGGTGATGTCCCATTAACAGTGTGTTTATTGATCCTCCATTCATGCAGAACTCACTTAGCCCACAGTGCTGCTGGCTTCAGGGGCACCATGGCAACTTGTTAAGTGGGATAAATAACATCAGGGCTGACTTCCACCGCTCAGTCAGCAGAGGAAAAAAAAAAAAAACAGAATGAGACACAGAGCAACAGAGATGCAAGAATTTGGTTGCAAGAGAAGAAGAGATGATGAATTAAAAAGGACTGATGCAGTGCTCTGGTAAAGAGTTGGTGAAAGATACAGAGAGGAATGAGGAGAGCGATGTAGACGTTAGGTACAGGATGGAGGAGCGTAAAGGTTGATGATTTAAATCTTATCTAGATAACATTGTAATTACCTCTCTGGGGAAATTAAAAGTAAAGCTTTAATTATATGCATGACATTTGCGACACCCATGCAAGCGTGTGTCATAATCTGACCCAATGTCATTATAACAGATGGCCTCCTTTTAAAACTCATATTAACCCGCATTATAGTTCGACTGGATTTTGTTCTTCATAAACTTCAGCCCTGTCTCTCTGAGGTAGTTTTTAGGGCACAATCTCAGGTTGGCTGTAGTGTTCGAAACACTGTAGTTATGGATAGTTTCTTTTTTCTGTTCTTTGAATTCTTTGAGTTAAAATGTGTTGTTATTACAACCTAGTGGTTAAAGTGTGTTGTTATTACAGCCTGGTGGTTGTGATAAGAACAATGTGCTTGCCTGACTACAAAGTAGATGGAATATTTTTGAAATAAAGAAATTAGACATTTAAACTCATTGCTTTTCAGGACCTGAAGATAATTACTTTTCCTTTTGGTGGCAAAAGCCACCAAGGGGGAGAAATACATAGATGTCCACTGATCAGTAGACTTTAAGGGGGTAACAGTACATGTACTTAGACTGAAAATATCCAGCACAGCTCTGTCGGTTCGTTTATGTACCAAACGTTGTTTTATACCTGAAGACATGAAGAAAATTTACATGCAAAACTAAGTGTGCAATACAATGTTCTGTAGCGCAACTGTAAAAAGTTACACCAATGGAGGCGCACTGTATGGCTGCAGCTGCTTCGGCTCCAGGTAAAACAGCTAATTTATTGCTTTGGTTAGTATTTTCTGTCGCAATAGCTCAGAAAAACAGTGCAAGAACAGTCTGCAACTGTCAGACTATGTTAATATTAAGCAAATTCAGTCATCTGGACTCCATAAATTCGGAGACATGGACCACTCTACAAAGCCTTGGTCTCCTACGGCAGTTAGATCAGTACTATGCAGATGATACACAGCTTTACATTACGATGTCACCAGGTGACTTTGAACCCATCCATGCACTGAACAGATGCTTAGAACAAATCAATGTGTGGATGTGTCAAAACTTTCTCCAGCTGAACAGAAACAAAACTTAAGTGATTATCTTTGGACCCAAAGAGAAACGAGCAAGAATCAGCATGCAGCTTCAGCTATTACAGCTAGAAACGAGTGATCAGGCCTGAAATCTGGGTGTAGTGATGGACTCAGACATGAACCTTCAGAGATGCATAAAGATAATTACAAAGTCAGCCTTCTATCACCTGAAGAACATTTCCAGGCTTAAAGAACTAATGTCTCAACAAGATCTAGAGAAACTCATCCTTGCGTTTGTCTTTAGTCACATTTATTACTGCAATAGTGTCTTCACAGGTCTGCCTAAAATGTCAATCAAACAGATGCAGCTGATCCAGAACGCTGCTGCTCGTGTTCTCACTAAAACCAGGAATATAGAGCACATCACCCCAGTTCTAAAGTCCTTCCACTGGCTCCCTGGAGCTCAGAGAACAGACTTTAAAATACTTCTGTTAGTTTATAAATCACTGAACAGCTCAGCACCAAAATACATTAAATACCTGTTGTCATTGTATCAGCCTTCCAGACCACTCAGGTCTTCTGGTTCTGGTCTACTCTGCATCCCCAGAACCAGAACCAAACATGGAGAAGCAACATTCAGTGTTTATGCTCCACAAATCTGGAACAAACTTCCAGAAAACTACAAAACAGCCGACACACTGAGTTCCTTTAAATCAAGGCTAAAAACCCACCTGTTTAGAACTGCCTTTGATCAGTAGTAAGTGGAACATATTAATATTTTCAAATTATGTTTGGTTGATGATCTTTATAATTTTCATGCATTGATATTTACTCAATGATTTTAATGTATACTTAATTGATGTTTTTACGATGTAAAGCACTTTGAACTGCCTTGCTGCTGAAATGTGCTGTACAAATAAACTTGACTTAATATAGCAGTATTGATATTTATCTATATTTGTCTAAATATTTCAGATCTTTAACAATCACAGCTTTAATTTCATCACTGGATTGTATCGTCACCATAAAATTTAGTTTTGTTTTGTTTTTTAAGATTGCGTGCATGTTTGGCAATTTCTGCATTTTTAGAAGTCAAGTGCTCATTTAAGTATACCTCAGTACCCTTAAGTTTTTTGACTGTTTAAATAACTCAGTTTTATGTTTTTCGGTTCCAGAATTGGAGAATTACGGCAGGTTTTACTGTCGTATCCTTTTTAGGGAGGATACGCAGGCTTCAGTGTGACTACTCTGGATGGATATGTCTTTACTGTCAAACAAGTTTATGATCTGCTGTTCTAGCGTTTCTAATTCTTCAACTGGTGCGTCATCTCCCTCTTCCCTATTCATTGATACAGCTCTGGTGTATGTTCGATGTTTTGTATCCAGCTCTTGTATGATTATGTCATTTACCCTTGAACATTGTTCCAGATCGTCAATTCTTTTTTCTAATTTTTCAATTTTTTTTGTCTTTTTAATGACCATGTCCTCAGGTTTGTTTACTTTTTCCAGTAGTCCTAGTAGCTGTTCTTGTTGTGTCGCTACTTTCGTAATCTCACCACATATGAAGTTCGGTGATTTTTTTTTTTTCTTTTATTTCATCCAGTTCCTCCACTATTCCACTGTTGTTGTTTTTCTTAGGTGGCATTTTGCAATCTACTGAAGAGTTTTTCTCTCAGCAGCAGTAACAGTAGTGCCCCACCAGCTCCACAGTAGCACCAGCAGTCGAATGAAGCTGTCGTTAAAGTCTGCAACTTGGGAACATTGGGATTTCTCATACAGCTACAGCGAAGAAAAAAAAGGAGGACCAAATCAAAACTTTATGTCAGTGTACTCAGTTACTCACGTGTAACAATGTCAAGCTGAATGTAAACATCAGTGGGATTGGAGAAAAATCAGCTGACATCTAAATCCTACCTGTAGCATCTAATCAGCTCAGATGCAAGTCAGAGGAATTTCAGTTGATGAGAGGGGATTTTCTCAACAACTGGCATGTTGCATTGAGGCACAGCTGGGGCAGGTTGTCAAAATATCAAAACAACCCTAAAGTGATTTATTCTCACGTGGGCACAGTCACATTTTCTAAGCTTCAACACTGACCAGTAATTTTCAATTCAAAAACCCTATTTACTGCCAAATTATTAAATAAATAGACATATGAGCTCAACAACAAAGATGTTTAATTGTATTTGATCTGTAATTTAGGTTATTCAACCATCAGATTGATGCAAAGTGCTATTATAACTATTCAGCTTTTAAGTGTTTGAGGAACCCCTGATCATTCATGAAACTTCTCTGAAAAGAATATGTCTTTAGAAATGTGGACTGGGGGCGCTGACGTCAGCGTTGGACATCTGTGCTGCTGCAACATGTTTTGCACTGAGATACTATTTTGATTAATTGCGTTAAAATCTTTAACATGTTAAAATCTGTCATTAATTAATCAAAATGAAAGCCCTGGCCCCATAAGCTATATAAGCAGATCTTAATTGTTAATAAGGTTTTTTTTTTTTTTTTTTTTTTTTTTTTACTTTTTTTAATTTTTTTATTGAAACGTGATCAAAAAGTTATCTGAACTATAATAGTCCAACCTTCATTTTCTGAATAAGATGTGTAATTATCTTGTTTGCAGTGTGAGATTTAATAAAAAATTAAACATTCAGTCTGTTTTGAGTAAATGTGTACAGCCATTTTCATAAATCACTGAATGGTTCAAAGCCAAGGCCTCGCAGCCAATAAAGACTGGTAGTACAGGTAACAGGGAGGCAATGTCCATCATTCATCACGCTTTAACTGGATGTCACATTGAGCGTGAGAGAACAGCGGCGGAAGCATAACAGACTGCAGCTCTGCAAACACTTTGACTTTAAGTAGATGTCAAAGGGACAGCCTATGCTAACACCAGGAGCTTCTTCAAATATAGCACAGGAGTGAAAGCTGAGACGGTGATTGCAGCGCTCGTATCTGCCAAATGGACAGCTCCATGGTTGCAGTGGTGCTGCGTGTCAGTGCAGAATGACTTCCAAAGCTATTTTAAATGGATTTTCTTTTTACCTTCTGAAATAAAATACTCATCTTAAAGACTGATGCTAAAGCTCTATGTCCCTGTCAGTCACTGTGATACCAACCAATTGTTTCATTTTTCATAAATGCAGATAAAACGGGATTTATTGAGTGCTTTTTTTGTAACTCATACATTAGTGATGCCTCAAAGGAATTTCATTACATCTCTCTTTCTTTGTTTTTTTTTTCCACGACAAAAGTTGTGATAAAGAATAGAGTCCTGTTTTTAAATAATATTGACAAAGCTGATGGATTTTTGCAGTTCACAGCAATCTACAGTGTCTTGCAAAAGTATTAACACCCCAAGGGCTTTTATGTGACAAAACTGACACAAAGTAGTAGAAAATTGTGAAGTAGAAGGAAAACAATAGATGTTTTTGGTAGTTTTTTCTAATAAAAATCTGCAAAGAATGACCCTCACACTTCCTGGGCCAGTACTGCGTATACTGTGACAGTACCTGTCACTGCAATTGCAACTTCAAAGCTTTTGTGGTATTCTCCTACCAGCTTTGCACATGAAGTTAATTTTTGCAAAGTAGCTTAAACTCAGTTAGAATGGATGGAGAGATATGTAAACATCCATTTCCTATTTTTGCCACAGATTCCTAATTGGATTATGACTGAGACATTTGACTAAATACATATCATTTGATCAAAGCCATTCTATTGTGGTTCTGACTGTATGTTTAGGGTTGCTGTCCTTCTGGAAGGTGCACTCACCCCCCAGTCTCAAGACTCTTCCCATCAAATAACAGCTACTCATCAACTCTAATCAGGTTCCCTGTATCTACTGAAGAAAATCTTAAATCGTGTTGCCACCACCGCCATATTTTACTGGGGGTATTAGTCGAGGTCATAGGTTAGGTCACTAAGGGGGAAAAAAAAAAGAATCAAAAAAATTTTTTATATCACATTTTTTAATCATAAAATGTAATCAATTTTTCAATCGTTATTAAAAAAATATGGGTGAAAATAACCTATTTAAATATTATTTGCCATGCTCATCTCTCTGATTGGCTGCCGGTCTAATTTATCAAGCTGCTTTGCTCCTCAAGCTGGCGTAGCAAGCACAAGATGTTTCTGACTAGAAAAACACAGAAGCAACCGTCCAGCAGCCCTGCTGTGGACGGCACTGCTGCAAAACCCCCCAGGAACTCATGGCCAACTAAAATCAGAAGGTATGAGGCAGCATTTATGCTAAACAAATGTAATAATTATTGAATAGTGAATGAAAGCGAGAGAAACATCCTAAAAGTTGTTGTTTCCTTACATATTTTGTAGCATTGTCTCTGGGCCTGTAAAGACAAAGAAATCTCCATAGCCCTTCATGGCTGCAGATCTTTCGCAGTGTTTCAAAGAACTTTGCAGTTAGCTTTGCCTTCTCTTAGTTGGGGATGGGGAGGCTTTGGCATCGCTGGTTTTATAGTCTTCTGGTTATGACGGCGGGAAAGATGAGTTGTTTTACTTTCGTCTATATGGAGCTGTGCAGTACAGTTCCTCATGGCTTTCATGTTTTAAAGACTTTCCAAGTTAATGTGGTGTAATTCTTGTCCAACACATTTTAATTTTCATAAAGAAGGTGATAGGTGCAGTGTGTGTGACCCAAGTGTTCACCACAAACTGTACTGGTGCCATACCTCTGAGCTTCTGAGACCTGTTCTCCTCAATATAGGTCATAAATTAACATTAAGCAGTCACTCCAGGATTTTGCAATTGTTATTGGGATTTTTAGCAATCAAAACTGATTTTGTAGTGCTACATTAGAAATATTTGCAAGAAATTTTGTGATATTTTTTCAGCATTAAAATCTCTTCCAAAATCTACATATAGAAGAAAAATATGAGAAAAAAAATAACAAGCAGATTGGTCACATAAATATTTTTATTCCTTAAAAAACTTAAATACCTCAATTTTTGTTACTTGCCATATCAATCATGGACTATAACTTGACATCAAGTAAGGTTTCTGAAGACTGGCTGTACGACAGTCTCATGGCCATCATGTCATACTAACAGCTGAATATCCGGACAGGAAATATGATATTCCGCAGTAACATTTCCTGGATGACAGCATCAGTAGTGGCAAGCACTTCTAATCCACCTCAGTTGTTTTTGCTACTCAGCTTTAAATCTCTGTCTGGCCGCACAGCCAGAAGGCCAAGCAGAAAGACAATAGATGTGGGGTTATGATCCTTGCCCATTATGATCTATGGAAGAAATGATTTGAACTTCCTCCTCTCTTTACTCTGCGTTCATAAAGCCTCCTTTCCAACTTCTCTGGGATTCAGGGTTGTAGTTTTTGAGATGCTAATCATCTGCTCCCAGTTGTAAAAACGATACCTTGTTTCCATGGTTACGTATCATAACAACTGTCTGAAAGCAAAAAAGTAAGAGCAGAAATTCTTCTAGCTACACAGCATCCAACAGCATCCAACATTGCCTGTTGAGCTCTTTTCAACAGTCTATGATTCAACCAAAAGAAAAAAAAAGTGAACAAAAGTCTAGAAAAAGAACAAATCAGAAGTGAAGTAACAAAGCTACGCTAACATGCTGCCATGTTGGAGTAGCTTGACTTTCATACAATATTTTTGGAAAATAGTATCTTAATTGCAATGCTCTACTTTGTTTTTGTGTTTCACATAAAATCTCAGAAAGGTGTATATCTATAAATTTATGGTTGTTTTGTGGCAAAATGTGAAAAAGTTCAAAGGGTTAGAATACTTTTGCAAGGCAATGTATTTGTATCTTGCCAGCCTCAATACTTATCTCCTGACACTGCTCCAATTTCCTTAGCCATCAGTCCTGTCCGTCTCCCCAGATGGTTATCGGACATCAGCACTCTGCAAAAGAATCGTTCACCTTGGAAGTCTCCTTATGTTTGAACAGGTAATGGATACACAGCCAGGTGAAGGCACTGCGAGTCACTTCATATTGGTTTCACACACCCCTCAGAGTCTGTTAATGTTTCAGACAAAGGAGATGCCAATCGATTGCTGGCAAGGCCAGAGCAAAAAAAATAAATAAAAAAGCACTATAGTCAGGGAATAATGGCAGACACACACACACATCGCTCACACGAGCTAAACGCTGATGGAGGCAGCGGGATGAAGGTGAATGCTTTGTGATTAGAAAGCCCTGATGATAGAGGAAATGTTCAGAGACATTCTGCTGGCAGTTACCAGCCCACAGGCCAGCAGGTTCATTTATCAAAGACTTACCAGGGTCTCTGTCAGTGCTCTCAGGGCCTGCAATAAAACTTGATGTTATGGAGTCAAGTGTGAGAGTGCCAGGTTGGCACAGTGCAAGTTCCCCAGCTGGCCAAGACAGAGACTGAATTTTTAAAAAATCACCGAAAGGTATTTGTTTCAGTTGTGAGATGAACTAGTATTTGACAGTGAGAAAAAGAAAATTAGAGACCAGTTTAAAGCAAGAGGAGGTCTTACTGGATGATGTTTTTAAATTTTGTAAGAAATTGTATGGATCTTTTATTAAGTCACTATTTAGAGAATAACAAAAATTTAGGTGTAGCTATCACATCCTAAATATTTTGTTTTCTGATCACACAAATACAAAACTACTCATAGCCATGATTCTTAGTAGAACCAGCTGTTCTAATATTACACCTCATAACATTTAATGTACAATTCTGTGAAAAATTCCTTGGCCCCGTAAACATTTCTTTCCCTCACAGCTATCCAAACCACTGGAACGTGTTCGACAACATGAAGTACGCTCAAAGATTTCAGAAAACAACACATCGAAATTCAAGAACAGATGAGAAACAAAGTCATAGACATGTATAAGCCTGGGCAGAGTTTCAAAGTCATTTCTAACTACAGGCGGGCTCATGGGAAACAGCAGCTAATCATATCACTGTGAGCAAGATATTTAAAGGGCAGTTTTATGCAAAATCGACTTTTTTGAGCTTTACATCACGTTATAATGTTATTCCCTCATCAAAAACATACCTGGAGTGTTGCTTTGATTCTTTCATTCATGCTGGAGTAATCCTTTAATCTCCTGTGGCAACCAATCAGCTGTGCAAAACACTTTGGTGGGGTCCGAGGCGCAGCTCCTCCTCGGAGCTGCAGTTTCTAACCTTCCACCTCACAGAGCACCCCACCCCTCCTCCAAGACTTCTCCTCTCAGCTGCTTCAGACTAGCCCGCAGCAATTAACAAATATCTGGTGGAGCTCATCTGTGCATCTGCTGAGCTCATTATATGAGCTACTGCGCAGAGCAACACTGCTAAAAACGTTAAAGGGTTAATAGAGGAGCGCTGTTGTGATGACTTACTGAAGGTGGAGTTTCAGAAAGAGGAGGAGTTTTTAAAGAGACAGAGGCCCGATTTCAAGGTGTTAAACTACAAAGTCAAATTTCCTTTAAGTCATATTTGATATATACAGCCTTTTTGTAACAATTGAAGGTAACATAGTTACTTGATTGTGCTATAAAATGATTCAATGTGGCTGGAAAATACACAATACTATCCCTTTAACACTGATGATCCAGTCCACCTCTGAAAGGCAAAATAAATATATAGATGAATGTTGTGTAGTGGCCTGGTGAAAGTCTGGACTTAAATCTGGTAGAGGTGCAGAAGGTTTACCTTTAGCTCGCCATTCATGCATGAAAACCTTTCATGCATGAAAACCTTCCAAAGTGGCTAAATTAAACCCATTTTGCAAACAAAAATGAGCCAAATTTCCTACTCAGCAGTTTGACTGACTCATCACCAATTTCATAAACTCTTGATGGCAGTTGTTGCTGCCAAATTTGACACAACTAGTTATTGGTTTTGTGAGAAAATGACTATTTCACATGGGGCTTGGCTTGTTTGCATCGTTTTGGGGTTGTTTTTTTTGTTTTGTTTTTTGTTTTTACCTTAAAAAGGAAATCATTTCAAAACAAAATTTTTCATAACTTAGGTTGATACAGTACGTGGACGTACTTTTCAGTAAGCTGACAAATCAGTATTAAAAATCTCTTGTCTTGGCCTTACATAAAATTGTAAATTTCAGATAAACTGAATTTTGGGTTTTCAGTAGCTGTAGGAATTAATTTCCAAAATAAAAAAACAAACAAACAAACAACTGAATATGTCAGTGTTTGCAATGAATCTATATGATATGAATTTCCCTTTTTTTCCAAATGTTTTTCAATTATATTCTCATTTAAAGAGATTAACCTACATAGATGCATATAAAAATCAAGAAAATCTGTATACCCACTAATACATTTAAAGGGTTTTACAGAACAGGGAGTCAAAGAATTATGATTAATTCTTTCAAATTTAATTACTCAGTAAATCCCAGGCAGAAAATGCTCATCTCCCTGGATGCCCTTCAACCTCTCTCAGCAGGGGTACTGAGCACCGAGGCATCCCACTTAATGCTCCCACCTACATGTTAACTAGATATCTAGAAATTAAAGCCAAAAACTCACACACCTACATACATATCTGCAAAACTAGCCTGAAAAAACAATCATAAATAAATCATAGTCAATAAATTTGATCTTCAAAAGAAATGTACCTGCTGTAAACAAAAATTCAAAAATCATTCTTTTAATTCAGCATAAAGCAGATGTCAAAACAGAACAGAACTGGGTCCTTAATAATTTCAGTTTGGTTAAACATACCTGCAGGTCACCTGGCGCATCAGGCTCACTGATTCTTTAATAATGTATTTTCGAATTGAACTGAACAGAAAAGTCTGAAAAAAAAAAAAAAAAGGTTTTCAGGAGTGTTGATTTCTTCTGGTTTTGCTTTTTTTGCCAGGCACAAGGATACATGGATTATATATAAGTAGCATTTTCAAATGATGATTTCATTTAGTGTAAAGGAGGGATCCAAATCAACTTGACCCAGTATTAAAAGTCATTGTCTTCCTTGTGAAATTATGACTCAAATATGATTCATTACATTTTTTGGAAAGCTGGCTGTGAGGGACCGAGCAGTCTACAAGATACACTCTCTCCCAAGAAGGTAGTATTTGAAGGAATTGAGTGCCCACTTGACAGCCAAAGCTTCCTTCTCCACTGTGGCATAGCGCTCTTCTCTGGGTAGGAGCTTGTGACTGATGTAGGCTACGGGATGCTGGTCCTCCAGTGATCCCTGTAGAAGTACTGCTCCAACACCCCTTTAAGGAACATCTGTTTGGAATACAAAATCCTTTTCAAAATCTGATCTATGGAGAACAGGACCCTTACTCAGGTATTGCTGGATGTCTCAAAGCTGCAACTGCTTCTGGTGTCCACTGAACCTGGTTCGGGCACCGCGAACCTGTCAAATCTGTCAAGGCAGCTGCTCTAGCTGAAAACTTTGCAATAAAGCGGTTGTAGAAGCTGGCCATCCCTAGGAAGGATCTCAGTTGCTTTTTAGTCTGTGGAAGAGGAGCAGATGCAATAGGTCTGACTTTATCAACTTGTGGCTTTATGACCCCACCTCCAACTGTGAAAACAGGGTACTGCATCTCCGTCTTGGCCAGGGAACACTTTGCTGGGTTGATCGTGAAGCCAGCCGTCTTCAGTCAGTCCAAAACCGTCCTTAGATGTTTCATGTGTTCTTCCCAGGTTCCACTGTAAATGACAGTGTCATCAAGATATGAGCAGGCGTAATCAGTAAGACCATACAGTACCTGGTCCATCAGTCTTTGGAAAGTGGAAGTGGCTCCATGTAGACCAAATGGCAGAACAGTAAACTCAAACAGTCCCCATGATGTGTGAAAAGCTGTTATCTCCTTTGACTTCACTGAGAACAACCTGCAACAAGCCCCTTTTACTTGTGAGTGGCTACAGCTGTGGCACTTTTGGGAAATTGTAGTCGGTGATTTTACAAAAGAGCTATGGATTCAACACTTTCGAATGACAAACTCAACTTTTGATTAACTTTGCGATTCTGTGAGACCTCTGGTGGAGCCAGCTGTACATTGTCCTGGAGGCCCAGTGCCTACAAATAAGCGCGTTGCTGCTATATACAAACTGGCATGACTCATGTGATTTGAAAAAAAAAGTGTTTCCATTGCAGTTCTGTGAAATACACTGATATCCATAAGGCTGAAAAAGCACCTCATTCTAGTGCAAAAACCTTTTATCAAAAACGTTTTTTCGAGTTTTTTTTTTTTTTTTTTCAAAATTGGTGTGTTTTGATTAAGCAAATTTATTTTAGTAATTCCAAGCTGCACAATTCTATGGTCAATGGAAACACAACAAATGAAGAATAATCAATGAAACAATAAGCCAGTCTTGTAGCTACAGGACACGATGTAACAATCAGACAAAAACACATCAGGAACAGTACGGAGCACAATTTGACGCTTTTTGACTCTAAACATTTAGCATGTCACACTTAGGGTCCATTCACACCAGCCCTGTTTAGTCTGCTTTAATCGATTTCTAGTTCATTTGCCTAGAAAGTCCGGTTCATTTGGGAAGGCGCGAAAGCGCAATTGAACTCTGATGGGGACCAAAAACGTAAACTCTGGTCTCCCTAAAAACCTAGGTCTCGGCTGAAGTAAACTGTGGTGCAGTTCAAATGCATATGTGAACGGCGAGCAGACTGGAGACCGCTCCAAAAGCAGTAAGCAGACTATAGCGCGGGCTATTCTGGTTAATTACAAAAAAAAAAAAACAAAAACGAGCAAGTCTAGCACTAGTGGGCGAAACAGCTTGTGGTCTTTTACCAAAGACAAAAGAGAAATCCTACAATCACTAAAATCTGACACCACCTCATTTGTTTACGTTTCGTGAATAAGGAAGTTGTGCTCAGTGTCTTGTTCAGAGGTTTTCAAGTCGCCTCCATCAGTGGTTCTTAATGCAGCGCCACCAAAGGCAAGGGGGTAAACTGTTTTTTCAAAGGGTTTTGTTTGTTTGACACAGTGCAATGAGAAAGTGAACCGCACCAGCTGAAAATGGAACAAATGTTGCAATTTTCCCCAATTAAACTGAGTCGACCAGTCTATCTAGTGTGAAAACATCCTTAAGTGTCATCACACCCTGTGCTGTCTCATAAATCCCACGTTTATTCTTGCAGACCTGAAGAGAAACATTTAAACAGACTCATTGTTTTCTCAGTTTTTTATTCAGATAACAAACAATACATATGACAATAGGTGTGTGTTATACAGGATAAGTCCAGTTATAAGTAATTAGACCCATCAAGGAGGTAAAAACAGACTGACATTATTACACAAAAGATTAGTGTCTCTTTATTTCAACATTGCATAACATTTTATGACTGTATTTGTCAGGAACAGCAACTATGTGTGTTTATTGACACATACTCCAAAAATCATACCTTTAATAATCCCTTTTTATACAAAGACTGTCCTTTAAAAGTTTGGTTATATGGGCATAATTTCCCTATTACATCATTACATGGATATACTAAAATGTGCAACAAAATCAAGCAAATGCCATAAAGCTTGTTTTTACAGCCTCATTTTTTTGTCGCTCTGGCTTCACAGTGGACGTCAGCAGGTGCATTGAATGCAGAACAACAGACATATTTGCACGCAGAGAGTGGTAAATACTGAAATCAATGTTCCCAGCAGGATCTGGATGGCCTGCACTGTCCAACCTAAAACTATTATCTTCTAATGGGGAAAACCAATATGGACAGGCCTAGTGCTTCCATAGAATGGCACAGAAAGGGGCATTAACACACGGAGCAAATGCCGGCTGTCAGTGTGCTAACTCTATTAGTGACGTGGCTCCATGCTGGTCGTGGAAATAGGATTGACTGCAGGATCGTTGGGGGAGAGCTAGCATGCTAGCATGGGTTTTATAATAGAAGTCAATTTAGGTTCAAATCAAAATTAGAGTGGGACAGTTTGTATCCATGTGTTCTTGTATTACTTATCTTGTGGGAACATACAGGTATCTGTGAAGTCATTTTATGAGGACCAGCCACTTTTTAGGGGATTCAAAGCACATCTCTATAAAATTAAATTTTTAGGGAAAGCCTTGTATGTTTGGTAAACAGCAATGTTTTAAGTTTACAGTCCTAAAAATAAGTATTAATCCCCTGCAAATTTCTTCTATTTTTGCTTTTTTTAATCACACTTAAATGTGACCATCAAGAAGTGGCCTCGAGACTAAGACCGGTCTTGAATGCTACAGCACTGGATGAGTCTCTGTTTCTTGTATTCTCCCATGGATGTCATTCTCCTCAGTCTCCATCTTATTGTTGAATAGTGAAACCTGACGTTAGCTAAGGCAAGTAATGTTTGCAGTGCTTTAGATGTTGTTTTTGACCTCCAAGAAGAGTCACAGATGTGCTCTCAATGTAGGGTATGGTAGGCTAACCACTCCTTGGGATGTTCACCATTGTTCCTTATCTTCTCCATTTGTTGACAATGGCTTTCACTGTTCGTAGCAGGAGTACAAAAGCCTAAAAAAATGGCTTTATAACCTTTTACAAACTAATAGATGTCAGATGCAGTTTATTATGTCTCAAGGTATTTTACAGAAAAAACACATCCAATTTCGATACAATAATAGTCAATTCAGTCTGATACAGACAGACAGATTCCAAGTCAGTTATATACATTCCATTTGATTCTACTTTTTAAATGATGAAGTGCAGGTTTAGTACATCATTGAAATGGGTAGAAAATTTTCTATCTAAGGAAAACTACCAGATTGCATCAAGTCACTAAATGGTACCAATCACATACGAATGAGCATGTATGTAAATTTATTTATTTGGACAACAAAAACATTTGTAACAGGTACAGATCTAAAAAGGCCGGATAAAGATTTTTATTTAATTGCCATTATTTTGTAGAAATCAGGGTTTTTTTGTAATTTTTTTTGTCAAAAATTCCTAATTTTGTTGATCATGATTGATTTATAAAAGCAATAACAGTGGTGAAACTTCCAAGGGGGTGCATACTTCTTATAGGCACTATCGGTTCTAATTGTTTGTTTCCTGTAATAATTGAAATCATCATTTGAAACCTGCTATATGCATTCACTCAGACTGTCTTTGTCTAACATAAAAATTAGTTTGATGGTCTGAAATATTTAAGGGAAGCAAAAAAGAGAAAAAAAAAAAACTTTAGTTTCTCATCTGTTCGTTAATTTCTTTAGGTTGTGGAATGATTTGTTACTTTTTTAGATCTTTTAAGCAAACTGCTTTTTGTATCTACTCTGGCTGGGCCTGAAACATTTATTAGGTCTGATATATTTGTGTAAAATCTAGGGCTGACAATGTTAATGCATTAACGCATGCAATTAATCTAAAAAGTTTAATGTGATAATAACACATAATGCAGATTAATCGCATTACCTATTTTGATGTAAAAACTTCTCTCCTGCGGAGGGTTACTTAGTTCAAGGTAACACGTTGTACGGTCTTGGACTGCATTCGACAATGAAAATCTGAAGGTGGGGGAAACTTTTTTGCAGCACTGTATATCATATCTTCTGATGAGATCTTATGAGATCAGCTCACAAGATGTTCGTAACTGTTGTCCATTACTGAGGTCAGTGAAGGAATTTAAAGGCAGTATACCTACCATGGGGCACAAGAGTGTGTGTCTGGGTGCACATTTTCTCACACCACATCCCAAGGAAAATGTGCACATTTAACATTGCATATCTGTTTGGCCATTTCAGTGTTTGTGTATTTTCTGGCTGTGTGCACAAGGTCAGAGAATGTGACTGTCTATCAACTAGGAGCATATACCTTTGGGCATATTGTATATTGCTACAATAATTGGTGTCACTCCTTGGTGTGTGTGAGAGCTGACATATTGCATGGCATATATCTGCTGTCCAATGTCTGCAGACACGCAACATAAATGAGGGTAAAATGTCAGACTTCATCATCACTCTGGATTTCAGTGTCAGTTTAAAAGGCCTTTTTTCTAAATACTGAACATTTTTTCACAGTGCAAGACGGAGGCGGACAGACTGGTGAGACTTTCCCCTAATTTTAGGCAACATTTCGACGTCAGTGTTTTTGAGGTGGATTCCTCTAGAGGTGGGGATGAACTAGATGATTTTGTTTTGTAAAGAGCCATAATATGACATTTGGAGTGAATTGTCAATGTATTAAAAAGAACTAAAAGGAAAAAAAATAAAAGACCCAAAATGAACCCAAGCAATAATTAGCTTTCTGTAATCAGTATATTTGCTTTTAAAGGGGCAGTATTATGTGTTTTCCAGGCACACAGAATCATTTTATAGCACAATCAAGTAACTGTATTACCTATGTATGTATGTATGTATGTATGTATGTATGTATGTATGTATGTATGTATGTATGTAAATATATAACTATGTGTTCTGTGAGGCAAAAGCTAAGGAGCTTAGAAACTGCAGCTCCCAGGTGGAGCTGCATCTCAAAGGTGGAGCTGTATCCACCCAAGCGTTTTGCACAGCTGAATGGTTGCCATGGGAGATTAAAGGATTTCTCAAACATGCATGAAAGAATCAAAACAACACTCCAGGTATGTTTTTGATGAGGGAATAACATTTGAACATGATGTAGAGCTCAATAAAGCCAGTTTTACATGATATTGTCCCTTTAAATTCTCCAAGCGACCACAAGCCCTTGTATCCAGTCAAAGGTGGGTGATACATGATCTATACATATGAAGAACTAGCTCACAAATGATTGTAGAAGCAGGGGCCGAGAGGCTAAATGTTGTGCACCTGTGGTAACAGGAGTGATTGGAACACTTTGATCAGTTTTGATAAATGAGCAAATACATTTAGTAATCGTGTATTTTCATTGTGGTTGGTCATATTGTAACAAATCCAAAGAATGCGTTTAATCCCATTGCCGATTCACACAGAAGATTTTCATAGGGGTGGCCAGACAAGGCCATAAGAATTTTAGGGGGCTAAAAAAAAATGTATTTAGCATTTATTTATTTAATGGGTTTTGCATATATGTCTTCACTGAAGAAAATTTTCTCTGTATTCCTTTCTATGACATGACCATGATTCTCTGTGTGTGTGTGGGGGGGGGGGCAGCAGTTTTGGAGATTGAATTTGAGGAACTTGAAAAAAGAATGAAATTGGATGATTTGGATAGAAAAAGAGGAAAGAGAGAGAAAAAAAAAAAAGGCTCCACAGAACCCAGACTAACATTTCTGAGAAGTAACAGAAAAGGAAAAAAACATCATATATTGAAGCTTAATTCTAAGAAACTGAGCATAAAAGAAGAATTAGAAGCCCTCAAAATGACTGAAGTACATGCATTGATGATACAATACCAGATGTCTCTCTCTGACAGCAAGGTCACATTCTCTGGTGTTGTATTGGAAAGGATTAATGTCAAAAATGCATCAAGGTCAAACCTGCTGTATGTTTGTTTATTTTTACAGAAAAAGTTCCTTCACAAACAATATCACCATATCACATGGTTTAATTCCAGTGAAAGCTCTATGAAACATACAAAAATATTTATTGTAACACACAGGTTGGGCTATTTTACACCAGCTATACACAGGTATAGCTCTGGTTTGTCTATCAGAAGCAAAAGAACAAAGAAAAGCACCTTTAAAAGAATGTCATCCTGATCAAACAAGCCTCTAACGGCCTCTGACATTTGCTGTGGATCGGTAGCTTCGAAATGTAACAACTGCATGTAATTTAGGATGAACAGAGATAGCTGGAACTCACAGTGTGACATTTTTAGCTTTGGAGAACATTTTCTGACATAATCCAGTCACTTTGTAAGTCAGCGCCACTCAAATTTGATTACAGCTCTGTAGATTTAGGGAAGAGTCTCTCTGGATGAACTGGATGTACACTGCAGCACCTTCAACATCTTGTAAATTATTCAAAATCATTGATTTTTTTTATGAGGTTTCATCTCTTTATTCAAATATTTTCATTTTTCTAGTCAGCTACGTTCACACAGCAGGAAATGCGACCCAAATCTGATTTTTTTTTTTTTTTTTTTTTTTTTTTGCCCAATGCAGCCCATAACCGACTTTTCACGGCAGTCTGAACGGCCCAATTGCAATCTCTTCACCCCTTAAAAAATCTGGTGTTACTTCCAGATGTGGAACTAAATCAGATACTTATCTGACTGTTTTCAAAGCGTCTGCAGTCTGAACGGTCATGTCGCATTTAATCCGACTTTTACATTATCAACATGCGACATGCATCATAATTCTGCACCAGAAGAAGCCAGACGCGGTAAATCCAGACGTAAAAAGTGGTTGAAAATGATCATTTTGAAACGATGAAAGAAGTCTGTGTCAGTGAAGTGCATCACATGACTATCCCACCGCTTCTGGTCCGACTGCACATCCATCCAGACTTCTCTACAGAAATCGCAGTCAATGCTCCACAAAGGCCGTGCGATTAGTTGTGCTTCTTTTACTGGTTTGCTTCAGGTTATGATCTTGTGACAAAACTGTAAAATCGATCCATAGACACCTGCATCCATTATTAGTTCCAGAAACGGCGCTGCTGTGTGATGTTTACGTTTTTCTACCGTTCACAACGAAGTCTGATTGTGGTCACATCATTCAGTAGTTTGACAATGCAAGAAAGATTGACAAACAAAAGGATTTCATCAAAAATTTTAAAAAATCGGAGTTCGGCAAAAAAAAAAAAAAAAAAAAAAAACACCAAAAAAAAAACACACCAAAAAAAACACGGAATTGCACTTTAAGACCTGCTGTGTGAACGTAGCCTTAAATCTCAGAGATGGTGTGCTGCCTCAGATGCAAGCAGAAGGCAGAAAAAAGCTCTGCTTTCAACGAGCATTAAGTCAATCTTGTTTTTTTCCCTGTATGTTAACACTTTACATTAATGGCTTTTAGAGGATGCTTTTTTTCAGTCATCATTTTATGATGTTAGAAATAATGGAGGTAAATTCTCTGCCTCCAGTAGTGATGAGAAATCCTGCTCTTTGAATTCAGCTCTTTTGGCTCAACTCCCTTAGAAGAGGCTCTTACTGCTCTCAAATGGTTCTTAATTTAGCATCTTCATGTTGAGTCTTTTAGCCCGATTATTTTTATGTATTTTTTTTTATCTCTTTAAGAACAATAAAGTCGTTGTTGTTTAACATTTTAAACAAACCTTGAAATGAACAACTGAATACAGAACCATAACAAACAATTTAGCTGAAAGAAGGTCACTCACTTCCTCATTTTTCCCAGACACACTTGCTCCGTATCTTTTCGCTGCTCTTTGTGCTGTTTTTTTAATCAGCTGTCTGGGTTTTTCATCACTTCATTAATATCTTCAAGCTGTAAATTTGTCTGTGTTGTTAACAAGGGAAAAGTGCAGTAATGCTATTTCAGCCAGCTCAGCAGCAGTGTTAAGTGACAGGTGGTGGTGGGGGGCGGGGGGGCAATATGACATTAAACTCGGGTCAGTCCGGCATTTTCTTTGGCATTGGATTCAAAGGACCTGAAATTGGAATGATATGACTTTTTAATTAATCTCCAATATTCATAACCACTACAAGTCATCTTCAGTCAGCATCTCCACTGGAATATTTTCCACCTTATTTATTTATTTTTTTTAGGCTGGATTAGTCCTGTTCTTGTCGAATATTAAGCACTGATCTGTTTTTCTGTGGGTTCCTGTTATCTTAAAGAGCATAATTCTCACTTATTCTAAAGCCACACGCTCATGTTTTGCTGCAAAATCTGCAAAATCTTTAAAATATTGTGCCATATACCAGCCCTGCGGTTTTCAAGCAATATATTTACAAGGTTAGAGGAGAAGCATGTCGGTCAACATGTCCGACAAGTTTAAGATTTTCATCGGACAAAATGAATTTACGCTGGTAATGTCCGGCGGGCTGATGTGTTTTCGCAAACACTGGGTAGAGACAGCTGTAACTGCAAAGTATTCAATAAGGGGGTTGAAAACAAGTGCCCAGCATCATTTTTGTTCCAAAACTTTAAAACTGATGTATTATTTTCTTCTACTTTATGCACTGCTTCGGTCCAGTACAAAAAAAACATAGAGAAACATACAGACGTCTGTGGCTGTTATTTAATAAAATATGATAAAATGCATGAGTACATTTGCAAGGTGTTGTAAAACCCATTAGAAGAGATTAAATTATTTAATTAAAAAAATAATAATTTTAACATTTTTCCTGCTATATTTCCAATCACTGAGACAGGCCTTTGTCATTTGACGTGTTTTCTGCCAATATTTTGTCAGTATACTGAGTGAATTCTGTAGCACGTTGTTGTTTTTATGGCAGAAACTGACACAGACTGACTCAGCAGCAGCAAACAGACAGTTCAGTGACAGCTGGGAAAGTTATGGAAAACAACATAGCATCCTCAAGGAGAAGGTTGAAGGATAAAGGTCAAATGGATGTTATTTTTGAGATGGCATCTGTCTTAATTCAAAATTCGATGCGCTTGTAAAAACCGCAAAGTGTATTTAATCACAGCAGGCCTGAAACTGTATTCTTTACAGAAGCGCTGGTCTGGAATAAAACTCTCCTGTTCATCTGAAAAACGTTAGCAGAGGCAGTTTGGCAGATAAGGAGCATGGAGCTGACAGCTGAGCATGTTGTGGAAGACGGTGTGGGAGGAAGTGATGTTTTCTCCTGTCTCTCGGAGAGTAAACTCCAACCCCAGACGACTCCAGCACAAACCGTGCTCCTTCCGCAATCAGAGAAATCTGTTCATCTACCTCGAGGCACCCAGGTTTGTCACCCGACTCAGGTACACACTCTCGCAGTAATAGCTTGGAACTCAGCTCGGGACCTTGCTTGCCATCTTCTCTCATGTTTGCTTTCACTTTCAGCTACAATGTGAAGGCACATTTTTGATATATGATGGAAAATTAACTGCTGATCATGGGTTAAAAAGGAGAAAAAATGAAAAAGAAGAAACCTGATTGCAGGCAAACCTCCGTTTTATTTGGTGTTAAAAGCTGAAGAGAAAAAAAGAACTACGACTGCAGGAGCTGGGGTAGTTCTGTGTTTGAACAGGATACATTTCACCCTCTCAAACAACAAATGGCAGCAATGAACCACTGTAGTAGTGCACAGCAGAGAAAAGGCTTAACAGATGTCCTTAGGGGAAACAACTTACCGTTACAGGAAAGCCGTTTATCCGCCGGCATCGGTGGTCATGCTAACTAGCCTGAGCATTCACTGCAGTCTCTGCAGAGCAGGATGAGCAGTGCCACATGGACAGTGATTGACAGCGCTAAGACCCTCCTCCTGGCTCTGATTGGTTGTTTTTATATAGCACTGGGTGCACTGGGATAATGGAGAGGAGCTCAATTTTTTTCACTGGTTATCTGTTTCATACCATATTGATCATACTGATTATGCCGTCACAATATATCGTCACGGCATGGTGACAGGTTTAAAAAATATGTTTAAAAAAAAAAAAAAGTTGTTTTTTTTTTGGTTTTTTTTGTACAAGTTACATACTGCAATTTTAATTAATCTCAAAGTTCTGGACACAGTAGTTTCAAAAGATCCTGAAGATAAGAGGGCCAACCCATTTAAAACTTTATAAGTTGCTAAAAAAATCTTAAAATCTATCCGAAATGAAACAGGCAGCCAGTGAAAAGAGGCCAATGTGGGCCTTATATGTTCTCGCTTCCGGGTGCCTGTAAGAAGTTGAGCTGCCGCATTCTGGATCATTTGAAGCCGCTGTATTAAGGATTTATCCATGCCTTTATATAATGAGTTACAATAATCCAGTTGTGGTGTTTGTCACATGTTGCAGTCATGAAATCTCAAAGTAAACCAGAGAGAATTGTTTAATGTTCTGTGGTCTAGAAGAAGAACAGAAATGCCCGTGGATTTCAGCACAGCTTTTCCAAATGTGATGTAGACCTCATTCAGTATTCAAAACATTATCTATTCAGCTTTAATACTGACATAAAACTGTTGCAGAGGGACTTGATTTTGACCCCAGTAGGATAAAGCCAACAAATTTGGTGTTTTGTGTTGTTACATAGTAGGGGTAGAAAGTTAGATGTAGAAAAGACCCTGAAAGATGTCAAAGGTTTTTAAATACTGTGATTTTCCCTGCATGAACAAAGTACCATCAAACCATTCACTATTTCAAACTCAATTTTACACATACACAAAGCGTCCAATACACACAGTGATAACCCAGCAGTCGCCTACAGAGAGACGTCGTTGTCTTCTGAGAAATATGCTATTAGATACTCAGTTATGGGGTATTGAAGATTGGTGCGTCTGTATCTTGTGAACACAAAACCTCAGCGTGTTGGAAGCAAGCAGCCCTTCGTTGTGTCTCTTTGGCAGCTTTGATCTCTAATAATTTGACTTTATCTGTCTCTCTTGACTTTTGGGCATGCAGGGATTGTGGATTAGCTTTGCACAGCTGCTCATCACTCCCCACAAGCGATCGCTGTCTCAAAGCTTCTGGAAAAGCTGTCTTACAACCTGATGAAGAACAAAAATGTGCATGGCTGTGTATGGCACTATTAACCAATACACTATGTTTTGGAATGTGTATAATAAACTGCATTTTGAACGTACCATATTTTCATTTTTGCACCAAGCATTAAATCTAGGTAGTATTTTTTAACTAGCCCCTAGTTAATAATCATCCTTTTGATGTATACTTGCTTGATGATTATTATTATTTTGATGCATTGATGATTTTGATGTATATTTGTTTGATGATTTTGACATATTTATGATTTTTGATGTATTTCTATTTGATGATTTGTATGATTTTTGACATATTGATTATTTTGATGTATTTTTGCTTGATGATTTTTATGATTTTGATGTATATTTGCTTGATGTTTATATGATGCAAAGCACTTTGAACTGGCTTGCTGCTGAAATGTAATATACAAATAAACTTGTCTTGACTTCCATCCATTGCTTATGCTGTACCTGCTTATCCAAGCAGAGTCACGGGGGGGGCTGGTACCTATTTCCAGCAACCACTGGGTGAGAGGTGTAGACCAACCTGGACAGGGCTGATGTGACCTGTACAACTAAATTATAAAACAAACAGAAAATCAAGAATGATCACCCTACAGATTAGAGGTGCGACACACTATATTTTGGTATCGATCTGATACCAAGTAAATGCAGCGCCCATATCGCTGATACCATTACTGATACCGATACTTTTTATTGAAGTTTGAAATATCATCAAACTTCAGAACCTTTAGGTGTTTTTGTTTGAATTATTTAGTTCAAACCTAGTATAGAACTGGGACAACGCTTATAGGTGTCTACAATATACTTTAATAAGATAATAACATGTTTTGTGTGCATTTTTCTTAAATAAACAAAGTCCAAAAAACTTATCATTTGAGAGCAAATCAAGACAAAATCTTTTTTGGGTTAGAGTTGAGAAACTACAACACAAAAGCAAAACAAAATTTCAAGAGGAAATTTGAAACTGAAGTATTGATCTTACCATGCTAGAACTGATCCGATACCAAGACCAGCTTGGTATCGATATTATTGATATTTTGGATCGATCTGCCTACCTCTACTACAGATTTTCAATTGGATTCTGGTGCTGTGATATTTTTCTTTCTGATGAAGCTATTCCTTGTCTTGCATAATATGCTTTGGGCCATTGTGTTAAAACGATGAAGTTCCTCTAAATCTTCTGCTTTCTACCAGAATCTTGAAGGGTTTTTGACTCTTATCAGTGCTGCCAGATTGGGCAGGTTTCCGCCCAAGTGGGCTGCTTTTGAACATGCTGGACTGGGAAGAACAGCTTTGGGTGGGTGCTTAAAATTTGGGCAGCTTTTCACAACATTTGGTGGGTTTTTAGAAAGTGTTCAGAGGTAAATTATTTCAAAATAGTTATTGTGTGGCAGAAAACCACACAATAACTAACAACGTCAAAACCTTTTATGAAATGCAGTGTTATTGCACTTATCTTAGTTGATTTTTTTTAGATGTCTAGAATCTGTTGAACGTGACATCATCAATGATTAGTCATTGGTTAATCAAATGTCACTATGTAGTAGTATTGCGAAACACAAATCCCAGTGCAACATCGTCATTTAAAAGGATGTAGCGTTGTGTTTGGACTGGGAACTGTCGGTCAGATCTGGTAATCCTGACTGGTATTTCAAGCTTTTCATACTTTCCCTTCACCTCGACTTCCTGCAGTTCTAAAGCAGCCTCAAAGTATGTACGTACTACTACTTTTTTCTGATATGCGGTGTACGTTCCTCCAAAAGTTCCATTTTTCTGTTGTCAGTCTGAAAAACATTTATCCAAACGTCTTGGGGATTGTCAAGATGTTTTTTAGCATATGCAAGATGGACCTTTTTGGAAGTCTCCCATAGATGAAACTTTTGGGTTGTTCTGGGCTCGTTTGCGACCTCTTAGATGAGTTGTCGATGCTGTCTTGTTGTAATCTCGGTCGGACGGCCTGTCTCCACTTTTCCATGTTTTCTCCACTTGCGGATAATGATAAATTTCCTGTTTATCAAGTCAGAGGACTCAAAAGCGCTTTATGCAACAATCAATCATTCATCAGTTCATACACACATTCACACACTGATGGTGGTAAGCTACATTGTAACCACAGCGGGCCCAGGGCAGACTGACAAAAGCGAGACATCCTTGCAACCAGGACCCCTGACCACCACCAGGCTGGAGCAGGGGTTCGAACTACGTATCACGTGAGCCACTGCTGCCCCACCATATGACTTGCACTGTGCATATTGTGATGCTCTTTGATACCTTTTAGCCAACTTCATGTTGTCAGACAGGCTCTTTTAAAATGATTTCTTGATTTGACAGATCAGGCTGGATTCAGTCTGTGTGTTATTACAGAAACTGAACTTAGCTGTCCATGTGGTTTATTACAGGTTATTCATAATTTACTTTTTTACAAAAGGATGAAATGGTGAAATAAAAAGTGTTGTTTTGTATTTGCTTGTGTTACTGCTATCGTATTTGTTGGACGATCAAAAAATGCAAATGTGACAAAAAAGGGCAGAAATACTGTAGCTCAGTAATTATTTACATTTGTCTCATTTTTTACATCAATTAAACAGACATTGTAACAGGAATGTGTGGCTTTTTTAATCACTTAATTTATAATTTTTCATGTTACCAGCGCTAATGGAGAAAATGAGGGAAGACATGCAGTAAAGCATCTTGAACTTGGGATTCAAACCCAGACGGCTGCATCCAGAACTAATGGCCTCCATTTATGTGGGCGCCCAATCAACCACTCCACCATGTGAGGCTCTCGCTGTATTTATGATTAATTGACAACGTCTTAGCACCTGCTCAGCATCTGTTGCTTGGGCAGAGTTATCACTCTACCAACAACTTTATGTAATTGCCTTTATACTTTGGCTGTTGACAAAATATTAGATTTTCAATTTTTTTTATTAAGAAATTTCTTCTTGAAAAAACAAAAATCTCTTTTTTTTGTTCTTCTCGAGGGTAAGTGTACTCAGGCAGTTGTAGTTGCTTTAAGAACTTTGCAGAAACATTTAAGTAAAAAAGCCTCTTTGGATTCAAGCATTTCATTTCTTTCAGCAAATTACTTGTTTCATGTTCCCATGATGTTTAGAGTGTTTATCAGGTCATACATGTACTGTTATGGGTAAAGGCTGAATTTCAATTAGCTTTCTTCAACCTCTGAGCCTCCATTGCATATGCAGGGCAGCACTTTTGCTTCACTCCTTCTAATTTTGCATAAAATGCACGGTTCAATATCCAGTTTTTTGCATTTCATTATCTGAAGGTTTTGGCTGCTGTTTTAAAATTTGAACATTTAGAAGTTTTGAAAAAGGAATAAGTTGCTTAATTATTGCAAGGTGGTATTGAGCCAAAGCCTAAAATGCACATTTGATCTGCCAGGATTAGAAGAGTTCAGTGTTCAATCCTCCATTGATGATCCAGAAAAAACAGAGAAAAATCTAACTTTCCAAGGTACAATAGGGCCCTTGGATCAAAACAATATCCTTGTTTTATATTCAGCTGATGCTTTAATAGGTCCATAAAGTCTGTTTCTTCTATGAGAGAATGAATATTAAGTGTGGCAGAGCCAGTGGAGTGATTATCACCCATGGACAATCCCTGAATATAGATCAGGAATTTTTCCTTCTCTGCTCTTCCTTATGTTTCCAGTCAGGGATTGAACCTTTCTGCTATCACAGCGTAAAATTCAGTCAACATGTCTTTGCAAATCACTAACAGGTAGGGATGTCTGGATCAGGATTTTTTATTGTCTCCAATACCAATTTGAGTCATATAAGATAAGAACAGCATGAAAACTAACAAAACATACAGTTTCCAGGAAATGTTCAGGCACAACTCAGTTAAATACAACCTTCTCAAAACATACATTTACTTCAGTTATTTAATTCCAAAAGTGAAACTCCAATTACATAAATCCATTACACACAGATGAATATGTCCAGTGTTTATTTCAATTAATTTTTATGATTATTTCCTACAGCTTAATAAAAACCCATAACCCAGTTTCTTAATAAAAAAAATAAAAAATAACATTGCATAACAGACATAACGATTTTTGATACAGAAATGCTCTGTGCTGGTCATGTTACAGCCTCACAACTATGGGCCAGACTGCTTACTTAACAGCTGTCCAGCAGTTTGTAACTGACATCCTTGTAGCAGTTGTTAAATGCACTTAATTATAATTAAGTATCCAAAAACATTCTATTAAATAAAAGTAATCACTCTTTCAGTGAACATTAATGTTATCAGTGAGGTGCAATTGAATGATATACAGAGGAATAAATTTGATTTTTATGTTACAAAATATATCGTTTTTGAGGATTATATTATTGATATTTCAACTGAAAATGATTGATTATATTGGAACTAGTTGTTATAGAATCAATAATTAATCTTATCTCGCACCAGTATATCTTAATGATTAAAAAAGATGAGAAAACTGGCAGCTGAAAGAGAAATGTCTGAGGAAATGAGGCCTAGGCGTGAATTCAATCTGGAAGACTCTTCCCAGCCTCACCTGCATCATCCAATGCCCCGGGGGGGAGACGTCTCAGATCCTCATCCTGTGCCGCCCACCCACGTTCATCGCAATACTCAGCGCCTACGTCTTCTGCTGGGGTTCGAGAATCAAAGAACTTTTCTTCATTCGTGTCAGTAGAACTTTCTAATTGTGACTTTGTTTTCCTGTGAGTCTCCAGGTTGCAATATCGAATATATAACAGGAATCTGATGGGAGTGGGCAGTTTTCGGATTACTGCAGATGTGGCATAAAATAGACACTGGGTCCCAAAATTGTTGGAAGGATGGAGGGTCAAACTGAGGTTGGTAAAAAAAAAAAAAAAAAAAAAAAAAAAAATCAAGACTGGAGAAAAAATAAATAGTATAATCAAAATAGAATAATCATTAATTTGAAAAATTATTCAAATCCAAGCCAGATAAATAGCAGCTTTAATCTCTTTATGAATACCAAACATGGCCAATTTAATTCAAAGATGCAAAACAAATCATTCAGATCACATTGGCTCTTGTGTGGGTGAATTGCCAGCAGCCAAAAAAGCTATGAAAAAATCCAGTACAATGAAATGTGCATGTGTGGTTGTGTGGGGAAGGTGATACAGAATTTGCAGTTTACTCAACATCGGCAGTGGGCGGGTGTCAGTTGTCTTTAGGTGAGCGAGGACACAACTTCTGTCCAAGTAAAACATCAAACAGGCTGAAACTGCACATTTTATGATCCTTGGGTGTTTGAGCTTTGAGTGTCATGTTTGTGTTCTATTATCACTTAACAGGTCTTGAGGTATCTATTCACTCCTTTGTATTTGGTTTCTTCATTTATTCTTGTGTTCTGTTGTTTGTGCCTTTGGATGTTGCTCTCTTAGATTACTACTGGTCTTTTCCCTGTGCTTTGTGATTTTTTTTTAAGTCTCAGCTCAGCTCCCAATGTTAATTGTACACCTTCCCACAGCCTGCCAGTTTCCTCCCATTCACAGCTGTTTTCCATCACCTGATTCTCCTCTGCCTGCACTCTCCTTCAGCTGTTCCCATTTGCCTCTGATTAGTCCTTCTGGTTGCTTTGTCATTTCTGCCTCTGCATCAGTATATAAGCTCGCTGGTTCTTTTTGCTTATTACTGGTTCATCCTGGTATTATCCCTAATTTCATGTTTGTTTCCTGCCTGTTACTCATCAGTGATCCATGCTCCTGTTGTAAGTTTTTTGTCGTCTTCTATTAAACCTACGCTGTGGTCATTCTGAATTCTCATCTGCATTTTGGTCCGGCTTTAAACTAATGCAACATGACAGCAAAACTTAAAAAGATGGACTGGTGCAACAGATTGCTATAAACTGTTTCGTGGGAAGCCTCCTTCTGACTGATTGGAACATCTAGAAAATCACTTCTCCTGGGATGAAAAGGCGACGGCTTCTTTAGAGCTGGCCACAACTGTTCTGTATGTGTTAGTGCACGACTATACTTCCGCTCCTCAGACAAATGCATGTGAATTAGCACACATCTATTTATTCAACATCCTATAGTTTCCTCTGCAAAATGAGATCCTGATGCATTACTGGACAAGAGCTGTCAGAATGATCATCTGCTGTGACAGCACAGCTTTGCAGTACACTGATACCAAGCAGAACTAATAACGGGCAAAGATATTTTCCTCATGGAAAGTCAACCAAAGAAACATTTGATCAGAACTTGCCCTGTCAGAATTCAGACTGTTTAATATCTGAATTATGCCCTTGAGCGCATACTTGACTCTGAAGTCCTATTCAAGCATATGAAACAACTTCACTGGGTTAATCTGCGTTCTGAAGCTCCCTGTCACAAAAACAATGAGTGGGAGGACTATCCATTCCGAAAAAGCTTAAAGGTACTCAAGAACCCGTAATCATATTCCTGCTCGTGTACAGTCCTGTAAATATATCTGCTCATATTGCCACAGGTTTGATGTCTCTTTCCCACTTCTGACTGAATTAAGCGGATGTTTGAGCAGGCAGGCATTGGCAACTTGGTTTCTTTTTTTAACACTTTTCTTCTCCTCTCTTCATCTGCCTTCCTGAGCTGATGTTTCTAAATGAGCACAGCAGTTCACTAGCAGCTAATCATTAAGAGAGAGCGGGGAAGGTCAAGATTATAAAGATGAGGAACAATTAAAATCCCTCAGAGATAATGGAGCCATGAAAAGGTTAGCGTACCCTTGTGGCTTACACGCTTTTAAACAAACACATTTGTCGAGGGAGGCATTCAAAGGACCTTCTTCTGTGGATCTGATGGGGGGGAGAGAACACAAAAGTACAGATACAGCCACCAAAGGCTGCATGCAGCTGACGAAGAGTTTATCAAGACAGCCGAGTTCACAGCATAATGGCCGCGTGAATACAAGGACTGCTTGGAGAGAAATAAATGCAGCATTGCAGGAAGATTAAACTGTGAAATGCTGGTAATAGCTGACATGGTTTCATATTGTTCAAAGTGTCTTGCAACATTAACACACCCTCGATTATTTTTTTTCACATTTTCTCACAAAACAAAGAAGCTTCAGCATTATGTGAGAAGCCAATGCAAAGTCGTGCATAATTAGGATGTGGAAGAGAAATGATGTATTGTTTTCTAATTCTTTTCTAATAAAAATCTGAAAATGTAGCATGTATATTTATTAAGCCCCCTTTACTTTGACACCCCTGCTTATAGAAGTCGCCTAATGAGTAGAGTCCACCTGTGTGTGATAAGATAAAGTTGTAGCTTAGAGAAGTTTTAATAAGGCTTATTGGTTATGGAAACAGTGTACCAGAGCTGCATATCAACAAGACATGGCCATGCATCTAAAATGATCGGCCTAAAAGTAGTACATATATTACCTCTACCCTGGTAGAAGTTTGAAATCTTGGCTTTTATTAGCATAGACAAAAACCATAGCTGTAAGCAAGCACCATTTATAGCCACACATTTAAATTTCATTCTTCACCAACAGAATCAAATGGAATGAGTTTTAGATCCTAAAGTGCCACATTTGGACAATTTGTACAATATATCCTGTCTCTGTGTTAAACCCACTGAGTTCAACATCCTCTATCCTATCTGTATGTGTGCATCAAAGGACAGGTGTTACGACACCTGTGTCCAGCGTGGGTTTGGATATGGTGTCCCTCTCTTTGTTCCATTTCCTTTTCATCTTTTCTTCCTTTCATTTTACTTGCTGTTTCTTTGGAGAGATGTATACCCCAGTTACATGACGTAGAAAACAAAAATTAAAGACGTGATTCAACATGTGCATGATGAGCTGCAACTTGAGACTTTGGGCTGTTTCTGAAAAATACTTGATGCTCATTTCCAAACCCAACTTTTAAGACACCAAAAATATATGATTATTCAACAGATATATTAATTTCTACTCCTAATACCAGTATAATTGTATTCATCCACAAAACCAATAAGGTCATTTATATTTTTTTAAAAAAAAGCTGTGAAGAAATTCAAAAATCCCCTCTAAAAATGTAGGCCTTGGGACAGGACTCTTGACCTGAAAAAATTACCTTCTGGTGATGTGTTGGAAAATTTAGCTTTTTACTCAATGTGTGGAGCATCCATCCATCCATTGTCTATAGAATAGAATATATTTTATTGATCCCCCAGGGGAAATTACTTCACTCCTATACCTGCTTATCCCTGTAGGGTTGCAGGCGGGTTGATGCCATCACCAGCAGCCATTAGGCGAGAGACAGAGCATACTCTGGACATCACAGGGCAACACAGAGACACACAGGGAAAACCAATCAGGCACGCGTAGCCTCACACACCTGACGACAACTTAGAGAAACCAATTAATCAAAGGGTGCCTTCACATAAGCCCTGCTTAGTCCACTTTAATCAAACTCTACTTCATTTGCCAAGAAAGCTCGGTTCGCTTGGGGAGGTATGGATTCACAAGTGAACTCTGATGCGGACCAAAAAAGTGAAACGGATTAAAAACAGTGGGCCAAGAGAAGCTGCTTTGTTGTCTATTGCTGTTTGTGGATGTCGCCTGTGCGTCAGATTTATGGGCGTCCAGAAACACGCAAATACAACAGCTCTGGCTCAAGACTTTTGTATGTAAAAATAAAGTGATTAATTGCGTTAAAACAACATGTTGAAATCTGTTATTAATTAATCGGAATGAACATGGTAAAGTCCCGGGCCTAATTAGAACATGTCTGCCCACATGAAGTATGGTATAACATCTCAAAAAGTGAGACATCATACTCCAAGCTAAGGAGATTCAAGAACAGACACAAAATCAGGAACATGTATCATGAAAACATGAAACATGAGACAGAGGTGAACCTTCCCAGGACAGGCAGGTCTACTAAAATTACTGAGGGCACACTGCCACATAGTGGTCCATCCAGGAGGTCACAAAAAGAACCCACAACAACATCTGAAGCACAGCAGACCTTGGTTAAGGTCAGTGCTATGTCAGTAAAAGTCAAGTAAGAGACTAGGAAAAAATGGCATCCACAGGAAAGGCCAAAACCACTGCTGACCAAAAACAACACAAATACCATCTCAAATTTGCTTTAAAAAAAAAAAAATCTTGATAATGAATAATCATTAAGACTTTTTAGAAAAAATTCTGTTGGCAGTCAAGTGTAAAGTGGAATTTTGGGTAGGTTTATGTCCCATAACATCTAATGTAAATCAGTTTGGTGGTTTTTTTTTAAAACAAGAACATCATACTGACTGTCAGATGTGGTGGTGGTAGTATGATGGTCTGGGGGTGCTATGTTGCTTAGGGAAAGTCTGGAAATCCTAGCCTAAAATGTGTAAGTACAGGACTATCCCTTGGTTAAGTTTTTTCGGCCCTTCCTCAGCATTTGAAAATGAAATCTTGTGGAAAAGGAGTGAGAGTGATCGAGGCCTGGGCACGTTGTGCATGTTCTCTTTTATGAATGACAGCACTACTTTAAATTAGGTTCACAGCAACATGACAGTTCAGATATATAGTCTTGGTTGTCTGATGTCCTGCTTTAGTGAAGTGTCACATCACTCATGCTAAGGAGGACTGATTAGACTGTGACCAAGGGCTAGAAAGACACTGTCCAGTGTTGCGGCCTAATAATAGCTTCATTAAACCTTTAGGGAAAAGTTCATTAACCAAAGACTAAGAATAAGCAACTTTGCAAACAGAAGCAGGGGGGAACTAAGACAACAAAAACTAGCAAAGAAGAGTACATTTTTTAAGTTGTATGTTATAACAAACAAAACCATTGGGATAAAATGTGGATGGAAGAAATTTAAAAAAATCTCCAAACCATTTGGTTGTTGTGTTACAGTCCGTAACAGCAGTAATGTAGTCCTTGAAGTCAGCAAAAGCACTGAATCATACAGAAATGCTTTTGAGAAGTTGGTGCAATTTGAACCTGATGAGCATGACCATCTACAGCCTGGTCAAGATGACCGACCAGCATTAAAGGGAGATTCATCTGAGCAACATGTACAGCTAAGTTAGTTCAGATTCTAATAAATAGATTTGTATGATCATAAAAATTATGTTGTTTAGCTCTAAAAACAGTGGTGGACGCCACTAACTAAAAACTTATTTTCACTAACCCTAAACTACTAATCATAAACATTAGTTCTGCTAAAGCGCAACACTAACACGGTATTTAGCGGAAGCTGATGCTAAAGCGCTAACTTCAATTCAAATTATAGATGCCCTGGAAAGACTACAACCCTCGAGCACCAGCTTAGTTTGATCTTATAATTTACATGTTTTATAATGCCCATAGCTATTGTATTTATGTTTATATCTTGTTCTGTACTGTCCGTGATTTATTTTGCTCCTGTACATTTCTTGTTTGAAATAAAGTTATTGGGATAAAAAAAGAGAGAGAACACGAGGAGAGGAAACATAACTCCTGTGTAAATAGTCTTCAACCACTTCAAAATAAGACCATGAATATAAACATTTAACTACTTGAAGAATTCTCATCAGTCGATAATCAAAACTTCAACATAGATGTCAAATTTTATTCAACTGAAAGTTTACAAAACAACAAAGTAATGGAAAAAATATTTAGCAGATTATAAGTGAGCTAAATGTTGTCAAAGTTAGCTAAAGCGTGAAATGAAGAATTAGCTCGGCTATTATTGCATTAGCAGAAGTGTTGCCCAACACTGGCTATGAGGCTTAGTGTGTATATAATAACTATAAAACCTACTGATAATGTGTTAAAAATGACAATTTGTCATTTTTTTTGTCGCAATTTGTCCTGAAGTAAACGCCCCTTACCTTGAGGAACTGAACCTCCGACAAAGCTGTTGGAGTCTATCATTACGAATTCACTGCGGTCAAAGAGATTTGATGAGAAGTAATTGGAAAAAATGGTTAAACGTTGTCAGTGGGGAACATGCACTTAAGACTTGCCTTACCCAGAGCATTTAGAGGGCAGACTAGAGTTTACTCCATTTCCAAAACCCAAACAGAGTCTGGAGAAATGTAAAAGATGGATAAATGCCTGCGGCCTACCTCATGAGCTGCTGAATATTACATTGATCAATGGTATAAATACAACATGTTTGTCTGTATGAAAGTTTTTGTCATCATTACATTATATGCTTGATGGTTAAATCAAAGATTAATGTGTCAAGCTGGGTCCAAAACGAATGTGTGCTATGGCTACAAATGGGTACAGTTTCTTTGTAAAGCAGTAACTTTTCAGGCATGTGGTACAAATATTCATTAACAGCCTGACATAGATGATCCAAACATAGTTCAGATTTGCTTGTTTACGTACCATTAAATACACTGCAAAAGCACTATAGCTTACCAGGTATTTTTGGTCTAGTTTCCAGTCCAAATGTCTTGAATACAGTTGAAATAAGACAAAACTAACTTACAAGTAACTTTTCAGCACAATATAGGAGCTTGTTTTAAGTCAATGATTCCTTGGTGCTAGTTGCTAGCCATAAGTGAAATAATCTGCCAGTGGAAAAAGACATTTATACCCATATTATAAGTTAAAATGTGCCACTCACACCCTCCCTCTTGCCCTCTGCTATGCTACAGTTGGATCATAACAACACAGCCTGCCACCAATGCTAAGGCTAGTTAGCATGGCCACCAATGACGGCAGATTAACAGTTTTCCTGGAATGGTAAGTTGTTTCTCTACCATTAACACATTTAGCAGTGCATACACAATGGTGACTGACATCACTAAGACCTTCCTCCTGGCTCTGATTGGTTGTTTTAGTTTGGGAGCAGTGCATTTCTTTAGACAGCAATTGTAAAAGTTCCATAATGCAGCTTTAAGCAGCTTAAAAACCCTGAGAAATGCACCCAGAATTTACAAAGAAACATACACTGATGCAACAAATTCCGTGGAGCAAAAAAGACACACGGACACAGAAACAGACAGTGCATGCAACACCCTGTTACTCAGGAATGAAAAATAAAATCATATATCAGTATCAAATCCGTTCTGTCCTCTCTTTCCTCCCTTTTTCCTTCATGTCCATCACTTTCCAGATTTTAGTTATCACCTCTGCCTGTTTTCACCTTCTAGCTCATCATCGTTCGATCTCTTGTCTCCCCCTCACTGTCTGTCTTTTGGGGTAACACTATATTTCCCTGGTTGTTCACTCACTGGATTATCTCATGTTGGGGAGCTGGCCCTGCGGCAGAATTAATTGCATCAAACACTGATAACAGAGACAAGGAGAGTGGGAGGGGAAGTGCAGATTACATTTGGCTTCAGTTAGATAAATAGCTTCAGTTAACAACAAACACCATCTCTAATATGCTTCCAGCTTACTTTGCTGTCTTTTTCGCCTTTTGTATCAGCCCACTTCTTGTTTCCTTCCCTCTGCTGTGAAAACATAGAGGTTTAATCAACTTCTTTCCCATTTCTTTTTCTTTAACTAAAAAAAATGAGGCTGTTCACCTGGGAGCTATGCATCAACAGATATATTTCACTACACATCTAAACAAAAACATTCATATTTAGCTCTGCCACACATACCCATCCAATAAATCAGAATATGATTGAAAAGGTCATTTATTTTAGTATTGCTATCACTTAGGGAAACACATTATATAGATTAATTACACACAGACTGATGTTTTCGAGCCTTTATTTCTGTTAATTGTGATAACTTTCTGTTTACAGCTATGAAATGAAAACACATTTAAGATCGGTACATTACATCAGGCCAATAAAAACATTTTAACACAGAAATGTGGGCTTAATGAAAAGTACGTTCAATATCTGCTAAAAGATTCTTATTTTCAAAAGGTACTTTTAATCTGACTAACGAGCCTCATTGGAACGCATATTCTGATGTATTGAATATGACACACCATTGTGAGATCAAAAGTGCTGTCTGAGTCCTTCAGAAAGAAGATGTGGCAGTTTATAAGCCTGGTAATGGATTTAAAGAGGTCTCCAAAGAATTTAGAATCAGCCATTGCCCTGTTGGCAAAAATAGTCTCCTGGTGAAGGACATTCAAAGCAACTGCCAACATGCTCAGGTCCAAGCTTAAGTTTAATTTCACTTCAGTTCAGTTTACTTAGATAGTATAGCACCAATTAAAAACAAATATCATGTCAGTGGTCTAAGTTTACCCTGGAAGTAGGCTACACGATGCTAAAAGAAATTTCCAAAGACCTACAGCAGCCTCTTAATACTGTTGATGTAAATGTGCATTTTTTTCTTACTCTTTAAGAAAAACATGAAAAGTTACAGGTTTGCTACAGAGAACATACTGTATAGACACAAACCAGGACCTTTGGAATTATGTTCTTTGGACAGTGGAGTAGAAAATGTGATCATTTGGACACCAGAAAAGAGGACATGTTTAGGGTATAAAAATACACCTTTCCAGAAAAGAGTTGTATCAGTTAGTAGTTTTAGTAGTAGTAGTAGCAGCAACATTCAGTTTTTATGCTCCACTAAACTGGAACAAGCTTTCAGAAAACTGCAAAATTGCTGAAACCTTGAGTTGTTTCAAAGCAAGGCTAAAAAAAACCATTGGTTTAGAGTTGCTTTTAATAAAGGTGACCTATTATGCTTCCTTCAACAGGTTACGATAAGTCTTTGGGCTATACAAAACAAGTTTTTTGGTTTGTTGGTTGTTGTTTTTTTTTTTAACATTTTTTGGACACAATCATTCTTAGATAATGAGATTTCAGTCTGGTCAGTTCTGCCTAATTTGAGCTCCTTTCAGAATGAGCTGTTTTAGACCCTGTTGTCACTGGCCACGCCCTCCAACTACACGTTAGCATGAAAATAGCTGGAAACATTATACAACCATACATCTTTGACCCTGAATCAGACCTAAATGCAGAAGTAGAGCCTCCTGCACAACCAACAAGGATGCAGCAAGTCATTTCTGGATGGTAAGTCAACAACAAAACACTTGTCTTTTCCAGCAGCCATTATACAGCATACAGCAGTAAAACCAGCTGACCAGTCATGCTCGAGCTTCGCTTGGGTTGCTAGGTGAAAGGTTGGGCTTGGCTGGGGTTGCTAGGTAATGGCGCAGTGCCCATTGATTGTGACTTAACATTCAGGAGGTTTTTAAAACGGCTCATTTTCCAGACACCAAAAAACAGAAACTTATTGCCAAAAAATGTCTGGGTTGTTTTTTTTTTTAAACGCTTGAGCTCTTTTGAGAAGCAGTTGATACCCAAATTGAAGTATGAAAACATGAAAAACATGATTTTTGCATTGTAGGTCCCCTTTAATAATAGCTGGAACACAGGTCAAACTTTGTCTTTATGTCAAAATTTTCTGATGCTGATTTTTGCTGATTGAAATGATGACATTTGAGAAAATGTAATGTTTACTTGTTTGTTGTTTTATATTTTCATCATCTAAAACACCTTGAATTGCCTTGTTGCTGAAATGTGCTATACAAATAAACTTCCCTTGCCTAGTAGCGGTAATAGTAGTAGTGACTTATTTTGAACACAGCATATACAATAGATATCAATTTTGCTATTTAGCATTCAAATTTACCAAATGATGCATAATTCCAACCATTAGATGTTGGCAAATTTTTCCGATATGATCCTGGAGTATATGTTGACCATGCCTCAGCAGGCATAAGAGGTATACATTTACACTCTTGGCTATGTGGACAGTAGATTACAAGATCTAAAATACCCATATGTCTAAAAATGCACAGGCTCTCATTAGTTTTTCCACATGATTGTGACATTTTTCTTTTAGGAAAAATTTGCAGTGTTATCACACTTGTAATAGTAGCCTTTGTGTGTTTTCCTCATTGGTAATATTTCTATGATGTGTAAAATTCTTCCAGCAGGGATCCGATGTTTCCAAACCCAACGTGCGACATGGCAGACAGAAGCAGGGAGGTTAAAAGGACAATAGAAAACAGCTGTCTGGAAGATAATCATCCTTCCTGTTGAAGCTGAAGCTCCTATGTAATCTTCAGTGTGATGCTATATGATGCTCAGTTTTTGTTTCTGCAGCAATCTGAAAAACCTTCAAGAGTTTGCACAAAACACATCATTGCATTTCTTTTATTTTCTCTCTCAACACTTTGAATATCTCCAAAGATGACATGCTGACAGCAAACTGTCCTCTCACAGCAAACATCTGCAGCAGGCAACAGGCTCCTTGGTTAAGCTTTAAGTAATCTGATTAAAAATAAAAAAAATTAAAAAAATATTAAGGAATATGAAACAATGGTACCAGATGATATTGAGTCTGGTACCATTGTTGATCAGTCGCGGTGAAGGATGCACTCTCTTTCATGCCAAAAAAAACGTTCTTATTTACACCTACTGTTACAAAATGAGAGGTTTTTACAGGTTTTCCTTTGCAAATCTATAGCCCTTCTCCCTGCAGCATTTCAACATCAGACTG
Organism: Anableps anableps; assembly: GCA_014839685.1. NCBI lineage: Eukaryota > Metazoa > Chordata > Actinopteri > Cyprinodontiformes > Anablepidae > Anableps > Anableps anableps. The sequence continues at coordinate 33,891,807 of CM026076.1, forward strand.
ACAGCAGCCAGGTAATTTCCTACATCTTCCAAAGGTCTATGGGAAGTGGGATGAAAATGCTATTTTGTAATTCTCTTGATAAGAAAACAAATTAAAATGCCTGAAATCAGTGCTGCTTAAATCTGTTTTTCATAACACGGCACATAATCTGTTATTGATTTGTTGGAGAAATTTCTTCTTCTCAGGGCAAATCATCTGATAATTACACCGTGTATCACGTCACAGCAGTAAACAGGTTTTAAAGTGCTGCAGCTTCAACACAAAGCTGTCTTCATGTCCCAGCGGATAAAGATAAAGAGTAATTATTTGATATTAAAAGCTTCCTCGAAAGCTACTGCTCTTTAAATATCGAGTCGAAAACTCATACATCACATTTTACTCTCATTTTCATCTGTTTCTTGAATCACTGGCCCTTTTCGACAAGAACCGAATCCATTTACACAGGCTCGGTGGTTAGATGGTGATTGGAAATACAGTATGTTGTATGTTGTGCTGAAACATTCATGTCACTGACTATAACTGTCTCACAGTCGTGGATCAGACTCCTTCTTCTTCTTTGACATGTCTACTAACATTGTCTTCATGGTGTGTTCCACAAATCCATTTTATTCTGTTAAGTGCATCAGAATTCTCATTTAACAGCACGTACTTTGATTCGCTTTTTTGTTTGGTAAAACTCAGATCAATTTTAGGAAGATACACTAAATAGCAATGTTCTCGAAGTTCCTTGAGTTTCAGCTGAATTTAAAATACTGCCTCTGTAAGGAAGCTTGCTCTGTGTACCTTTCGTTCAGTTTTTTTAAATTGAGAATTTAAAATTGAAAAACAACATTATACTTCATTATACATTTTTATGTGAGATTCAAAAAAGACAATACATCTATGTTTTTTGTATGTTTGACTTTATCCTCACATCCAAAATCTAACATTTCTAATTTCAATCTCACTTGATTTTGATATTTGTTATATGACATCTTGTGCGATATTCTGTTACCTTGTGAAAATTCGCCCCCCTGTTTTGGAAGTGTGCACTGCAGCCAGAGAGGCGAATATTCACATAACGAATATTAAAATCAATTGAGCTTGTGAGGCATTTTATAAATGTTTGATTTTTGATGGGAGAATCAAGTCAAACATACAAAAAACAAAGATACGTTGTATTTTTTTGATCCCATGCAAAAATGAAATGAAAAACCAAATCGTTACCTGATTTTTCAACTGTTGATCCTCAATTAAAAAACAATTGGACGAAAGCTACACGGACCAACCTCTAACACAGTTATATCTTTTGTTTGACACGTCAGAATTAGGAAGGGCGGATCTCCAGGGAAACCAGACATCAGTTTCAACCAAGAAACCGATTCCTGAATCTCAACAAGTCAGTGAAGATCAGTGAACATCACTGAAATAAAGAGTGTTTTGTGCTGCTTGCTCGCTGTTTGCCTCCACCCAGGGCAGCTGTGAACGCCACTCAGAAGGAGCTGAGAGGGAGAGAAATTGGAAGAACCCCAGAATTATTTTACTGTTGTAGACAAAATAAAAAATGTAGCAAAGCATCATTTTACATACGGTTATTTACTACTAAAACAACACTAAACTTTTACGAACAAATGAAAACATGAAAAATTATCTATACAAAAGTAACAAAGACATGAGAAATGATCCCATGTGCAGTTTTGTTACATCTGTCCTGCTTCCAAAAAATATTTACTTTAAACAGCAGTGTTACAGTCTGTGAATCTAAAATAATACGCTGCTTAATGTGAAGAAGCTCTGCAGACGAGGAGGATTTTTGGTTTTAATAAGTTCCACAGGAAAACAACACTTGTCAAGATTATTATCATGAGTTGTGGGTTTTCTTTGTGAAGTCACACCTTTTTGATGTTTTTAGGGGTTTGCATAAAACACAAAATGTGAAAACAGCTCAAAAATAAGTCTTATTCTAACAGCACTTTATAGGAAGAATCCTAGCTCTATATTATAATCCCCATTGTTATATTTTGTTTCCTTGTTTTAATCCAACCTAAAATCTGTTGCCTTTGTTAATTTTTCTCCATTATAGGTAAAACATAGTTGTCTTGTTTAGAGACATATAATTAGGAGTGTTTTTGGCATTTTTTTTAGAGAATGCAATACCTCCAGAGATTTTTCTGTAGAATATTCTTGATAATATTATAATATATTTGGTATCGTTGCAATTATAACATGCATTTGCATAAAAGAAGTACAGTTGTCCAGGCCAATGCTTATAAGAATATGATAAAAATAATCTGTTACGGTACATTAAGAACATTTTTTAAAAAATCCACAACTAATTTGCGATTAATCACAAGTTTACTGTGGACACTAAAAAATTATGAATAAATATTTTTAATTGATTGACAGCCCTAATAAAATCAGTCCTGAGTAACATGTTGATTTTGTATTTATTCATCAGCCCATGGCTTTTATATTTAATTCAGTTTTACTTTTATTTTCTAATGTACTTTTTGAAATGCAGTATGTGCTGTAAATAAAGCTGAAATAAAACGGTCTTTTATGAATATTAAAGTCTTATACAGTGCTGTTGAAAAGTATTTGCCCCTTTACAGATTTCTTTAGTTTTTTTTCTTTACCGTAACATTTAAATGTTGCAACTAACCATCCAATATGACTGAACGTGACCTGTTATTTTTTAATTTATTGTTTTTATACTAATCGTCTTTGTTGAGAGTAGCCAGATGGGGAATGGGCTGAGACAGAAGGGGGGGCATGGAGCGAAGGTCCCAAGGCTGGGAATCAAAGCTTGGACAGCTGGGTCACACACTCTGCCACTAGACCGCCCCCTTAAACTTTTTCATCTCTGCAGATTCTACATTTTTCCAAATACCAGCACAATTACAAGCCTACTGCTCTTTAACACAATAAACCAGGACTCGAATTTTCCAGTGTTCTGTAATTTTTCATAAAAACAAGAACAGCAAACATTAATATTCATTGACACTGCATTTCCAAGTTGGATTGAGCCTGAATTCTAAATTCTGAAATCCAAGGAGCAAAGTTGGACATGTGCCAACCCAGAACTGAAAATCCAATATGGCTGCCACATTTGTAAAACATAATAACAGCTGTTTTAGCTGTTGTTTATTTCATATTTTACTGGTTTGTGTCTCCTTACATCAGTCGACACTGAAAGTACTAAACGAATTCTCTTTAAATATTCAGTAACAGTGTTTAAAATAATAAAATGCAGAAAACACATGGTTAGTGTTTTGCTATTATCTGTTTGCTGTTAGTCTGGCCAGTTGAGCACAGAAATGAGCAATAATGTTATTTCCAGGTCTAAGTTCTGACTTTAAAGATAGGTACAACGAGCCATGCCAGGATTTGCCATACCTCTCTTTTGAGCAGTTTTGTTCGAAGACAAGATTAATATGCTCACCTGTTTGGCTTTTTGGCTATTTAATCTCATTATCATGGCATCATAGTTTAATTTCCATGTGGTTGTAACATGGTAACATATGGAAAAATTCAAGAAGCATAAACACTCTGGCGAGACACTGTAAAATAATGTAAAGAATCTGTTGATTTTTTTTTTTTTTTTTCACATTTGCCTCAGATTTTTCTCCTGCAGAACAACCTCAAACCCAAACTGCTGCAGAAGTTACAGTATGAGCTGCAGGCAAGTTCACAGCTGGGGTTTCTATGTTTCTGTTAGTTTTATTGATTTACATGTACCTCTATACTGCAATTAGATTCTTGTTTCTTCAAGCAACTGAGCAGATTTCAGACTCTACAAAAAGGTAGATGTACTTTTCTCACATCTTACTCCAGGGAAAATACAATGAGCACGGTGTTAAGTGAAACGCTAATGAGGACTGTATATTTTTCTGGTACAGGTTGGATTTCTCAACCATTAACAAAACATGTAGTCTCTGTTTCAATGCTTTTGATAAAAAGTTATGAAGAAATTCTGTAATTTTTTCCTGCTGGGATTTGTCATACTGCTCTCAGTTAATAATAAACACAAACAGAATTTCTTCCAACAGCTAGTAAGATTTCAATGATCAAAGACCACAAAAGAAATGATAAAAAACATTTTTCACCAGTAGAAGAAAATGGTTGTTTCCAATCCTGCCAGCATACTCTTATTTTGAGTTCTATTGTGCCAAAACTTTCTTTCTGGCATGGCCCCTTGACTAAACTGATGCTGGTGGATTAAAATTCAGAAGTTGTGTGCGCCATTATAAGGACGTGATATCTTTTAATTTAACTGCATGAATAGATTTCATAGATAGAGATGAATTCAAAAGAATATGTGTTGTAGAATACTGAACCATAAGGCAGACAAATTCAAAGATCATGTGTACCTACATGATGCTAATACTGGATTTAGTTGCTAAAAGGTGGAGAGTTTAAAAAAATGTCAAAAAACTTAAGCTGGGGGGTTTCAGAAATTGGAAGCTTTCTATTGGAATTACAAGAATTAATGGAAATTTATGAGAATTACCTGGAATTAAAAGACAGTAACATATCCAAACACATATCAGAAACTTACTTTAATTTATAGAATCCATAGATTTAAATATGTAGCTTCAGCAGTTTTGTGCTCTGTGGTCAAAAATGTGGTTTCAGTAGTCTGTTTCTAGAATCTGTACATATGGTGGAGGAATGCATGGTGCCTGTAGGGGGTGTGGCCTTGGTTGGATTTGTGACATATCTCTGAGCTAAAACCAGAATCAGCACTGAAAGGAAGGGCTGCTGCTGCTTTGGTGTCCAGAGAAGTGATGGATATTGCTTGGATCAGGTATTATGTATTGAAAAATGCAAACAAAAGACACAGTTTTGGTGGATGTTAAAATCACAAGCCATTTACACTTCACTTCATGCAAACTACACTACATCCTAAAGGTGCTCGCTTGGATAAGGATCTGATTGCAGTGGAACTCTGGTATTTGTGGGGATTAGAGACCACAGCCACCAACGAATACTTGAGACTCTCTCTAAAAATGCATTTAACTACCTATTTTAATAGTTTAAACATCAACTACATCTTAGCATGCATTAATATGCCCAGTGGAAACCGTCTTGGCTCTATTGCATTGCATCTAAGTATTTCAGCTTCCCAAGCTGCACTTTCTCTTGTATATTTTAGACATGCTCTATGAAAAAAGTCTGCGAATAGGTGAATTTTCTGCAGAGAATTTGGAATCTTGTTCCAGGAAAACATTTGTGAATAGTTGAATCCGGGAATAGGCGGTAGTTCAGTATACGGTGGAGGTCAGTGAAGTACAGTAACTCTATTGTTCTAGAAACCAGTTGGAATTTATTTAATTGTTACATGGTTTATCATACTCTTTGAAGTAGAAGATGGGTATGTTCACAAAGAGATATGGTAAGCAACCATACTCAGGTAGACTCTGACATTTGAACAACAATCAGTCGGTACTAAAGTGCCAAAGTGGCATAACCAATCACACCAGCAGCCTAAACCATTGATACAAGCCCAGATGGATCTATGCTTTCTTGTTGCTGCTAAAAAAAATTCTAACCCTACCATCTGAATATCTTTCAAACCTATTATTGTCCAACTTTGGTGAGCCTATGGGAACTGCATACTCGACTGTCTGGTCTTAGCTGGCAGAAGTAGAACTCAGTGTGGTCCTCTGCTGCTGTAGCCCATCTGCTTAAAGGTTCCACATGTAGGAGAGAAGGTATTCTCCATACTTTAGTTATTTGAGGTACTGCTGCCCTTATATAAACTCAAACCCTTCTTCCTAGTCTCCTCTGACATCAGCAAGATATTTTGTCTACATAATTGATTCACTGGATATTTTTTTTCACACCTTGTAAATCTCACCCTCCTCCTCCTGTCCTAAATTCTGGATCAATGTGTTTACGTTCAGTCAGCAACACATATCCCTTTGGATCTAAGAACAGCCATTGTCATTCTTGCTAACGTTCTTTTCAGAGCATTACAGAGTCACACAAAATTGCAATCACAACATCCTGATTGAACAAACTATAAGGCTTAGGTTCAAGTTAATAATCTCATTAAGATGTTTAGAGGGACAAAATGGAAAAAGTCCAAATTACACAAGTGCTCATTATCTTGAAAGCCATCAGCTTAATTGAGAGACAATGTATAATGGCCTGATACCATTGTTTTCTACATTAAGGTATTGCACAATTGAATTCTGGAAAATGATTCTTTGAGGCTCTTAGGAGTGATCCCATTGGGTTGCTCTTTATAAATACTAATTGAAAAGCAAAAATGGTGGCATTCATATATTTGCATCTAACTGGGCCAACATAGATTAAAGCTGCAGTATGTAACTTTTACAAAAATGTTTTTTTCCATATTTGTTAAAATTGTCACCATGTTGTGACAATATGGTATGAGACAGATAATCTGTGAAAAGATCAAGCTCCTCCACCTCCTCCCTGAGCTGCTATTGCCGTCTAAAGAAATGCACCGCTCCCAACCTAAAACAACCAATCAGAGCCAGGAGGAGTGTCTTTGTGCTCTCGCTGCTAAATGTGCTAATGGTGAAGAAACAACTTACCAGTCAAGGAAAACTGTTTATCCACCATGCTAACTAGCCTTAGCATTAGCGGCAGGCTATGTTGTGGTGGACCAGCTGTAGGGTAGCAGAGAGCAAAGGGTGTGTGTGAGTAGCGTAAATGAGGGTTAGTGATAGCGCTAACACCCTCCTCCTGGCACTGATTGGTTGTTTTTGACTGAGTGGTGTATTTCTGCAGTTAGTACTGGGAGCACTGGGAGAACGCAGAGGAGTTTGATTTTTTTTCCACAGATTATCTGTCTCCTATTATACTGTCACGACATAATGATAATTTTAACAAATATGTAAAAGACATATTTTTCATAAAAGTTACATAGTGCAGGTTTAAGTATTAAAAAAAAGAAAGTGGCACATACAGCTTTCAATGTTGTTCAACAGCACCACAGGAAATAAAGAAGCCATAGAAAATGAAAGAAGGTCATGATTTATTTACAGTTCACTCAAAACGTACGTTATGTTACAGTTGTCAGGATTTGGGTGTATGAGAGTGTTTTGGTTTGAGTGTGAGTCTCACTTTCACGAGGATCTCCTCAGAGGGCGCTCCTGATTCTGTGCAGACTGCACATCTGCAGTTGATTACTTCATCAAGCCACTCTGGATTAAAGGAGCTGCAGGACAACTGCTCTCCACTGGATGATTAACCTTCATGGAAATCTCTAGCCTCGTAGTGGTCTATAGAGTATCTTCTTGTGCTCTCTTGTGCCTTTGGTAAAGGAGTTTATGATCACTTACCTTGAGCCAAACTTACCTCAGATCTCTCTATAGTCAGGTCAAAATCCACCAACTACAAACTCTTCTGAGAAATAAAAGTCTAGCTCAAGCTACCTCCATTTTTATTTATTTATTTTTATTTACAACAGAAATTCCTACAAATAAAAAATAAATGTTTTCATTTCTTTGAAAAAAAAATAAAAGAAGCTATCTCCATATTGTCCACTGCAGGTCCAGCGTCCTCAGGACTTCACCCGCCTGCCTGCTCTCTACTGCACCATTCTTGAACTCTTCGAATCCAGAAAATCACCTCAGACCCACAACCTCTCCTGGAACTAGATTTCCATTCGCCACCTCCGCAACTGAAACCGCCTTACTTTCTCCAACACCTGCAAGCAAACATCCAGACCGTAAGCTCACTCCCACTCCTAGAAACATTCAACCTCTTAATCATCTCAGTAAACCTGCAGCTAAATTTCCTTTCCTCCACCAGACACCTCCCGCTCAGGAAAAAGAGCTTCTTCTGTTGCACATTTTGCATCTTGTAAATAAACCCCCTTTTACCTACCGTTTGTGTTCAAGTGTGTTCTGCATGTGACTCAGGAAATGGTGAACAAACATGACAACCACCTTCTAAAGTAGATTAAATAAATGTTTTACTTGAAAATCTACAGACAACCCAAACTGACAAGGTGAAAAAACTTGAGAATTTTGCAAATGCATTAAAAATAAAAACCTAAGAAATCATGTATATATCCCAAGCTCGACTTTGCAATGAAGCTCAAGCTTAAGCTCATGTACATCCTGTTTCTAGTGATCGTCCTTGAGATCTTTCTACAGTCTAATTGGAGTCCACCTGTAGTGAATTCAGTTCCTTGGACATGATTTGGAAAGACACACACCTGTCTATATAAGGTCCCACAGTTGACAGTGAATGTCAGAGCACAAACCAAGCATGAAGTCAAATGAATTATCTGTAGAGACAAAGGGAAACAATGTGAATACTTTCTAGATGCACTGTAACCCCATGGAGGGGACGTAAGGTAAGAAAAACCATCAGTGTCTGTGCATTGTCTTCTACTTATCTGACACTGAGTCACAGAGGTTAAAGGTCATGGAGGGGAATGTAGATATTGCTCCCTCTAGCAAAATTTCCCAGCTAATTTTAGGGAATCTTAAGGTGTTCCAAGGGCTGGGAGCACCAACTCTACTCCAAGCTCTTCTTGTGTGAAAGAGCTCTCACCCTACATAGTAAGCTCATTTCAATCACTCGCATCCAGAATCTCATTCTTTAAGTCATGAGCCATTTGATGATGACAGGTGAGAGTCTGACTATAGACAAACTAGTAACATGATTGTTCTCACATTCATTACTTAAGACACAGCCCAGACTAAGCTATTCATCACCTGCTCCACCATAGCACAAGTTGTGAGCAACACACCAAGATACTCCTCCACTTGAGGCAAAGACTGACCCCAAACCTGGAGAGATTAGTCCACTTTTTTGAGAACAATGGCCTTAGAATTAGAGGACCTGAATCTTGTCTTGACTGTAAGAAACTTAGCTGCAAACCACATCCGGTTTAAAATGTCAACAGAACTACATCAACTGCAAAACGCAAAGATGAGACATTGAAGTTTCCAAACCAGATAACCTCTTCTCTACAATTACATCTTGAAATTCTGTCCATGGACAGAATACCACGAACATGATCCTGGACAAGTCAAATACCATCATCAAAATCATGAAGCAAATACACATCAAATATATTGATCAATGTTCCACTTACAATCAAAGGCAGCTCCTAACAGGTGAGTTTTTCGCTTTGATTTAAAAGGAACTCAGTTTTTCGGCTGTTTTGTAGTTTTCTGGAAGTTTCTTCCATATTTGTGGTGCATAAAAACTGAAAGCTGCTTCTCCATGTTTGGTTCTGGTTCTGGGTATACAGAGTAGACTAGAACCAGAGTACATGAATGGTCTGGAAGGTTTATACAATGACAACAGGTCTTTAATGTATTTTGGTGCTAAGCCGTTCAGTGATTTATAAACTAACAGAAGTATTTTAAAGTCCATTCTCTGAGCTACACGGAACCAGTGGGAGGACTTCAGAACCGGGGTGATGTGCTCTATCTTCTGGGTTTTATTGAGAATGTGAGCAGCAGCATTCTGGATCAGCTGCAGCTGTCTGATTGACTTTCTGGCCAAACCTGTGAAAACACTGTTGCAATAATCAATGCAACTAAAGATAAACGCATTCATGAGTTTCTCTATATCTTGTTGAGACATTAGACCTTTAATCCTTGAAATGTTCTACAGATGATAGGAGGCCAACTTCGTAATAGTCTTTATGTGTCTGAGGGTTCAGGTCTGAGTCCATTACTACACTCAGATTTCGGGCCTGATCACTAGTTTCTATCTGTAATAACTGAACCTGATTGCTGACTCTTGTTTGTTCCTCTTTAGGTCCAAAGATAATAACTTCAGTTTTGTTTCTGTTCAGCTGGAGAAAGTTTTGGCACCTCCACACATTGATTTGTTCTAAGCAACTGTTCAGTGCTTGGATGGGTTCTGGGTCACCTGGTAGCATCATGATGTAGAGCAGTGTATCATCTCTGTAGTTATGGTAACTAATCTTATTTCTTGTTATAATCTGAGCTAGTAGGAGCATGTAGATATTAAATAGGAGGGTTTCCAACATTGAACCTTGGGATACTCCACATGTGACTTCTGTCTGCTCCGATGAGAAGTTGCGTATTGACACCAAGAAGTCCCTGTTCTTTAGGTAGGATTCAAACTAATTAAGTACTGTATCAGAGAGACAAGGGGCAATCCTGCTAGAATTCAACCAGCTCTTGCTTTGGTCTTTGAGAACCAGATTGCCAGTGAAACCACTGGAGGCACCTGCGTTTGATATACACTTTCACAGACAGTAACAATTAATCATCAAGTTAAACACCCAGAGTTGGTTAGATTGAAAAAAAGTATATATAAAAAGTTTGCATATGTAAAAGCTATGGCTATTAAAATGATTAAATTTCCAGAGTTGAATAACAGATCTAGATGGCTAAAGGGTTTGTATAAGCCTGGGTTGTTGTATTGTACAACTGCCCAGCATGTGGGGGGTTCAGATGATCTGATAATGAAAACCAGTAGGTATGACTCTGCAACCATACATGATGTGTAAGCCTATACAGTGCTATAAAAGTATGGTTTATATGGCAGGCAGTTGCACAAAGCAACATCACTGCCTCAAGCAATGGAAGACCATTGGCAGAGTGCTGCTAAAGTGCCATTAAAGCTTTTTAATATACCTATGAGACATCTTCTTTGATTGGTGACCTCCACTCGCTGACTGACTGTCAAACACTCAACCAACTGCCTACATTCATCATGTCACTAATTTTTGCCCTTAGAGACCTGTTCTATATGTTCTCTTTCCCTGCGAAAGGCAAGGAAAGAGAGGCACCCATTATTGGTCTATATGGAGGCAAGATTCCATCCAAAAATCAACCACTTTCTTGGTGAGTAGATAAACTTCATTTAAATATATTTGGCATATCTGAGGCAACTGCATCAAACCAAAGAAGGGGCTTTCCATAGTGGAGACCTGACCCTGTACAAGCAGACTAGAAATAAATTGACAAAGGAGATCAAGCTGGCAAAAGACACTGCAGTGAGAAAATAAAACACAGCTGGAGTCTGACATCCATTACTAACTATAGGACCCTCTACCCACATGCTGTGATGTCACCACGCCTAGCTGAGGATCTGAACTGCTTCTTTTGTAGGTTTGCTTGCCAGCCTTTCACACTTCATTTTCACACAAAGAGCCCTCCCAAACCTCCCGCCAACAACACTACAATCCCCTCTTCTCCTCCTCCTCTGCCTGCTCTACAGATCGAAGAGGATGATGTGAATAGAGCCATCAGAAGGACATCACAGGTCCCCTGCTGGACCTCCTGCAGTTTGCTTACTGGGCCAATAGGTCAACTGAGGATGCAGTCAACTTGGGTCTACACTTCATTCTGCACCACCTCGACCATCCAGGTACATATGCCAGGATCCTGTTTGTAGACTTCAGCTTTCCCTTCAACGCTATCCAGGGATCCTCCACCAAAAGCTCACCCAGTTCATAGTGTCAGCCTCCACCTGCCAGTGCATTATCAACTTGCCCACAGCAGGAGAGACTGGGAAGGATCTTCTTCAGCTCAAGAACCATCAACATCGGCGCCGCCTAGGAGTGTGTTCTCTCCCCACTCCTCTTCTCCCTGTATACAAATGACTGCACCTCAGCAAACCTATTTGTGACACTCCTGAAGTTTGACACCAATGTCATTGGTCTGATCCAGGACAGTGACTAGTCTGCATACAGACAGGAGGTGGATCAGCTGGTCCACTGGTGCAGTCAGAACCACCTGGAGCTAAAACCCACTAAAGACAGTGGAGATGATGGTGGACTTCAGGAGAACATCCCTGCACTGCCTTCCCTCACCATCCTAAACAGCACTGTGTCGACTGTGGATCATTTCCAGTTCCTTGGAACCACCCTCTCTCTGGACCTGAGATGGACCTCACACATTGTCTCCATCCAAAAGGAGGCCCAGTCAATGTTGATCATCATTTATACTCTCATCATACAGTCTGTCCTGTTTTCATCCATCTCTGTGTGGCTTGGCTCATCCACAAAACAGGACAGGTCCAAACTGCACCGAACTGCAGAGAGGATCATCAGGATTGACCTTCCCTCTATTCATGACCTGTATAGGTCAAGGGCCAGTAAAAGGTTAGCTAGCATATCTGTTGACCCAGCACATCTTCATCACAGGTTTTTTAGACTTTTACCCTCAGGTCAGCGCTAGAGAGCACTAAGGGCAAAAACTATCAGACAAAAAGACAGTTTCTATCCCCAAGCCATCTCTCTGCTGAACCCAACGAATACCTCACAGTCAGGGTAGTCAGCTACTCTGCTGGAAACAAAAAAGTATCTTTGTACTAAGACCCTGTCTCTTCTTATGTGCATGTACATCTGTCTTTATGTCTGTCTATCTGTCCAGTTCTTATTTACTTTTTGTAGTTTGCTGTTTGTGACTGTACTACAACTCCTCAAACTTGGTAAATAAAGTTGATTCTGATTAACAAAGAAGCTTCATGTCAGACTGATTAGGCCCTATCTGAGCTGAAACCTTCTCACTTAGACTGAAAATGACAATATTTCTTGGATTAAACCAAAATGCACTAATAGCCTGACCAAAAAAATGTGTGCCAGGCAGTATGAAAGTATTATCTAATGCACTCAGAATGAAAAACACTCAACATTAGGTCATGTTTTACATGAGTCATTTTACAAGCCTGCTATGAGCTGATTTAGTAGACCTGTTTCGTTGCTCCATTTAAGACTGTTAAATCATCTACAAGAGGCAGATTACCAAGTAATTTCGCAGTACCTTGCAACAGTACTCATAACCCTTGAAGTTTTTTCACATTTTGACACATTACAACCACATGCTTTTATGCATGTTATGGGGTTTTTAGCTGATAGGAACACACAAAATAGCACATAATAGTGTAGTGGAGGGTAGATGATACATGATTTTCAAATTTCTTTACAATTAAAAATATAAAAAGTTTGGCATACGTTTATATTAAGTCCCTTTAAATCAGGCACCCTTAAGTGTAATACTTGACCTTCAAAAGTCACCTATGTAGTGTGTGTCATTTAGAGTATAGTACTACTGCACCTAAACTGACAGGCAGTGCAAGGGAAAACATTAATTAGAAAAGCTAGCCGAGAGGCTCATGGTAACTTTGGAGGAGAAGTAAACTCTCATAGCTCAGGAGGGGGAATCTGTTAACAGGACAAAGATGAAAGAAAGTCACTCTTTGTTTAAAAGAAAGGCACAAGATATCCTGTTTAAAGTTTGCCACAAAACATGTTGGGGACACAGCAAATGTGCTCTGGTCAGATTAAACAATCTGGCTATATGGTAAATGTGAGGAGGTAAACTACCACTGCATATCACAGACATATCCCACAATGACACTTAATGTAAGCATTATTCTGTTGAGAAGTTTTTCTTTTGGAGATACAGGGAAGCTGGTGAAAATTTAGAGAAAGGTCTGGTCAGACCTGGCAGACCCAAACATATTCTGAGGGTCTGCTGGGAATGGCTGGCAGAGTCTCCCATGAGATAGCGCTTCAACTATCAACAGATAGTCAAACCTCAGATTCAGGAAGAGCAGTGTGGTGTTCGTCCTGGCCGTGGAACACTGAACCAGCTCTACACTCTTAGCAGGGTCCTGGAGGGTGCATGGGAGGTCACTCAACCAGTCTACATGTCCTTTGTGGACTTGGAGAAAGCTTTCGACTGTGTCCCCCGGGGAATCCTATGGGGGGTACTCCAGGAGTATGGGGTACTGGGCCCTTTGATATGGGCTGTTAGGTCCCTGTATGACCGGTGTCAGAGCTTGGTCTGCAGTAAGTCGGGCTCATTTCTGGTGAGAGTTGGACTCCACCAAGATTGCCCTTTGTCACTGATTATGTTCATAATTTTTATGGAAAGAACTTGTAGGTGCAGCAAAGGTGTTGAGGGGATCCGTTTTGGTGGCCTTAGAATTGCATCTCTGCTTTTTGCAGATTATGTGGTCCTATTGGCTTCATCCGCTCGTGATCTACAACTCTCACTGGAGCAGTTTGCAGCTGAGTGTGAAGCGACCAGATTGAGGATCAGTGCCTCCAAATCCGAGGCCATGGTCTTGAGCTCGAAAAGGGTAAAATGCCTTCTTCAGGTTGAGAGAGAGGTCCTGCCTCAAGTGGAGGAGTTCAAGTATCTCAAGGTCTTGTTCACGAATGAGGAGAAAAATGGAGCAGGAGATCGATAGATTGGTGCTGCGTCGGTAGTGATGCGGGCACTGTACCACATTAGGATGTATCAGGATGCCTCCCAGATGCCTTCCTGGTGAGGTTCTCCCGGCACATCCCACTGGGAGGAGACTCAGAGAAAGGACATGCTGGAGGGACTATGTTTCTTGGCTGGCCTGGGAAGGCCTTGGGATTCCCCGGGAGGAGCTGGCCCAAGTGGCTGGGGAGGGAAGTCTGGGTCTCCCTGCTTGGGCTGCTGCCCCTGTGACCCAAACTCGGATAAGCGGATGAAAGTGGATGGATGGATGGATAGAGCTAAAGACAGAATTTCTTGAAAAAAATTAGTTTAAACACTTGAAACTGGGGTGGATGTTCAGCTTCCTGCAGGACAATGACTCTAAACACACAACTAGAAGTACAATTAAATAGTTTACATGAAAGCATATTCATGTCTTAGAATGCTGCAGTCAAAGTCCAAGACTTAAACCAATTAAGGATTTGTGGTAAGACTTGAAAATTAATGTTTACATAGGATCTCTATCCAGTCTGACTGAACTTGAGCTATTTTACAAAACAGAATGGACAAAAATATTTGTCTCTATATGTGCAAATCTGGTAGAGACTGTAACTGCAATCAAAGGTGTTTCTACAAAATATTGACTTGGAAATGCTTGCTTTTTTCATCAACTTCACACTTTCTTTTGGTCTATCAGATGAAATCCCAGTGAACTAAATTGAGACTCTTGGTTGAAATATAAAACGTAAACAAGTACCAGGGGTGTGAATACTTTTGCAGGGCTCTTTTATTATCACTCACTCAACACATGAACATGAGTGTAATTTGTCCATCATTTACCGTATATTGTTATCATAGACAATCCCCATGAATTCCTCCATGGCCAGACATAAGTGGACAAGTCCCAGCTGCTCACTTCAAATTTTGTTTAATTAGTCACTTGGAGAGTTGTAAATGAGTGGGGACTTGCCGTTGATTAAAGTAGTACTATGAGTATCTTCATAGGGAGATGCACTTTAAACATTAGCAGAATAATTAACACCCTGCTGAAGTAATAGGCCCCATGGACTGACAGAGTGAAGATACAAGCACAAATACTATGCAGAGAAATGTACATGAATCTGCTAAAAGAGCCTTAGGCAAGAACAAAAACTTCTTTTTTCCTGGTTCTGTCATATATATATATATATATATATATATATATATATATATATATATATATATATATATATATATATATATATATATATATGTTTGTTTGTCTTTTTACATACAGCGGACCCGAACCAGAATCTTTGTATTGTGTTTCTGCTACGCTTGTAAATCTGACACAAGCACAATCAACAACGATGGACCACAAAGCCATTTTTCTTGGCCCACTGGGGATCAATTTTTGCTTCAAAAAACAATCTGATGGGACGCTGGAAAAGATTATTGATGTGTGCAATTTGTTCAAAAAGGAGTTGGGCTATCACCACAGAAGCTATTAAAGCTTAAAATAGCATATCAATGCAAGACATGTTGCAGCAGCACAGACGTGCCTAACACTAATGTCAGCATCCACAGTTCACATTTCTAAAAAAGTATTTTTTCAAAGAAGTTACATGAATGATCAGTAGTTCCTGAAACACTTGAAAACCGAATGAGTATTTTAGCATTTTGCACCAATCTGATGGTTGAATAACCTAAATAACAGATTATAAACAATATATATATATATATATATATATATACCCTTTAATTCAGTGTTTAGTATTTCAACAGTCCAAATAAACCAAAATTAAATTTCTAAAAGCATTCTGCAACTCCACACTGATACAGACACTTATAGCAAACACATTTTAAGTCAGGAGGTGATGGCGTGGAACTAAAACGTCATGAAGACTTTATGTTTTATGTGCCTGCAGGGGACAGTAGCTTCCTCCCTTCGTCATCCATTTTAATTTCATCCATCATTTGTCACTGTTTGTCAAAGAACAAACACCAAGTGGGAGTTCTCATTCATATTCCTCTGTTCTGACTTCAACTTGCTTCTCCATTATTCCACATCACTGTTAGTTTTTCTCATATGGGAATCCCCCCTTTTGTTTCTTATAAATATTTAAATAACAATAAAACTATTGACAGTAAATCCAAAATATTTCCTCATAACATATCAAACGATTTAGACAATTTTTCTTTTGGGGATTACTTTTACTGTAACAATATTTTTAATTAGAAAAACTGTTATTTTCACCAGCTTTTCTTCCTTAGTGAGAAAATAACATTGGTATATATCAAACTAGATATTATTTTGAAATGTGAGGTTGTGTGATGTAAAAATGAGACAATCATAAATTATTTTAAAACCTTTTCTGCATAGGACATTTATCCAGAACAATTCAACTGAAAATATGTTAGAAGGAAAAAAAAATAGTGGATAGGTGCAATAACCCAGCTGTGTGTGCCTTTACCTCTCAAACTCTCTGCCTGTTTTTAAGAATTCTGCTCCAGGATAAATTGAATACATCTCAGGAACTACAGGGTTTATTTAAATTATTCTGGTATCAACATAAAGGTAAGACTCCAGAGAATACTCGAGGTCTAAAAATCACCAATCATGTTACTGAGCAAGAGTAAATAGTTTTGGCTCACAGTAGAAAATGAGGGAGAAAAATCATTTACACCTAAAAAAATGCATGTTGTTATGTTAAGAACTTTGAAGTACCTTTCAATTTCAAGTGTTCTGTCTTTTTTGGTAGTTTATTCGCATTCAGTATCTTGATTTAAAAGGGCAGTATTATGTGATATCAATTATTTTTAAGCTTTATATAATGTTATAATGTTATTCCCTCATCAAAAACATAACTGGAGTGTTGCCTTGATTCTTTAATGCATGTTTGAGGAAGCCTTTAATTTCTCATGGCAACCATTCAGCCGTGCAAAATGCCCTCCTTGACCCAGTTCCACCTTTAAGACCCAGCTCCTCCTCGGATCTGTACTTTCTAAGCTCATAGAGTACCCCTCCCCCGCAACTGCCCCACTCAGACTAGCCAGCAGCAATTAGGAAACACCTGGTGGAACCACACATCTGCTGAACTCATTTTACGAGCTATTTCTTGGTGCAACGCTGATAAAAATGTTGTTAAAGGGTTCATAATGGAGCACTGTTGTCGTGACTTCCTGAAGGCGGAGTTTAAGTCATATTTGATATATAAAGCATACATAACAAATGAAGATAACAGAGTTACTTGACTGTGCTGTAAAATGGCACTATGTGCTTGGAAAATACATATTACTTCTCCTTTAACCATATTCCAGAAAGATAATTGTCCTCTCTTTAAGCCATTTTTGGATATTCAAGGAGTCATTGCCATAAAATTCCCTATTCATCTTTGTGTCAGAGACCTGAGGACTTTGGGTGACAGCTGTTAAAACCTCATCCAACAAATGATGAAAAGTCACCCCAAAGCGTAATGAAGCCACCACAATCTTTTACTATTGGAATGGTGTTTCGTGGCATTGATTTTATACCAAATATACCATCAAATGTCATCCTTCTCCTGACTGATAGCTTTATACAAGGAGATACTTTTGATTTTTTGTACCCACTTTGTAAACTATGTCTTTAGTTAAAATGCAAATATCCTTGTAAAATAGCAGAACTTTATTTCAGGTCAGTCAGATATACTGTAACTACCAGGTATGAACTCAAAAGGACTAAATGGCAATAGATACACAGACAGAAATAGCTTCCACTTCTTTGTTCGTAAAACCCAAAGAGGTATTTACTTTGCCTCTTCCAACTGTAGCCACATTCATGTGAGGCTTATTATATTTTGATCCAACTGGAAATTAGGGAGAGTTTAGATAAGAATGGAGTGCTCCTCTATTTTCAAGGTTTCGAAGGCCTCAATGCTGAGCCAGAAATGTTGGTTCCCAAACTCCCAGTGAGAAACTTTGTGATAACCCAAGTATAAGTAGGTAGTGACTCTGTTGAGTTAGAACAGAACAAAGCAGATCAGACTGAACGGACCAGACTGAACGGACACTGGACATGTCTGCACGCTGTTCTCATCCTTGCAAGAATTAATAAAGTGCTGTTTGAGTAAAAATCACTGATCTCTGCTTGGTAACCAAGACTGATATTTCATTAGGGGAAACTCCTTTTTCTTCATTTTATTTTTTTTCCATTATCAGATAGATAGATAGATAGATATGGATGCATGTTTTAATTTAGTACTTAAGAAAATATTTCACTGAAAACATTTGGATAATGTGGTAGCTACAAGAAAAGCCGACAAATAAAGTAAAATGAGTCAGGCCTTTATTGCCATTGAAAGTGGAGGCTTTGCATGATAAGCAGCTCGTCACAGCAAGGGATTGAACCACAATACAACGGATGACAAAAGGTCTCAGTTCCCTCAGTGAATGCCTCCACAAGATGCCTCTCTGTTGCCTCGGTCTGGTCCTATTTACCTTCTCTTCAGCTGTTCAGTTGAAGCTTAGAAAAGACGGCAGTGGTTTCAGAAATATCGACCTGACTCAGGATGAGTTTGCTTTAACCTTTGTGGATGCTGATGACACACAGAACTGCTGCATTTTCTCCACATAACGCTTCAGTTTAAGGAAAATATTGAACTCAGTGCATTTTATTTTTCATCACTGCTTGCTGTATTTCTGAACCATGTCGGTTAATGTTAAGCTGCGGTCATACTGGTTTCTATCTTATGATGTATGCAGGCATGTTAGAAACTGCATGAATTAAATGAAGAATATCTATGTCTCTGAAGGCTGCACGTCATTTTAATGTGCTCTTATTTTGAATAGATTATGTCTATTGGAATCAAGGATTCATAATTCAGTGTTCTCCTAACTTTTGGGTTTTTTTGGGGGTTTTTTTTTTTTGCATATTTTGGGAATCAGCTAACAGCCTGGAAATAACATCTCAATGCTTTATGTACAAGAGCCTCTAAAGTCTGAAAATTTTTTTCTGAAATTTTATTTTTTTATTTGCACGTTTTACAAAATAGGCACATAAAGACATTTGAATAAAACATTTTTAGAATCCATCCATTATCTGTACCTGCTTATCCTTGCAGGGTCATGGAGAAGCTGGTGCCTATCTCCAGGAGTCTTGGGTGAGAGGTGAGGTACACCTTGGAAAGTCACCAGTCTGTCACAGAGCAATACAACGATGCATGGACACATGTAGAGAGAACTTGTTCTTGTTCTTGTCACAGTCTTGTTTCTGGACTTTGGGAGGAACCCGGCGTACCCGGAGAGAACCCACACATGCACAGGGAGAACATGCACTTTCCATGCAGAAAGACCCCTGGCTGGGATTTGAACCTGGGACCTTCTTACTTCAAGGCAACAGTGCTACCATTTTGAACATTTCAAAGCTGATACCAACAACAAAAAAAAAAAAGACCAAGTACTTCTGTTGATGTTATGGAAAAACCTTTCTTAAAAACACAGGGTTCTTACTGATAAACATAAGAAAAATTTTAATTTATACCAGCACGAAAATATTTTATTGTCTTTCTTTTGTTTAAGCTCTAGTGGCCTTTATTGAACAGGAAATAGGGAGGAGAGAGAAGGAATAGACATGCAGCAAATGATCCGAGACCAGGAATCGAACCCAGGACAACCATGTCAAGGACTACAGCCTCTGCACATGATGTGTGCTTATTGTCTTTCTTAGTTTAAGCCAAAAAATAGTAGGCAGACCACCAAGTGTTTAATTAAAAATATCGAAAATGTTGCTTTCCTATGTAGTGGAGCTGAGAAGCTCAGCTCTGGGATGCCCTCCTCCCTGGCACCAGAAACACCGGCACTCTGTCTCTTTTTAAATCCTGGCTGAAAACTCATCTGGTTAAACAAGCACATCATTCTTATTCATCAACATATCCCACCATTTTACTCTCCAATTTTATATATTTAGCTTCTACTTTCATTGGTTTTATTTTTGTAAGGGGACATTGTATCCCCTGAAAGGCGCCTTTTAAATAAAATGTATTATTGTTAACATTAGACAAGATTACAGTAGCTGGAAATGTTAATAGCAAGAAGAGATGGGAGGTAGGTTGCCATGGTTTTTGAATTATCTCTTCTCAACTTTAGGTCTAGGTCTACAAAAAAAAAAAAAACACAGAACAAAATATTTTAAAGACACAAATTAAAATTTAAACTCCTTAAATTGGGGCTCTTATCATATAAATTGCTAGGTTACAAAAACTTTGCACATTCATTTTAAGTAAGGCAGCAAGGAAGCAAGCCAGCTGATTTTTCTCCGGGCAATTTATTTAAACAAATGGAGATGGTGAAACATGGCCAGACAAAGATGAAGTTCAGGGGAGAAAAGTCACTGAATTCACAGTGAGGATATGATTTATACCATACAGTGATGTGTATACAAAATTATAATGTTTGGATAGGTCTATCAGATTAGGTCTATAAGATGACCTAATTGGTTCCTGTCTCGAAGAGATATCTACTGACGCAGTACATGATCAATTAAGATTGTCCGGACACTGTTTTGAGAAATGTACCAAGAGAATTATACTCTCTGTGTGTCTAAGTGTGTGTGTCCATGAGTTTTTTATGCTCCAGCTGCAGCAGAATGACCTCACTGTCTTGCCATTGTCTTCCAGAGAGACATCACTTCTCCACAGCACCATAAGCTAGCTAGTCATGCTGTCCTGACCCATAGTGTCCCAGACAGAAGTATGAATACCCCTCTTTAAATGACAATTTTTCTGAGTTATTTGCCAGTCATTTCAACCCTTTGATATTCATATTAGCCTACCTACACATATAAATCTGACTAAGATGCCTGAATTTGATAAGAGCTACAATAATTTCAAACTTGTGCATCCAGTATTGTTTAAATATATATTAGTTGTTTGCTGTACATTCGTTCATTCATCCTCAAAAAAGAACAGTTCAAACAAATCATAAAAGCCCCAAAATACTTAACACTGAAATGGTAGTTGGTGGCAAAACAAAAACAAATTCTCTGTGAATTCCTCTGAGATCAACAGGCTTGATGCTCACAACAAAGCCGAGTTGCTTCAATTGTTACATTCACTGGAATTACTTGACTTGTTTTTATGTTGTAAATCCAATTTAATATAAGCACATCCTCAACACAGTGAAAATATACCAGGTAGCTGATCATTACTGAAGTTTCTAATTGTTATCATTGACTATAATAGAAAATTGTTTGTTATGTAAATCATGAAGCTGTTATTTTAAAACTGCGATGAAGTGCACTTATCTAGATCTCTGTTTATGTTGTATCTTTGGTCAAGTGTTTTTCACATTTTCAAGCATTTATAGTGTTTAAGTGCGCAGTTTCCATGACTACAATGCATTTTAAGCCTCATCATATCAAACCTTGATGTTTCAAATTCCCTCGTATTACTGTGTTGTACAAGAACTGTTCAGTGCTGAACTTAGTGTTTTTACATCAGACACCTTGTTGGGGAGCTAAGGGGTCCTCCAGTCTGCCTGAGACTCTTGAGGCCCCAATTGTACTTCATGGGGGGGAACTGGTTTGGTCCATGCATGAGGAAAATTGGACAATGAGAAACAATGGGGAGTGATCTTCAAGTGCGTCACGACACGCCGGGTCCATCTAGCTCTGCGGGCAGGGCTCGAGACATTCACTGTGCTCCTGGCAGTGAGAAGATTCATAGCATGAAGAAAAACTCCTCCTGAAATACTTTCAGATCAAGAGACTAATTTAAATTTGAGAGACAGCTTAAAGAGGCATTCACAGCTATGGTCTCAGACCTACTGGAGAGGCTTGCTGAGAACCAGATCAAGTTCCATTTCAACCCACTGGCAGTGCCTCAATTTGTTTGGGCTTGGGAGGGCAAAATACAGTCAGTCAAGAAGGCTCTCAAGGCGGTTACTGGCACACAGTCCCTTTATCAAGACATCCTTCTCACCCTTCTTATTGAAGTCTCAATGCCAAGTCCTCAGGCTATGTCTGGTCAGACATAGCTGCCCCCAATCCAGTGACGATTAACATGTTGCTGACGCGGTGCCCGGATGCCTCTGTACACAAGTGTCCTACACCCCTGATCACAAGAAGACACTGGCACCACTGTCAGATAATGGTGGACGACTTCTGCTTCTGAAGTTTCTTAGACACTACCTTCCATCCCTACAAGTCTGACAGAAGTGGCCCCGCTGATGGGCTCATCCAGAGCACAGTTGCTATGATCGTAGATCCCCAGCTTCCATGAGCACAGTGGCACATTGGGAAGGTCATCAAATGATGGAGGGTGCAGATAGTCATGTATGGTCAGCCAAGATATTAATCCTTCCTGCATCTGGTTGTAAGTCTTGTCCAGTTCCCTGTCATTCCAGGTGGAAACGGAACCTGTCCAGGGACTACAGCAGCACCTTCAAGAATTTAGTTGTCTTTACATAATAGCTATACTATTCTGGGGCAGCTGTTGAAAATTTCCAAGTATTACTGAGTTGTTTTTGTGCGGGAACTGTACGGTGCTGAACATAGTATTTTTACATCAGGCACCTTATTGAACAGCTAAGGATGTTTCCCATGAGTTTCATTCATTTTCATTCTTTTTCATCATATTCCATCCATCCATCCATCCATCCATCTATATTCACTTAATCTGAACAGGGAGTGTCTTTCTCCAGCAGTGATTGTGAGAGAGACAAAAAGAAGTGAAGGTTCTGGAGTGCACATCTCAGGCCTTGTTTACACTGAGCTGCTCTTCAGTTAAACCACAATAGTTTTGTTGCGATCCAGCCGGTCATTTACATGACAACAGTGACCAGAGTCTCTCACACTTTCACTTTTTGAAACCAGGTCTCAGAGTGAAACTTTTCTGGAACACCCTCCGCAAAGGTTTGAAGTACTCCACAGGTGTGAAGGCGCACATGCAGAGAATGAATGGCTGCAGGGTTTATTTTATGCATGCACAAGCGGATAACAACAAAGTCAATCACGGATATTATTGTGCTGTGTTGTGCTACTTAACCAGTTCAGTTTAACACAATTTCTGATCAGGAATATATGGGTTACATTAGCACTTAGTTCATGGGAGACGGAGACAGGTTACTGTTTACGAATTGAGGTGGAAGCTAGTGAAGTGGAAACTAAGGGTCAAAGGTGCATGTGGGTTCCGCAACATGCTAAAATCATAGCACCATATAGTGGACTGGCATGGCAACTGCAGCTGAATCAAGGCGTCTTGGTGGTGCCCTCTAAAAGTGGAACTTTTTCCCAATCAAAATACTGGCAGTTTCCTGGCAGCAGTCTAGTGCAAACATAACCTTAGTGTTCTGTTCATGTAAAAGGCAGTAAATTTATAGGAACTCAAGGTTTTTTGTCCAGAAGAATGGACAGCTTTAACATCTGAGAAAATAAAGTAACTCATTTACAACTACTGAAAGACTGGAAGCAGTATTAAGCAGTATTAAGAACTAGGTTATGTAAACATTTGATGTTGGTTCTTTAGGTACTTTATAATGTTATTATGATTAAAATTCACATAACGCAGGTGTCAGAAAAAAAAAGACTTCATCCAACCACCAACCAAGAGTGACAGAAAGGTTTTTGTATTTTTGTTCAAATTCTCTGATAAAAGCCCAAAAAGCATGCAAGCATGGTTAAAGCCTTTTCTGGTTAAAATTTTTCAAAAATCATGTATCTGTGCAAGCCACAGCCACAAACTGGAAAATAAAAAGCCACTTTGCTGTAAAGAATGAGCTTGTGCAGCAGAGACTCTGTCATTCTGTTCTCTTTGCTGCAGAAACAAGGGGTAGAAAACAAAAACAGCCACGTTAGCTTGGAGTCGAACTGATGCACTGGGATTCTCGAGCAAATCCTGAGGGACCATTCGAGGCACATCAGTCTTACAAAGGCCATCATCACCAGCTAACAGGCTGCATTTACACCACCATTAAAAAGTAATAGGTGTTTTTGGAGCACTGTGACAGCAGTATTTTTTTTTGCAAAAATGGTTGCATCAGGAACTCACTTATCAAGTCAGACAGGCCCTTGACAATGGCAGTGTTATTTTAACTTTAGAAATAACTCAGTCATTCAGTGTGTCAAATGCAATGAAATAGGTTGAGAATTCCTTTATCAAAGAACTAAACTAACGTCAATCCAGAGCTGTAAAAACGATCTTAATTTCAGGGATAGGATATAATTGTGAGCTTGCAGTTAAAACAAAACAAACAAACAAACAAAAAAAAAAACAGATTGTGTTTAGCAATTGATTGTGACACTATAAAAGGGATTTATTTGATAACAGTTCTTGAATTGACCAATATACAGAACTGTAGTTACAATGTGTGGCTTTAATATTTTGCTAACTTTGCTCTATACTTAGTGACATAACTGACAAATGCAGCAAGAAGCACTGAAAAATAAAATGCACTGACTTTAATATTTGCTTTAACTGAGGTGTTTACAGGAAGTAAATGCAGCACTTGTGTATATCCTTAGCATCTACAAAGGTACAAAGCCTGTTCTTATTTTGAGCTGAGTTGATATACTTGTAACTGCTGGTTCTCTTTTCAAAGCTTCAGCTAAACAGCTGAAGAGAAGGTAAATAAGACCAGACCGAATGGCAAAAGGCATCTTTTTAAGGAACAAAAACCTGATATTTAGGCATAGAGAGCTGTAGCCAATGCAAGGAGGCCTGGCTATCTGCTTCATGCTACACAACAGTGATGATAGCTTGTCTGATATTAATAATCAGGAAAACTTGGCTTTCTTGACAAAAAACAAAAAACCACCCTTTAAAGCGTAAAGTGGTTTCTACAAGATAATGACAAAAATAAAAATATTAAGCATAAATTAATTGATTACATGAATATTCACCACCTTTAAAGTGACTAATCTAATTCAACAAAGGTCTGGCTAACTGATGCTTGTAGTCTCACAATGAGTGGGATAGAGATCGCCTGAGTGCTGTGTGTGTCTCAAGTGATTGCAGTATTACTATTATACTAGTAATATATAATCGCTATTCCTGGCTGCTATTACAACATGAAGACAAAAGAACACTCCAAGCCAGTTGCTGCCAATTCCTCTTCTGCATAGTGTGAAGTGGGAAAGACAGTACAATAAGTCAGAGGATGGATAGAAAAAATCTCTAAGGCACTGAACATCTCCTGGAGTTCAGTTAAATCAACCATCAAGACACAGAAGGAATATGGCTCATGTGTAAATCTGCCTGGCTCAGGCCGTCCTCACACACTGAGTGACCGCATAAGGACAGTAGTGAAAGAGGACACCAGGACACCTCTGACTACGCTGAAAGAGCTGCAAGCTTCAGCAGCTGAGACTCCCATCTCAGAGACTCTGCAGACAACTGTTGCCCGGGTTCTTCACCATTCAAAGAAAGCCTCTGCTGAAGAAAACTCAGATCAAGCCTCAACTTAAGACTCTGTGGTCAAATTAAAGAACGTTCTTCAGTCTGATGAGACCAAAATGAAGACTTTTGACCATCAGAGAAGACGCCATGTTTGGCGAACACCAAACACTGCATATCACACCATCCCCACTGTGAAGCATGGAAGGCTTGTATAGGTCGATGATAAAATAAATGCAGCTAAATATAGGGAAATAGAACAATTTGTGTCCATCTACAAGAGAACTACAGCTTTGGAGCACATTTATTTCTATCAAGGCAACGACCCGAAGCATCCAGCTGAAGCTACACAGAGATGGTTTGAAGACAACAAGGTGGATGTTCTGGAGTGGCCTAATCAAAGCCCAGACCTCAATCTGATAGAGAATTTGTGGCAGGACTTGAAAGGGGCTGTTCACAGCTGATCCCCAGCAACCTGACAGAGCTGGAACAGTTTACCAGGAAGAATGGAGGAAAAGTGCAGCATCCAGATGTGCAGCCTGAGAATTATACAGACTCTGCATCTAATGTAATACTGACTTGAAGGGGTTGAATATTTCCGCAATCACTTATTTTATGTTACATATTTTCATTTAACTGCCATTATTTTGTAGAAATCAGTTTTCAGTTTGTCATTAAAGGGTTTTTCGGTAATTTATTTTTGTCAAAAAAAAAAAAATGTTTATCATGATTGATTTGAAAAAGCAATGAAAGGGTAAAACATCGAAAGTGGTGAATACTTTTTATAGGTACTGCACATTAGGTATAAGGCACAATCATCAAAAGTAACAAACAGTTGAAAGAGAATATGTCTCTATTTCATGAGTTTGATTTTCATTTTTGTAACTGAATTACTTAAATTAACTTTTCATTGATATTTACCTGACAGAACTGGAGAAAAGAGAAAGTTAAATATTTTATTTTATTCTTCAACGTGCAAAACCAAATGAAGTTTTCTTTCCATATCCTATTTATTGATATCATATTCCAATAGCAAAAATCCCTCATGTTAACTGTCAATGTCCTCTCAACGGAACTTATTTCTGTCATTAAATGGTTCATTATTGATTGCCTCTTAGCTTACATCCTTCTCAGCAATTACCGATGTTAACTGAGACTTAATAAAAATTGAGACTTTGTTTCCACATATTGATTAAATAAAGGACTACATGAAGGTGAAGAGCCATATTCTATAACACCCATCACCGCTTATACAGTCTGTGAATGCCACATTACCGCAACGAAGCCTGCCAGTAATCACATAATGGCATGAATCAATGCAGCTATTAGGTTTGTGTTCCCTCACCAAAAAAATGCCGATCATCGATGTCACCATCTCCAGCCCACTCTGAGTTCTGATGTTATGGTCTTGAGTAAGTTGCTGAAGTGAGTTTAAATTCTTGTCTGCATGTGTTTTTTTATTTGACCTGCATTTATGCACGAGTGTGACTTTTGCATTTCCATCCATTAATCTGCACGACTAATTCCTTCTGCCTGTGTACATCCGTGGGTGTAATTCACAGAGTGATGTTATAACTCTGAAACTTTGCATGTGTAAGACTAATTATGTCACCTTTGTTTAGGTACCACAGCAAGAAAATGTCATGTACGTAGGATAGGGACAATGCAGCGTTGTTTACCAAGGCTGTTTAACTGTAAATTGTCTTTATTTTAGACTGATTCTAAAATAGTAGATGCATATTCTGAGACTATATTTGAATTATTGTTGTTATGTGTAAATTTAATAAAATCATTTTTCAACTCATTGTTAGGAACAGCTGCAGTTAGGAGGTGGAGGTTAGGTGTCTTAATGGTAGAAGTTAGCCTTGCCATTGCCTTCCTGGGCTGTTCCGCTTGACTCAAATCTCCCTTACAGCTTAATCTGGGCTTTCTCCCACTGACTTGGATTCCTCCAGTAGGATTTCAACCAGGCCAATCAGCGAACAGAAGAAGAAGTTGTGAACATTGACATCAATTCGCTGCACCACTTTAGAACTGTAGTCTGCCTGTACTTTTAGCAATGGAAGTGGAGGAAGTAAACGAAGCCATTCCATCCATGTTGGCCACACTTCTAAATATTGAATTAACATCAGCAGCCACCTTGTTCAGCGCTGCACTTCTCTGCTCGTAGTGAGGGATGGTTGTTTAGAGCGCAGGCAATTTCCGGTAAGCTTCATAGCGTCGACCTGGTGCATTACATACATCATGGGCAAACGTTAGTGACTGATTAAAATCTAAAACCTCAATCGAGTCCAGGCCTCCAGGAAGCAATCGAGTCCAGACCCTCTGTACGAAGCAAAGCGTAGAACAAGGGGCTGGTTTTTACCAGGGTAAGTAGTAACTGTAGTAGAGAACTTCATACCTGTTAAACATTTTCACATTTTGTCATGCTACAGCCACTAACTTAAGTGTAACTAACCCCCCAAAGCCTAACCCAGCCTATAGCAAATTTTGAAAAACTCCACCAAAGTGGGTGGAGCCAAGAGACACATAAGTGTGGGGATGAGCAGAGGAGGTAAGCGGGGCTGTGGTCTGGACGAAAGAAGCACTGTTGTCAACTTATCCGCTTGTTGTTATATTTAGCAACTTTTCAGACCCCTCTAGCAACTTAAAGAAAAAAAAATAATGATGAACATAGCAATTCTTTTTCTGTGTTATTGGAGACTTTTATGGCGACAAGGCTCTGCAGCTCACCTGC
This sequence comes from Anableps anableps, assembly GCA_014839685.1. NCBI lineage: Eukaryota > Metazoa > Chordata > Actinopteri > Cyprinodontiformes > Anablepidae > Anableps > Anableps anableps. The sequence continues at coordinate 33,920,042 of CM026076.1, forward strand.
AGCCCTGCTGTCCTAACCAAGCAGCGAGTGCTGCTGTGAGCCTCTCCGCTTCCTAAGGACTGTAGTCAGTCGTCCGCTCAACACCATACCGTCGCCAACAGTCAGAGCAGAGGAGACCCATTCCACTCTCTGTCCACATTGCAAATAAATCACACATTTGCAAAGCTGAGTAACTCTCAGCTCGCTATGCCAACTCCTAACTCACCACCAGGTGGAGCTGTGTGTCTGAGTGAGATGGTTTTATACCCAAACGTGGGGCTGAGACGAAGTTGTACCAAGCTGTACCGCTGTAGCCAACAAGGAGGCAAGCACTGAGACGGTTTTCATTAAATAAATATAATTTTAGATTAAATAAAATAATAATAGCTGTTAATGTATGTGCAGAGCAAGCTAAGTCGTAAGAAACAAAGAACAGTTCTCACTACCTGAGACTGAAGTTCTATTGTTCAGCGTAAAGAGCTGGTCAAACAAACGTCACATCTCTACTCTCAACAGATATGACTTGGTTTATCTAGTTAGAAATATACATTTTTAGAAGTTTTCAGCTTTTGTTCCATTTTCTAATAAGGCTGTGAGCTTCTGTCTTGTGAGCCTTTCTTATGGAGTTGTCTGTGAACACTGAACTCTATGAACTCGAGTGGAATTAACCATTTAAATACACGCTGCAGGGTTTTCTCGGCTGGTCTGGGATTCCCACATACATGTGGAAGACAGCAATAAATACGTTAGACGATGTTTTCTTTTAGCCCAAATGAACCCCAGTGTAAATAATTATTTTATTTTAGATGATGCAGGTAGTCAGCACGGAGCGCAGCACTGCTCACCACCTCGTCACTGTCATCTCCCACTCAGCACAGCTGCAGCAGTGCAGCCCCAGGCCATGCTGGTGGCATGCTAGATATTGTTATAGTGTTTTTAAAACAATAAAAGTTCTACAGCTCAAACTGAAAAATATTCTTGCTGACATGAATTCCTCTGATCATATAAGTAGTCCTGGCGTTGTTTTCTTTCCACTGGTATCTTTATGGTGAATGTTGTCATCTCTGAAGTATCTTTTTTTTCTAACACCAGATACCAGTGCAGGTTGAGTGATGTGTTAGAGATGTTAATGAGCCATGTGTTTACTTCACACTTGCAACTTACTGGTCAAAACCAAAACAAAAGCGTCTGAATAGCCAATAAAGCCTGGTATATTAATCTGCTGAGTCCCCCCCCCCCCCCGCTCAGATTTACTCTGTAAACAAGCTGTATTCAAACACAAAGTTTACCATTTTAAAACCTCCAAAACTGCTATTTAAAGCATGGTATGTTTTCTTCATAACTTCAACTAGAATATTTAGCAAAGATAAGAAAAACACTATTTTCTCAGAAATTGGTGGTTTTTATCATTTTCTCCATTTCTGCTCTGCCAGCTTGTGCCTACATTTTGTGTGTCACGTCACATATACACCACCTGCTTCACAAGACATCTGTCTCCTGCCCTTCTTCAGCCACTTCGGCAAGGCTATCCCGCAGCGTTCCTCAGCTTTTGAGAGGAATGGTTCAAACCACTACACTGTGCAGTCCCTCTAGTTTTTCGTGATTCCGCAATCGCAGAATATTCACTCAAAATCAACAGACCCCAAATGCAGACTTAATGCATAATTGTGAGTTTATTGCAAATTTTCTGTATGTACCTGCAGTTAAAGTGGAAATTTTGCTGATTATTCAAAATTGAAGTTTATGTTTTTGCATTTTCTGCAGTTTTTTTTAAGCTCACCAATGAGCTTTTTAGATTCCTGTTGCAGTTCTGTATTTAATCATCAGAATACTATGAAGCATACCGAGCATTATGTTCTGTTTTTTTTCTTTGCTCTTCTCCCTTGTATGACTCCTCCATCTGTTTTTCCACTCATCCTCAGAGCTTACCTCTTTTGCCATTTTCTCTGTTTGCATGACCTCTCAGACTCCCTTCTTAAAGCCTTCCTTTTCTACCTGTCCTTATAGCTTTTTTCCATGTTGTGGCCTAGGTTTTTTATACTGTGTACCCATGCATCACTGTGACCACCCCAGCTGTACCTGCTGTTGAACAATTCCTGGGAGACATCACCTGTAAGGCAGAGGATCCTACTCAGAAGACAGAGGATGAGTGCAGAGAATAACAATCGGCTTTTACAGCTGAAAGAGCTCTAGACTACATTTAAAGTGAGCATTGGCATCAGCTCTAATGTGTAGCAATATAAGTGCACTTTCTTCTTGATTTTAAGTCCTGTTTTGTAAAGATTTATGTACATATTCTAGTCAGAGAAGAGCAGGAAGACGTCAAGCACAGACAGAAAAGAGACAGAAAAGCAGTAGAACCATAAAAACTATCAGCACCCTAACTATGTGAACCCAAATAGGTAGACAGGCGTATCATATCAGGTGTGCATAATTTGAACATATTTGCTTAGCATTTTGGAGGAAACGTTCTCTGTTTAAACCCTGTGTTAAAAAGGGCTCTCTGAGGTTATCAGAAAAAAGATTATAGCAGCTTGTGGTTCTTTGTAAGGGATCTAAATTAGAAATCTTGTGTTCAGTTGCATGGAAGTGGAAGACTTTTAAAACAACTGCCAACATACTCAAGTCTGAATATCCAAGCAAGCAGCAGGCAAAACACGGAGACCAGACTGAAGCGTGCCACAGAGACATAGGCCATAACCAGGACCTCTGGCAGAGTTTCCTCTACATGTAATTGATCATGATCCACTGCCATGCAAAATGAAAGCCACCGCACCTTCAGAATGAAGTTTTTAAAAAAAGTTTATATAAATATATAAACTGGACTGGAGACCGCTCCAAAAGTATATACGAAGCCCAAAGTATATTAATTAAGTACTTTACAGTTGTTCAAATGATGTTCAACATATATATATATATATATATATATATATATATATATATATATATATATATATATATATATATATATATATATATATATATATATGTTGAACATCATTTGAACAACTGTAAAGTACTTAATTAATATACTTTGGGCTTCGTACTTAATGTTTCAGACACGTTTCGAACTGCCCGACATAGTTTAATGTTGCATAGTTTTTCCATTGAGATTCATTTCTGGTTGCATTTTCAGATGAGTAGAATAGAATATTTACAGAAGAAGAAGAAGGGACCTGAGGAAGATGATGAGTTAACGTTAGATGGAGATGCTCAATGTTCTTTATTGTGACACAGTTCCCTCAAGTTCTGAGGAATATAGAAATGATAGGGATCTGTGTCGAAACAGGTGTAATATGTAAATATTGCTAACGTTCCTTGCGTGATATTGGTGATTGAAACAAATCTAACACTTCCCAGTTACTTCCCAGTAGTGGGGGAGGTGAGTGAAGGAGAGAAAAGTGGAGAGGTGCATCTTCCTGTCCAGGTGAGCATGTTTCCATACAACAAGGCATTAGAGCGCTTTTTCAAGAAACCCAGAAAAATAATCAGCCAGGCTGCAAATTGGGCCATTTGATTACTACAGAAGAGTTGGAATTTCAGTTGTATGGTGTGAATATAGTGAATAAATGCCAGCTCACCAATAGAGAATCCACCATCAGTTCTATCATGTATAAGGAGGCTTGAGGTGACTATCTGTAAAAATATTAAAATAGAGTCAGAAGCCCAAACCTAGAGCTCACGGAGATGCGGTGGGGTAACTTGAATTGGGTTGTAGATGCAAGAAACCCTCAAACATTTCACAACTGAAAGTCAGGAGTGGATCAGACTTTCCCCAGACTGATGTCAGAAACTTGTAGCCGGTTATATGAAAGGTCTCTCTGAAGTTCTATCAATCAAGGGGAGTAACACTGTCATGTAGAGTTGTGAAATTAAACCCAAACACAGACAAGAGAACAGCAGCGTCATGTTGAAGAGGATGATCATTTATTGTGAAAGAAAACTTACAAAGACAGACATACAGACCCTACAGAACTACTGAACCTTGGTAAAGATAAATATAGGCTGAACAGGGTATAAGGTAACAGACTGACATGCATTAAGACATGGCTGAAAATGGACAAGAGAAGGAATTGAAAATGACTAACACAAAAAGTAAACCCATAGGAATCTCCACAGAGAACTCAGCAATCCATGAAATCAAACACTATGGTGTTTTCACACCTGATAGTCCAGTAGACTTGGTTTGACCCACGACCAAAATTGAAACATTTGTTACATTTTCAGTTGGTGTGGTTTGCTTTCACACTGCACTGTATTAAACAAAGCAAACTCTTTGAATAAACCTGCCCCTTACCCCAAGTGGTGCTGCACCAAGAACTACTGAAGAAAACAACACGCAAACCTCTGAACTTCCTTCTTCACGAAATGTAAACAAAAACGGAGCGGCATCAGATTTTAGCGGGTGTAGGATGTCACAAGCCATTTCTCCCGTTAGGGCCAGACTCAAGTGTTAGCTTTGGTTGTATTTACTCAGCATGCCCTGCGCTATAGTCCACTTCCTACTTTTGGAGCGGTCTCCAGTCCACTTGGCATACACATATGCATTTGAACTGTACCAGAGTTCACTTCAACCGAACCAAGACCTGGGGTTTTAGGCAGACCTCAGGTTCACTCTTTTGGTCCACATCAGAGTTCGATTATGCATTCACACCTCCCCAAATAAACTGGACTTTCCAGGCAAACGAACTGGAGTTTGATTAAAGTAGACTAAACAGAACATTCGGACCAGAGTTCAGAACACTCTTACTTGGCTGTTCAAGTCAAAGCAATGTCCAGAAGTCCAAAAATAAAAAGTATGAAAGAGAAAAACCCGCCTGGCAGGCAGGTGAGTGAGCAAGTAAGCTGGTTTCCCAGCTGAGGGTTCTTGGCAGAACTGCCGGTACCACTGTTTAGAAAACCAAAAAGAGATACCTCTTTGTCAACGGATGCAGAGGCCTGGACGTCAAAATGATTTTGTACGTCTAAAGAGCTTAAACGCTGGATACACAGACAGCTTCTTTAAAGTTCTCCAGATAAGACTTCGAAGGTTTTAAAAGTCCTTTTTCCTGCCCAGCAGGTTGGAAGGAAACATGCACAGAGCTGTTGTGTCTGTCGGAGGCTGTCTCCAAAAGACAGGGTTTTGAGATTCAGGTCCTGGTTTTGTAGAGTTCATATCTGATCAGCTTAGATAAGGTTGTTAGCAGGGAGCTTTGGCAGTGATGTCTCCACCACAAAGAATGCTTAGGAATGCGATCTGATTAGTTATCAGAATCATGCCAACTTCAGAAGTAGTTGGTATGACAAGCAGACTCAGTTCCACCAGGTGTTTGCTAATTGGTGCTCCTAATCTGGGGGAGCAGAGTGAGGAATTCAGGACGGTGGGGTACTCTGTGAGGAGGAAGCTCAGCTTGGAGACTGCAGCTCCGAGGAGGAGCTTTGTGGAAAGGGTGGCACTTTGTGAGAGCATGCACTTAGGCACCCCTGAATGGAATGGAGATTCAAGGATTTCTCTCGAGTTTACAGCAGTGTGTTATGGGCTTGACACACTCTGAGCAACAAACAATAACGAAAGGTGAAAGTTTTCCATGGCAACAGACAGCAACAAAATATGAAGATTTATCAACTCTCCTGTGTCGTGTTGCTAGACCGCGTGTGCACATCTATGGGTATGTGCACATCTACACGTACGTGCACAAATTTCGCCGGTTGCTTGGCTGGAGGAGGGAGAGAGATTGTCAGCTCATCGCACAAGTTCCATAGGAAATTAAGGGAGAGGGAGTGATGTCACTTCCCGTGTGATGACCCCAACACAAAGTCTTGTTCTTTGGTCAACAATACAGAGTCACAAACGCAAGTAAAACGATGAGCTAGGAGAGTCAAAGTTCTGTGTTTAGCAGCAAATTAAAAAAAACTGATGGAAGTTTGGATGAAACGAAGGTAGCATGTACATATTGCAATGATGAATTATGGTTCCATCGATGCACAAGCAGTTTATAGTTAAGATTTCTAAATTAACGTTTAAACAAAATTACGTTCTTTAAACCTTACTGAATATGAAAACCTGAAAAACTGAATCTTCAGACATGTTTGGTTTGAGGCAAAAATAATTTTAAAAAACTCTTAAATATTTTTTGAAAATGTGCATCCTGTGGCAGTTTTTGATAGGGGCTATATGGGCAGTTGCTCAGGGCGGTATTAGAAAGGGTTGGGTCACCAAAGAATTTGAAATTAACATATATCTTATCTGTCAGTTGCCCCCTGAACAACTTTGCCACTACTTGTATGGCTGTGTAGTGGAGTAAGTTTCCTTTAGTTGCTGTTGAGGGCTGTTAACGTTAATGCATGTGATTAATCTAAAAAATTTAATGTGTTAATATTAAATAATGCAGATTAATCACATTACCTATTTTGACCTTATAACCTTTCTCCCAGGGAGGGTTACTAAGTTCAAAGCAGCATGTTACATGGTGTTGTTCTACGTTCAACAATGCAGAGTTGCAAACGTGAGTGAAAAGAGTGAGGAGACTCAGACAGGTGTGCCCAGGAGCAAATTTCGTTTTAAAAAAGACTGTGGTTGGAGCATCGCCCCATGTACAGAAGTTATAGACCTGGATGGAAAATAACACTTTTAAAGCCTTCCTGAATATGAAAACCTGAAAAACGGATATGTTTGGTTTGAAACAATAAAACATTCTCTTAAGCATCTTTTGAAAACATGCATTTTTGCATTTCAAGCTTACAAAGTTGCATAGTGATTAATCATGATTAATCACAATGCTAAAGTGTGATTAATCTGATTAAAACTTTAATCGATTGACAACACTAATACACACACAATATATGTATATATATATTCCATTACTTTGCACACAGAAACTTATTTTCTGTAATTTGGTAGTTATGTATTAGACAGGAATATTCTTCACCAAAGTTAAAAAATGTTTTCTAAAGCCTAACGTCACAGCCAAGTTTTACTCAGATCTGAAATCCAAAATACTTCAAAAGCATAGCATAGCTGAGAAGATGAAAAAGAAAAAGTGAATGAAACAGAAAATCAAAAAGCTCAAAACACAAAACTGGTTAGGAGGAAAGGAGTAAACAAAGGGGAAAATAAGAGAAGTGTGATAAAGAAAGACAGGGATCTAAAAGAGGAGCTGAGCAGTCCAGAGGTAATGTGTAAGAGAGAAACTATCTATAGAAGAGAAGCAACGCGTTGACTTCAAAGAAACAGTTGATTCAGAAGTGGACCATGTTTTCATGGAGAGACTGCCTACTGAGAGAAAGATTGGGAGAGACAGTGAGTGAGAAATGGTGAGAGAAGAAGAAAGAAGAGGTGATGGGCATGTTCAGTGACTTAGAGAGAAGCATTGGGGGGGCCTGTCAAAGGACCAGCAGTGGTGTTCTGAGTCTGTTGGCTGTAATTCCATAAAAGTTTATCCCCTTTGGGTCAGTTCTGTGCTTTGGTGATGTCTCCAGAGTACCTAATACTTGTAGTCTCACTCGGCTTCCTATTTGTTTCTTTGACGTGGTCGGTCAAATAGACAATCACCTGGATTTCCATCTGTTTCTGACTTTAAAAGTACAGTTACAACTTTTCAAAAAGAGGTTAATCATGCAAAAAAATATCAGTGGTTGAATTAAAACCATTCTGCAAAGATCAGTGAGCCACAGCTCCTCCACACCGACATCAAAGACTCATTGCTGGTTATGACAAATGTCTGAAGGGCCACCAAAGCAGGCACAACCAGTTATTAGTGGTTATATACTGTTTCACAGAGGGCCAGGATGGTTTAAATAGATTTTTTTTCACTTAAAAAACTAAATCCTTATTTTTGGAATACTCTTATTTTTTATTTACTCAGATCTTTTATGCTGAAATGTGTTTGATGAGCTGAAACATGTCAGTGAAATAGAGGAAATCTGGATGGGGTAAGTATTTAAGTCCCTCCAACTTTTCACAATTCTTTGATCATGAAAATTCATGCACATCAACAGATCCCCGCATTTTTTGTGAATTTTTTTTTTTTTTTTTTTTTTTTGGTTTATTGTAAATTTTCTGCAAAAATAGTCAAAAACATTAGTTTAACTGCTAACTCCCACCTACAGGTGGCATTATTTCTTACTTCTACTACACTGCTGCCTCAGCTTGACTTGATGTCAGGCTTATGTCTGTGATTGATATGGCGAGTAACAAAAATCAAGCTATTTAAGTTCTTTAAAAGTTCTTTAGAAGTTCTTAAGAAAATGTTTGTGTGTCCAATCTGTCTGCTTGTTGTCTTTTTCTCATCTCTTTTCTTCTGTTTGCATATTTTGGAAGAGGTTTAATGAGGGAAAAAATTTGCAAATCAGTGATTTAGAATACAAAAAAATAACAAAAGTGAAATCCTGGAGGAATTTCCCAGTACTGCAAAGAAATCTGAATTTTTCTGTCAACAGGTCTCTGACTGGAAAACAGCCTTTGGAGCCAATACTCTCTAAACTTGAATGACCATAGCAAAAAATAGATGACACATCATCTGGATCTCAAGAGACTATGGTTGTCTTTTGTAAATGGATAAGGAATGGGTTCTTGGCCTGTGAAATGGAAATATGCCCAGTGGATGTGTACCAGCTTATTGACATCTCAGAAAAAAGAATGAACTTACTTTCCCCAAAGATCCTAAATGCATTAAAAGTAGGTAAGCTTTGTGAAAACAAGTCAGTAATAAGGATAAATTTCCCTCACCCACTAAAATTAACGTCCCTGTTAGAAACATGTCGTTTCCTTCAGTAGTTCTTGATGCAACGCCACCACAGGTGAGGGGGGGTGAACACGTTGCTCAAAGGGTTTGGCTTGATTGACTCAGTGCAGTGTGCAAGTGAACTGCAGCAGCTGAAAATGGAACAAATGTTCAGTTTTGGTCTCCAATTGAACCGAGTCTACCGGACTATCAGGTGTGAAAACACCCTTATACTCCAGAGCGACGTATAGTCCAGAAAATACAGTATATTCTCAGCGTCCACTGGACCGTTTAAAGATATGAAATAAATAAAACTAAAAAGGAAAAGCTCTTTAAAAAACAAAAAAAACAATGTATGCCCTTTAACTAACTTTATCATCTCTCCTGATAAAATCGAGGAAAGAAGAACTAAGCTTCCAACCGGCTCTCAGATCAGTTTGGTATGTTCTTTGAGCCAGTCTGCTTCTATGTTTTACCCATGAGCATATGACAGTATCTGTGCTTATTACCTTTAATTTTCTTTCACCTGTAGCTAAATACAGCTCCATGCAGTGTATCTGCTATACAACCTGTCACTTTACCAATTGGGAAAAGCTGCTGCCATGTGTGTTTTGTGTGTGTGTTCCCATAGAAGCCTAATTGTCCAGCTCCCAGGGAACTTGTAATGCAGCCACAGTTCATTTAGTGACTCTATCTGCCCCAATTAGAGAAGAGTAGAAAGGGATTTAGTCGCAAGCACTTATGATAACTACACTAATAGCTTCCTGTGATCCAGAAGAAATAGTCTTAATTATCTCTCTCTCACACAGTTCTCTGCTTGCACCTTTCTTTACCAACTACCAAAATTCTAGGAATTAATTAATTTGTAATCTGAGCAGTATTGGAGACTGGCCTTTGGCTCTTCAAGAACAGAATAAAAAACATGACAGAGTAAGAGGGAAAAAGTCAAGAGTACTTATAATTTGAAAAGAGATGTGTGTTTGTCTAAGTCTTTTACTCTTACGCTGGAGAATTCTTGAAGAATTATTTGATGTTTTCCACAATATCTGTTGTCACAGTGTGCGCTTCCTGAATTGGAATTTGTGTGTTTGAGGTTTCGAGTTCAGTGCTGAATTCTGTTACCCCTTCTGTTACTTCCTGTTTTACCTCAAAAGATAGTTCACCTGAACCAGGCATCCCTCTCTTAACACATGGTGGTGGCAGCATCATCCTGTGGGGATTCTTTCCTGCAACAGAGGAAAAGAAGCTGGGCAAAGTCTATGGATGGATGGATGGAATACTTTACTGTATTTCAAACAGTAGACAGTATAAGAATACAAGGGAATTCCTCAAAGTGTTCCCTGTCAGTAGAACCTTCACTGATGACTGTGTGGTAAAGCAGTCAGCGGTTAAAATCTCTTGATGTGGCCATGTCCAGGTCTTATCCAAAGTGTCCGTTGGAGTCTCCAAACTGATATGCAAAAGTTTTTCCTTAAGCTGAGCATCAGTGTTAATTCTGAGATCATTTTTGTTCACCCTGCTGGCTGTATCAGTTTGCCAAATCAACCGCAACTCGTCGGTTCACTCTAGTCAAGCATGGAGCAAACTTTTAGATTTTGCATCAGACTGTAAGTTGTGCAGCAGCAAGGAAGATGCTACAGACCTTTGCTTCACAGATCTCATAGATGTTCGACAGTTATCCCTGCAAACTTGCAATCAGCTGATGAGAAGGACTGATACAGCATCTGTCCCCGTAGCTTTTTAGCTTTTCACCATTCTAACAGATATTTATTCCTTTTTCCAACAACCTCATTGGAATAAATATATCTTTCTGCTACAGGTGTGAGAAATATTACAGATAAAAACCTCACATAACCTCTATTAAAATAAAAAAACAACTTTCAGGTGACAAACAAATGCTTGAACATTTTCCTGTAGGGTTTTTTTGGTAGAGAAAAAGAATCTGGCTCCGTTATTGCAAGCCGAAAAGCCGCCCCAGACCATCACACTACCGCCATGTTTGACTGTATGATGGGGTTTTTTTCTGATTTTTTTTTTTGTTGTTGTTGTTCTTTTGCCAGATGTAACAGAAAACACATTTTTTTATAAGTTTCCACATTTTCTGACAGAAAATGTAACTTTATTGTGTTTTTTGAAAAAAATATGAAATGGTCCTTTGTGTTATTTTTGATCAGCTGTGGTGATCAGCTATCTCTACCATGGAAACCATTGTTGGCAGTTTCCTATTTTTAAATCATGAACACTTGGCTTAACTAAGGCAAGTGAGGCCTGTAGCACCCTAGATGTTGTTCTAAGGCACTGTGTCTTAGATTTCAATGACTTCGTCTCTCATATGTTAAGTTAATGTGTTTAAATCGGGATATGATGTGTTGCTTTTTGAGATCTTTTAGCCTACTTGATGTTGTCAGACAGGTTCTATATTTTTTCCATAAGGACAGGTTGATGGGTTCGAAAACTGATTTTGTATTTAGTCAGGTTAGCATAGTCTGATATTGTTTGATGATCTGAAATTTTTAGGTATGACACAATGCAGAAACAGGAGCAACCTGGAAGGACCCCTCTGTTCATTTGCTGTTTGGTACATTTGCATGAAAGAAACAAAAATTAAAATGATTTCACTGAATGCTGATGAATGCTGCAGGGCTATGGAAACATGTTTCCTGAAGGAGCTCATCACTGACGCAGAAAGTGTTAAAACAATTATGGAAGAGTAGCTGTCCTCTATTAAGATACTGTCCTTGGATTTTGTAAGTGTGTGTTACTTGTAATTCTCCAAAGTGGCTTTTACACCCAGAGAAATGCTACTGAACCATCAAACAATACACTTTTAAAATCTGTAACAGTCCCCTGAAGTCTACTTAAAGCTGCTTGTAAACCTCCCTCGTCTCTTCTCTAAAACTTTCATTAGGCATAGTGGTTTCTCTTTCTCTTGTAGAGAAGAGTCCTTGCTATCTGTCTCCTCTCTTGTTTCACACTTTCATTTTTTTCTGCTTCATCATTCTCATCAGCAGTCTTCTCATCAAGCCTTCATTTTCCTCATATCTGACTCTGCATGTGTTTCTGTGACCCTTAAACTTGAGCCTAATGAATTATCTGAGGGAGGGTGTGTGTACATTTAAAGATTGTATCTGTTCAATTGTGTGTTCTGAAGTGAAGGCTAATGAGGGAGTAATTAGCAATGATCTCTTAGCTGCTACAATAAGCAAATGAGACATGAAGCAATTCTAGTGATACAATTTACTGGGGCTTAAAAATAATTGGACACACTGTATTTTGACCACACATGAAGTCCCAGAATCCTGAATAATGTGTTCAATCACCAGCAAATCCAGTAGAATCTTTTCAATTTTTGTTAAATTTGACAAAAAACACATATTTCTCGTTTCACTGACTCTTTATTTAGTCTTTCAAGTTTCGCCATTAAGCATCTGAAAGTAAATGTAACGTTTGGCCTTTTTTAAAGCAGTTAATCCTCTCTGTGCCATTGCTGGGTTGTAGTCACATGACCCGGATGACGCGTGAAATTCAGATGGGGGGGCAGGAAGTGATTTGCTCCGGTTCAAAACACAGCAAAATTGATGACAGCGAATACGCTTAATGCCTTCAATGGGCTGGCACAGACGACATATTGCGAAATAAAACGCGTATACATTTTATTCATTTACTTGATTTAAAAAAGAAAAAAAAAAACAATGAACAACAAAATGTTGCGTTTTAGACCTACAAAAATTACAAAAAGACAGCCTTTAAAATGAAAATAAAAACTGATTTCAACAAAATAATGAAAATTGAGTAAAATTATTTAATATTAAATAAGTGATTGCATAACTATTCACTCCCTTCGTCAGTATTTGGTAGCTGCACCTTTAGCTGCCGTCCCAGCAGGGACTCTGCATGGACAGAGCTCAATCTTGACACTGCAGTTTTCCTCCATTCTTCCTGCTGAACTGTTTCAGCTCTGTCAGGTTGGTGGAGATCAGCTAAGAACTTGTCTGGGCTTTGACTAGGCCACTCCAGAACATCCACCATGTTGTCTTCAGACCATCTCTGTGTAGCTTCAGCTGGATCCTTCGACTTGTTGTCCTGATGGTTAATAAATGTGCTCTGAAGCCGTAGTTCTCTTGCAGATGGAAACAAATTGTCCTCCACGATTTCCCAACATTCTGCTGCATTCATTTGACCTTCTACCTTTACAAGCCTTCCTGGGCCTGCTGCTGTGAAAGATCCCCACAGCATGATGCTGCCACCATCATGCGTCACAGTAGGGATGGTGTGTTTGTGGTGATGCGCAGTCTTTGGTGTCCTCCAAACATGGTGTCTTATCTGATTTTTTTTTTTTTTTTGTATCCATCCCTTGACTTATACTTTTCAATAACCTTTTCTCTGATTTGCCTGGAGTGTTCTTTGGTCTTCATGCTGCCATGGTCGCCAAGAATACTGATTAACCAGACACAGGTGTTTTTATTCTACAATCACTTTAGAGACACTCACAGCACTCAGGCCATGTCCATTTCCACTCATTGTCAGACTACCAGCACCAGTTGGCTGGACTGCTGTTGAATTGGATCAGTCACTTTAAAGAGGGTGAATATTTATGCAAAAATGTATTTTATGTTCAATACTTTTTTAACTGTCATTATTTTTGTAGGAATCAGTTTTCACTTTGATATTAGTTTGTCTTTTTTTTTTTTTGTTAAAAAAGCTTGATTTTGTTGATCATGACTGATTTTTAAAAGCAATAAAAAGATAAAACATCCAAGGGGGGTGAATACTTTTTACAGGCACTGTAAATTACTAAACCAGGTAATAACAAAAAACAGTAATTAGTAATAACTTGCATGTGCATTTTTATCACTTCCTGGAGGCTCTCTCAACACACGAGTAGTGAATTTCAGCCAGGCTGAGGTCTGGGTATATGGAATTGGAGGCTATAAAGGAGAATAAAATCATATTAGTCACAATGGGCACACCGGACAGGGGTAAACAATAGCTATGTTAGTCTATGCGTACCTTTTCAGGGACACTATATGTGCAAATGCATCCAGCAGATCTTGGTTGTTTTTTCTCCCGAACTGGTAAATATACAGAAAAATCAAAGGAGGAAAATATTAGAATACTGAAAAATATGTGTGCATACAGTGTGTAAATAAAAAAAAAATATTCAGATGCGACCTGACAGTAAGACCACTGAAAAGGTTGTAGCAGGTGCAGGCAGGAGATCTACAAAACAAAAGTACATTTATTCTTCTAGGCAATACAGATCCAGTTATATATTTTCCCTTTTAATTACGGCTTTGTTTATTTTAGTTATAAATTCCTATATTTCTCAATTTTGTTTCAGTTAATAACCTTGGTTAACTTCCATTAATTGTCTTTTATCTGTTTGGCAGTTGAACATTATCATTGACTTATGCGAATGCTAACGCTAAACTGCTAACCATACCTGTTAAGTCTCCCGTTTTGGCTGGGAAGCTACCGTATTTTACCGCTCTTTCCCGCAGTCGTCCCATATTAGTATTTTCCCGTAAAATATTAGAATTTTTAAAAAAGCATTCCTGTGCCTCTCCAAACTTAAATGTCACTAGCCTCGTGAGAACCGCCACCTGTAGCAGCCTGGGCGGCAGTTCTCGCGAGGTTAGTGCCGACAGCGGGAACAACCCTGGAACTACAAATCAGAGAGATGGATGGAGTAATGAGAGAGAAGGCGTTCCTGCCAAAAAAGTTAAGACTTTGTGTAAATATCTTGTAAAATGGGACAGCAAATTTAGTTTTCTAAAGAGGAGCAGGATGGGGCACAGCATTTCAGTGTCAACACAGGTAGGCCTATCAGATTCTAATCACATAATTGTAGTTTGTAAATGGTTGACAGGTGGTTATTTTAGATTTCTTGTAAGCCTGTCTTAAAATAAAGGGATACTGAACCCTGGTTGCGCTGGTGGGACGGCTCACAGCAGGGGCGGAAAATTTCCCTTATTTTTAAAATTAAAACTTGACAGGTATGCTGCTAACGGTTAAGACGGCAGCCACATTCCTGTTTTTAATGTCATTAGACACAAACTAAACAAAGATGAAATATGTTTACAGTTTTTGTTATCTATTAAATAGGTTGATGTTATTTGTCTAAATATGCATACATGATAACCCTAAACAGCTTTTAAAAATTAGCAGTAGCTTGCTAACCGCTAACAACCTCTCTCATGTCTTCAATATGCATTACACAGAAATTAAACATAATAAAAATCAAAGCCATAATCTATTCCATCATAACTATAAAAAAAACACCAGGACAACCTTTTCTTTCAGATGAAATTTCAATACACTTACTGCAATGCTCTGCTACTCGTGCTCCAGTCGGTTGGTTTAAAAAAACGGAGCCAAGGGGAGCGGTCGGTCTGCGGTCTGGGACCGCATCAGAGCCACAGCCCGTTTTGCAGGGGTCAGGTAGGCTCATGATCCCAGCCTGGCGCGGAGCTGGCACAAAGGCGTAAACCTCCTCCGACTGTTTTGTGGATCTGGCGACTTGAAAATGGATTTCGGCCAGATCTGAATGCTGTCTGGGTTCACACCAGCCCTGTTTAGTCCGCTTTAATCTAACTGTCGCAGGTTCGCCAGGAAAGTCCGGTTCGTTTTGGGAGGTGTACACACATAATCAAACTCTGGTCCGGACCAAAAAAAGCGAACTCTGGTCCGCCGAAAAACCGAGGTCACGGCTCGGTTGGAGCGAACTCTGGTGCGGTTCCAATGCATATGTGAATGCCAAGCGGTCCTGACTGAATACCTGACTGTTGTTTATATCATATACAAAATATATAAAGTATTCAGTTTACAAATAAGAAAACAATGGGCATAACTGGGCATATTTCTAGGTGATGACAAAGTCTTTCTGATGTGATTGTTTCTTACGCGGATTAAGCATCAACCAGCAGTTGTGGAATGCATCTGCCACCTTGGCTGCATTGGAACTGTAAGCTGACTAAGGCAAATTTATGAAAATAGTCTAAAGGGGCTGAACGTACACATCAGGCTTTCGCAAAAATAATAAAAGGTTGTTAGATAGTTTTTTCAATAACGATAGTCACTTTTGTAAAATTAAGTGCTCTAGAGGATGTCCTGTTTGTGGCATAACTAATACAACAGAAAATTAGAAAACATGTGGAGGACACAGTTCACATACTTTTCTGTCTATAGAGGTTTAGGAAACATTAACGGTTCAGCCATTGTTCAGCTGAGAAAATTTGGACTCCTAAAGCAATCATGTGGACAAATGTGGCAAAAATGTCCCCCGTGCAACAGTTCAGGACAGATGTACGTTAGATTTACTTGTTGCTGAACAGAACCAGCAAAGCGTGCAGCTGCAGCAGACAGACCACTGAATGTGTTCAATAAATTATTAATTAGTTGAGATTATTATGAATAAAATAAGGGAGATTGCAACACAGCAGCTACAGTATCAACAGTAGCATTATTAAGTAACTTTTCTAACAAAATAAGCCTAAGGAAATCAGACCCTCATTTTAAAACAAAAGCAGAAAAAAGCGGAGCTGTATCATATTTTGCAACCAATAAGCAACAGTAACCTGGCAAAAAGAGAGATGTTCCTACCAAGCAACATTTAGAGCATCCCTGTTCCTCACTAGTAATAAAGACAATTTAATTAAAAATAATTTAATTGGGGCAAAAAAATGATGTATTTTTTACTATTTAATTCAAAAGTTTGTTATCATATTATGTTAACATTAAGAACAAGACAGTCAGGTTACTTTGTGAAATATATTTAAGACAACAACAGATAAGAGAGAACGTGAAAATCTTCATTTTCAGTTTTTTAAAATCTTTTTTAACCGTTTAAAACAGGAATACTGTGTTCCCACTTCCAGGTAAAAGATGAAAATGATGGAAAGCAACAGAAAAAGTAAGCAGACACACCGGCTTATCTAATTAGGCCACCCCAGACACTTTGTGAAAGGGAAAAAAAAAAAAAAAAAAAAAAAGTGTGTCCACAACAAAGCTAATGTTGAGATTTTTAATGATTTAAATGTAACCATTTACATTAAAAAGGTAACAACAGCAACTTCGTTTTAAAAAAATAACAGCACCAAATAGTCTTTGTGCACAGGTTGAAAAAGTTTTACACTTCCGTTTGTCTCTGAAAGACAATCATGACATCAGCATCTGATTTATCAGGTGAAAACATCGAGGCGTATGAACACATTTTAGAGCAGGCTTCTCTCACCTTCCCTGTATTTTTGTTTTGCTGGAAAAGAGAGAAACATGGTTCAGCAGAGCTTTCTTCCTCTTTTCTTCCACCTGACCTGCATGATGGGAGCTGACAGTAGATCAGAGCTTTCAACAGTAAAAAGCAATGTGGGGGGAGTGGACAGTGCTGCTGGGCTTCAGAGATAGTTAAGAAGCTGTTGGAAGACAGGTTTTCTCTGGCAGAGGGAATTGTCCAAGGCCTTGTGGGCCAGCAGATTACAGAAAAATTGAAGTTTGGGTGGATGGATGTGCAGGGGTTTTGAATATGATAGGACATCTGCGCTATTATAGCCGCCCTGAGTTCTCCTGATGGAGTGAAATCAGAAATGGTTGGGGCAAAAGTAAGATTTCCATGCAGCAGTTTAAGTTCGGTGGGTTTTTTGATCAAGTGAATTAGCTCTCCACAATGAATGCATGCCGTTTCAGACAGTCTGATTTGTGATTGAACAATGATTTCACACCACTCTTGAAAGTGCAAGAGTGGGCTATCTTTGTATTGCAGCCATTTATGTTCAATATCCTCAACACCCTGCAGACTGATGTAATATTACTGGAAAGAAAACCTCACCATTTCCAGCTATGACTATGTCTAATATTTAATTTTTTTGAGAATCTGAAATTATTCAGAATTGCTTAATTTCCACATTGCCTGTTGAAATACATCAACGAAGCGTGCAGTGAGGCAGTGATGAGCTGTGCTTCACATCTGGTGGTGCATGATATAGCACCAACTACCTGTATATAGTAGTTGATAAAGCTAAAATGCATGTTTGATTACACGTGCTACAAATGTTGATGTTCCACAGTCTGTCTAATATATTTAATGAATGTGTGTGACATATTTAGTCTTTCTGATCGATCATAAATGCATAGGGTGAGGCTGAAAGTACCGTGTCACACTGATAGGGGGCAGTGCTGAGCTCCATAGAATAGAAAAGAACAGAAATATCCTTTATTGTCCCACCATGGGGAAATTTCTGTGCAACAGCAGCAAAGTGGCAGTGACAGGCAATAACAGCAAACAGATTCACACAAAGAATATATAATATATATAAAAACAAAATAAAGAATAAAAAATACTGTACAGTAAGGGCAAAATTTCAACATAAATACTGTGTAGTTGTAAAAGATTCTTCAGTCCAGAGGAATGTGCAACTGAGTTGGTTAATTAAAAATGTACAGGATGTGCATGTCTCTGAGTATTAAAAAACAGGGACAATGGGCAACAGATGCTCTTTCTTCTATGCATTGAAAAGACTGAAAATAATCAGAAACATGCACATAAAAAAACCCAATCTAAATAGAACCAATCAGGATGACTCTCCTCCATTTAAGCAATCAGAGTTTTAAAAACGAAGGCAAACAAGGCTGATTTTTACAATAGTGACAGAGACATTAGTAAACACGGAAAGGAACATGGACTTCATATACAAAAAAAGAGAAGATTATGCATGAATTCAATTTTACTAAAAAATAAAAAAGATTGGCCAAAAAAAACCTTAAATTTTTTTAAAAAATCTCATTTGACCTTATGGTAAATATTTCTTTATTATTCCGGCTATTTAACAGTATGGATATGATTAAAGCATAAATCAATTAAGGTTAAAATTTCTATATAAACTTCTAGTTTTGGATTTTATATATTTACATCCCTCAACATGCGTCATGAATCTGAACATACGTCACTACGCTCAGGAGGTTATTGGTCTTTCACCATGTACCCGTTACAGCTGGGACATTGAAAAGCACAATCCCTCCTCCCTGTAGCATTGCTGCCCCGGACTGAAAGCCTCCCAGATGCTAGGTCAGGATCTCTAGAGGTTTTCTAAAGTCAATAAAGGACTGAGGCCAGGAAATGCAGAGGCGGTCATTTAAGTGGTCAGTACCTTTTGAAGTCCTCTTGAGAGCCGAAGGAAAGGTGTTATGCCAATTTTTTCTTTTCACAACTGCTCTGATTTACAGTACCCCACAAAAGTACTCAGACCTATTGAGCTTTTTCTGACTTTGTCTCTTCTGTATGTTTTACTGAGATTTTATTAGATAAACCAACACAAAGTGGAACATAACAGTGAAGTGGAGGGAACATTATACACTGTTTTCAAACTGTTTTTATGTTTTCAGAAAAAAATAGGAAAGTGTTCTCTACATCTGTATTTATTTCCCACGAGTCTATATACTTTGTAAAATAGCCTTCTGCTGTAATTACAGCTGCAACTCTTTTCGGCTATGTCTTCGAAACTTTATTGATCTTGACACTGGAATGTTTACCTGTCCTTTATTTGCTAAGTAGCTCCAGCTCAGTCAGATTTGATTAAGAGGACATGTGACCATCAGTTCAGGTTTCTGTCCTGCTAAAAAACTTCAGGTTTACAGCCAGGCTTTGACTAGACCAGGGGTTGCCAACTCCGGTCTCCAGTCCCTGTCGCAAGCAATTGTGACCCAAATCAGATTTTTTGCCCACATGCGACCCATATCACACGTATTCACAGCAGCCTGAACGGCCCCATTCTGATCTTATCACCCCCCCAAAAATCTGTTTTGTGCCACTTCCAACTGTGGTTCGAAACTGGATACATACAGTTGAAACCATATATTTACATACACCAAATAAAAAGACATACACATTTTTTCTCACTGTCTGAAGTTAAATCAGACCAAATTTTTCTAGTTTCAGGTTAATTAGACTTACCAAAATTATTTCTATTTGCCAAAAGCCAGGAAACTTAACAATAAAAGATTTTTTTACATACATTTGGTCAGTATCAGGGATAATTGTCCTTTAAATTGTATGTCTTGGGTCAGACCTTTGGGGTTTCCTTCCACAAGCTTCTCACAATAGTTTTCTGGAGTTCTGGCCCATTCCTCCTGACAGAACTGGTAGAACTGAGTCAGGTTTGTAGGCCATGTCACTTTCACATGCATTTTCAGATCTACCCTCAACTTCTCCATGGGATTGAAATCAGGGCTTTGTGATAAGCATGCCAAAGCATGCTTTGGCAATTTCTGGTTTCAACTGTATATCCAGGTATGACTAAAAGTTGTTAGTTTAACAGATTCACCCCATGAGCTGTGAAACTCTGCTGAAGATTTAAAGGGGCAGTATTATATAAAAGCAACATTTTTGAGCTTTACATCATATTATAATGTTATTCCCTCTTCAAAAACATATTTGGAGTGTTGCTTTGATTCTTTCATGCATTTTTGAGTAATCCTTTCATCTCCCGTGGCAACCATTCAGCTATGCAAAATGCCCGGGTTGACCCAGTGCTGCCTTCAAGGTGCAGCTCCTCCTCGCAGCTGCAGTTTCTAAGTTTCCGAGCTTTGGCCTCACAGAGCACCTCTCAGCTCCTTCAGACTATCCAGCAGCAATTAGCAAACACATAGTGGAACTGTGCATCTGCTGAGCTCGTTATATGAGCTACTTCTCAGTTAAATGTTGATTAAAAACATTGTTAAAAGGTTAACAGAGGGGTGATGTTGTGATGACTTCCTGAAGGCGGAGTTTCAGAAAGAGCAGGAATTTTTAAAGAGACAGAGGACCAATTACAAGGCGTTACAAAGTCGTTTACAAAGTCAAATTTATTTTAAGTCATATTTGATATTTACAGCATTTTTATAACAACTGAAGATAACATAGTTACTAGATTGTGCTATAAAATGGTTCTACATGGCTGAAAAACACACATTACTACTCCTTTTATGATTTATACTTACAATAAATTACACCTTGATAAAGGGTAATTGGGTAACTGGGATGGATACAATTGTACTCTGTTCATTTCAGATCTTTTGTTAAAATACTTATGTCACATTAAATCCCACTAAAATTTATAAAGTCTGTGTTTCAAATGTGAGAAAATATGAAAAGGTTTGTACTATTCTGCATGTATCCACATACCTGGACTGAAATTGTTCGACTAAAAACCAGCAGATGTTATATATTTTTGTTCTGTCTTTATTATGGCGCTGAATCCAATATTTTCACGAAATAAAATCCAAATGTAGGGGAAGCTAAGTTTGCTGAAGTTCCAGTGGTATTATTTTAGAAGCAGATACCGTTCTGATATCCTCCATCAGGTCACTGCATATTATTGGCTCAACAGCCACTCATCCAACTCTTCCCACAACACACTTTCTCAGGATACATGCAATCTGACTCTACTGCGGCTGAAAGTAACTTCATTACACGAGATTCAATGAGAACCACATGACGTCTATCATGACAAATTAGTGGAAACTGTGTGTGTGTTTGCTGTGTGTGTGACTGAGATGTTTTTAAGCCCCGGGTTAAGGAAGTTCACTGGAAATCGAAACTCTTCGAAAACATTAGAGGTATATTATGTTTGGCAACACTGCATCTGGGTACTCCCTGTATTAAATTTAATGTGAAGACATAGGAGTCGGACATTGCCTATTTTAAAAGTCCAACAGACAGCTATGCAAAATGCAAAAATGTTTCATTTACATCAAGTGATGTTAAGTCTTTGGATGCACACTACTATTGTGTATTAAACTGTGATTCAAAATAAGGGGCTAGAAAATTGTCTGGATGACCTCAGTTTGGAAAAACAGAGGATATGAGCTCAAAGTGGAAAGTCAAGATAAAGCTTGTCAAATAGTTAAACTTGTGCTTAGAGCTGGGTTTTTAGGCCAAATTACTTTAATCTCGATATGTTAACAAGTTCTGTGCTACTATCCATATTTCATAAGGATGAATAGTATTGTATACAGCGACCAACCAAGGTGTTCAGTGTAGATAACAAATGACTTTGTCAGTCATTGTAACCATGCAAACATTCAAAGTTAAAATGTATAAAATAGCCTGCACATGAACCGTTGTGACATTTCTGTGACCAGGTTTGTTTTAAGATGATAGAGATCTGCTTTTGTCTTGACCTTAATTGTTAGCTTAGTCCTCAAGGAACAGCTAAGCTCTAATTTTACAACATGATGATAGATAATTTTGCACTGGATGTAAGGTTTTACTGCTTATTGCCAATTCACCTTGTTCTTGGTGATGTTATTGCAAAATTGATTGCGCTAACAACTTCTGTAACATAGTGGCAGCTCCTAGAAAGGCGGTTTGGACTGGCCAGCTGACGTATTGGGCAATGCCCAGTGGGCCAAAGCCCATTTATGGGCCATCATAATGTAGCAAAACTATATTATAGATAATTTTTATGGACCATTGGTTCATTTTCTTTAAGGACATTGGGCTAATCCAGTGAAATCTCTCGTCCTTCCTCTTCTGCCCCTCCCCTCCAATTTGACCAAGGGTATCAAAGTTTGCCATTTGAGGCATGCAGCGATGGCGCAGGGGTAGAGCACGCACCCATATAAAGGCCATCACAGGTTCGAGTGCCAAATGTCTTCCCCCTCACTTGGAACATTTCCCTGTGAAGCTTGGACTGGTCAGGTGCAAGCAAAGGAAGCTTTAGCCGGTGTGTCCAACTGTAGTCAAATGGGGTTATTCCTGCAATCAGTGGATTGTTTTTTGTATTTATGGTAACAACAAATCAGAAATCTTGAGAAGTTAAACAATTAAAGAGGCAAACTCGCTTCAGTTTTTCAAAATTCCATTTTTTTTAAGTGAAGAAGTCCTTAGAGCCTTGAATGCTAACAGCTCGCCAGACAAATTCTCTATTCTAGCTAATTTCAGCATTTAAAATAATTAAAACTGAAAATATAAAATCAGATGGAGATGCTATACAAGTGGATAGTAAATGTTTGCATTTTCATGGGTTTGTCACTATGTTAAATAAAAGCTGAGACTGTCACGAGTTTCAATCTGTCTTCACAGTTGATCAGCCCAATCAGCTAATAGCAAGTCTGCCAGGATAAGTTTTAAACACGTATGAGACCTAAAAGCTCAGAAACACACCATCTTTGATGCTGTAACACAAATGACAACCTAATACAAAATCCAAAAGTGTTCTGGTGTTTAACAATGATGACACAGAAGTTGTTAGGCTGAGAAAACAGTGACAAACTTAACAACAGTATCTTGTGAACCAACACATAAAGGAGATATTCTGGGTCCAGTAAGAAAGGGCTGAACATTATTGATGTGGCTGTGACTGATGTTGCTCCATCTGATCATTATTGTGCCCTGTTTGTTTAAAACTAACATCATTACTCCCTCTAACACAAGTAAACAAGAATTTATAGAATATACTGTATTACTAATAACACCCCAGCTTATTTTACTCTATTTTCCCCTCCATCATCACTCTGTCTTTAGCCTGTCTTGATGAACCTTTAGTTTTCTTCTGTACCAATGTCATGACTATAATGGATGAAACGAAACAAACAAAACAAAAAAAGGACATGTAGACCATCCTGTTATGGACTTTATCATGCTTGGGTAGTTAAAGTGCATCTTTTCATTTTAAACACACTTAGTAAACTACCTTAGTATTGCAACAGGTCTAAAATTCTAATTTCTGCAGCAAAAACGGCTCATATTTCAAAATAAAATGTGCTAGTGCTGTCCCTA
This sequence comes from Anableps anableps, assembly GCA_014839685.1. Classification (NCBI taxonomy): domain Eukaryota; kingdom Metazoa; phylum Chordata; class Actinopteri; order Cyprinodontiformes; family Anablepidae; genus Anableps; species Anableps anableps. The sequence continues at coordinate 33,943,475 of CM026076.1, forward strand.
GCGTGTTCTCCTCTCTATTCTGCCTAACAGTAGTGCCCCTAGCGGTCTACTGGAAGGGTCCGTGCTGATAAAAACACTGGATCACATCAGGAGCATGAAATCGGCTACAGCTTTAAGACTGAAGGCTCACAGGAGAGCCAGAAGCTGGAGCTAATGACAACATGCTAAACGGAGATTGTTGAAATGGTGGAAACAGAGATGTTAAAATGGAAAACTTCATCATGCACACAAATTTGGAAATGCTATCTGGAAAATTAATTTTGCAAATGTAAAGATCTTTTTACAAAAATATACCCTTACATATAAAATACCTTGCAAGATTATACAGCGAAACAATAATTTTATGCATATTTGCAGTTAGGCTCAAAACTATTCATACCTCTTAAGTGCAATTTATATCATAGTCATCTGTTATGACCGGTAACCAAAATAAAAATGTTCACATAATAATTGTAAAATTGAGACTACAAATAACAAATTAATGTAAATCTTTATCCCAACTTTAACATTTTCGTCATGGGCACCTGATGTGATATACCTCTGTACTTTAGCCATTATAAAAGGTGAATAAATTTGTAGTTGTTCTTATTTGTTCCGCAGATTTTGGGCCTGATCACAAGTTTCTCGCTTTAAATTCTGAAGCTGTGTGCAGATTTTTAGGATGGCATTTTCATACACAAAATCTTAAAATAAAAGTGTTAGCTGCAACACAAAGTAATCCTTATTATCTAGGTTTTCACATTCATCTCAATTTCACAGTGCTTTAGAAGAATGATTTACCCATGTCTTGTTCTTTATTTTTGTGGCCCCTAAGAACTTTTAACTTGATTTTGGCCCTCATAACAAAAAGTTTGGACATCACTGATCTACTATGCAAAATGTGAAGGGTGTGTTTTGTAGAACATGTTTAGGTATTAGTTTGAAAGTCCAGCATAGTTGTCTTTTCAGGTTTAGTTTAGTTCATTTAGTAATGTGGAACCTACTTGCTATGCTAATATTACTATCAGACTGTAGTTTAAGTCGTAACTATGGAAACTGAAGCTTTTATTTTGATTCACGTTTGACTTGTTTAGAATCCAGTTGCTAGTGGGTGGGGCTTAAGTTGATTTTGTTGCTGGGTAGCATGACTCTTTAGCTATTCAAAGACATCATCACTACTGTTCTATGATCTCTGACATCATAAGTGACATGAAGACACATAAGATTCTTTGAGTTTGTAGTTTCTTTCTCAAACCCTTGACGTGAACGCATCTTGTGAATCACTTCTGTGTAGATTAACACTTTTTTTGAGCAAAGACAAATCAATCCAGTCATTTTTCAAAAAAGCTTTGTGTTGAAAAATAAGTAGTACATTTTTAAACTATGATGTCTATCAGCGGATATTTACCTGTGGAGGCTGCCTGCCGTCAGCAGGAAACACTTGAATTTATCAACTCTTCACTCTGCATTAACAAATCAGGTGAGTTTAACTCTGTGCCCTTATTTACTTTGGAAGAATTTCCTGTACTGAGGAGAGAGGAGTCCGAAAACCAAAAACAATTGAGCCAAAACGGCAATGGCTCAATTGTCAAAGGCCAAGACCAGCTAGAAAACGTTCTAAGAGTTCCAGTTAGACACTCTTGGAGTGAAGTCTCCGCTTCAAAGACTGCAATGATCCCATTGCAGTCAGTTCCGGCTTCTGACCAGAGGCCAGCGTCTCTCCCAAAGCCTGAAGATGCAAACAAGCATCCAATTTTAAAACTTCTTCAAGCAGAGACAGTTGTTGAAGGAAACCATGATGATAAAAACACCGGAGGGATTATCGTGATCTCAGAGTTAGAGTTTCATGACGTCTTGAGCTCCAAAGATGATGTGATCTCTGCACTTAAACAAGAAAACGCCACATTATTAGAAAACATGAAGAGTCTCACCATCGAGCTTCTGAAAATGGAGGTAGTGCACCAACAGGCCAACGAGAAAGCTAAGCAGCTCCAGTCTGAGCTAACTAATGAAAGGAAAAAGGTGCAGGAAGCTGAGATCTACTTAAACCAAGTAACTAGAGCAGTTACAGCTGCACCAGTCCACCAACATCAGGACGACCAGGAGAAAAAGGCCTTAAGGCATGAACTGAGGAAGTTGACATATTTAATGGAAAAGCAGCAAACTGAACATGAAGATGTGATTGCTGCTCTGTATGATGAGAGGACTAAGACAGACAAAGACTGCCGAGATGCCATCAGAAGGGCAGACCAGCTAAAAGTATCTCTGATCACTGAGAAGAACCAAGCAAAAGAGACAGAGATCTGTTTAGCCAAGCAGATAGAAGAAACATCTAAACTCCAAGCGGCTCTGGACAAAATGGAGAGAGATGTGGAGGAACAAAGATGGCAGTGGGAGCAGGAAAAGGTTCTTCTGACCAATAACCAAGAAACATCTGAGGTGGAACATCTGAGACATCAGTTGCAGTCACAGACAGTTGCTCATGGAGATGAGGTTGCTGCTCTGTATAGTGAGCTGATTAAGAGGAACAAAGACCGTCAAGATGCCATCAGTAGGGCTGAACAGCTGAAGAAAAAGCTGACTGAAGAGAAAAACCTGGCAAAAGAAGCTGAGGACAGTTTAGCCAAGCAAAAAGAGGAAACATCTAACCTACAAACTGTTCTGGTCCACATGGAGAGAGCTTTCGAGGACCAACGACGGCAGTGGGAGCAGGAAAAATCCCATCTTATGAGCAACCAACAAGTAAGAGATGAGTTGGAGCAGCTGAAAAAGCAGTTAGAGTTACAGAAAGCTGAGGCAGAACAAGAGAAGGCTGCTCTGCATTTGGAGCAGCAGAAAAAGAACCAATACCATCAAGAAGCAGCAAAAAAAGTCCTTGAACTGGAAATGACTCTGGTTGCTGAGAAGACCAGAACACAGGAGGCAGAGATCTGCTTAGCTGAGCAAGTGCAGCAAACCTGTAAAATAACGGCTGCTTTGGCCAAAATGAAGCAAGATGTGGAGAACCAAAGACTGGCCTGGGATCAGGAAATATCCAGTCCTCTGACAGAGCAGCAGAAAACAGTCAGAAATACAGAAGCAGCTATGAAAGACATTCTGGAGCTTCGACATAGGCAGCGGTGGGAAACAGAAAAGTCTGTCCTTCTAGAAACCACTGAAACAACATGGGAGGTTCTGGAAGAGATGGAGGTGGCGATTGAGGAGATGAACCAATTACAAGAAAACAAAGGCAAAAAGAAATCTGTCTGGAAAAAAATGTCAAAATTATTTAAAAGGTCTAAAAAGGCTCCACCTCAGTCAGAAAACTGATCTCTGCTAAGCCTTATGAAAACCTCCAACTAAACCATCAAACTGACAAAAACACTCACTGAACACCCACTCCCCAGCCTTAACTTTTAACCCCACCTTAGTTCCTTATCCTTAATTTTCCACTCTACCTTTAACCCTGAACAACCCAAACCTAAATCCAGACGTGTTTCGACTATGAGACCCAGGACGAGTTTCTCCTGGAACCTTCTAACTTTACTCCGGTCGTTTCTTGCGTACGTTTCCACTATGTGGGACAGGCCTTAACTATTTGTTAACAAAATTAGAATCTCAGAGGAAGTTTATCATATTTACACATGTCATTACCTGAGAGATGTTTCCCAAAGCAGAATGAACCACAAACCTACACAAAAGTCTATTAACAATCCATGGGGTGGTTATGGTTTTTATGTGCGCCTCAAAACATAAATGTCTTTGAATAGAGAATTTACCCTCTGGCCCTCCACAAAACTCCATTTAAAAGTTTCTTGTAAATGAAAAAGTTCTGCCTCCCTACCAGGTAATTAGTTTTTCTAACTACCCTGCCCTGGTAGTTTTTATCCAGGTAAAGGGCGTGTGGCTGCACAGTAGCAGTGTTCAGCACAGTTCCTTACAGTGAGAGAGCTTTCAGCATTGAGTTTGCATGTTCTCCCTGTGCATACGTGAGTTCTCTCCGGGTACTCCGGCTTCCCCCCACACTGCAAAAATATACCTATTAGGTTAACGGGTCTCTGTAAATTGCCTTCTGCTTGCATTGTTGTTCATCCGTCTGTGTTAACGGGTGATTGACTTGTGACCTATCCAAGTTATTTCCTTCCCTTTCCAACCCTCACCTGCCCACACTTTCTTTGTCTTTTACCTTCAACCCTCCCCTTGAAATATATATCTAATAAATAGATCAAAAATAACAAAAATCATATAAATGGATATAAACATTAACACACACGTGCACACACACACACAGAATAATCCAGCCATGAGGGGTCCATGGTCCTATGTGCCCCTGGTGCTGGTTCCAAGCCCAGATAAATGGAGACGGTTATGTCAAGAAGAGAATCTGGTTGAAATATATAGACAGGTGTCAAAAATCTTAGAAAATAACACATAAAATAATATTACTACACATACACATACACGTTATGTATTTCTAATTTTACAAGGATTTTGCATTGACTGTTATTTGTCATTCATTTCTATAGCCTAACCCTAAAGCATAACCATTACCACTGCATGCCTAACCCTAAAGCTAAACTAAGCTCGACTCACACCTTAGTCCTAAACCTAACCCCTACCTGAAAAACAGCACTTCTTTTCTAGGGGCCCGGGCTTTGGGTCCCATAAGGCAGGGATCTCCAACCCTGGGCCACGGACCAGCACCGGTCGTTGGGTCATTTGGTGCCGGGTTGCATAAAAAGAATAGTTAACTTAAATTGTTTCCATTTTATATAACAATATTTATTTTTGAAAGAATGACCGGATTCTCTCTGGTACATCCGTCCCACTCATTCTTGACGCAGGTCAAGATGCTTGTCTAGGTCACGTGATACGTTTTCACTAAAAACCAACCCACGTGCTAGCAAAAGGAGTAACAAACAAACGTCTCTGGAGAGTTTCTTTGGAAAGAAAAAAAGGCTAAGTGAGGAGATAGATGAAGAACTCACAACAGACTAATATGAATTTATCGTGACAGGAGTCAAAGGACTCCCACTGATTCAGCGTTATGGTGAGTTGTATTTATTGTGCACTTTATATTTGTTTTTGTGGTGTATCTCATTTAAAAGGGCATGTTTAAACGTTGACATAGCGACTAGAGAGCATTACGGGAAAGACAGGGAACACCTACCTGTCTTTCCCCTAATAACATAACTCATGTTATGTTGATGGAATAATGTTACGAGGACGCTGCTAACGCTGTGTGTAATTGACCAACTCAGTTGCACATTCCTCTGGACTGGAGTATTTTTTGCAACTACACAGTATTCATGTTGAAATTTTGCCTTACTGTGCAGTATTTTTTTTCTTTGTTATTCTTCATTCTGTTTTTTATATACATTTGATATTCTTTGTGTGAGTCTGTTTTTCTGTTATTGCCTGTCACTGCCACTTTGCTGCTGTTGCACAGAAATTTCCCCATCGTGGGACAATAAAGGATATTTTTATCCAGTTCTATTCTATTCTATGCTATTCTATTCTAACAAAGTTCACATTCGATTTATGTTTATTATATTTTTAAAAAAATATCCCCGTTTTCAATTTTTGTTGTATTTATACACCACACCTTAAAGGCTGGTCTGTGAAAATGTTGTCTGACCTGACAATAAACTGGTCTGGGATCAAAAAAAGTTTGGGAACCACTGCCATAAGGACCAGTGGGTCCTCACAATATGTAGTATTTGTTGGAAAAGTGTGCCTTACAAGGTGAGAAAAGCTGAAACACACACACCCACAGCTAATTAAACATCTGGTGCTGCTCGGCCTGGCTAATCAGAGATTAATTGTTGTAAAAGACTGACACATACAACGTGGTGGAATTGCTTCTTTATGTGTGCACTTGTCTTATTAGTGTTTGCACATTTTCATTCGGTTAATATGTGCTAATCACCAGGAGTCACCCTTTTCTGGGGCTAAGACATACTTAAGCACATCCAACACATGATCAGTTACACTGCAGAATTAGGCAAATATCGATAATATTAACCACCATCAAAGCAACCTGAAGCTGCTTTAGTTTAACACATCTCATGTAAAACAAGAAAATAGGAGAGCATAAAAATATTACCCTAATTCTAATAACTTTAAATATTACAGTGAAAATTTATGTAGAGTCCCATTATGCCCCTTAAACTTTTCACATGTCAAATTACAACCAACACCTTAAGTATATTTGATGGGATTTTATGCAATAGATCAACACAAAATGATGCATATTTGTTAAGAGAAAAGGAGATTATTGATGCTTTTTAAGATTTTTTTTTTTCCAGAAAAATCCAAAAGGTTTAGAGTAAATATGTATTAATTTCCTCATGTAAACACTTTGTACGGCCTTTCACCGGATCTACAGCTGCAAGTCTATTGGGCTGTGTATGTGTCAGAGTATATTTTGAGTGGTATTGGTGATAAATCTTTAGCTTTTGCCACACAAGCTTAGTCATAATCTGACTGAGGTTGGACTTTGACTGGACCATTTCAATACATTAATATGCTGTGATCTGTGATCTCTGGGTGTATGTTTAAAGTTATTTTCCTGTTGCAAAAAAATCTCCACAGCATGACGCTGCCAACACCATGTTTTGCTGGGGATGCTTTGTTAAGGCTGTTGTGTAGCATTAGTTTTTCGACTCAAATGGTGTGTTGGATGTGTGTCACTAAGTTCACTGTCATGTTTACTATGTCCTCTACATATCTTGTAGTAAACTGAGACTGGTCGTTACTACTCTCTTTCAATGTTTTACTCTTTGTCAGTTACGCCGTATGATACAATTTTTATACGCTGTCCTACAGCTCTAGTGGTTGCCTTGTAATGTTGTTTTTATAACTAAAAAAAAAAGAAAAAAAAAAAATCCAAGATGACCAAACGTAAAGCCAAAGTGTTCACTTTTTAAGATGATATTGATCTGAAAACGTGGGTTTGTATGAGATTTGCCTGTAAGCATGGGGTATGACAAAATAACTGTTGTTGTGTTAGCTTGCAGTTAGCAGGCTAACAGAATGACAGCGAACAAGCTGGTTTGCGATGTTAGCTAGCTTGTACCATGCATTGTATTTTTCAGTTTTGTGATGGTCAAAGGAGAAGGCAATGATCGGAGGCCATTCTTTAACAAATTAGCATGAAAAGAATACAAAAATAAGTTTAAGTTTATTGGAGCATCGTTATCTCGCTGTTTAGCAGGTGAAAACTTTAAAACTGGATGAGGATGGCACAGTCGACATTAACTTTCTTTGTGACACTTTTCCATAGATACCGGATTTATGGTGTACAAATAACAGTTGTTCTGTCAACAGATTCTCAGAACTGAGGTGCTGATATTTGCAGCTCCTCCAGAGTTACTGTGGGCCTTTTAATGGCTTCTCTGACTAATCCTCTCCCTGGCTGGGCTGTCAGTTTACGTGGATGGCCATATCTTAGTAGTTTCTCATCTGCGTCATAGTCTTTCCATTTTTTGAATTATGAACTTAATAGTAGTCTGTGGGATACCTAAAGCTTAGAATATTGTTTCATAATATCACCAACTTCAGCGCTGACTTGCCTCCTGTTCCTTGGTCTTTATCATGCTGTTTGTTCAGTGGTCTCTATAGAACAGGGGTGTCCAAAGTGTGGGCTAGGTGCCATTTGTGGCCCCTGGACTGGTTTTGTGTGGCCCCTGAATGGTACAAGTTTGTCCCACTAGTGAAGGTAGTTGATGCAGATGGAGACTTTTTTTTCAATCTGGAAAAAACTATGACCCAAAATTAAATTCTTTGCACAAAAATGTTAGATAAAACACAAAGAATTCATCTTTTAACAAGCAAGCGTTCTCATTGCCTTTGATTTCATGGTAAGTAAGGACCACAGCTTCCCATTGAGTTAAGCACTAAAGCAGACCTTGGTGCACCCAAATCTGCCTTTATTTACATTTTTAAAACTTGGCTGAATACAGCAACTGTTTTCGAAAGAAAGAGTGACCTAAATAATGTTTTCATTGCTGAGAATATACTCAATCTTTTTCAGTTTTTTTTTTTCAGTGGAGCCCAAAATAAATGGCTAAAGTCACTGCCTTTTTTGTATTTTTTTTTAAACGTGGAAAAAACCCTTTTGAAATTTTGGAGCTACATAGATTTATACATTCCTTTCCTACAAAAAAATTAAATTAAAATTAAAAATTACAATAAAACTTTATGATTTAACTGTTTAAAAATATTTTATTTTTTGGCCCACTAGTACTCTGTTGTTGAGGATTTTAGCCCATGTTATAAGAAGTTTGGACCCCCCTGTTATAGCACCTCTGAGACATTCACAGAACAGTTGATTTCTAAAGGCAGTATCAATATGAAATATGAACATAAAAATAGGCACTGGAGAGATTAAAAAAACACATTTTGTGTAAGCTGGATGTGGAAGATTTAGGGAATAAATTATAAGAAGATCCATAATTTATTCACTTACATCCACACATACTTTACTCTGCTGTACATCAAGGTTAATGCATTTTGAACAGAAGACAATCAGTTTACTGTTCGACAGCTAATAGACTTTAATGCTTAAATAAAGCAGTACTGAACACGGAGTTTTACACCTTAGCTGCTACTGTGAAGGAATAACCAGCTTTATGGGTGAAACTTAATCTACCTATAAATTGCTTTTTTACAGCCTCTACTGCAGTTATAATGACAGTTCTCTCAGAACGTGAACTACACCTCTGTCTGGGTGACGCTTTCTGCTCCTGACTTTATGTTCGGTTCGTTATCGTTAACTCTGTGTGGATGTTTGAGCCTCAATCTGCTGTTACAGAGGGAGCAATAAACAATAAATGCATTCATTTTAAGCGAATATTTGACTTAATAAAGTCCACACATTCTTAGTCTGTGGCAAAGCTTTCCTTGTTCCTGTTTTCTGCTCACTGCAAGAAACAAAATCACTCTTTTAATACTAGAATCCCTTAGGGGTAATTTTTACCTCCTGCATTTCCAGCTTTCTGTCACATTCTTAAATTTAACGTCCCAGGGGCTCAAACTTCCTGAAATTTTTTAAAATTACTCTCTTTAACACCAATGATCTAAAATTATGGATTCATTTTTACTTCCTTGCAATCAGCAAAAAGCTGTGCTCTTTGGGCATAAAGGTTACCAGTAGCATCAACTTGGAAAACTGGTGGGAAGCTATGAATTGTGTATTAAAGTTCGGCTGATATCTATACAATTGACCTTGGAAGAATATGAAGAGAATAACATCAATGAATAATCTGTAAGAGGACTAATACAACTTCAAAATATGCTGGAGAAATATTCCTTCATGTATATGCATTGTTGGATATCACCACAGTGAACACAATGGTCCTCTACTGACAGGACTTGATCCCTATTCAGTATGTTTAATTTTTGGAAGTTTACCCAAAACTCGTTATCCTCACAAACTTGCTAAGGGGGTCATGGGAGTTGCAGCATAGTCCAGTCCATTTGTGTTTTGTAGCTATAAGGAAGACTAAGACTAGTGTACCTTGAGGCATTTCCTTTGGGATGGTGTATGTATGGTTTGGAAAGGTAGCTTTTGCGGACTATCTGGTTCTTGATAACATAAGCAAGAGCTGTGGCCCCAGTCTTCCTTGTGGCATTCAGGCACAGAATCTTAAGCTAAGGAGGGTCTCTGGTTGGGCAACCTTACCGTCTCATATTTACCTTTTAGATCTGTAGACTTCTGCAGATAAGATTAATCTCTTGTAAGTCTGAGGCCATGGTTCTCAACCAGAAATTGGGGAAGTGCTCCCTCAAGTCAGGAGTCAGTCTATGCCTCAAGCAGGGGAGTTCAAATATCTTGGTGTCTTATTCAGGGGTGATGGTAGACTGAAGCAGGAAATGGATAGGGGGCTTGTGACCTCATCTGCTATAATACCAGTGTTTCTCTGGTCTGCCATGTTTAAGAAGTCAAGTGGATTCAACTGAAAGAGACCAAGGGTTAGACCCAGAACCTATTTGAAGAACCATATATCCCTCCTGTTCTGGTAACACCGTGAGATCCCCCAGAATGTGTTGCAGAGTGTCGCTTGGAGGATGGATGGGTGGATGGATGGATGGATTTAAATAAACAGTGCAATGCATTATTATTTTCTACATTAATGGAAAATAAAACCACAAACATATGCATGAACTGCATCACCCTGCATGTGCACAGTAGTGTTTCTGTATCTATAGAGGAACTACACAGCTGAGTATCTGTTGTGTGTGTCTGTTTCATTCAGTAAAATTTTGTCATCCAGTATAGAAAACTTAACAATTTTTCACTTTTTCTGTTTTTTCTGTTTTATTGGTCTCTTTCTGTCATAAATTAATAAAGATGGCTTGAGGCATCTGACATTAAAGCTACAACTTTTATGAAAAAATATGTTTTTTACTTCTTTTTTTAAAATTATCAATATGTTGTGACAGTATAAGACAGCTAATCTGTGAAAATTATCAAGCTCCTCTGCCTTCTCCCAGTGCTCCCAGTACCGACTGCAGAAATACACCACTCAGTCAGAAACAACCAATCAGAGTCAGGAGGAGGGTCTTACCGCTGTCAGCCATTCTCATGTATGCCACTCACACACTCCCCCTTGCTCTCTGCTATGCTACAGCTGGTTCATTCACCACAACATAGCCTGCCGCTAATGCTAAAGCTAATTAGCATGGCTACTGATGATGGCAGATAAAAAGTTTTCCTGGAAAGGTGAGTTGTTTCTTCATTTCCATTAACACATTTAGCAGCGCGTACACGAGGGTGACAGACAGCACTAAGACCCTCCTCCTGGCTCTGATTGGTTGTTTTAGGTCGGGAACGGTGCATTTCTTTAGATGGCAGTAGTAACGCAGGGAAGAAGTATATGCAAAAAACATATTTTTGTGAAAGTTACATACTACAGCTTTAGTTAAATTACACTAAATACAATCACAAAGTTTTAAGCAAAACTGTTTTCTTTTCTGCTGTATTCAGTGCCATTTATGTATGAATGTTGTAAGTTATTAAGTATTTTGCATAAACCTGAAGTCATTTAATATAAAATGTCCACAGATAGTTCTGCTTTTCTTGTTATTTCTTGTTAATTTTTATATTCTAGTTTTAATTTATAAAACTGTTAAACATTTGAGTTTTTTGGGCTCCTCTGACTTACAGGTAAAATCACCCCCTGGTGGTTCTGGTTAGAATGCTACTGTTTTTGGTTTGTTTTTTCCAGTAACCTAAAATATTTTGTCTCTGGGCTTTAATAGCACCTCAGTGCTTAGTTGCTTCCACCTACTCACTGCTTCATTATTTAGGACAGAGCTCTGCAGTGAGTTTCCTTGTTTGTTTGGCTTCTTCTTCGGCACCATCACTGCTTCGCCTCTATCACTTCCATGACAGTCAGCACTTATCTAATATACCCACACAGTGTCAGAACTAATCGTGAAACTGTCATAGTTTATCAATTTTTGTCCACAGTAAAACTTATACTCTTTTTCTCTGTTCTCACTGAATATGCAGTATGTAATCTAAAATAATTCAATATCAGCAGGAAGAAACCCTGAATCCAAAAAACACAAGTGGTGTAGAGGCAGACTATATCTTAAGTAGTGGTAAGTGGTAAGCAGACAGCTTTGTATGGGGCTCAAAAATTACAGCGAACATCTGAAGAGAGGATAATAAATTCTGAGTGATTATTTTTCCTTCTTTAAGAGATGATCTTCTGAACTTATTGCTTGCTTTTAAAATCTTTCTAAAAGAGGAACCTTAAGTAAGGACCACATTTTCTTTCATGAACTTCAGCACCTTGATTTTATCGTTTGTTACTACTTTGCTATGTTTTGTTTTATTATTTTGGCTTTGTTGAAAAATCTATCTGTGACTTATGTTAGGGTTAAACACGGGTGCCACAAGATATTACAATGCCAATACGATACAATATTACCCATCAAAATTAGGTTTTTCTGGCAGTGATAAACAGATACTGTCAACAAGTAATTTTATCTGGTCAATTTACTGAAAGGTAGCCTGGTAAAAACCAGCCCCTTGTTCTACGCTTTGCTTCGTACAGAGGGTCTGACAAACGATTGCTTCCTGGAGGCAGGGACTCTTGAAGTTGAAGTTTTAAATTTATCCAATCCAATTATAATGAGTCTCAGATATAAAGGCGAATGCAAATTCTATGAATTTAAATGTTGATGGGGATTTTAATTTTGAAGTAAGAAAGGTAGTAGCTCTTGAGTTTCCCAGTTGTACTGATTAGAAATAGCAAAAATGACTTTTTCTGGCAGACAGTATCGTGGACTGTGTTGCAGGGGTTAGTAACCAGAGTTGCCTGCAAATAGCTAAAATTGATTACACTAAGAAAGATTCTAAGTGCCTATTTTTCCTGCCTACAGTCTTCCTTATTTCTGCTCTTGGAGCTACAACCAATCAGGACCAAGGAAAATAAATGTTGCTTGTTGCACCCAGTGGCATGTCAGGTAGCCTTGCACATAGGTATTTCCGCTTCCAAAGCTGCATTTTCTTTGAGATGTCTTAGATATGCTCTTAAAAAAATCCACGACTAGGATAATTTGGAGTCATGCTCCACAGAAAAATCTGTGATTACAGAACCACGAATAGGTTGGAGTCCACTGTACTTAATAACCAAGGTGTTGGGGAGGCCTCGACTACTTAAATTGCTGCAAGATGTTAGGTACTTGGTACGAGGCTGAAAAAATGGTGAAAGAGTTACAGGCTAGTTGCAAATTAAAGAATGTAAGCATTTTTAAAATACCAGCACTAGCAAACTGTTAGTCCTTAATGATGATTTTTATTCTTTTATTATACAAAAACTATGCATTTTCCATTTTCTTTTTTGATATTAGGGACACTTTAGATATGGATAAGCATAACACCACAATATATGGGCTAGCCCAATGGTTCTAAACCATTTTATCTTAAGAAACATCTTATTAAACACAAAACCTTTCAAGTATCACCATTTTGACAGTGGTCTTGAAACTGTATTGCAAAGAACTTCTCTCTCAGTTCGTTCAGCCTACTCTTTAAATTTTTGCCCAACTTCCCAATCATTGCCATCTTTAACATTTACCCATTCAACTCTTCCTAAGCCCCATTTTCTTTAAACGTTTTCTCATAATTTCCCAGCTCTCACTGATCCCAGTGTCTGTTTTCTTTGGACTTTCTGTAGTCCATCCTCTGTCTCTTTTTTTTCCTTTTTCATCAGTCTAAAACATTTTACTTGGATAGCATACATGTTGGAAAACAATTCTCTTTATTTTCTCTCCCTGTTCTCCTTTTCATATCCGTCGTTCTCAGGTTTGTCTCTGTATATGCTTTGTCATAATTTGGTCTTCCTTTCTTGTACTCTTGCTTTCTCAACTATTCTAACACCCTAACCTCCCCTTTTATAAAACAGGCCCCCCGTCTGCTGTGATTTGTCGTGTCTCGCCTCGTCACATCCTTCCAATCATCTCCTCTTTTCCTTCTCTTTCCATGCATTACTTTGGCTTTTCACAAGGAGTAGAAATATTCACTGACAAAACACACTGTGTGTTTTGTGTTTTTCATCTGTAACTGGCTTTCCTGACCTTCCTTCTGGGGTTTGTATTTTCTCTGTACTTGTTCTCGCACAGTTCTCTTTTTTACCTATGCAGTCCAAAATAAGCTTGTTGATTTTTATAGGTGATATTAAGTTAACCTTGAGTTGTAACTAAACTCAGATGGTGTGTCTCATTGTTGGCCCTGTATTGAGCTGGACCATCCTGAGATGTACCCCACCACTCACCTGGTGGCAGATGGGACGCCGTCCTGCCCCTGTGATTATTTTTAATCCTGCTACAAGTTCTTCTTTTCTTTTTTACATATGGGGCTTGAAGTTTAACAACAAATTTCTTTAACTTTTTCTTCGGGGTCAAACGCAATCGATATTTCTAAGTAGAAAGTTTAACAGCTAAAAGTTGCTTAAATAATAAATACTTTCTAACCAATTCTTAAAGGGGTAGTATTATGTATTTTCCAGGCACATAGTGCCATTTTATAGCACAATCCAGAAACTATGTTACCTTCAGTTGTTACAAAAATGCTGCATATATCACATATGATTTAAAAGAAATTTACTTTCGTCATTTAACACCTTGAAATAGGGCCTCTGTCTCTTGAAAAACTCCTGCTCTCTCTGAGACTCCGCCTTCAGGAAGTCATCGCAACAGTATTCCTCTATTAACCCCTTAACAATGTTTTTATCAGCGTTGCACTGAGAAGTAGCTTGTATAATAAGCTCAGCAGATGGCTAGTCTGAAGGAGCTGAGTGGGGAAGTCGCGAGGGAGATTTGCTCTGTGAAGCGAAAGCTCAGAAGCTTAGAAACCACAGCTCAGAGGAGGAGCTGCACCTCGATGGTGGAGCTGTATCAACTCAGGCGTTTTGCACAACTTAATGGTTGCCACGGGAGATTAAAGGATTTGTCAAACATGCATGAAAGAATCAAGACAACACTCCAGGTATGTTTTTGATGAGGGAATAAGATTATATGGAAAGCTCAAAAAGTTGATTTTACGTAATACTGCCCCTTTAAAATATAATGAGCATGTTCAGTTTAAATTATTAGGATCCTTCTTTTTGTTTTCCCATGTGAACACAGACAGAAAAAGCTAGTTTAGCAGGCATATAATGCTGAAAAAAGAAAAAAAAAAACTTTTAAAATCTATTCTAACAAGCTAGGCTGTAAACTGGTTCTCTCACAACCAGAGGGAAGATGATCTTATTCTGCAATGGCTGCCTGGTTCAGATGATCAGGATGGTAGTTCGTTTTAACTCTTCATTAGCTTTGTTGCTAAGTTAGGTAAAGTTGGACACAAACTTCAGTTCTTGCCTTCTCAATCGCATGTCGTACACCAGCTCTTAGCTTTTACTTAGTTGATATATTCATTCATAATGCACCCCATATAAACACCACAGGCTTGCTGTTCTCTGCTGGATGCCACACAGGACAAATGAAAATAATGACTGCCTGAACCAAAGTCTTGTTTAGGTAGGATTTATTAAGAATATAGAATAGTTAATGTTTCATAATTTGACCATCATTGAATATTGCATTTATGAATTTATTGCTTGATAAGAATATAAACAATAGTAATTGTTAGTTGTTAATACCTCTTAAAACTCTTTTAGTGACATGTCAAAAGACAACCAAAAATCTGAACTCTATGGCTACAAAACTGGACGTTAACAGAAATGGAACACTATGGTTGTTGCATTCATCTTTTTAGTCTGTTCTACTGTACAACGACGTGAACTGGCTTTTTAAACCATTCAGTGTCTAAATGAGTAGTTCTCCGGGCTTTCTGGGCATCTGTAACAGTTATTTTTTTGGCTGTTGATCACGATCGTAAAGTTCTTAGGTATAGAATTATAAACCAAACACTTGACATCTGACCTGGGCTGCATCACCCTTCAGCTACAGCCACGGATCTCAGACTTTGCTACAACTGCCACTGATGATACTTGTGCTGTCTTTAGTGGTAATTGGAAGAGATTGTGATATCAGTTATTTTCAAGATAAACATAAACAAATATAACTGTATTAACTGTAACACTAAGATAAAAAATTGCAGAATATATCAAATCAAGCAGACTGTAGACAACTTCTCATGATGGTGGTTTTTAAAAAGTTGTCTTTATGTGGGTTGAAAAAAACTAAAAAACTTAAAGTGTAAAACCATCAGTAGAAGGTTTAAGTGGATCTAGTAACACATCAAGCAAAACAAATAACTGGCCCTATCTGACCTCCATACTAAATTGATATCGGTAATTGCCAGAGGAACCATACAGGTAACTCAGCTATCAATGCACTCCTAGGTATTCCGAACAAATGGAAAGATAATCTTTCAGGTTAATAGTTTTATTTTTGTGCCAGTCATGTTTTGGCTTCTCTTCACAGCGTAGCAGGTAGTAGTTAAAAATCAGTTATTGAGTCGGTGCCATGATGCACCACATGGGTGTACCACACGGGTTCTATGAGGCTCTGCTGAAGATGAGCGCCGCTCCGAAGCTGCCTGTTTTACAACACAGAACGCCTGAGCTGGCAAACATCCCAGCCAGTGTGCCATCTGTTCCTGGAGTGCTGAGGATTCATCAGGTGGGTGCAGACCCGAAAATGTCATCAGGAAGGATTCGGCATGTAAGGATGGCTGTAAGGAAGATAGAAAACAAACTGCACAGCACTCAGAAGAGAATTTTCGACAGGATCTACATTCCCTTTATTGAAACTGAGGATTCAGTCCTCTCAACAGGCTCCTCCTTCAACTAATGTGAATCTTAAAACTTGGGGAATTGCTTATTAAATTTGGTGGAATTATATTTAAAGTACTTGTTGGAATTGCTGTTACTTCTGTTTCCCAAAGCTTTTTTTGTTGTGTAAAGTGAACAGCAGTTTTGGCTATTTCAGCAGCCAGCCATATTTCCAACTCTCCTTTTGTTTTCACTAGTGGTGGGATTAAAATTTTTAATCAAGTTAATTGCAGGGGCTCTAATTAGAATAGAATGAAAATATCTTTTATTGTCCCACAATGGGGACATTTCTGCAGAACAGCAGCAAAGTGACAGGTACCGGTAATAACAGTAAACAGACCCACACCAACATAAAATATATATAGAAACAGAATAAATGAATGAAGTAATTGATTACAGTTAATCACATTTAATCGAAAATCATATATTGACAAAATAACATTTTCGATTCAAAAATTTTGCACTGAGATGGTATTTTAGGCTTGAATAGCTTCGGTCATAGGCCAACTCTGTTTTAAACAACTTTAACACAATAGCCTTTTCGAGCAATTCATAGTTCATTTTTTGAAGCAAAAATTAACCCCCAGTGGGCCAAGAAAAGCAGCTTGGTCGTCCATCCCTGCTGTTTGCAGATGTCACTTGTACATCAGATTTGTGGGTGTACCAGAAACATGTGAATATAAAGGTTCCGGCTGTGGACGTATATATGTAAAAAAAAGACGAGAAAAAGAAAATATGATTAATTGTCTTTTTAAAACATTTATGCATTCAAATTTATGTAATAAATTAATCTAAATGAACTTGTTAAAGTCTTGGCCCTGGTTTTTACCAGTATAATTAATGTTTCATAAATCTAGAACTGAGCAACTGAACAGTCTCTAAATTAAGTATTTTAGTTTTTTGATCTACAGTTGATCAAAATATGTCTGCATTCAGTAAAAATTGTAGTCGTTTTGTATAGATAGGAAGCTTCAAATCAGATACTGACATTGGCCTCGTTAGCAGTCGATGGTTAGCTACTAACAGTAATTTCACATTTCAATAAATAAGGTGTGTTGTCTGTCTCTGTTTCTTTCTTTTTAGAGGGCTATTTCACAGGGGTGTATGATACATATAGCTCGTGGGATTAATTTCTAATTCAGAGTAAAGGTTTGTTATGGGATGCTACTTATTTTAGACTGTCCAGTGCTCATTGAGAGAGATGGAAGCCTCATAACTGAGGTCTATAGAAAACAAACACACTTGGACCAGTACCCACTCTTTGACTCTCACCATCCACTGGAATGTAAACTGTCAGTCATCAGAAGCCTGTAGCTTCGAGCTGAACGAGTCCCACAAGGATGAAAGTGAAGGACAAGGAACACAAACACATCAAGAATGTAGTTCAAACCTGTGGATACTCCAACTGGGCTTATGTTAAGGAATCCAGGAGAAAACACTCAACTCAGTTAAGTGAAAGACTAAAAGAAGAAGAGGCAGAAGAACATTGTCATTCCAAATGGGGCTGGAGTATCAGAGAAATTAAAAAGGATATTTTCCAAGAGATCTATTCTGGCACATTTTAAATCCAGCAACGCTCCCAGAGAGAAGCCATGTTTCCATCAATGTTTTTTTTTTTTTATGCGCATTTTGAAGCATCTCATTAGAAAAGGTTGATGGCGGCACCATTTGAAATAACTTCAAAGTTAAATGTGCTAAAGGGGGGATGGAAACACATTTGCAAGTTCTGATGTAGTGAACGCTCACATCCACTGGTGGGTCTGTGCCTTATCAGGAACACAAAACTCTGAAAAATTTCCCAACCTCCATCTTAGAGGGGAGGTCTCTCTCCATTTTTTCTAAGATGTGTGGTCCATATTAGTTTTCAGCCTCAGCCTCTTGATTATTACAGCCATGCGTAGCGTCAACATCTGACGAAATCACACTTTGCGTGACCTGGTTGATTCGCTCCAAACCAGTAGATGGAAACACGCCTAATTTGCGTTTTCTTTTTTTTCTTTTTTGTGACATTTTAAAAGTTCACTCAAAATTTGTATGACAGTTGGATGGAAACATAGCTAGAGACTGGTTTCATATGTACTTCGCACTCTAACTGTAATTGGATTTGCCAGTGGCACCAATTCAACAGTGGTCCAGATGCAAACAGTGCAGCTCTGACTGCAGCTGAGAAGGACTGCTACGCAAGGACTTAGCCCCTGGTGAGTGCTTTCAAATAGGGTTGGAGAAAATAGCTTAGAAAAAATGCATGCTTTCCAAAGTATCCAAAGAATCTAGTAAACAACACTAAAAAAAGTCACTATACTTCTCACTTGTTTATCTTTTTTTTTTTTTTTTTAAAGAGTAGCTAGTGGTCTGAAAACCCACTAAAGTAACAACAAAGTTAAGTTGGCAACAGTAATCTTTATTAGCCAACTTTTTCAACACAACAGTCTAACTGAAGACTAAAAAAATGTCTCATTTTAAAAGACAAGTTCTGAGACAGGTAATTGGACAGGACTTTGTAAGAGAGACTTCACTTTGATGAAAAATGTTGCATTTTATTGTCATGATATCTTGTGACACAAGGTCATATTACGCCCCTGCTAATAACAGAAAATTAGAATAAATGCCAAACTAAGTGTTCTGTCTTAACTGCCATTTTCTTAGCGCTTCTTTTAGTTCTGGTTTCTAGTTGTTTACATTAAGTTCCAAAATACAGCACAGAAATATTTTTCATTCAGAAATCTGAGACTGTGTTATTTGGTTGTTTCAGTTGGCAACGTTGTATCAAAAGTGCTGACATAAAGTTGAAATCCAAAGAAAGGTAAAGTCCTCAAAGTGACCCCCATCTCTGTTCAGGTTCAGGCCTGCAGTATTTTTGTTGGAATCGATCCTCAACATAATTTCTTCCCCTTCCTTTCTTTTTCCATTCCTGCTCAACTCATTCGGTCATTTTGTTTCCCTGGACTGCCTCCCGTGGGGGCAACATTCTGATGGCACTCCTTGCAGGAAAAACACCACAGCTTTCTTCCATTAGGGAAAACTGGAAATCAAGACAATCCCATATTGTCAGATGAGATTTCATACACCTACTCGGCCCAAAAACCCATATCTCTTTCAGCTGAATTTGATTCAGTGCACAGACACTTGGTAAAAATCTTCCAGCAAAAGTATTAATTTATTTAAAATGCTCTATTTTGAAGAACTGATATCTAATAGTAAAACATCTGGGATGTTCAACCATTACTTTTTTAAACAACTCATTTATAGTAAAAACAACATTAAAAAGCTGTTACTGATGTTACTGTTGATATAATAGAAAACATGCAATGCAGCAACCCACACAGTTAGATTCCAAACATATGCCAGAGCCCACTGTGTTACTGGCATCTGTAACTTTGAATGTTTGTCACTGAAAGTGTTGCTAGGCAACAAATGTACAATCAGAATATGAATATGAACTTTTGTGACTTCTATTTTTTGAAGAGATCTTTTAAAATCTATTGATAAGTGTAACATTTTAGTTGATCCAAACCAGTGGCTTCAGCTTAGTTTTCTTGACAGCATGAAAATCAGAAAACTTAGTGTGGCTTTAGGCTGTAACTTAAAGTTCAGACTGAAGCCACAGGTCATGATAAAAAATGGGTTTTATGTCAGTTTTAAAAGGTCTGTAATACAACTTTTACTGCTTTCAGTTTCTACACTTAAGCAAACAAGTTGATCATGTTTATTGTATGTGACAGAAGAACACAAGTCAGTGTATAGTGCTTAAGTGGCAGGAAAATTATTCATGGTTTTCAATATTTTTTGTTTGTTTATACAAATAACTGAAAAGTGCAACAGGATAAGTATGATTTGGACTCAAGAAGAAAACCACAACCCAGTAAAGGTTAAACAGTTTTTTATTGACAATTAAAACAAACAGGAAACTCCTTTTGGGGGCAACTTTCTGGTCAGACTCTGCAAAAATGACAGGATGGTGAGTGACAGGCAGAACAACCAGAAAGGAATGTACAAACAAAAATAAATCCACCAGAGATGATTTCCCAGGAATTCCTTTTTGGAGACTCGAATCTTGATGGTCTTAAATAATTGGAGCTTAAACAGAGGAAGGAAGGGAGGAAAATGTCCGTTTACCGGGGTTTGTTTCACCGGCAGGACAGTATAGAGAAGGACAATTTACACATTAAGAAAGCGTGAATGGTGATTTCACAGAGTGCGGAAACTCCAGTAGCAAGGTAAGCTGGTTCACACTTACCATTCAAACGATCTGGTTTCACCAGATGGGGAAGTAAATGATCACTTTGTACGGATTCCTAAGTTCAGTTGTCGAGTATACAGTCCAGATCATCAACAGGGAGGGGTGATAAGGCAGAACAAATCCAAAATCTGAGAGGCTGTGATCAATATCCATGAACCAGGGTTTGAAAGCCCAGGCAGAGAAAAGCAGCCAGGGAGCAGGGAAAGGCAATGATCAGAAGACAGGAAACAAGTCAGGTATGGGATGTCAGGCTGTGACAGAGGTTGGCGCGAGTCGATCTCGAACTGAGTGAGAGCATATCGGGAGTCGATTTAGGCAGTGGCATAGATGACATCAATCAGCAATCGGTAGTCAGCAGAGGCAGGATGGGCAGAGCAAAGGAGCAGCATGAGACTTGGCAGAAACAGTGAAGATCATGACAGAAATGTTTGGCAAATGTTCAGTCCCTCTGAGTCAATACCTGTGTCAGCTCTGGTTGGCCATCCAAACAGAATGTTGCTGCCATCACCATGTTTTACTATGGAGATTATAAGTTCAGGGTAATGTGCAGTGTGGGTTTTTTGCCATAAGATTTTTCATATAATGTAAAAAAATTTCATACAATTTAACCAGTTCTACCTATTTGGGATGAAACAAAAGTGTCGCTTTGTGTCTCATTGTTGTAAAAATATTTTCTTGAGATAAATATCTGGACCGGATTTTCTGTAAAAATGTCACCATTTAGCATTTTATTGTTGCAAAAGCAGAAAGGAGATCCTAATTTGGGTTTCCGAGTAAAACACTGCAGACATCTGATTCCTTCAAGTCCAGATTGCTTACGGGAACTGGCTGCGAGCAGTTGGGAAGATGGAGTGGGGTCCCTATGCTGAGTGACCACAGCTGTCAAGTTCTCACTTTTATGTTGCTGCAGATGTGTGTGTGTGTGTGTGTGTGTATTGTGCTAGCCTTTGAATGAGGGTTTCATTTTACCACAGAGTTCAGGAAGCCGAGAAAGCAACGGGACTGGGGGTGGGAGGGGAGGTTTGTCTGAGTCTGTCAAGACTGGCTTATAAAAAGACCCCAAGAGAGACGACAAGAGTGAATGAGTGAGGAAAGAAAAGGGAAAGAGGGAGGGAGGATGGAGAGACAGGGAAATGGAGGTGAAGGAAACGAGCGTAGGAGGACAATAAGGCTTTTGATGAGGCCTTTCTGGGGAGCATATGTGGGTCACTGAATGAATAAAGAGACTTTCACTACCCCCAGACTGATGATTTACACAAGGAGACACACACGGAGCTGCGTAGTGTTGTTTATGTTCCCCATTTTACCATTTACACACAGGTTTTTACATATCACTCTTAAACAGACACACACACACACACATTAAGACAGAGCCACATTGTCTTGTATTCATTTCTTACGCCTTTCCATTTCACTCATTTATGAACGTGGCCCCAATGTGTCCTCTCTTTAAACTGCTTGGCTTACTCATACACATAAAATCTGGCCATGTTTTTTTTTTTTTTTTTTTTTTTTTTTTTTTTTGCACACACCATCATTCCTATACACACGCACACAGAGACACATTTAGTGTTGCCCTTTGGCTTGCATTCCCATTCTCTGGCATGGCTACATAAGAAGCATCATTGGTGTTTTACAAAGATTCAGATCTCTTGTAACAAGACTGAAAGATGTGCAACAGTCCAGCTAACACAGCAGAACAGCCAGGAACAATGTGGAGAATTTCAAAGTAGCCCTGGGTTAAAGAACATTGTTCTGAGCTTCGAACATCCCACAGAGTTCAATTTACCACGTGAAATTACCAACTTATGCCCACCCCCCAATTTTAACTGATAGGCCAGGAGAGGAGAACATTAATCAGAGAAACAGCCTGGAGGCCTATGGTAACTTAATAGGTGCTGCAGAGGTCCACAACTCAGGTGGGAGAATCTGTAGACAACACAGCCATTGGTTGGGCAATTGACAAATTTTGAATTTTGGAAAAGTAGCAAGACAAAAGCCATTTTTGAAACAAAGTAATAATAAGTCCAATTTGTAGTTAGCCACATACCACATAGAGGACACAGCAAATATGTAAAATAAGCTCCTCTGGTCAGATTACACCAAAACTAAAGTTATTCACCTATATGCAAAAGGCTTACCAGTGTCAGACAAAATAGTACAAGGACACTTTAAGGGTTTTAAAGACTGGTAGTTCTCCTCAACCAGTGATTAGGGTCCTAAGTGCTTATGTAAAGGCAATTGCACTTCTCTTGTTTCTGTAAGATCTTTCTTCAAAACATGTCTTCAACAATGTGAGTTGTTTAGGTGAGGTCTCAAGGTGTGAATTGTTGGAAAACTGCCTAAGAGATAAGTCAAGGTAGCACTGTAGGTGTTAGAAAGATGAAACCTGAAGCCATCTTCTCTGTTTAGTGTTGGTTTTTCATGTTTAACATAGACATCATCTTTCAGTCCTCTCTTAAACCACCTGTCTTTCCTCCCCAAAATGTGCACATTTCTGTCTTCAAATGAGTGTTCCTTGTGCTGGAGATGTAAATGAACCACTGAGTATTCACCTGATAAGTTTGCCATTCTGTGTTGGCTCATTTTTCTGTGTCTCTGTTGTTGAGGTCTGAACATTTCTCAATGCACTGGCCTGCATGTACCACACAACTGAGCTTGTGTTTAGTTGTTTAATCCTTGGGGTAAACCAGTCTCTGTCTCAGGGTCTTGTTAGGCTTAAAATGCACCATAATATTTTGTTTGGAAAATATCCTTCTTTGTTTCTCAGATACTCCAGGCACATTATGGTATGATGATGTTCATCTTCTCCTTTTCTTTTCTTTTTTAGGGGACTGAATTGGTTTTTGACTGCTTGTGGGTTGCAGGTCTCTTAGTTTTCTATTTATTAACTTGTTTCTGTTTTACTTTAGTTCAGTCCTTTCTTAGTTATTCTAAGGCAAACAAACAGTAATCAAAACTAGAATCAAACCCCAAAACAACCAGGATGTAACAATGGTGGTTCAGTAAAGGTCTAGGCCTATTCATTTGATAATCTTTTGCAGCCATCCATCCAATCTGACTGAGATTTAGCTATTTTGCAAAAAGAGACATATATTTCAATCTCTAGATGTATAAAGGTGGAAGAATACTACACGGGAAAACAATTCATGGAGTGTAAATACTTTTGCAAGAAACACCATATTCCACAGGGACACAACACTGTGTAGTGGCACCAAAATATCCTTGAGCAGCAATGGTTGATTCCCAGCAGGACTAATGCAGATGTTCTATACATCTGATATCACCTACACCAGCTCTGCAGGCATCGGAACCAATACCAGAATAAATCTCAATGGAAAAATAAACCCCAAACTTCAATCTAAATGCAAAAATCCATTCTATTTCATAATGATTCACCGGCCAAAGTGTAATTGTGATGAGATCTTTTCTTTGTGCATTTGGATTAATATTCGAAAAGGTCCGGAGGCAATCAGCATTTCATTTCTGATGCTGTTATACTTTATCATTCAATCCTACATAGTCATGTTCTGTTTTCCAAGGTACTGCTTTTTTATAGCTTTCATTTTCTCCTGCAAGTTGTTTTTCTGCACCTCTTTTCATTGTTAACTTATTATTCCATCTGTTTTCTAGGGCATAGTCACATGTGACTGACAATTTGCTGTTTTTTCCCCCAAAATTCTGTTGTCCTTATTTTATTTCTGTCACTATGTAGCCCTCGGGAGTGTAAACAAATGTTAACCTAAACAAATGTATTCACACCTTGAAGCACAAGATTCCAGGAGAATCATAACCATACACTTTATTATGGTATACACAATCTGGAGTATATAAAGGAGTTTTTTTTATACCATGAGTAACAGAACAATAACAAGTCAAATGGAGGTTCATCCAACAAGAAAAAAAATCTTCTTATTTGGAAATGTGCTGTAGTGGTGGACAAAACATCTGTAGAAGCTAGCTCCTCAGGTTGAAAAGTTAAAGATTGACCTTTTCAATTTTCACTAACTTTCAAGTTGTTTCTTTTGTTGGCTTGTAGAATTTTTTTCTCGTTTTGACACTAATGTGAGGTTTTATAGATATTTATGGACTAAGGATTACGGATACCTGCTAAAATTAAGATTGATTTACACAATGAATGCTTCTGTTAAAGTATAAAAAATTGCACTTTGTTTTAGCAAGGAAGATGGCAGTCTTCTGTTTCAGTCTTTTTTTTGTTGTTTTTTTATGTTGCCAGTTTATTAAAGCATTGAGAACTGGACTTAGATGCCTACTCTGTCCCAATTAGATAATTATTGACACATTATATTATTAATTATGATTGTTTGGACACTCTTCTGACAAGTGTGTGCATTTGAACCACAAAGCATGCCTGTTTGTGTGTGTTCAAGATAAGCTGGATGCCTCCCCTGCCAGTGTTTGACCTCGCTTGCTGTCGTTATCAGAAATACTGGGTCATAGCTGACTTATAAACCAGCACTCAAAAAGTATTCATACCCCCCTCACATGCATCCAGAACCCCCTCTTAACAACAAGTTTTTTCTACCTCAACACATCCCAATCCGTATATTACCATTCTCATTCTTGTTGATTTCTAAAATAGACCTAATGGCAAGAAAAGCATAGAAAATGCTCCCTCTTTGAGTTCTCATAGAGTAAAGACATCATAAATTTCAAACTGTTTTTAAAGAATGTCTGGTCAGTGTAGAATTATGCCCTCAGTTTAGGTTTTTCAAAGTATTTTAGACTTTGAAACTTGTGATGATCAACATCAGTATTGTTTGTTTAAAAAAAAGCTTTAAAACAGCAGTTTAAGTTCCTCCTCACATTCATTAACATGAGCTGCTTAAGCCTCCCAGACAGCTACGAGCTCCTATTAATACTGTTTTTAGCTCATTTGAACTTTAGCGTTTGACTCCAAGATCTACAGTTTTCTCTCCCATCTCTTAATATGCTGGTTTATACGCTGTTTACTCAGAAGACAAGAACATAAAAAAACAAAAGAAAAAGTAGTGATTTCCCTCTAAAATATTTAGGCATCTTTCTTCATTGTCCTTGAGAGAAACATGATTTAGTTGAAAATTATCCATGCTACCAGATCTTGTTACATTTGTATTAATTACTAAACCTTTTCATTTCCAACCTTTCCAAGTCATTGGATGGAAGATCAATCCAGGAGCGGTGTTCATTTTCGTTGGAGCTGATTGGCTGTATCGCCAAGAGCAGAGATAAGGAAAACCGTGGATGTTAGCTTTTGCAGTAGTGACAAGAAGGTTTCCATGGTGTGTATTAATGGTGTGTATATTTTGTGTTTTCGCTATTGAAATAGGCAGCTATAAGTGTTTTTAGAGGAAGTTTCAAATATTTGTAGATTTTAGCTATTCACTGGGGACTGTGGTCCCTAACGTTACCCCTAACACTCTCGTGAATACCAGGGGTCCACTGTGGTTGTTTCATGTATGAGCATGTGACTCAAATTACTATAGAGAAGTGTTGACCTAATCTTCTGTATACCCTTGGCTTTAATGCTCATATTTTGCAAACATTGCTGCAGATTTGGGGAAATTATACATGGAATCCTTTACTTCTTCTGTTCAAAGACATTATCTCGAAAGAAAAGAGTGCAACTATCCCATACATAAAAAGAAACTTGAATGTTAGGAAACTGCTGCTAACAACACTGCCCGTTAAGGAACATAAGATCTTCAAGGTGATATTTCTGTGACCAGGACTTAGGACAAAAAAATGGCTCACTATTTGTCAGGATTTGGTCAAAAAGTTTATATCCTGCATGATATAGTGAATTGCTAAAGTGCTAAGAAAAATATAAATAATGTAAGCACTACCTCATAAATGTCAAGTATTACAAAAAGAAAAAAACATAAACCTTCGCAACATAGCAAATATTATGCTCAGGGTCTGTTTTTCTGACTAGGAAATACGTTTCTAAGCAGTAAGGGGTCAATGGACGGGGCCATAAACCATAACATTTTGGACAGGAAGCTACTTCTCTCAAGCAGAGCTCTGAAAATGGGTCATGGGCATTCCAGAATGACAATGAGCCAAAACATACATCAAAGCCACAAGAGAGTGACTAGAAAAGAATCACACTGAAGTCATTGAGTAGCTTAGCCAACAGTAAAAAGGAGTTGAGCAAAATCCCCCCTGAGATGCATCCAAACCCTGGTGACCAAATACAAGAAACATCTTATAGCTGTGTCTTCCAATAAAGATGTCTTCACCAAGTACTAAGGCGGATCAAACATTTATTGCATTCAGTAACATGCATGCGTGTAACAAGGATTACCTCTCATGCCCTTTTTAATTTTCATTAAGTCTCCTTCCATTAAGATAAAAGCTACTTCAGTATTAGTGAATATTTATTTCCTTGTAAGGGAGCAAAAACAATACCAACAGGGGGCAGGGTACCACCGCAGTGCTCAAGAGAATCTTCGAAACATCAGTTGAGAGTTCTGTTTTTTGTAGTTTTTATTTATTTTTTTTATTTTTATTTATTTTTTTTTTTATTTTATTTTATTTTTTTTAAATGGTCCACCTGAATTTTTTGAAGATGTTGTATAAGGCATGGATGGATGGATGAATGGATGGATTAGACCAGAAGTTTTTATTATGTTACCCATTTTTAAATGATTTGCTATCTCATGGAGTCCTACTTCACCCACACCCATAAAGTGGTAGATATAGTAATTTATTTAGCTTAGCATCTGATGCAATTTATCCAGATTTTCATGGTTCTTTGCCATTTTTCTGTCTTGATTGTCAGAAAGTGTTTCTGGTAAACCTATAGCCTTTACATAACTCTGCTGGCTGCAGGGGAATGGTAAACAGTTTGGAGCTGTTTCTAGGTTTACATTACTAGAAAAACAGCAGCATTTTGAAAAAAAAATCTTAGTTATAGTTGTAATGATGAGAACCATGAGAATGTGGTGACTGCTATGTTGTTTCTGCCCAAATTGAAGAACTATCGTGTGTTTCTCACAGGATCTGCTAAAGTCCCCTGCCTAACTGCTGTTTCTTTTTCTAACCTCTATCACTTTCATCATTATAATTTCACACAATTTCAAAGTGTCATAAATTTGAGAATCATGAAATTGTACGGCTTGTTGAACTTTTGTTCTTAAGCCAACATAAGCTTCAGTGAAAATAGGACGTGGTATTTTCGATTTCCTTTAGCTAATAGTTTGTTAAAGATCATCCAGCATTTTTAAGAGAACAAGATAAACGTAAAATTATTTTTTATTCTTATATCATTTGTCTTTTCTGCTACACTCCAACACCAGCCCTTGGAACAGGTTTCACCAGTCAGTTGGCAATGTTAGTTTTATTATTCCTAAAATAAGTTTTCATCTACGTATTGGGAAATTAAATAGTTGAAGGCAGTGATTTGATGACGTAGTAGTTCATTAACTGACTGATGGTCGGAATAAAAAGGAATACCATTTATACATGAGGCAACTATTGAAAAAAAGACAAAATAATCTACTGGCAAAATATGAAAATAATTACTAATTTATTAAGTACATTGTTAATATTTACATAGAAAACTAACTAATCTATCAATACCAACAGAGCATCAGAGTGTAGAGGGGCGTGTCAATTCAAGGCACAAACAGGGGTGTGTGAATCTTTGTACAAATGTTAAAATTCATTTCTAAAAGTTAAAGTGAAAAACGACTAAGGTTCTCTTTCTAACGTCTGACATCTAGCCCTGCATAGTTTTTTTTTTCCATTAGGTCGGGTGATTGTAAAGGGATGCCATGTATTTAAAGCCCCTTCTCTATTGTCAAGTCTCCCTCTAGCTGGTTAATGTCTGATTTGGTTCTAGCCAGGTTGTGAGCATCTCCGCTGCAATCTGTTCCTTACCGCTGTGGGCGGGAATATGGACAGGAACGTGGGAATGTGAGCGGGCTGTCCTCGTTGCTCTGATGTTGTTTGCAGCGAGACTCAGCAATGGAGAACCTCAATGTTTTGGTTTTGATGGATTTAAATAAAGCATATTTCATTTCGTTTTAAAGACAGACAACCAAAAGTTTCAAATAGTTAAGATTAAAGCCTAAAACGATGTTACATCTCATCCTTCATCTGGGTGTTTTCATGGCTGACTCAGTTAAACCCAGATATTTCATTTTTTCTCATAGAAACTGATTGCTGGCCCAAACATTATGAGAGAAATTCAGATTTGCTGATTAGTTTGCTATATGTGAAAATCTTCAGTTTTTTTTTTTTTTTAAACACGTGCAACCTTTGGATTTAGGCGATGCAGTCAAAAGATGTACACCAATATGTACACTACGCATGAACTTCACTGAAAAATAAAATCCAAACAAAGAATAAAATGCACATTATATCAAACTAATGTTATGTATTTATGGTGTTTCATACCGGCCGGCGCAAAACTGTAACTCCAACAGAACGCTGACCAGAGATGCACTGTTTCTCACTTATTCTTTGATATATTGTACTCAGTTCCACATTTCTTTCCATTTGAGTTTGCAATTTTTAATAACTGCAGAGTATTTTTTTTTCCTTATACTGTAAATTTGCCCTTACTGTACAGTATGTTATTCTTCCTTCTGCTTTTAATTTATTTTTTTCTGTAAATCTGCATGCTTTGACTTGCCTGCCACTTTGTTCCTGGTACACCTGAATTTCCCTTCTGAGGGACAATAAAGGTTGTCTGTATTCTATTCTGTCTGTATGCACTGCAGGATAGCATCATTTTACCATCCTTCTCCACTTAAATTGTTTGTTGGAAACCCTTTTTGAAGTCTTCTACCTACTTTGTACAGCCGTGTTTCACACAAACATTGCATTATGTTTACATTTGGATTAAGACAGACTGTCTGAAAATGCTAAGTTATATCTATTTACCAATGTAATATCATTTGTATATTTATTCTAGATTTTTTTTCTCTTACCTGCACCAGTAACACTTTTATATATCCATATATATTTATAGGCACATTTTTATAGTTTTTCATTATTTTTTTCTGTGTACTCCGGTAGCCAAGCAATGACATTTCATTTCCAAATTCACTGTCGTGTCTTTGTGCAATGACAATAAAGTAAGTCTAAGTCTATCTGTTGTGTATATTTTCACTAATATTACCGAATGTTTCGCAATGTATTGTGGGTATAGGGATGTCAGCTTACTTTGATCTGTATGGAAGTATAGAATGGTTTTAAAAATTAGCATTTTAAACATCCTTAAATAATTGTATAAATATTGTTAAAATTCTTTTTAAATGCAGTGTGCGGACTGGTCCCCATTCACCAACTGCGGCTGTGCATTATCAGTTAGCTGTCTGGAGGAAAGCTTCCACACGTTTCTTTGCTGATAAGAAAAAGAAAGTATGTAGTTTGGGAACTTTTCCAGTTGCAAAAACATAGTTATGACATTGAAACAAGAATAACTGCTATGGGTCACTATTTTGAAATGATGAGAGTTAATGTCTATAATATAAACTGCTCTTTGCCATGGTAGAAAACTGGGCTTTATCTCAATATAAGAACAGCTTTGTTGTTAAAAAACTTGATTTTTTTTTCTTGACTTTTTGCAGATACTGAAAGATTTTATTCTCTAAGAAAACATGGGCAAGCATAAAAAAGTGGGGATTTCACATGGGACAGTTCTGTAAGGTTTCATTTACTTAAAACCGTGTTATACTAAATCAACATCACTTTTAAGTTCTTGAGTCATCCTCTTGTATAATGGGAATCCCAGAGCCTTGAGATGAACTCTCTGTTACGCTTAATTTTCTTCCAGCCAAGCCAGTTTAGCTTGTCCCCATCACTGATTGCCAATCCCAAAGGCTCCACTGGACATATGATACTCAAAGAGGTTGACTCTGCAGTGACGCCAAGTCTTTGATCTGACAGCCAAGACAGCTTTGATACGTGCTTATCAGAGAAAACAAGGTTCTCCGCTCTTCCCCTGTCTGATATGCCTCCTTATTTTCTCAGTTTCATCCCATCCTGGTACATTCACACTTCTGCTTTCTTGTCTTCTCAATTCTTCATCCCTTTCTTCTTTTGGGTACCCTTCCTGTGTCCTCTCCCACCATCACCTTATACTTTGCTTCTCTTATCTCTTCCTCCCTCCTGCCTTTTCAGAATTTCCGCTTTTTTTTTTTTCGACAGTCAAACCTGCAATCGTAGAACTGCTTATCTCCCCATGGCCTGTACAGTTTTACACAAATTTTCACACACATATAAACTCCAGGGTTGAAGTCTGCTTGATTATCTCCACTGGAGATTAGGCAGACAGAACAACTTATGTTTCAAAATGTCTTTCTATGCTTTATATTAGCCTCCATTTTATATTGCCTTAGAGTATTTGTTTGTACAATGCTGTAAAAGTATTTGCCGCCTTACAGATTGCTTCTGTTTTACTATGAGACATGCACAGTTATGAAATCCCTTAAATACAACATGTCTTACAGACTGAACCATCATAAAAGCAACACTTAAGATATGAAAAAAAAGGATCTGCAAAGAAAAAAATCCTTGACATCTATCAGTCATAAAGCAGTTATGAAGCCATTTCTGAGGCTTTGGAAACCACAGGAAGAACAAACATCCTTTACAAATGGAGGAAACGGAACAGTGGTGCAGACTTCACAAGTTTTATGACAAAAGAAAATGAAATTAAGATTAATCATTTCAAAGCTCTTTTTTTGTGACATATGGAGCCCACAATTTGAAAAACAAATAAATAAAGGGAAAAAAACTAAAAAATTAAAAAACCACAACAACCTGATTGCATAGGCATAGGTGTTCATACTTTGTTCAATCACATTTTTAATATTTGCCATGTTTTGTGGTGAAGAGACACAGCCTATGTGCAGACAGCCGTTCATGTGTGGCAGAATAGAAGATTTTAATAATAAAGAAAAACTAAAGAAAAACAGGAACAAAGGCCTGGAATAGGAAAAACAGAACATGGAACAGAGCTAGGAAGATGTTGTGTGATGATGTGGAACAAGGTGTGAAACAGGGCATGAAAACAGAGAATCCGGGGCGGAACAGTGAAAAAAACAGCTTATATGAGTGACAGATCAGATGAAACACACAGGAATGATGAGGCACCGCAGGCGAATGGCATGGGTGAAGATTACTGGTGAGCGTGAATACAATAGAAGTGGGACGCAGACTAATAACATGAGAGAAGCTAAAGAGAATAAACAATATACCAAAGGAAAAAGGCACTACCTACTACACTACTCTAAGGAAACTTAACTGAAATGCACGAAGAACAAAATGTAAGAATAAACTAAGAAACCAAATACAAAGTAATGAACTGATAAGGCAAGATCTAAGCTGATATGAATAAACAAGTAAATAAAATATAAACAGATGAAAACTCAAACGCTGACGGATTATAACAATTTTAGCCCTAAATCATCTTTCGTAGGCGTCTGTTTGCATTGAACATCTTTGCTTTGGAATATTTCCCCACTCGACATTGCAAAAGTTCTCCAAAGCTATCAGATTGTGAGGACATATCTTTTTCCTCTTCAGGTCTCTCCATAGATTTATTATGAACTCTTGCTTGGCCATTGCCATTGTGTAACCATTGTTTTATTTATTTTGACATGTTTTGACAGGGATGTTGAAAAAATGAAATACCCCTCATCTTCAACTTTCTAGCAGACACTTGGTTGGGTCATTATTTTATCCATCTTGACCAGGTCAGGTCAAAGGCCAAAAAATTACTCTTCCACCACCAAATTTTTCTTAAACATGAATTTTGGACCTGTGTCCAAAAGTTGGTTTTCATCAGATTATATTACATTCTTTTACAAGGTTGAGAGAACCAGCCCCCACCACCCCATTTGAGACCCTGCAAGTGCAACCACAGATTCAGAAAATGGATAACAATCATTCATTTTAACTATGCTATTATTTGCTTCATTTATTCTGTCAAAAGCCTTAACCCTTTTTAGGTTTAGGTTTAGGGTTTAGAGTTGACAACCTGAACCAGTATATAGAGTCAATCCCAAAACTCCACCCTGTTCTGTCAAAGCAGCTGAGGACTAGAGTGGTCCATAATATACCAAGATGGGTTGTTTTTCACAACAAAACAGCAGCTTGTACAGTGTAGCTTTGCTATTTTTTGATTTCTTTGAGATACTATAATACCAGCCCAAACTTGTTGACATTTCACAGAATTGCTGGTTGTGTAAAGATCATATGACTCACTGATTTTTGGGGTCAAAGAATCAAAAAAGCTGTTTCCCTCTTCATATTGGACAATAGTGATATCATTTACAGCAGAGCAATATCATCCACCTTCAAATGCCTTGATGCTGTGAATGAGTCAGCTTCAAGATTTATTGCTGTAGATAGAAATAGACCACATCAGTAACGTATCAGAAAAACTGGCCTCCCTATTGTTTCTATGTAAGCAGATCAGCACATTAGCCTATTTATGAGAGCTAACGCTCCCTCAGTATCTTTCAGACTTGCATTCCTTGAATGATTGTAATTATCATACTTGCTCTCAATCATGGTTTCTTCTACAGGTTCCAAAAATGCATAAAGGCTAGGAAATCTGCCTGTTCTTATCATCCACCTCATAACTGGAATATACTGCAACAAAGCCTTAAATTGATGGCATTGATTCCTTAGGCTCAGTTTCAGCTTTTAATCACCAATCCAATTGATTTGAAGTGTAAATGTTTTAGCTGTTTTGTTCCTGTTTAGTTTTTTTCAGTACTCACATTGGATTGTATTGCATTTTACTTTCCCTAATGTATTGCCTTCTACTGTAGCCTATGCACTTTGGCACCTCTTAATAAGAGGATTCTCCATCAATGGGTTTCCCAAAAATGTAATTATATTATATATTATATTTTTAAGATTCAGAAAGTGATGGCAGGAGATTCTCCTTCAGGATTTTCTGGTAGAGAGGAGAATTCATGGTTCCATCAATTATAGCCAGCTGTCTAAGTCTTGGATGGACCAGAAACCTGTCCAGAGTGCACCCTGCCTCTCACCCAAAGACCGCTGCAGATAGGCGCCGGTATAGATGGATGGATGGATGTCTTAGGGTGTATTCACACTAGGAAAGTCCTTTGGTCTGCTTCCTTGATCTGGATCTAAAGCGAACTTTATCTTTTTTTCGTTTGCTTTCACATTGTCCTTTTTTGCAAGTGGACTATAATTTGTAAACAAAGCCATGCAGGTGATGATCATTACTCCCATTTGACAGAAATGACGGGGGCGGGACAGAGCACAGTTCGGCTTGCTGCATTTCTTGGATTGTTATGAAAACTGCAATCCAACTTTAAATGTCAAGACCAACTCATACAACGCAGGTTTTGTGATGTGATAGTTCTAACTCTGGAACAGCGTCCGCAAATGCGTGATGCAAGTTTAATGAGACGAGATGCTCTGCCTGTCCTGACCCCCAACATGCTGCCAGCAGCATCACTAAGCAGAAAACGGCGGACCAGGTATGATTTCAGTACGTACAGCAGTGGCGTTAGCAACACTGAAGGGCTCATTTTTACCATAATCCCCTGCAACGGTGGCTCATGAAGTCCAAAAAGACGTGTTTCCTATAGTTGGTTCGGATCACGGTTGGTGTGTATTCACACCAGAAGTGAACCGAGATCGCTTCAAAAAGTGGTTCTTCGTTGTTCTTAGTTGTTTGGTCCGCAGCAGGGTTCACTTGAGTGAATTCACACGGACAAAAGGTCCGGACAACAGGGGAAACAAACTCTGGTCCATTTAAAGCAGACCAAATTTGTCAGGTATGAAAACACCCTTAGTCCTGAAGCAGCAAGGAGGTCCCAGACCCTTACACTACCATCACCATGTTGGACTGGTGTTTTGGCATTAGAACTCTCCCATGGGTGCCATTTTTGCCCTGTGTATTTCTCATGGTTGAAAGACAAGCAGTGACTGTGACTAAGACATGTAAGGCCTACAGAACTACAGAAGTGGAGGAGGATGACTTCCTGTGAACAAGATGACACAATTTTCCTCACACGACAATGAGATCAATCAATGAGAGCCGATTTCGACGCTTCATATAAAGTATGGGAGAGCCTTTAGTCTCTAATTTTTTATTTTAAACTTCATTCTCTTTCCTACCAGTGCTACTAGAAATATTTTTTTCTCACACTCTTTTAAAAAACATGTTCTTTGCCATTTCATTTTTAGTCCAGACATTGTGTTGAGAGAAATTGCTAAACATGTAAGCCTCCCATGCTAATAGCTTCCAGATGTTTCAGATAACTGGACCATATTGTATGGTGCAGATGTTTGCCTGAGCAACACCTCAACATTCTTTTAATAGGAGACTACAATACAAAATCCACTAACACATTTGCTTAAACAGCCAATGCCAAGGTTCCACACTGGCATGGACAAAACCTTTTATTGACAGGGCTTCAAACATGCTGAAGAACAGATGTGTCACCACTTAGATGTGTCTCATGGATACACTGGCAGACATTAGCAGAGAGACCATGGGTTATTTGTGTCCACTTTGTGAAAAATCAATTTAAAAAAACCCAAAGACTCTCCTCTATTTGGCTGGTACAGTAAGTTACACATCAGAAGCAGCCGTGTGAGGAGATATTGCTTTATGCTGATAGATTGCAGCTCACAGCAGTAACAGTGCAAAATGTTCTTAGTGCTTTTCACATGATGTACTCTGAAGGATCGCCTACTAGGAGGCTTAGACTTTCTCGCATTTAAAGGCATTAAAATGAGATCCAGAATAGCTATAACTGCTGTGTCCTGTTCCATCATTATTTCTTTTAACTTTTTGCACTTTTGCTCTGCCTTGACAGTTAATGGTATATATTTCCTAGGCACACGTGGCTTTTAATGGATTCTTGCAAAAAGAGAAAAAAAAAACATGAAAAGAAAACAGGTTTCATTGTATATTTTATAAAGAGTGCTGAATACATTTAATAAATGCACTTTTTTGTCTTGCAGGTTGCATGATGTGATTGTCTGATTCAGCTACCAGTTCTCTGAAAAAAGTACGATTGTTCATATCATCTTTGCATCACTCAGAAACATTGGGGTTTTTTTATAGTCCATACAGGGTTTTCATACATTTTGTATTTCAAAATCCCCAGCTTTTAAAAGTTTAAATTTCCTGATTTCTCAGTCTATATTTGGTGTACCTCGAGAACAAATTTTTACTTTTTATATCATTCACCTTAGTAAGACTACATTATGCCAAGGACAGAATGGGACTCATTTTCAGCCCTGGAATTTCATGACTCAGCCTGGCCCACTTCAGATAACAACCTATCATTATTAAAGTCATGTATTTATAATTTTAAATGTTAAGTTTACAACAATGTGCTTTTCTGTAAATACTTGCAGTTTGGTGTATTGTTCTAAAACATTCCCAACTCAGTGCAAGGGAGAGTTGCTTTATAATTTAGATCTGTTTCAACAGGAATGCACATTTCAAACAACATTCTTTAGAACATAGCCACCCAAAAAAAAAAAAAAAAAAAAAAAAAAAAAAAGATAAACTGGCCCACCGGTATTTGTCCAGAACCTTCCGATTAGTCAATCTGGGCCTGCATTATGCACACAAAAGATGAATTGCTAAGTCAGTAGGCAGAGATGCCCTCGCCTGGAGTCGCTGCAAGCATTCAACATGCTAAGGTGAGTGAATTTATTTTCGTCAGACCAGACAGTGTGTGCATACCATAATTTGAGATCACGTAAAGTAATTATTGAGTGAGTGCTGCACAATACTCACAGCATATAAAAAACTGGATGTTAAAATAAAAGAACATCCAGAGGCATGGCCTTAACAGGTCTTTGTAAGGCTTACAGGTATAAATTAAAAATGCAAAGAACTATTCTGTTTTATACAAGCATGTAGCAACAGTGGAGAGGAAAAACTCCCCTTTAACAGGAAGAAACCTCCAGCAGAACCAGAACCTGGCTCAGTACAAGCGGCCATCTGCCATGACCGACTGACTGGGGGTTTGAGAAGACAGAGCAGAATGCACAAGAAAAACAGATGAACTGATGTAAGATTATTTTTGATGTTCATGAAAGTAAAATGTTAATAGCAGGAGAAGTAGAACGATTAGTTGATGGCAGCATTATCTCAGCTGAAGCCCTCCTCCAGGAAGGCATTACAGCCTAACATAACGCCAGACCAGGTGTAGCTTCTATGGAGAGAAAATAACTGCAAGAAAACAAAAAGTTAACAGCTGAAATAACAGCAAATAATGCAAATTGGAGAGTAGTAGAAGAAGAAAGTGAGAAAAAGTGGTCAGTTTGTCCTCCAGTAGCCTAAGTCTAAGCCTATGGCAGCAAAGCTACAGTCTTTCCCTGCTATTTTCTTGACCATCCAGTAACAAAGATACTGGATTATCATGTCTGTACTGTTTCCTCACAATCTGTAGAATTTCCCTACATATTGGATGTTTTGTCATATCTTCCATTAGCGTCAGCCTTGCTGCGGAAAAGAAAACTTCATTAGTAATTTCAACAGCTTAGGTGAGGTAGCAGGTAAGGTGTTTTTCTGTGAATTTAACCTGGTACAGAGCTGTGTATCATATACCCAAACTCTGTGCTTTCACTGATCAGTGTGAACTCATAACACCGAGGATCTAAGGTCTGCCTTACGTTTCTTTTTATGTCTTACTGTGACTTTTGAATAACTTTATCAGATATTACACAATGAACATATAGTTAGTTTACAGCTACATATTTATACAGTGGTCAAACTTTAAACATTAAACCTTCAAAAACCACAGACTGTAAGAAACTAAAGATAGATATCGGATGGATGGATAGGTCCCTTTACATATGAAAAGCAACAAACTCTGCATGGTGTAACTTCTTTTTCATTTTTATACTGTAGACAGTGAGACAAAAAAGAATCTCTGAGAGTACAAATATTTTTCCATACTCTTTTTTTTCATCTTTACCTATGCAGAGCTGGAAAGGCCCTAAATTCCATATTGTTCCAAATTCTTCAAGACTGTGCAAGGGATCTGCTACAATGACATTTTTTTTCCATATACTGCATTAAATGCTTTCATATCCTTGCTTTTCTGCCTACCTCTTACCTTTAAGAATATGAAGAGACGTAAATAGGTTCAGGGTTCTTTACTTTTGTCTCGAAAATGATTTAATATGGTGGGCAGCCGAAAGAAAGATGAATTAGCTAAAGGACAAGTAAACACAAAAAAGGGTAAGTGATTAGCTTGAGACTCATTAAGGTATTTTTTTACTTAATCGATGTATGTTTAATGACAGGTTTGTGGTGTGGCATGTCATTTAGCACAGCAAGACCTGGAGTCATTCTTATAAAATATGTATTATATTGACAGGTGGACTGTATTCGCTGTTTAGGTGATTACTCTGGGTTTTATTGCGTGATTACTTCTGTAAGGTTCTTCTTGAGCCAGTATTAAACAAATCAGACTCTTGGGAGAATGTTTAGAGTATGAGCTACAAATTTTGTTTCAAAGAGTTTATGGAGCATTTCTGGATCTCTGAGACATTTTGTCACAGTAGGGAACGGCTGCTGTTTTTCATTGAATACAATACATTGGTTCCACACCCATACACATGATGCAATGGATTTTAAAGTTGCTGTGGTTAGTAACTTTCTTTTGCTTCACTGAAAAATTGAACTGCAAAAAAGGATTACAAAACCTCACTTAGAAAGAAGCGCAAATATTTATTTTCCACTGGTTCTAAATTCCTGCATGCCAAACCTTCTAAAGGAAAGCTTAATTTGGTAACATCATAGTTTATCTTTTTAAGAGGCAACCTGCAGGGAATAAAGAAACTAACAAAGGAAAATAAATGCTTTTGATAATTTCTTAAATTCTCTAACCATCAACTGTCAGATGATAAGCGCTACTTAATTAATTATGCTATTTTTAGTGTGTCAATAAGACTGGAATAAAAAAGGTAATTTCCCCTACATCAAAAATTTACTATGATTTAAAGTTGTGGTATGCAACCTTTAGGAAAAATGTGTTTTTTTTCTTTACATATTTGTTAAAATTATCTCTATGTTGTGATAGCTAACCTGTGAAAAGAAAGAAGCTCCTCTGCCTCCTTCCAGTGCTTCCAGCACTACTGCAGAAATTCACCACTCAGTCAGAAACAACCAGAGTCAGGAGGAGGGTCTTAGCGCTGTCAATCACCCTCATATACGCTCAGCTCACACACTCCCCCTTGCGCTCTGCCACGTTACATCTAGTTCACCACAACATAGCCTGCCGCTAATGCTAAGCCTAGTTAGCATGGCCACTGATGATGGCAGAGAAATAGTTTTCCTGGAACGGTAAGTTGTTTCTTCACCATGAGCACATTTTGCAGCACGTACAGGATGTTGATTGACAGCACTAAGACCCTCCCCCTGGCTCTGATTGGCTGTTTTAGATCAGGAGCGATGCATTTCTTTAGAAATAATAGCTTAATAATAGCTCACTGAGGAGGTTGAGGAGCTAAGTGTTTTCTCAGATTATCTGTCTCATACCAAACTGTCACGACATGACAGTTTTAACAAATATGCAAAACAAAAATGCAAATATGTAAAAGTCACATACTGCAGCTTGAAATGTTCAATGAGACATGAGCCAAAGTGCAAAAACACATTTCATTCAATAAAATGTTTACATTACAATAAAAACAAAGATTACTTTTGTGTCCAGAAGTACAAGACATAGATCAAATAGGAGCTGAGTTGTTCTTTTTGCTTTTGTGTTTTTTTTATATCTCTTTCTCATTTCCCACAATTTACCACAAGAATAGATGAATTATTTTAAAAGGACATTATTTTACATGTGGAAAATTTTACTCTATGATTTTTTTGACCTTAGTGTTCTTAATAAAATTTACTAAAGCACCTTTAAGCAGAATTGCACCAGAAGAGCCTTAGAAAGCGGTAATCAAATATAAAGCTCACTCCTTAAAGGAATCCACGACTAGTTGAACATGTTGGCCTACATATGTTGCAGTTTTCCTATTAACCTAAATGTTGTTTGTGATACGTAAAAGCTCATAACTACTTCAAAAACTGTATATCTTTATTATGTTTTTCACCTACGGAGGTTGCCATTTTTTCACCTGCACAATGCATGCAGGGCTGATGACACGGGTAGGTTAAAGTGGACTTGAGTCTATAAACAAAACACCAGAAGTCGAGGTGGTGGAGGCTGACGAAATCAGCCCACAAGCTGTCTGGATGGAGACAAACTGCCTCGAAGTTTTCATGAACCGTTATACACGAGATATCTGTTGAAACGAACAGGTGTGACCAGCTTGTAATCTTCTGTTCACTATATTAGCTAGAGCTAACACCGTCACCAGGAGCTAACACCATTAGCAGGATCTAACACCATTAGCAGGAGCTAACATGAAATCAAAACAAACTGGAAGATAAAGAATGGAAAGTGAAAATGAAGCAGCTTTAAGTCTTTCTAACACAACATTCTAACTTATTTAAGAAAATGTTTTGATCCCGATGCTAACCGTAAACAGCTTGAGTTAGAAACTGGAGCTCCTTGCAGCATACTATTGAATAGACATTTCCAAGCAGCAGCCGCAGCACAAACACCAGCTTTTTCGGATGAATCTCTCCTCCTCCTTCATTTGGTCCTTCTCATCTTCATTTCCTGTTGTCATTTCTCCATTGCCTTCTATTTAAACACCCTCCAGTTCAAACTGAAAGGGCTGAATATTACTTCTTACGCAAAAATTACTGATGTGTCTGGACGGGGCTAGTGCTGTAGGACTTGTCATACGTCATTTACCCAGAATGTATTGCAGCGTAAACATGGCAACATCTGTGTGACAAGATTTTATTTACATTTTTAAAACCTAAACAGCCTACAGTATTTTTACTGTACTGTACATTGTAGGTGACCGTGGAGCGGGAGAGTGAACTGAAGGTTTACCTGTGATTTGAGGCGTGTTGCTCAGGTGACAGTCGTGGTCAAAGTTATGGAGCGTTTGTCTGAGCCAGGCTGGAGGGACAGATTCAGGCTGCTTGGTTTCTCAGCTTAAATTTTTAGGAATTGTTTCACCCTCATTTCATTCTATGGTCATGTGCTGCAGCACATTATGAATTTAACTAATCTCTCAGGCTTACGAGCAAAATCACACAGAGGGGCTAAAAGTATGGACTGTGTGTAACTTCACATGCCTGACTGAACCACCAGAGAACAAACGTACTGGCTAGGTGACTCTAAATCCCATCATGCACAGCATTTCACACCGAGGTGTTATATAAACCCATTGGTGGAGGGAGCTTCTAGGAAGGAGGGACTCCCTGTTATACCTCACAGAGCTATAAAAGCACAGCAAATAGACAAGAAGCTGCTTTGCAGTGATCCCTACATTGCAGAAACCTAGTTAGATAATTGTCCTTATCTTCCTGGCTAAGTGAAAGACTTCCACCTCTTTGAAGAACTTCGGATCCGAATCTGTGATCAGCTGTGTAACCAGTGATCTTACCAATGGCCTGAAGAAGGAAGATCTGAACTCAGATCTGCAAAAGGATAAACTCTGTTCTTTTTTCCCATCAAAATACTGTTTTCCTGCTGCCCAGAAAATGAGCTGCCCTGGAAGGTAGTGTTGTCCCAGTTCATTCAGCTCTGGCCGTCTACTTGGACTTCGTTCCTGAGGAGCCGCATCCTTGAATCGCTAATGAGCAATCACAAAGAAAGGCTTTGTGTCTGCACACAGACATTAGCTTAGAATATAAAATTAAAGAAATGGGTGTTTATGTTTGCTCTGGTTTTCATTTGATTTTGTTGTTGCCTAAACTTCAGAGTTTGCTAAATAGGACTACTGCATCCAGACACCTGCTGCAGTGGTGGAACAGACATTAGCCTAGAACAACAATATAAATATTGATGGTTCTATTGTGGCAGCACGGTGGCACAGTTGGTAGCACTGTTTCTCTGCATCAAAAAGGTCCTGGGTTCCACTACTGGCCTGGAGTCTTTCTGTATGTTCTCCCTGTGCATGCACGGGTTGTCCCTGACTTATGGTAATTTAT
This sequence comes from Anableps anableps, assembly GCA_014839685.1. NCBI lineage: Eukaryota > Metazoa > Chordata > Actinopteri > Cyprinodontiformes > Anablepidae > Anableps > Anableps anableps. The sequence goes on from CM026076.1 coordinate 33,985,005, forward strand.
TTGAAATATATATTCCAATTTTGGATTTGTGTCTCTTTAAGCTTTCTAGAGGTAGAATTTCATCTAGAACCTGTTCTTAGGATGATAGTTTAAAAAAAAACCCCATAAATATAGCATGGAATAGAGTTGTACAATATGCTGAATCATAGTCGTCATTGCGATATTAATGCGTGCAATATCTCAAGCACAGTGTACTGCTTGGATGCTCTATTTGGTATTAAAACAAAAACCCCAAAACAAAACAAAAAAAACAAGAAAGCAAATCTGTCATGATTGTGGTTGGTTGTGGACCCAAATGCAGAGGCAGAGGCAGAGGCAACGAGTAGTCTTGAGGATTTATTGAAAAAATGAAGAACAAAAAAACATACAAAACCACAGGGAAAGCAGGAGCCCAGAGCAGAACAAAAACAGGGAGCAAAAATAGCAGAGTACAGTGGGGGAGAAACTGGTAGGTAACAGGGGCTCCAGCGAGGAGTGAGAGCAAGAAAGGAGCTTAAATACTGGGGGTGTGAATGCTGATTGGTCAATGGTTAGCAGGTGTGAGGAAAGAGAGGAGAAGGGGGACTGAGGAGACAGAAAGAGAGAGAGAGAATGGCTGCAAGGGACGAGGGAGAGTAAATAGGAGAGCAAGGAAAATGAATCTAACAGTAATAAAGAATAACTAAAAGCAATGAATGAATGAACAAACTAGAATAACTAAGAAAAGACTGAACTAAAGTAGAACAAAAACAAGGCTAATCTAATCGAAATAAGAAACACAGGATATTTAATTTCCCTTTGGGATAAATAAAGTATATTTGAATTTGAATAACAACCATTAAATGTAATTTAAAAATAACTCAGAGTAGACTAAACAGAACACATCTGAGTAAACAGTAAAACTGACTGAAAAGATGAAACCAAATGAAATAGTAACAGAACACTAAATCTAATAAACAACTGGACAAACAGAAGGAATAAACTAGAATGGGGGACTGAAAAAAGAATACTAAATGTAAAGAACCATTCAAATAAAAATAACTGAACTAACAGACGGAAAATAAGAAATCAATGCAAATAAATGACAGAAGCAAAAGAACAAAGGATCATGACAAAATCTATCTTAAGAGCACCTTAGAGTGATATATGCATATAAACTTTAGAATGTGGACAAGGCAAATCTGGAATGGAGTACATTATTGTTTTGTCTTGTGAACCCGATATCATTGTTTGGTCTCATGAGTTGGATGTATTTTAGCAGTGATTATGTGGACTGTAAGTCCAATGATACTATAACTCCTTGGGGGTTAAATGCTCCATTCTCTTCTTTTGTGCTTTCAGGATAAACAACAAACTAATCAGCAGGTGGGCTTCACCATGAGACTTGGGTCTCTGTGCTTGTCTGTGATTGTATTGTACTCAGAACATAACTGAATACTGATGTATGAACATTGTCCACCATTAATTTTTATCTGTATTACAGTAGTTCTACACTTTCATGGATCATATCACCACAAATGATCAATATTACCACAGTCTTTCATCCACCATCCAGAGGCGTATTTATGGAGCAATAAAAGCTGATGAAACAGTCTTTCACACACACATCAGGCCACACTCAAAGTCAGGCTCAAGTAGACATTAAATCCATCCAAGTGTACAGCTCTGCGTACTCGTCTCCCTCCTCAACACACTGGAGACAGATGTTTTCTGTGATATTACATCTGTTTTTTCAACGCATACAAATCTCAAAGACACATGCAAAAAAAAAGGGAAAAAAAGCCTGTTGGGAAGGACACTAACACATTTTTTCATTGGAACAAGGGGTAATGTTTCAGTCCAAGACTTTACAACAGATCCTGACTGCTGGCTCGGCCGGAGTGAATGAGAGAGAGAGAAATGCAAAGCGGTGATAAAAGAAAAACAGACAAAGACAAAGAGCAAAACACAGAGGGACGCACTGTGTTTGTCTGTTTCTGTGATCCGGACACTTACATGAACAGTCCAATTACTTTTTGGAGCTTTGGCCAAAATGGATGGGGGGGCTGACGAGCTGGCAAGCGGCTTCAAGGACTCTTTGGCTGGCATGCTGCATGGAAGGATGGATTGCTGGCTGGATGGATGAGTGCCCTTTTCAAGGCTTTTAATCCCCCTCAGCACTGTTCCTTCCCACTTTGTGACTTGAGTTGCAGCAGCACATAATTCACTTTGCATTTCAAACATTGCTGACTGCTTTTAGATGTTACATGAGAAATAACTACTAATATTGATCAGATGCTTAACAACGTCTTATTTACAAACCCTTGTAGTAGATCTCTCCATGGTTCTTCACCTGTGCTTGCATGTGACATTGGTGCTACCTGAGCTTGCACAAATAATATTCAGACAAAACCAAGTCAAAAAAAAAAATAAAAGTGACAATTATTATACTGAACTTTGTTTAACATTTCAAGACTTCTGCTACATATGCACTGCAAAAACACAAAATCTTACCAAGTATTTTTGGTCTAGTTTCCAGTGCTAATATCTTTATACACTTAAAATAAGACAAAACTAACTTACAAGTAAATTTTCAGCACGATATAGGAGCTTGTTTTAAGTCAGTAATTCCTTGATATAGATGAAAAAGTTGTAGTTATAAGTGAAATAGTCTGCCAATGGGACAAGATAAATTTCCTACATTATAAGCCAAAAGGTCTTGATTATTTCACTATACACACACACACACACACACACACACACACACACACATATATATATATATATATATATATATATATGTGTGTGTGTGTGTGTGTGTGTGTGTGTGTGTGTGTATATATATATCTATGTGCAATGTGTAACTTTTACAAATAAATAAACTTTTTATAAATAAAGATAAACTGTGATAAAACTTAAGTTATTCACTTTAGAAAGAGTCATACACTGACATTTGCATTTTGTTTTGGGCCTATCATTTCGTCTATTACTAAAAAATATAAATATTTGGGATTTATTATAGTCGAACATCTTACATTTGAACAAGGAATTAAAAAACCCAATCAGACTCAGCCAGTAGAGCATTAAGTGTTGTTATAAAGTAAGCTAAGTTTTGTTGTGACCTGGGGTATAAAACATACACTTAACTGTATAGCGCTTGTGCCTGTCCAGTTCAAGATTATGGTGCAGGGATCTGAGGTTACTATCAACAACCCTAAAGCAAGAAAGTCCAGTGTAGAGCTCTGCACTGCTTGCTAGGTGTGCCCAGAAACACCCCCAAACTGGCCTTATATGGAGGATATGGGATGGTCACAGACTCCCCCTTTACTCTCTGCTACGTTACAGCTGGTTCACCACAACATAGCCTGCTGCTAATGCTAAGGCTCGTTAACATGGCCACCAATGACGATGGATAAATAGTTTTCCTGGAACAGTAAGTTGTTTCTTCACCATTAGCACATTAGGCAAATTTTTTTCACTGATTATCTGTCTTATACCATGCTGTCATGACATGGTGATAGTTATAATAAATATGGGGGAATATATATATATATATATATATATATATATATATATATATATATATATATATATATATATATATATATATATATATATATATATTTGTAAAAGTTACATACCGCAGCTTTAAATACAGTCAAAGGTTTTTAGGTAAAAATATATTGTGGGCTGTTTCTATTTCCGTCCACCTGGACAAAAGCTGAAGAAAAGTGACCCAAGAAAATGATTTTGCCACCACTGTTTTCTTGCAGCAGTGTGTGAGGTAGGGGTTCATCCTCTAACTGGTGGGTGGCTGGTTCAAACTCCCGTTCCATCCATCTTAGTCACTTTGCCATTGTGTCTTGGGGCAAGACACTTCACCCAGTTTGCCTGCTGGTGGTGGTCAGAGGCTCCAGTGGCACCAGTTGTATGGCAGCCTCACTTCTGTCACCCTCCCCCAGGGCAGCTGTGGCTACAGTGTAGCTCACCACCATCAGTGTGTGAATGTGTGCATGATTGACTGCAAAGTGCTAAGCACTTTGGAGTCCTTGGACTCAATAAAGCGCTGTACAAGTGCAGGCCATTTCCCATTCTTTTGTTTAATGTTCAGTCCTATTTTTTTTCTTTTTTTATTGTCAAACTTACCTTTTGGAATAGTGGTAAAACGTTCCATTTGATTTTAATCAGACCATAAGACATTTATCCACTAGGCCTTAGAAGACTTTAGCCAGGCCTGGATGTTTCTTTATAAAGTTGAAGGGCACTTAATCATAGACCAACCTTTTTGTCCAGACAAGAAAATAAAGGATTTTAGTCACAAGTAGAACACAGTCACTGCACAGGATATTAGTCACATTAAAAGCTTTGAAAGGTTGGTAGTATTGCTGCCTTGTAGCAAAAAGTCCCTGGCGTCGAATTACTGCCTGGGGTCTTTCTCAATGAAGTTTGCATGTTCTCTCTGTGCATGTGTGGGTTCTTTCCTGGTACTCTGGCTTACTCCCAGAGCCCAAAAACATAACTGGAGGTTAATTGGTCTCTAAATTGTCCTTTGGTGTGTGTGTGTGTGTGTGTGTGTGTGTGTGTGTGTGTGTGTGTGTGCATAGTTGTACATCCTCTATGGTCTCTATGTTGCCCTGTGATGGAGTGGCAACCTGTCCACAGTGTACCCCCCCCCCCCGTAACCATGCAAGGATAATAGATGATGAATGGATATTAATAATATTATTATAATACCTCTATTTTACAAAATAAAAAAGTTAAAGATGTGAGAACTAGATCTCCTTTACAAACATGACTTGGTCTCATTGTCTCATGTTTTTAATCCCAAATCCTGGAAAAAAAAAATGCCATCCCTACTCTCAATTTCCCCACATCTGTTCATATCTGTTCTTGGTTCCAGGTTTAAGCTTTCATATTTTTTCTAAAGCTGAAAAAGAAGCTTTAGAAATGAGGACTTCAGTACTCCAGAGCAGAAAGTTTAGATTATAGATGCTTTTCATAGCGGCAGTGGTTTAAATCAGCACTGACAATCAAGCCATCAGTCACAGCGTTTTAAAATCTCTTCCACTTCCCCTCCCATCGGCCCACCACATGTCAGTTTTAGCATGCATTGCGCCTTTACAAGCACGTACATGAACAAATGCTCACAAAGACCCCCTTCCCCTCTCGCCCCCCTGCTCTGCCACCCCTGACAAGCGCTCTGCATTTTAACTTCAAAATGGGCCTTTTTTTGTGGAGCTGTCAACAAGTCATCACTTGCTGGTTTAGTCAGAGACTGGGAAATAGATTGAGAAAAAAGGGGTGGGGGGTATTGACACACAGAGTGAGTAAGAGTGAAACTGTGACAGAGAGTGGTGTCACCCACGCTCCTTTGCTCTGTCTGAACAAGACACATGGCTCCTACCGACTGAGTCTGCTCCCACGTTCAACTTTAAAAAAACACGACGACCTTAGACTCTTTTTCACTTGTTAAAAGGCTTTCAGGGTCTTTGTAGACTTTGGTAAAAGGCAACAGCAGAGCAGAGGTGTGTGCAGCTTCCCAGTAGAGAAAAACAGTAATTCGGGTGTCTGAGGTTCTGCTGCTTCACTGAGATGAATTCTTGTCACTGGTGAACCGTGTGAACTGCGCTGGTTTGTATTTCAGACTTTGACATTGTATTATTTCGTCTATGAGACTCAATTCCACTGCCAAGGCTAATTGTTGAAAGAAAAGTTCTCTTTGCTGTATTTCAACTAACACAATGTGAATACATCATGCTCCACAATGATTGATGCCACTGGTAAAGACCTGTGAAAAGCTTTAACATACATCCATTTTTATTGCAGAATTATAATCTTACTACATAATTTTGAAAACTTTTGCCTTTAATTTGGATGGATTTATTAAAGCTGCAGTACGTAACTTTTATAAAAATATTTTTTACATATTTGTTAAAATTATCATTATGTCGTGACTGTAAAATATAAGACAGATAATCTGTGAAAAAAATGAAACTCCTCTGCCTTCTCCCAGTGCTCCCAGTACTAACTGCAGAAATACACCACTGAGTCAGAAACAACCAATCAGAGTCAGGAGGAGGGTCTTAGCGCTGTCAATCACCCTGGTGTACACGCTGTTCACACACTCCCCCTTGTTCTCTGCTGCGCTACAGCTGGTTCACCACAACTCAGCCTGACACTAGTGCTACCGATGACAGCAGATAAAACAGTTTTCCTGGAATGGTAAGTTGTTTCTTCACCATTAGCACATTTAGTAGCACATACACGAGGGTGATTGACAGTGCTAATACCTTCCCCCTGGCTCAGATTGGTTGTTTATTGGTCGGCAGTGGTGCATTTCTTTAGACAGTAATAGTAAAAGGTAGCCTGGTAAAAACCAACCCCTTGTTCTATGCTTTACTTCGTACTGGACCCTCAGGTACTGAGAAACGATCGCCTCCTGGAGTTGCGGACTCCAGGAGGTTTTAAATTTTAAAATTACTAACGTTTGGCTGTGACATATATAATGCACTAGTTTGGCGCTATGAAGCTTTTCAGAAATTGCCTGCGCTGTAAACAACCATCCCACAACATGAAGAGAGAAGTGTTCACCCAAACAAGATGGCTGTTAATGTTAATTCAGTATTTAGAAGCATGGCCAGCGAACTGAAAGGCTTCATTCACTTCCTCCATTGCCATTTTTAAACTACATCTAGAGTACGATTCTAAAACAGCGCAGAAAATCAACATCATTGTTCACAACTTCTCCTTCTATTCGCTGATTGGCCCAGTTGAAATTCTGCCAGAGAAATCCAGGTCAAAGAGAGAAATCCCAGACAGAGCACTGAAGGGAGATGAGAATCGAATGGAATTGCGTAGGAAGGCAGTGGTCAGGCTAATGCTGAGGCAGCTGGAACACTGTGTTTTGCCTTGGCATCTATGCCGATGCATTGATAAAGACATTACATGGGTCTAAATGTGAGGAAATCAATGGGGTTTGTGGAACATCAGGTTCTGCCTTGTCTTTGAATTATACATGTTGCTTTAGATATGTTCCTGTTCTGAATAGTGAATGTGTATTGGGATTGAGAGTGTGGAATTCAGTCTTGAGCTACACTGTACAGGGTATATAATTTTTACTGTGACATCTTTGTCTCATTTTATTATTTCTGTATATTTAAGGATTGACTGAACATCTGGAAATTAAATTCCAATGCTCTTTGTCTCCCTCCAAGTGATCAAATAATTAATAGCCAAATTAATTAGACAGCAAGTTAAGTTGTTAGTTTCTATTGTCCAGTTTCAAGTATCCCACATGCCAGTTGAGTGAATTTTCATTCTTTTGGACTGCAAAGTATAGCATCATTCCATGTCCAAACAATTCCATGGTACACTGGTTTATTAGGTTGTCAAACTGGTAACAAACATGGTAAGGTGTTGCTGGAGCGTTATTTTCCTGTGGCATTGTGTTTTCATATTCCACTGAAAGGCAAACCAGATATGCAACAATGTGAGAGGGTTAAAATAAATCAGCAAAATGAATGGTTTCTTAAATATTGGTGAATTATTGGGTTTTCTAATCAACAGTTACATTCTTCCTGAATTTATTAAACGTTGTGAGGCTTTACTGGATGACACATTTTCAGATATCTTTTCCCATTGTTACATGTACTACTTTTTCCTTTAACTAAAAAGAATAAAAGAAAATAAAAGAAAAATTCAGATAAGTCTAAAAGAATGTAAAATGGGTGACAAATATTGTACTATTCATTGTTCATTGAATAGCCTAATTTTATAATTAGGCTATTCATCATTACAATTTAATGAATACCACAGACTCATATTCTACATTTTAGGAATATTATCTGGTCATCCTCAATGCAGAATACTACAAGTGAGAACTTTTAGACTGTATTACACATTCATCACTGTTTACACTATTAACGTATGACGATGAAAACACAAGAAAACCTTGTGCATGGAAGCAGGAAAACTTAGTCACGGGGATGATGAATCAACCTACAGGAAGGAAGTCAAATAGTAACAGCAATGGTGCAGAGACAACAACCTGGTGTTCAGCAATGACAAAACAAAGAAGATGATCATCAACTTCCAGAGGCTACGACCTGACCATACATCCCTCAGCATGAGTAACTATGCGGTAGAGAGTAAATAACACTGCATTCCTCAGAAATTCCTCAGAGTGTAGATGTCAAATGACCTGACCTAGTCAAAGAACACCACTGGGATTATGAAAGGGGCTCATAGAACTGTAGTACACATCACATACAAATTTACCTTTCGCAAATAAGAACTGCTTTCTTCTAAGACTATCTCATCATACAGACCGTTTAGATTAAGCCACAACACTGTTTTATCAAATTCAGATAAATCCTAATAATAAATATTTTTAAGACTTGAACATGTGAAGTACAAAAAGAAGTTGTCTGAATATTGGTCAGTGAATGCTAGACTTTATATTATATGAGTGATCTTATTTTAAAAATGTAGAAGTTCATAAAGTGTTTTGTAATAATACAAAATGAGTTCATAATTGGTAATAGTAATTCCTGATTAATGTATAAAATGTGAATATGTCCTTTTATTCAACAGAATAATAACATTTTTGGTTACGCTCTCATCTGAATAATGTGATCTACCTCTGATTGGTTGATCAGGACCTAGTGCTAACTACTTCCTGGGAACTTCTGACTCCTTAAAGCTGAGCAGATTCTGACCCAGTCAAGAGAGACACTAAAACAAATTGAACCATTAAGCAGTTTTACTTGATGGAGTAAAAAAAATAACTAATTAACTTTCGGAGTTATCGTAGCAAATGCTTTTTTTGCCTTGTATGCTTTGCTATGTTTCTCTAATTTGGTGTAAAGCTTCCTGCAGGATTTTTCCTTTTTTCACTGGCATCTGAATCCAAAGTGATGAACTTCTAAGATATCCAAAAAGAATATAGGAATAGAACAGACACTTTATTATCCCAATCAGGAAATTTTGCTTAGAGTGAACACATGACACAAGCCATTTACATCAACTTATAAATAAACAAAAAATAATGAAGTAAGATACACAATCTCCATCAAACACAGTTTACCACAGACAGTTTAAAAACAGAATAATCAACAGCAACATCCTCTGTAGCTCATGGCTTCTCTGCATACTACTTAATTATGCGCCAAGATATTCAGTTTCTGAAAAAAGCAATAAATATATAATTGATTTAAATATGTCCTCATAAAAGAAATAAAAGTTCTTCCAGTTCAGACCTGCTGTCCATGAAAGACAAAAAAAAACATTACTTAAACGTGTTTTAGAATGGACTGTTTTGTTCTATTTTTTTGAAAGGGCTTGGTACCAGTACCTTCTGCCTGAAGGCAGCAGTTTGTCAACAGTAACAAGTGGCTGCTTTTGATCAGCAAAAATATGTTTTACCTGTTAAGGGATCTCTGTTTGTAAATGTGCTTCAAGTTATCCAGACTAATCCCCAGCAGCTTCCTGGCAGTGGTCACTATTTTCCCCAGCGTGTTTGTTTATGCCGCCGTCACTCACTGCAGTTGCCACAGAGCATCACCACGCCCCCCCTAAACTAAGCTCGAATTAATAGCCTCCAAGTCAGACTAACCCCTTGACCAAGACAACTGCTCTCTCCCTGTCAGCCAAGAAAAGATACAGGAGTAGAGTAACTGGACACCTGGAGCCTCCTGTTCCATCACAGCATCTTTGGTCCTGGAAGCTGATGTACCAAAAATGATTTTAAAACTTCAAATTACTCATTTTTTAAAAAACTTTTCCAACAATAAAAATCAAAATTAGGCTCAAATGCATTTCTTCAAATTGCTGGAACACTTTTTTTTTTTTTTTTTTTTTATTAGAGTCATATTTTTAACTAGCTTGGACATTTTGAAGTCAATGTTTTATTCCTAAAACTTTTCTTTTTAGCTTTTATATAAAGATTGTAGAGTAGTTTAGCATTAGCATTTGTAGGATGTACTTTATATTTGTTTATTTTTGAGGGTTTTCTTTACTTCATTAAATAGACCTTAGAGTGATTATTAATAAAATATATTCATGATTACATCAATTACCCATTCCCAGTGTTTTTCTTACCCTCATTAATCAGTGTAATTATTTTGAGTATGACTAAATAAATCGTAATCTAACCGTATACAGAATATTTTTGCTTCATTTAATTTGTGAGAATAAATTGTTCAGTAGGATAACTAAACAGTTTGCAGACAATTTCTGAAAGATTATGAGGCTGATTATGAAATTGATTTATTTATTTACCTGAATATTACTTTAAAAGAACATTTCAACACTGCAAGAGGATGCACAATATGGCTAAATCATCTCTCTATGGAAACAAACTGTTTTTTTTTTTTTTTTTTTTTTTTTTTTTTTTTTTTTTTTTTTTTTTTTTGTTCGACTCGTAGGGTCCAAATTACCCATTGTAAACATAATATTCAATGCTGGATGTGTAACCCACTCCATGGAAAAGGAGATAGATAGATAGATAGATAGATAGATAGATAGATAGATAGATAGATAGATAGATAGATAGATAGATAGATAGATAGTCTTATTGCAGCTCCAGGTTTTTGTAGTTTCACAGGACAGAGATAGATAAAGACTGACTCGCTTTCAGCAGGGGTCCTGGTTAAGCCAACATCCTCAGAGCATTGACAATGCTGTGATTCAGAATGTGTTCATGTATTGCATTTTAGCATGGTGTTCCAGGTGCAGTATTGCAGTCAGGAGGGCCCTGGAAGAATGATGAGGGAAGCTGGGAAGGTCACTGTAGACTCCCTACCCTCCGCCCAGGTTCTGTTCCAGGAATGCTCATTTTGGACGTTAAAAATGTTCTTCTGAATATTTGGAGCTGGAAGGCCAATATGACATGAATATGAAAAGTGAAATCATGTTCCCAGGAAGTATAAAGTCTGAGATACCTGAGATGTGCTATACATATATTGTTTTCACATGCAGTCTATGTTGTGTGAATCTTGGACTATAATTAAGCTAGTAATTTTCATGTTGGGTCCACATTAACCTTAGTTCACACCAAGGATTACCAAAGATAACATTAACCTTGTAACTCTGAAACTGTCAGTGCAAGACATGTTCAATATTCAGTGGATTACATTGTTTTATTTAACCCAAATGTTACTTATTTAGTGCTCCAGGTTATTAGTTATTCTTTTTAAGTCCCTTTGCTAGTCTTAACTTCACACAATACAGAGTTTAACCTCCTTTTTTGGGTTGAAAACATAACCCAGTATGCTGGGTCAAAACCATAATCACCTGTTGTTAAATCAACAAAGGACTGGATTGCTTTTTATTTGACCCAGGGCAGGGTTAGCAAAAATAATTGTGTTGTTTTAATCCAGCATCTTTTATACTTTGTAAGAGGTTTATTTTGATCAGAATTAATGTAATAGATTAAGCAAGTAGAGATACAAGTGGGATTTCATTATGTAAAAACCTGCCAAACAGAAGGTACACTCAAAAGCAGCTGTTTAATAATAAATTGAGTAAAAATCAATGGTGGCAATGTCCTTTTCTATTCACAAGAGCAAAATTATCTGCAAATATGTAATTCATCACAGGTTATGGACATGAGGGACTTCTTAATGGCAAACCAGCATCACTAGGAAAAAGTTAAAACAGAGAAATCACCCATACAACATTTGGCTGGTAAAGGAGATAAGAGATTGCACAGTAAGTGGTCTTGGGTAAATAAATAAATAAATAAATGATAAAAAACAATGTAGAAGGGAAGTTGAAGGCACCATTACTTTTCCCTTATGCCCCAACACAACCAAGTCCCTGTTGGTTTCCCTTTGAGACAAACTTCTTTTTTTATCTAATTGCTATTAAATTTGTTCATGTTTAGGAAGCTCAGTACATTAAAATAATTTCAGTCTGCTGCATTTTACTTCATTGTATTGATCTGCATTCGGCATCGTATTCTTATCTGCTACCTTAACAGATAAATGTATGTTTGCTGATTTACTGACATATGTTTCTAACAGCTTTGGCAGATGTTAATAATGATGACAGCAATTTCTAGGAACCGAAGTAACTCATGTTTCTTGCTTTTTGGAGTTATTGGATATGAATAGTGCAAGAGTGCTTGATTGTATTTATTTATGCAATCAAACAAACTGGTTTGCATAAAAACATTTCTGTTTATGTGGGCACTCAATAAACATAAATCTACAGGATGGATTTAACTGATTTTATATCACAATTTACACTCAGAATACAGAGCTACAGTTTGAGCTATGTTCTAAAGTTTGTCCTGTTTTAGGGTATTCAGTTTTCTTAAAAAGTCAATAACCTTACAAAAATAGGGTTGTATTTATTTATCTATATATTTATATTTTAATAAAAAGTCACATATGCCTCGTTTTTACTGAGCAGCATGGGTCGGTCCAGTTTGGTATGCCATTTTATGATCCAGCATATTTAGGACAGTGTTTCCACCACCAACTGGAACTCACTCACTGGGGAGGTGGGGTGAAACCCAAACGCCTAACGCACTAGTGAGCAGAGTCAACGGCTACAGACCTCTAAACTTCATGTGGCCTTCAGGATAGCTCAAGAACAGTGAGTGCAGAGTTTCATGGAATGGTTTTCCTTGGCTGAGCAGCTGTAGCCTAGCCTTACATCACCAAGTTCAATGCAATGTGTCAGATGGTGTTGTGTTAGGCACACTGCCACTGGACTCTAGAACAATGGAGATCTGCATTCTGGAGTGATGAATCAAGCCTCTCATTCTGGGTATCCAGTGGATCAATCTGGGTATGGCAATTGTCAGTAAAACGATACTTGACTGACTGCATTATGTAATGTTTAAAGTTCAGTGCAGAGGGGATTATGATGTAGAGCAGTAGTTGGGCTTGGGGTCTTAGGTCCAGTGAAAGGAACTCTTAATCCTCCAGCACAACTAAACAACTTTGTGGGAACATTTAGAGATGACCCTTTCCTGAGCCAACACTAGTGCACAAAGCAAAGTCCAGAGCTCTGTTCAGTCCATTATCTGAACATGGAAACAATATGGTATATTTGCATACCAACCCAGGATGGTCGTTCACTGACTAAAACTAAAATGCCAGACAATGCCAGACAAGTAGAACGGTAATTCTGGTGAAGCTGTAGAGATCCACTGCTCAGGTGAGAGACTATCTCAACAGTGGAAGTCAGGGCCGGCCCGTGGCTTAGGCAGTATAGGCAAATGCTAAGGGTGCCAGGAGTCTAGGGGCAAGAAAAGGGGCAAGAAAAAAAAAAAAACTTATACAATTTTTTAAAAATTAATAGGTAATAATGTAATTTCATGATATCAAAAACTGCACTAATTCAGCTGCATTGCAAAAAAATATTAAATACTATATCTAAAAATAATTATGCTTTGCTAAGCTCCACCCATCCTCCTCTACTACTTGGTTTGTTCCTGCACTCCATGCGCCCCTTCCTCCTTCCTTCACTGCTGCTGCGAGCAGATGAGAGAGGTGAGTTTTGTAACCCACATAACTTCAGAAAGCATCATGTCAAAACGTCCCAAATTGTCTGATGCCCAAGGAAGAAAAATGGGAAAAGAGGAAAAACGTGATAGAAACAGAGGTACACTAAAACTAATATGATGCAATTACCTGTTGCCTTAGATTTAGCAGAGTGTAGTGTAGCAGCTGAGCTAGCTAGCCAAACACAGAGCTGATCGATATATAGCCCAGCCAGTTTTTCTTGATAGCTTTTATTCAGCTGTCAACCCAAATTCCACATTTTCTTGACAGTGAACACATAGGCATAAACAGCAACACTCATGGTCAAAGTGACACATTTTGTTTGCACTAGGCTGTAACTGTGTCAAAATATTGAAAATATGAAACAAAAGCAAATACTGCATTCAAAAAACTTACTGTCAATATTACAGAAAATGCTGTAAATCTAAACTAAAAATCTATTGAAAAATTAGAAATAAAGAAAATAAAAATAAAATGATTTGTTTGGTTGCCATGGGTAATACAATGGAGTTTAGACTGCTTGAACGACATCTGTGTTAACTGTTTTGCAAAAGGTGTCAAACTAATGAGAAATGGTTCATACATTTGCAAAATATCTCACACTCTGAAAGTATTAGCCCTTATGCCCCAAATCTGAGCAGCAAGAAGAATATCCTTATTCTTACTAAATCAAAACCATAAGAAGCTCAGTTTACAGGTTGACCCATGTCATGTAGGGAACACGTGGACGAAGCTGCTCAGATGAAACCAAAATGTAACATTTTGGCCTAAATGAGTGTCAGAAAGCTAACAGTAACAACATGGTGGTGGAAGAATTGTGCTGTGGGAAGTCTTTTTTTTTATGCAGGGACAAGGAAAGTGGTTAGGTATGATGCATGAAAGGTAGCACTGGACATTATTGACACAGGAGGTTTGAAAATGTATACACACACCACACTTTTCAGATGAATTTCTAAAAGCTTTGGAAAAACATTTTCTTTTCACTTCATAATGATGTGTTACACTGTGTTGGTCTCAAATCAAATATTTTAAAAAATACACTGAAGTTTGTGGTTGCAACATGATAAAATGTAGAAAAGTTCCACAGATGTGAATACATTTGCAAGGCCTTGTTGAAATAACTTATGCTAACACATGCAATTGCAATTTCTCCTGCTGACTGAATGCTTCTAAAGAGGCGGAGCTGTGCTTTAAGATTCAGCACATCTCTGCGGACTGTCACCCACACACACGTTATGTATGACTGCTCCCTTCTGAAATCGTGCTTTTAGCCGTCATCTAGGCACAATTTCATCCATCATAGCTGTGCTGCTCTAAAATAAAATGCTGTTTGTTGTGGTCCCCCTCATAGGCACACATAAAAACACATCATTTTGTTTGGTACTCTGCACAGAATGGTAAAAACCTTGGCTTCAACCGTCGTAAGAATTACTCAAGACTGTGTTTAAGAGGCATGGTAATTATAGGAGTGTGCAAAATTTAACTAGCAGCTTACCCCAGTCCAGTGCTTGATTTATTAGGCACATTTATGTAAATGATGTCAGTTTCTATTTTCCAATTACAACACTTTGGGAATAATATAGCAAACATCCTGAATGCAATAGAAATGCAAGGTGAAAAGGAAAGCCCTTTTGTACCACCCAGGAGTGAGTGTACTGAAATTATTAAACCAGGACCTTAAGTACTCAGTAAGGAGCCACTGTGAAATCTCATATACCTAGTTTACGAAGCTGGCGGTGTGAGATAAACTAGAATCCTAACAAGAAAACAAGTATTTCTATAAAGCAACTAGCCAATACAGGTATTTCTCATGCTGATAACTATACCGATATTTAGACATAAACTCAATGTGTTGAGTCTAAGAAGTTCATTGTCAAAGTACAGTACTTTTGGAGACACATACTGAATGAAAGACAAAAACAAAATCTTTAAATGGCCAGAGGTGCATTTTATTTTCACCAACTTTACAAGTGTTATAAAGTATAGATACAAAAATTAAAAATTTCTAGTGCAGTATTTCACCATAATACTAAGTTTTTAAAATGAATGTTTAAAACACCAAAACATAGAAAAACAACTACTTGTGTTTCTGAGCAGTAAACATTTGGGTCCCCCAGTGTATTAGGAGGTCGTAAAACAGTGGATGGAAAAAAAGGAGGACTTACACTAAAAACTGAGTTTCTGAATGATTTGTTGACTTTAGTGAACTCTGTGGGTAATGAGCAACTTTTAACAGATTCCGACATAGATTCTAAAGCATTTTCATCCATTCAAATTAAAGTTTATTTATTAATAATTATTTTATTATTTTGTTGATCGGGTGGCCTTCGTTCAGTGGTGTGGTTTTAGGGCCAAAATTAGGACTCACGCACCCAGCGATGGCTACATCCTTGTCGTATGAGGCTATATCCATTACGAAGCCATCTCTCATGGTTCTCTCATGTCCTCAAGACATGCCTGTAATTTACCTAACTGATTGAATTTATCAAGATTTATGGATAGACATAGCTGATTATCATCGGCGTAGCAGTGGAAATTTATCTATGCTGATGATTTTACCAGTTGGAAACTGATATAGCAAGACCTCTGTAACATTAAGTAAACAACAAGGAAATTATCAAAACCCAAACACCCAAAGATTGTAAAAGTTTAAGATTTTACTGTACTAAGTATTACATTATTTATCATTTGGATTTGATGGTTACTGTGCAATTTTGAGCCCATTATGTTAATAAAGTAGGTTAAAGTGAAAATTAACTATTTGGTCATATAGGTGATGATGATGTCTTATGTGGTATATACAGGCAAAATCAATTATATTCATAAACAGACTAAATAAGCTCAGACTCTTAAGGGTTAAAACACTGTAACTATTGGAAACATTTCAAGCAATAGTTAATGGTCCAACAATAAAATCGGCTTACATCCACTAAGTAGAGATGTGAAAAAAGAGGAGTCATAAAAAGTTTATGCCAAGATAGTAACAGTGAGCGCAAATTCCCAACTGGTAATGTGTTAAACATATTTCTGGAACAATGATGGAGATGTTTGTGCAGAAGAGTGCTGTCCTTGGAATGGCTATGAATGGCACAGAAACATTGAGCTACTTAGTTGATTCATTTCCAGCCATGCCTTGCAGGAATAATACACATTCATCAAACACAACACTTGATTCATGGTATTGTATCCATGGCTCTTCTTCAATCTGAGCAGATTTTTTTGGGGAATCACACTAAAGAGAACCAGTCACAGTTCCTTTCATCTCTAGTTCCAATCAGCCAATCATCCATCCCATAATTTTACCAATGTACTTTAGTTAAAATTTTAAAGGTCTGTTATCAGTGAGGCTGGCACTTAATCACACTAATTAATCTGACGGGCTTAATCAAAGACAGTATGAGCATCAGTGAATGGGCGGGCGTAGGGAGTGGTGACAGACGATGAGGTAGGGAGGAACAGACATAGGAACAGATAACAGCTTTATGAATTTGTCATCAGTGGATGAGGCGCAGAGGTTTGGGAATGAAAGTGAAGGAGGACAAAGAGAGAGCGGGAACAGACATCTGGACAATGGATCTGAATTGGGTTATGCTGTAATTAATTCTCTAAACTTCTGCCTCATTTCAGAGAAGGAGTTTCTATAAGAGCACATTGTAAGTCAATGAATTCATAGGGGTTATTTCTAATAGCGCTATTGTCAGTGTGTGCTTTCAGAACAATTGAACTACTGTACACATGAAAGGTTTGAATACATTAAAAACAGTCTGAGGCATCAACCTTCCTATGCAGTCTGTACAAGTCCAAAAAAAATAGGCAATTTAACCAAAGTATGTTCCAGGTCTGGATTAGTGTGGAAAAAGTAAACAAGGTATGGAAAAACAAATCTGATTTTAGATTGATCACATTTACAAAAGTTGCATCCATCCATTCATCCATCAATTGACTGATTGATGGATGAGTTTCATGCCATTCGTCCATCATAGAGAGAAATCAGGACCTGTACCAACAACCCTTGTCCCAAGACAACCATCAACACAATTGGTGGGCCCCCATCCAAGCCGAAGGGGTAGAAATACAAGAGACCTTTGTTGTGAATGAATAAAAGATAGCAGGATGGAAATGTCAATATATCGCAAACTTCATAGCCTTTATCTTTTAAAATAAACATGCTTGCCACAAAAAAATGTACAAGATCACTTCTAGCATTAGCACTTGTTCCTTGTAGGTAGGCTGTTCCAATAACTTGGCTGACTAGCAAACGTGGCATAAAGAAAATCACAATTTGTAGACTAATGATAGCCTGGCCATTGTCTTCCAATGCAATTCCACTCAGTTCTCATCTCCCTTCAGTGCTACGTCTGGGATTTCTCCCATTTAACTCGATTTCTCTGGCTGTATTTCAACCGGGCCAATCATGAAACAGAAGGAGGTGTTTTAAACGATGATGGTGAGTTTCTGCACTGTTTTTGAATTGTAGTCCACCTATGGTTGTAGTTTGGCAATGGCAGTGGAAGAAGGGAACAAAGCCATTCAGTCCATGTTGGCCACGCTTCCAAATATTGAGCAGTTAAAGTCAGAGCAAGAGGAATGTTTAAGACATTTATTGCCAGCAAAGATGCCCTACTCCCAATGGGGTTCTGCAAAAGTCAAATTTTCCAGTCAGCTCTGTAAATAGTGAAGGTGAATTTCACAGCACACGCAATTTGGCTTAGGGTCTAGCTAAATATTTAGCTTACAAACTAAATGTTTAGCTAGCTCAGAGCTAAATATTTAGCTGATATGCAAACTCACTTGGTGCTAAGCGTAAGTGGATTACTAAAATAAAAGATGGATATTGAGAACTTCTCGATAAACGCTTGCTGGTGAGATTGAATCCTTCAATGCTGATGGAATCAGTTACTCTTTCTGTAGATCCATTGGTAATCGACTGTATTGCCTTGTTTTGTATCTGTGTTCCCTAGTCCACTTCCAGTTATCGGCAAGTGAATTTGCACATATTATTAACGTTTATAACTGGGCTAAATTTGAAGCTAAATAGTTGACTTGCTAACTAAATAATTAGTATGAAACTGCAACATTTATAAATAATGAATAACATGATGATATGACTTTGAAAAATGAACCCCCATTTTTTTCTCTTATAAAATGCTAAACAACCCAAATTATTGTGGCACCCCATAAATGTTGTCTGTGAAACCACCAAAGCTGGAAAAGTCTGAAATTGCAAAGAGGCATCGGTTCATCATTCCTCCATGTCATCCCACAGAAGAATATAACCATCAACACAAAATTAGCAAAAAACTGTCACTGATATTTTTGCCTGTTTTTTTAAGAAACTTCACTTTACAGTTAACTGGGTGTTAAAGGTATAAAACATTCCTACACTTCTTCCACTTTGACCCATCTGCTGCTGTCCATCAGCATTGCTCTATCCTCCAACTTCGCTATCAACAGTCAAGTAGGAGGCCTCGGGTAATCGCTGCTGTTGCAAAGATCTATTCTATTCTATGCTATTCTAAAATCGGGGTTAATTTGTGAATGCTTCAGGTGAGACCCATGTCATTATGACCTGAGCTTAAACAAGGCATTAATGAGTAGACATTACGCCATGACATTACACAGCCTTAACAAGGTCAACTGGGGGTTCTTTGCAACAGGGGCATGAGAAGGTGGTATAATAATGGGGACATAATAGCAGGGTGTCACATCGAGATGTCGGTGTGGTAGGGTGTTCCCTGTAACCTGCACTGAGTGTTTATCCCAATTAGACACCTCAGAGACAGAAAGGTAAGAGAGACACTTGGGGAAAAAAAACCTGAGGGAGGATAAAAACAGGAAAAGACAAGGAAAGCAAAAAGAAAGAGGGAAAGACATATGCTGGGAGATAAAAAGGTGGAAAGTTGCAGAGTGAAAAAAAATGGAAGATGAGGGAAAGGAGAGGTTGAAGGGGCTGGGTGCAGTGATTAGAATGTGATGGTCTGTATAAAGTTTGGTGTGTGTGTGTGTGTGTGTGTGTGTGTGTGTATGTTCACATTTGCTGGTCTTTGAATTAATGAGAATCTCAGGATGAGAGGAAAGGGTCATCATGATCTGCATGCAAATGACACCAAACCCACACACTCACATGTGCACACATCCTGACATAGATTCAGTTTCAGACGCACACAAACACACATGCACAACGTAACATTCTGATGTCTCTCTGACATCCCAATCTTATTCTCTTTTGTCTAGTTTCTAGGCATCAATCTCGCACTGTACAGTTGGCAACAGGCACCGCATCCGAGCCGCCTGCAGTGCTACATGACACAATGTCCCTCTTTTCTGAATCGTAATGTGGACTGCTACATATCACTCAGAAGGTGCCAGTCACCTTGACAAACAGCCTTCAAGCCTTTTTTTCCGGTTTTCAGGAAGGTGAATTGACCAAACTTTATGCTGAAGGAATGTTCAGAATCACAGTCACCTCACTGTTATGGGCAGGTGTCAGAAATGACCTGAAAAAGACATCAAAATTAAATTAAAGGAGTTTTTGTTTAGAATTTTTTGCCAAGAATCATAATTTAAAAGGTTGTTTCGGATTTTTTGAAGTTGGGTTCTGCAATGTTATCACCAGTAATGGTTTCCTTGGCTGGTGCAGAAAGATGCCATATCATCGAAAGCTTGTTGGAAAAGTATATAGATTATTTGATTAGTGGAAACTAATTAGATATAAGAAGTCATACTAACTTAAAGAAAAATCAAAACTCACCCTACCTATGTCTTACTTCTTTTTCCTTCCTACCTGGAAAAAGAACATAAAGATGAAAATATTTGAATGGACCATGCTCAGTTTTCAGATTTTCTCTGATGACTCTCAGAAATGAAAGCTGGGGCTGCCAAGGTGACTGTCCATCACAGACCTAAATGAGATGTTCCAGAAATACACAGATGGAGGGACAATCTGCAAATCTGATAGGGGGTGTACACAGGTGCAAGTTTTCAACGATTCATCCCACCTGTCCTTCGGTAGCTATAGAAAGACTGCTGCCACGTATATTAGTTCATCCATTATGCATGACCAATTTAAACTGTGGAAACTGGAGAAATAGTAAGGAATAACTCTGGGTGTGCGTGTGCGTGTGTGTGTGTGTGTGTGTGTGTGTGTGTGTGTATGTACTTGTATTCAGACCCATTCAATAAATTAAAATATGATTTAAAAGTCCATTTATTTCAGGAACTTTATCACTAAGTGAAACACAATGTATAGATTAACTACACACAGATAGATGTTTGAAAGCCTTTATTTTGGCTAAATAACTGAGTGGTTTTTTTCTGCAGTTAGTACTGGGAGCACTGGGACAAGGCACAGGAGCTTGATTTTTTTCAAAGATTTTCACAGATTTCAGTCTTATACTATCACAACATAATGATACTTTTAACAAATATGCTAAAAACATTTCTCATAAAAGTTACATATTGCAGCTTTAATGAAAAGTATGTTTAATTTCTGCTTACAGGTTGTTAGTTTTCAAAAGCCAAAAGCTAAACGTTTTATTCTGATAAATGAGCTTCATTGGAACGCATATTCTAATTTATTGAATATGACTGTATACTACATACAGAGGACCATTTTCACCAAGAAAGGGAGGTCATTTGTGGAAAGTGAGGACATTTTCCTGGTCCTCATCTGATCCTCGCCTCTTTCCACAAAGCTCCTCCTCAGAGCTGCAGCCTCCAGCCGAGCTTCTGCCTCACAGAGCACCCTTTCATTGTACCTCCCCCACACAGCTCCACCAGACTAGTGGCAGCAGCAATTAGCCAACACCTGGTGGAAGTACTCCTCAGTCCAATGCTCCTAAGAACAGTTGTAAATGGATTAATGAAGAAATGTTGTGATGATGTGCTGAAGGCAGAGTGTCGGAAAGAGCAGGAGCTTCTTAATGAGACAGAAGCCAATTTTGAGGTGTTCAATTGTGAAGTCAAATTTCTTTTAGATTATGTTTGATATATACAGCATTTTTATAACTGAAGATAACATAGTTGCTTGATTGTGCTATAAAATGACACTATGTGCCTGGAAAATACATAATACCGGCCTTTTAAGGTTAGTTAGGAATAGGCTAGTAATGGCAAGGGTTAGGGAAAAATGTCCAGGTAAGAGTTAGGCTGTAGAAATTAATGGAAGTCAATGAAAAGTTCCTAAAAAAGTTAGAGAAACATAACTATAATGTCCTAACGCTACATGCACATAGACAGAATAAGTTGCTCTATGTAAAATAACACTTTTAACTATAATAAGTTTGATTAAACGCTTCTCATGTTCCACAGTCTGATCTCGAAATAAAAGCTGCTTCTTCCCAATGTAGTCAGACAATTCCTATGGACAGGGAAGTTATGGTTTTCCAGATTTTCTCTCCCATTTTGAAATATAAACTGTATAGTTTTCTTGCAATGGGCACCAGTAATATTGCACAGCATTCACCTGCCACAGTTTTCAGTTTATCTGAAGGTCCTTGACCAGCGGTATGTCTCCTGAAATGTCACCTGCTCAGTGAAAATACTTTGGACCGTAGAAGAAAAACACTATTATAGCTATTAGAACTCGTTCTGTCATTTACTCTAATGGTCATCCGAACAAGGAAATAAAATATCCAAAAACTGGAGGGTAGACAAAATTTCTTACTGTGTAATGTTTTCCACATGCAAAACCACTTGAACAGAAAACTGACAATCAAGTTAATTCTACACATTTTTTAAAAATTAAGAAGTCCCGAAAAATTGATTCAAATATTTTACCTTTTTTCAGCTCATGGTAGTCTAACCAAGATAATGGACAAACTATAGCCACTTCTCTGATTTATAGCCACTTCAGAGATTTGTCTGCCTCTGGCCACTATCTCATATCATATGCAGGGATCTACTTTCATTACTTTTCTCAAAACATTCTACTTTTTATGTATGTGTGTGTGTGTGTGTGTGTGTGTGTGTGTGTGTGTGTGTGTGTGTGTGTGTGTGTGTGTGTGTGTGCTTATTTGTGACAATATAGTGGCCTTTTCTTCAAGGAACAGATGCCCTTAACAGATGTCACTCAGTTACTGACAGAAACAGTCAATAAGATAATGACTTAAAGTCAACAGCCCACTCAGCACATTCACTGGGGCTTTAGAATAGGAAAACGGGAGGGGCTACAAGATTGTATCACTGACTGTTGCACTTTTTTAAACTGCAAGAGGCTGAAATGCTTATGAGTAAAATGTTGAATCAGTAACCTCAAGCAGAATTGCTTTGCCATGCAAAATGCCAGGTAGTCTCGATGTTTCTCTTTTGTTCAGCCCAAACAAATCTGATCTGATGAAATATATTTGACTTCTCGCTGTATCTGCTATGGTTGTTTGTTTTTTTATTCAATCCAGAAAGCAGTCCAGTGAGAAAATAATTCTAAGGTGTTCAAAAATGAAATATATAATTAACTTTCAACAGTTTATCAGCACTATAATGAGTAAAAATTATTACATTTTTCTTTATTGTGTTTTGTCTATTTTAGGCCTTTTTTTTCCCAACAAAAACATCTTTGAAACAGGGTTATGCTGTCATTTTTTAAACACTGAAAGCTGAAGTTTGTAACTTTTACAACAATATGTTTTTTGCATATCTGTTAAAACTGTCAACATGTTGTGAGAGTTTGGTATGAGACAGATAATCTGTGGAAAGATCGAGCTCCTCCACCTCCTCCCTGAGCTGCCATTGGCATCTAAAGAAATGCACCGCTCCCGACCTAAAACAACCAATCTGAGCCAGGTGGAAGGTCTTAGTTCTGTCAATCACCCTCGTGTACGCGCCACTAGATGTGCTAATGGTGAAGAAATGACTTACTGTTCCAGGAAAACTGTTTATCCGCCATCATCAGTGGCCATGCTAACTAGCCTTAGCATCAGTGACAGGCTATGTTGTGGTGAACCAGCTGTCACGTAACAGAGAGCAAGGGGGAGTGTGTGAGCGACACGTACATGAGGGTGATTGACAGTGCTAAGACCTTCTTCCTGGCTCAGATTGGTTGTTTCTGACTGAGTGGTGTAGTTCTGCAGTTACTTCTGGGAGCACTGGGAGAAGGCAGAAGAGCTTGTTTCCCCCCCCCCAGATTATCTGTCTTATACTGTCATGACATAATGATAATTTTGAAAAACATATAAAAAACATATTTTTCATAAAAGTTACATACTGCAGCTTTAAGCGTTCCTTAATAAAAACCAGGGAGTAAAACTATGTGTGCATTACTTCCTGTAAAGCTTGTCAAAAAACAGACACTTGGTAGCCTAATATCACTTTTATTTAGTTGATTTCACTGTAAAAGTGGTCATAGGGTGCTGCATGGTTGGCTGCACTAAAACAGACAGGGAAGCAAACCAAACTTGTCATTTTATCATACAACTTTTCAAGAGGAAAAAAGAAGAATCATAAGAAAAATACCTTTATTAGTCCCCCAGGGGGGACATTACATTTCAGTACAGCCCATCCAAGAAAAACAAACAACATACATGTGTAGACAGGTGTCTGAGGCTGCAGCCATATTGGGAGGTGTTGCCCTTTCATTAGATGAGAAAAAGGACCACTCTAGTTGGGGGGGAATCATGTTTCACACTTTATCCCTGACAAGGTCTAGTTTCAGACTGCAAAAAACCTCTGCAAAAAAAGCAACGTACAGACAACATCCAACATAAAAAAAAAACACTAGGAATGGGTAAGGGAAAAATACAAACTATTTACAGTTAGTGACAATAGAAAAACAGAGTTGTACAGATACTAGCATGAATTTAAACATTTTTATTGAATGCCTGTCCATGAAAATAGAATAGAACAGAAACAGCCTTCATTGTCCCACAAAGGGGAAATTCAGGTGTAAAAGCAGCAAAAGATATAAAGTTTCACACAAAAAGTGTAAAAAATATTTTTTAAAAATCAGATTAACAATAATATACTGTACAGACTCTAGCAGAAAATACAGTGCATTTATTAGAAATAGAGATATCAGACTCACAATCCGAGGGCTGGACAACTGAGGCAGATCACTTTTTCAAAGAATGTACATAATGTGCATGTGTGTTGAACATTAAAAAGATTCAGACCATTTCCAGTACAGTATATCAGTGCAGAAAGACAGATGTGCAATAACAGCGGAAATGTTATTTAACAATGAGTAAGAACAGAGTAGATGATTGTGCAAATGCCAGCAGGGATCTAAACCCTTATTGATTTTGTTGGGAGCAATGATGGTTATAATGTCTAACAGCTGCTGGGAGGAAGGATCTCTTATAACGCTCCTTAGTTCACCTCGGATGTAGCAGTCTGTCACTGAAGGAGCTCTCCAGCTCAGCAACATCTTCATGCATGAGGTGGGAGACATTGTCCATCAGTGATATTATTTTAGCTAGAGTCCTTCTGTGGTGGGAGACAGAAGGACTCTAGCTGGGTCGAGGGGATATCCTAGCACAGAGCTGGCCTTCCTGATGAGCTTATCTAACCATTTCCTCTCAGAGCTCTCACCTAAGTTCAATAATTATGTTGGATATCACGGAGGAGTACTCAGTTTATGCATATGACTTAATTGATTTATAAAATTTCAGAATAGTCAGAGGGCTGCAATGCGTAACTTCATTTCATGTTTTGATTACAATTAAAAAGAAGAAAGGTTAAAACTGAAATTGATTTAAAAAGAGTGAAGATAAAGAACCAAAGCTACATGCTGTATGAAAATTGAATGTTGAAACAGACATTTTTCCATTCTACTGAACAAAGTTGACAGTGGAAATTAGGCATAAATTTATTGTCAAGCTAAGTTATCAGTTTACACTATGTCATATCAACTGCCAGTTTGCTTTATCATCCCACTCCTGCTACTTTTTTCTTTTCCTTAATTTTTTTTTTAAACATTTACCAACTCTAGTTCACAAAAAAGATATATGGAGATGCAACCAGAAATTACCTGGTTGTCAGACTTTGCTTATTTTCAGCTTGACTGGCCCTTAGTGGTTACCAGCCAGTCTTAAACCTAAAAATCAGATATTTTTTCCGATCCATGAACACGTAATTTCTAGGAACGTTCAGATTGATCTTCCAACAACACTCTTCAGTGTAGATGCTGTTACTGTGGGAAGAAGACTTCCAGTCTGTCTGAAAGTTCACAATTTTCAGTAACAGTAAGGTGTTTAAAAGTGAAATCAGATCAACCACAAGTGGTGTAAGAAGCTTCCACAGACGAAACTATATTTTCTATTGAGTGTTGTGGAACAAATGAATTGCCAAGCACTGTTAGGTGAAAATTACTCAGGTTTATTTTATACCATGCATTTTATATGAGAGCCACAAGATCAAAAATTCATGAATAGGTCACATTAAAGCTCTGAGTTGGCTCTGTGTGGATTCTTACAATAGGCAGACATCATAACAGTTTTATACCAAGGATAAGGAATCTAAAACAGTGCAGAAAACCCAGAGAGGTTCATTTGGTGAAAGTTCAAAAGTATTTAGAATAAAGACATAACATAACATGGTCAACAAATTAACGAAGTCATAATGTGTTACCTTATAATAAATTTTCCTACCACAGAAGCTAACCACGCTAATTGTGCTAATAGCAACATAAGATGCAAATGAAAGTATAAAATGTCAACTCCCTAATCAATTTGGCTATCTTTTAAGATATTATAACCCAGTGTTAGATTGAATGTTGCTTCCTGTTCCAGGTCACCTTGATTCAATATCTACATGGCCTCCGCAGCTCAGATTATGAAGTGCCAGCGTGTTTTACTCTATATCTGCTGATGACATACAGTTTTATATTTCATTATTTGACCACATTCCTCTACAGTTACGGAGTTAGTGTGTCCAAAATATCCTCTAAATTAATACAGAAAAGAAGTTATTGCTTTTAGTCCTAAAAATCCAAAGTTAGACTACATGGGCCCAAAGACTATACACATGTAAAGAACTTTGGTGTCATTATGGGTTCAGATCTTGAGTCCACAACACAACACCAGCAAAATGGAACATTCCATTCCATCCATACCATTCCTTAAGTCACAGCTCTGGCTTCCTGTTTACAAAAGGATACAAATTAAAAATATTTTTGATGGTCTTTAGGGCACTGAATGATTTTGGGCCTAATTATATGTCAAACTTACTGGTCAGGGTTGAACCATGCAGACCTCTCAGTTTATCAGAGATCAGTGTTCACTCTGTTCCCAGGACCAGAACTAAAAAGGACAAGTCAAATTTAGCTTGAACCAACTACTTGAAAAGATTAGATATGCAGAAACTGTTTGCTACTTTAAATCAGGAATGAACACATTCCTGTTTACTACAGCAAAATGTCAAAGATTGCTTTATAAGTTTTAGCTATTTATTTGTCTTCCATTTGGATTTTAACATTTCTTTTTTTGTGTGATGCTTTAATCTTTACTAGTGTTCTGATGTATTTTTAATGTGTTTCTCCATATTGATCTCAGTTATGTATAATAGATTGGCAAAAATGGGTGCTGATTCCTGCATTTTCATTACCTTGAGAGCAAATATAGAATCTACTTTCTTTCTAGCCAAGCCTTTCTTAACCTACATCACATCATCACCTCAGGCTGTTTGAACCCCAACAACCACCTTGATGACCTTAGTTAGCACATGGATGTGTGTGGAGCAGAAAATGGCAGCATAGCTTTGAGCAGGGTGTCTTAGAATAAGGTAGATGTGAAATTAATAATTTAACAAATTTTTTACTACACAGTCTAGCCTTGAGGCTGGATCTTGTGCGTGTTAATGCGTGTTATCACAGCCTTATCACTAACCTGTGCCATGCATACACTGTACATATATTTGGATGCAACTAGACCTGTGAATTCCTATTAATGTGAACAACAACAGAAACTCTGATGTGAAGACACTTAAGCATAACAAGTGGCAGATAAAAATGCAGGAAACCCATGGGAATTGGGCTGTCATTGCACAAGTTATCAGCTTTGAGAGTTTTTTAAAAAGAAATTTAAAAATTTCTTTAGTATTTAGTACAATGAAAGAAAGAGAAAACTCAAAGCTTACCATGATTTAAGTAGGAGTGTGGTAAAGGTTGAGTTTCAGTATCAGGCTTTCATGCAAATGTTGCATTACAGATCATTAACTTACCTAATTAAAACTCATAAAAGCATCAGTTTTGACCAGCCTGGCTGGACTTTGAAAATGTCAAGAGGAAAACTGCTGGTCTTAGCTAATAAATGACCAAAAATATGTGACAGATTATTATTTGTAATAACTTTAGCAATCGCTGAGGATAGCAAGTAGAATACTAAGTGATCCCTGAGATTAAACAGCACCAGGATGAAACATGAGATTGTTTCGAAAAGATATTCATAAGGTAGTCATAACTTGTGCGTGATATAATTAGGCTTGCAATTCTGCACATACATAAAAAGAACGGATATTTAAATTGTATTTCATTTTATTAATCTGTCAAAAGGACCAAAAAGCTGATGCACGATAATAGATCAAACATTATGTACAAACTAAGAACATAGATTGAAAGATATTACATCGGGCACAAAGAAAGTTATGGAAAAACACATCTTCTACAGTTTTGATTTATAGTGATGTTTTGGTACTGTAATTATCAAAGGAATCACAAGTGGATCCAGATCCCTCCAGAGATTTGCTCACCTGTTTTAAAACTGATGTGCTCTGACTGAAAAAGATGGATTTATGAAATTATACAGCAGACCCCTGCCTATTCACAGATTAGTAAGCGCAGATTCACCTAATCGCAGAATTTTTTGTGGAAGGTTTATCAGTGGAAAATGGGCCTATTCATGGATTTATTTCTTAGTGTGTATCTACAATATTCAAAAGAAAATGCAGCTTTGGAGGCTGAAATACCTAGGCACAATGCTACTTGACATGGTATTGGCAGTTGTTTGCAAAGCAGCCAATCCAGGAGCGGCATTTATTTTCATTGATGCTGACTGGCTGTATCCCCAAGAGCAGAGATAAGGAAGACTATAGATGTTAGCTTGTGCTAAGATGGTTTCCACTGTGTGTATATTAAGGTATTTTTGGCATGTGACCTATCAACCTATGGATTTTATCTATTTGCTGTGGTCTCTAACTCTCGCGATTACTGAGGATCCACCGTACCCCCATTTACTATCTGCATACTGGAGTTTTGTCACAATAAAAAAATAGCTTGTAACTAGCTGCTACAAACATTTTCATTTGTCAATTGCACAAAGTGGTGCATGTGTATGAGTGCACACTTGAATGGAGTGAGAAAGAGGGGTCTTTGCTGTAATTAGTCCCAAGAAAGGAACATAACCACCAATCTAAAGCACACCACACCAGTGCAATGCAATGACAGGTATCAAGTGTTAAGCGCAACTAACAGCACCAGACAGTAAGTTCTTTTTTATTTTGAACAGCTTTTTACAAGATGCCTTCCAGATTTGTACGTCTTCTAACTTTTATTTGGGTTCCCATCCATATGTCACTGTTCAGTTTAGACTGAATAAAAAATGTCTGAAATGTTTTTCAATTTATAAGCAAATTTATTGGTAGAGACATGCTTTTCAGAAACATTCCCACTGTTTCTGAAAAGTGCTTTACATCAGTATTCCATTGATTTGATCAACAGGTGCTCAAGTCCAAGACAATTGGAATGGATTCCATAGTTCCCCTGCAATTATTGGCTTTGCCTCAAAAAAAAAAGCCCGTTTGGTGTAATCCCTCAAGTTTTCTATTGAGCTAGGGTCTTGTAGAAACATTCATTTTAAGGGTATTTCCTTAAGCAGCAAGTATTCTTAGGCCGTGTTTACACTGAGCTGCTCCAGTTAAACCATAACATTTTTTTGCGATCCAGCTGCTCGTTTACTTGACACCAGTGACCGGAGTCTCTCATACCAGCACTTTTTGAAACCAGGTCTCAGATTGAAACTTTTCTGTAACACCCCCTGTGCAGGTGTGAAAGCACACATCCACAGAACACACATATGCAGGATTTATTATATGCCTGCACAGCTAGATAACAACAAAATCAATGGCAGATGGCATTGTGCTGCATTGTGCTACTTAACCCATTCAGTTTAACACAATTTTTGATAAGGAATATATGTGTTACATGAGCACTTCATTCATGGGAGAGGGAGACGGGTTACTGTTTACTATGAGGTGGAAGCTAGTGAGGTGAAAGCTAAGAGTCAAAAGTGCATGCGCGTTCGATGACATGCTAAAATCACAGTGCCAAATAGTGGTCTGGCATGATAACTACAACTGACTCAGGGTGGTGCCCTCTAAATGTGGAACTTTTTCCCCAATCAACATCCAAAAATACCAGCAGTTTCCAGGCAGCGGTCTTGTGTAAACGTAGCCTTAATGTATTCATAGTCCCTGGTTTGGGATAAATTGGGCCAGTACTTCAGCATGAGAAACACCACCATACCATTACTACATTTTCTGGTTGTAGTTTCCATTTTAAGCAAATCCTTTTAGCTGAAAAGACTTTCATTTTCTGGACTTCATCATGTTTTCCCCTCTTCAATCAAGTTTGTATCAAAGGGTGCTTTTCTTCTGAGCAATGTCTGAAATGACCTCATTTACTCTTTTCAGAAATTAATGTACTATAGCCAACATGTACACTATTTGCTGCATTGATTGATAAATAAGAGCCACCTGCCTTATTTCACAGACTTGACTGTTGAACTCCACACTGCTATTATTCTGAACAAATCCCTCTCAAATATTGATTCAGTTACACGTAATCAGTATCATACATCTCAAGAGTGCTGGGACTGTTGGTTTTCTATTACTCTACTACACCTACTGGTAAAGTCTAGTGATTGATCTGTATAGTGTTGCTGGACCACTGTTATTGTGGCCACACTTCTATGTGTACCTTTACACACCTAATAATTATGCAATAGTAATTTAATACAATGCATGATTTTATATTACAGCATTTATGTGGTAAAAAATACTGTAGATTAAGAGGAGTTAATACACTCGTTCTTTTGAGTGTTTTGTATTGAAAATATCATAAACAGGTATTTTCAATACTGAAGAAATATATATGCAATCAAATATGCTAATCAAAGAAGAAATATCTAAAACCAAAGAGTTCAGTCTCAGTTATTATTTATCATACCTGCCTCATAAGGCCTAGGTTTTAAAATAACAGATGGAGGCATAAGTCCAGCACTGGCTTTATCCGAACAGCAGTATTCCACATATATATATGGAATAAACACAACTTCTCTCACACATACAAAAATTTATTAACAAAATGAATTCAACTTTACAGTTAAGACATTTTATTTAATAAACTCACTACGCTAGTAATACACACGCTAGTAACAACTAAGACAAAGACAAAAATTAAACTATAAACTAAAAACGGTAAAAATAGTTAAAAACAGAACCTATAAAATGATGCAGTGATATCATAATTCAGTATGTACAATGAATATTGAGAACCCGGTTTATTTCATGAGGAAAGTGGAATGTGTTAATTAGTTTTTAAAAATTAAGGTTCGTTTACACCAAAGTATGTTTATTCTTAATAGAGCAACATCTGAAATATGCAATAATTAAACATTATTCTTAATGAAATAATGTCTTATTAAAACCTGACAAATGAAAATCATTAAACCTTTTAGAAAGTTGATTCCTAATGTATTTGTCAACTACTGTGTACAGTTGCGGTAAGATGGTCGGTGAGATGAGCATTATGTTGTCGGGGATGGTGAGCAAACAGCTGGCAGTGTGTTGTTGCTTAGTTCACGTTAGCTGCCGGCTAGCAGCTAATAGCATCCAGGTCAGGCTAGCTCAGGGCTCTCAGCAATGGTAAACGGCCTGGAGGCATTGTGTCTTCAGTGCCAGGGTGGCTGGAGCGGTGGTCCAGGGATTTGTTTTCGTTACAGGCTGGTGGTGGAAAACGGCTGCAGTCCAGAGTCTCCTCCTCAGCTCCGATTCTATAAACAAATGGAATGATTAGCCTGGCTAGCATAGCTCAACTTGAGAGACTGGGGTGCATTCTTAGCTTGGGTTCAAGCAACATCAGCGGCCTTTGGCTGCCGCGTAGCCAGATTCAGTGAAACTGCTGCACATCTGGACAAGCTGCTTCTCTTCTCCCTCTGGAAGTGATAATCAGCATTAGTTGCAGACAACAGTCTTCGTGATCCTGCATTTGGACTGAAAGCTTTTGGAGTTTTCAGAAGCAGACCCTCTCTCTGCCCACAAGAGAGGGAGGCGGAGAAAGTGGGTTAGGGAAGTGCCCTGTTGGTCCTCCCCGGTGTAGCACAGCTGCAGGAAAAGAGGCCAGTTGATGTCAGAGTCCCTTTAGATAAGCTTCCATGACTTCATAGCGTTTCATCTGAAGCTCTTCCTCTTTTGGCCACACAGAGTTATTGCAGAGTAAAAGTTGAATCAATAGTCATACCAGCTTTAAGTCTGTTTCAGTCCTTCATGGCTGGGTGCCCAACATCATCATCTGGCATACACTTTTAACAAATTCAGCATTGAAGATGGCATGTTTATGTGCTTTCCAGGTCTCATGATTGTTTGAACATTAATCCAGTGGCGTCATGATCAGCTGATTCTTCAAATCATCTAATCTGGTGATCGTATAAAGTCAGAAAGCTCAACAAAGGTAACTCCAAAGAGAAACACACATGCACCAAAAGTAACAATGCTACAAGTCAACTACAACAGAGTGTATGTCTAACTTGCTGTTAGTTTCCATCCCTCCAAAACTTTTTCAACAACATAGCAGATATATAACATCTTTCTACAACAGGTAAAGAAGCTGTTACTGATAATGACTTCACAGAAGTTCACTTCAAAAAATCTAAACTACATTTAAAGTGTTGGCGCAGTTGCCAACAGGTTCTCCCAACTCAGCTGTGGATCTCTGAAGATCCTTCTGATTTAGCATGGGCGTGTTGACTGCTTCTTTGATTTAGCTGTCCTTGACCAGCCGTGTCAGGTAAGGTAGACAGATCTCACTTGTGCCACACTCTCCAGACGATGAATTGAAGTGCTTTTTCACAGATTGATCTCTCAAATGTCTGCCCTCTAACTTGGTCTTAACAAATAAAAGATTTAATTTTTTTGTAGAGAAAATAACAACTTTTTTTTTTAAATAAGGATTTGAAATTGTGCAATAGTAAAATTAAAAAATGCCTTCAGGCATGTGTGTGGGTTGATGTGTGTGTATGTGTAGTGATAGGAGGCTGAGATGCAGTACAACACAGTTGTTCTTATAAAATGAAAGAAAAGGAAACAATTTCTGCCTATCTCCCAAACAAAATGTTGATTTTCTTTCTTGTTTTTTTGTTTTTTTTGTTTTTTTTATGTCAATAACATTGTTTAGAGACAGCCACAGCCCCAATTATCTATGCTTTGCAACAACAGTTGTGTTGTTATAATTAGTTTGGAAAAGGTCACGCAAAGAGTGTGCTGATAATTTTCAGAGTGGAATATGAACATTTCCATTTATTTGTCATTGGGAAGCAAGCAAGCTAACGCTATTCTGCTTCCCCTAATTGCCTTTTTTAAACATGCAGTTTTATTTTGTGAGTCTTCTAAACAACACTGTTCATTTCATCATATCAGCTAGAGTGATTTCATCATGTTTTTACTGCCAAGAGGGATGCTTTCAACTCTGTGTAATAAAATCCCAGCCTCAGTACACTTAGTGTCCTCCATCTTTTATTCTTGCCTCTCTTTGTCTCTGTGCCTTCCTTCCTTTTGATGCCACCTTTTAAGATATGAAGAGAATTTGTTTTGGTGGTTTTTAAAGACGATATCTGCAATGGTTGCTGACTTTTCTGTCAAATGTCCCTTTCATCCAGTCTGTGTATCTCCACCAAACTCTGGAGATACAATATTTAAACTTTACCTTTTATGCTGAGAAGACATGAAGGGAAAAGAATGTAACAATGAAACTGCACTAATGCCTGGTTTGCTGCTCTGTGACACTCAGTATCACTGTGATATACAAAACCATACTGTATTATAGCCTTTTCAGTTGCTGCTTTCAAATAGTAACATGTCCAGAATAAATATGATCAGTTTCATTCATTTCTTATAGCTCTATCTGCAACTTTTCCAGAGTAAATTCAACCAAATACATTGTTCTACAGGCAAACAAGAGGCAAAAATCTATGTTCCTTCAAAGAAAAAATCAAATGTCCTGTAGCAGCAAGAGGGGAAAAAATACAAAAAGCAAACTGCCTTAAAAACTTAAAATGCATTAAAGCTCAGCTTGCTGCTTTGTGATGATCACTAGTCTGAGCCAGAAACTTGGTATCTAATCTCGGATATAAGTTCATCAATAGGCATTTTTGCACTGCAGGGCCTGGCCCATCTCCCGTCAGACTGGTCCTATTGTACTCCAGCCCTGGTGTATTTGTGCTGAGCAGAGTGCTGCCTCAAAAGTGGGCAGGGGTTATCATATCAAGCAAACTCTTGCTGAAGCTTTACCTTGAACTAAATCATGATAAAAATTCTCATCTGAGTATTATCTCCAACCTGGACTTGCATTTGGTGCAGCTGAACCACTATTGCGGCTAGCGAAATTTCCCCTGCTGGAACGAAGTGAGATCAGGAAATCTGCTCGATTTTTGATCACTTCAGTAGGAGAAATGTTAGCTGATTTCAAACCTTTGGCTGAAGTGGCACCTGTGTCTCCATTGTAACACAGAGTGCAGGTTCATCCTCCATATCAACATCAAAACTGAGATATCAAGCACAAGCTTAATCCATCCAGACAAGGAGAAAGTTGTGAGGCTATACGTTCAGGCCACAGCAGATGAATAGCTCATAATTTAAGTACAATCATTTAATTTCATTGTTTATATGTAGTTACTGGCACCACAGTCAGTGGTTCTTGTCATTGCGAAGAAAAAGTTACATGTATTGATCTGTTTGATGTGTGATGGCACGATGTGGTTTCTCTGTTCAGCTTGCTAAATATTAATTAAACAGAATTAAAATTAAATGCAATTGAACATGTCATTATTACCATTTAAAAACTGATGTGTAAAAATAGATTATGATGGGATTTTTTTGATGCCCTCTGTAAAAATAATGGACGTTGAGAAAGTCTAATGCTCCTCTAACTGAGCTCTAGAAGATGACTCTTGTCTGTACCCACCCCGGCGGCAAAGGAACCAATCAATGGCTGACTTCAAACTAGCCCCGTCTGCCCGGCCTAAATAGAACCACAGCTCTTGTGGTTCCAGGGGGTGGGGTGGGACCAGGCTGTCAGTGTCAGATTTGGGTTTGAAGCCAAGCCTGCAGGTCAAAAGGGGCTCTTGTTTAGGGTTAGACTCTGACATGAGAAAATCCTCAGGATCGGGTGAAGGTGTTCACCAGTGAGACGACTCCAGTGTAATGTTTTTGTTAATTTTCATCAAAGAGAACAGTTGCTCTCACAGGTATGTGCTGCCAAACAGAGCTTTTGAGTAGCTTGCACCGCACTTGGGGCATTGTGGATGAGACGTGGAAACTCTGCAGCCTCCACAGATTCATATTTTACTCTCACAGTGACGTGACATTGGAGCTCAATCAAGTGTATTGAAAGGTTTGATGATCCACTTTCCAGGTCAACTGCAAATGGATTACCGATAAGTTCAAATCTGCATTTATGGGGTTCAAAATTGGCTAATTACTGTATGAAGTCGGCACCAAATATGTGACTTTTTCAGCAAACTGTATGTGGGAGAGCAACAGTAGAGACCTGCTCTTCCTAGTTTGGCTGAACAAAAAATGGCTCAAGTTTTCTTGCAGAAAACAAGCAGCTTGCTTTTAAAAACCCTCACTGTGGCGTAGATGTCAGTGATAATACACCCCAGAAGCTGCAGGCTGAGCGCATTAAGATGGCTTGTGATGTTACACAGAAACTTTTTATCTCAGAATTTTGTTGTGTCGTTCCCTTTGTTTTCCATGAACTCACAGAACTCCTCATACAACTTAAAGCATCTTTTCAGCACCTTTTACCTGTGTCATAGGGTAGGTCCCCATATTCTGAACTTAACAACTCCTGAAAAGATTTCAACTGACAGTCCTTTACTCACGGTATGGTGCTCAAAACGTCAATTTTCAGAGCTTAGCTACATGATTCCTTGTGTATGATACAGTGATAAAGGTGTCAGCTCGCCTGTAATGTTTTCCTCCTCGATCTACTCCTGGATCCTTCCCACCAATCTACTCCTATGACTGCACATTGCAGAGTTTATCCCAAGGCAGCCCCATTTGATTTAGGCATCAGGACACCTTCTTAAAGAGGTCTTTCTCGGTAGATGTGCCATGCATCGATTGTAACCCTCAAAGCCCCTCTGTTAAGCACAGGCTTGAGTTCACACCACAGATAAAAATTTACAGCTGGGCATTATCAGGGGTTTCAGTGCTCTCATCCACAGCATGGACGTATGCAATAAAATCTTTTTCCTTTCTCTTTCTAACAAGCTGTTGTTAGAGATAGGCAGCAACGTTGCAATGGTGTTTAGACTCTGGCTGACATTTAAAAACACTTGCCTTTGTTTCTGGACATATGGCGTCATGCAATTGTTGAGAAGTTCTCTCTTACTTTTTGCAGGAGAGGCTGCAAAATCTCTGCTGCCACAATAAAACTAGCTTTAACAGCTGTGTCACTTTGTGATTTGGCCTTTGTTAACCTATCCTGCAGTGACACCAGACTTTTTAAAATTCCTCTACCTTCTGGAGACTTTGTTTTGTGTCCAGATGCTTGTATCTGTTGTGTGCCTTGTTTCATAGTGTCTTCTTAGGTTGTATTCTTTCATCACAGCCACACTGTCTGTGTACAGAAGACACATAACTTTGCCCTTTACATCTGCAAACATGTTGTATACTCTGTCTGCCACCTGTCTTAAAAGCCCTGTTTTTAAAGTCCACAAATTTATAAATAATGGCATTCTTTTCTTGCGGATTACCTCACCTCAGAATAGTGATTGCTCAGAGTGACTCCAACTAATGACAGCCCAGTCTACTTTCTGATTATTTCACTAATAACTGATTAAAAACTAATACTTATTTAAACACTTGAGGGCAACTGCAAACTTTGTATAGAGATAGGAAGTTTTATTCCCAGGCTACTGTATGAAGGGCTGCCACAGTTGTTAGTACTTTTGCCTTGCAAAGGTCCTGGGTTGAATTCCATGCATGTTTTTTGCATGTGTGGGTTCTCTCTGGGTGCTCTACATACTTCTACCCACAGTTCAAAAACATGACTGCTATGTTAATTGGTCTCGGTAAATTTCCCTATGGATCGAATATGTGCATATGGTTGTCTCTCATGGGTGTCTCTTTGTTGCTCTATGATGGACTATTGACCTGTCCAAGGTTTACCCTGCATCTCACCCACTGACCACTATAGATAGGCACAACCCACCATGACCCTGCAAGAATAAGAGGGTAGGGCTAATAGAATAAGGCAGTGAGTCTTGAGATTCACAGTAGAACACTATGAATTCTACAACTTACCTTACTTACCTTGTGTCGTCATATTTTCCAGACATGTACTACATTACCAAAAGTATTCATTCACCAATCGCCCCACCACTCCCCCTTTTCCTAAACCACTTCTTGGTCCACTGCTCAGATCAAAAGATTCAGCAAGACATTGAAATGTTTGTTATTGTGCAAAAAATATTAACTTGGTGTGTCTAAATTTTGAACATAACACAAATATGTAAAAATGTCTAGATGCTAATGTCTAGATGCTATATATATATATATATATATATATATATATATATATATATATATATATATATATATATATGTATCTTCTCAAACAATGGGGACCAGAGGATGAGGTGCTGGAGGAACCATCATGGGAGGATAAGCCCCTACATGGGATGTACCACCGACAAATAACTGAAGTGGCTGATATCAGGAAATCCTACCAATGGCTGGAAAAAGCTGGACTCAAGGACAGCACAGAGGCACTCATCCTGGCTGCACAGGAACAGGCCCTAAACACCAGAGCGATAGAGGCACAGATCTACCACACCAGACAAGATCCAAGGTGTAGATTGTGCAAGGAGGCCCCTGAGACAGTCCAACACATAACAGCAGGGTGCAAGATGCTGGCAGGGAAAGCGTACATGGAACGTCATAACCAAGTGGCGGGCATAGTGTACAGAAACATCTGTGCAGGATATGGACTGGAAGCCTCGAGATCAAAGTGGGGCACACCCCCAAAGGTGGTGGAGAATGACCGAGCTAAGATCCTGTGGGACTTCCAGATCCAGACAGACAAAATGGTAATGGCGAACCAACCGGACATCGTGGTGGTGGATAAACAACAGAGGAAAGCCGTTGTGGTGGATGTAGCAATACCAAGCGATTGCAACATCAGGAAAAAGGAACACGAGAAACTGGAGAAATACCAGGGCCTCAGAGAGGAACTGGAGAAGGCCTGGAAGGTGAAGACCACAGTGGTGCCTGTGGTCATCGGGGCCCTCGGGGCAGTCACCCCCAAACTGGAGCAGTGGCTAAAACAGATCCCAGGAACAACATCAGACATCTCAGTCCAGAAATGCGCAGTTCTCAGCACAGCCAAGATACTACACAGAACCATCAAGCTCCCAGGCCTCTAGTAGAGGACCCGAGCTCAGAGGTTGAGAAAGACCACCCGTGGAGGGTGAGAAGGGAATTTTTTTTAATTTTTTTTTAATCTATATATATATATATATATATATATATATATATATATATATATATATATATATATATATTATAAGACAGAAAGTGTGAAAAAAACAAGCTCCTCTGCCGTCTCCTAGTGCTAGCTCCAGATATACCCCACTCAGTTAGAAACAACCAATCAGAGCCAGGAGGAGGGTCATAGTCCTGTCAATCACCCTCATGTACGCACTGCTCACACACTCCCCCTTGCTCTCTGCGATGCTCCAACTGGTTTACCACAACATAGCCTGATGCTAATGCTAATGCTAGCTAGCATGGCCACCAATGACAGCAGATAAACAGTTTTCCTGGAACAGTAAGTTGTTTCTTCACCATTTTCTTAATGCTTAGTTGTGTCTAAAAGTGGTGCTGGGTACTGACAGTTTTCCATCTTTACATGTTTCTTTACATGGAAGAGAGTGACATGGGCTTCCACCTTTGTGGCATACCCCAGAATATAGATGTTTTCTTTTATCTCTCTTTTGAAATGGCCTTTTTTCTTCTCCATAAAGGTGAGTTTGGCTGTTAGGTTTTGAAAATTGCAATCTTCAAACATGGCCCCTTCTCTTTTTGTTGTCAAGGTGAGCCACATGTGATGTAATTCAGAAGTGGGATGTCGGCACTCAAAAATCACACCGTTATTGATCTCCAAATCAAGACAAAAAAATGATCTCTGTTTGTTTACAGCTATGCTGCTTTTGGAAGAACTAAAGGGAAAATCACTGTTTCATGTTTCCTTTGAGTTTTTGGAATTGGAGATCGTAAACTTCCATTTGTTGTTTTGCTCAGTGATGAGCTGGATCTAATCTTTTCCAACTCAAAGACATGAAATGCAACAAGTTTACATAATTTAAATTCTTAATCATAAATAACACACTCAGTGCAAAGTGTGGGTTTAAGGCTGTGTGGCTGACCACTTGTGTGTTTGCTTACAATCAGTGTTTTATATTCACAGAGCCATACGCTCTTATTTGAATGTGCGAAGCTTGCATCTCTTTCAGAGCATCTTCTTCACCTCTCTGTCATTTTTTGTCTCCCTCCCTCCTCTCTCGTCTTCTGTCTCCCGGTTTCAAAGTGACAAATTGATGTCTGCACGGATCTCCATATCCTCATGCTGGAGACGTCACCACATCTCCCTGACAACACCCCCAGACACTCAAGCACAAGGACACGCACGCATATAGCTGACATCTGGCACCAAGGAGTACCTTGAAGTGCAATCTCCGTGGAGGGGTGTGTAGATGAGGATGTGTGTGGCTGTTGTGTTTAATCATTGAAGCTACAAGATGTTGCTCAAGTGTACATTTTGTTGAGATTCTAACACAGGATGTATAAGCTGCTTAACTGCGACTTGAACAAATAATTTAGATACATTTCCAAGACTATGGTATGTGATTGACAAAGTAAACACTTTAAAGTGCAGAACTATGGTTCAAAAAGAAAAATTGCACTCAAAACGCATTATCCTGCTTTTTCTTCTTCATATGACCACAAAATTAGCAGGATCTCTGTCTCATTAACTCTGTTTTACATCTACATATCATTATTTTCTCCTAGATATGAGCTCAGCTCCATCATCAACTGTAGTTTAATTCAAATTCAATTCAGTGTAGAACTACTTTATTAATCCTAAAGAGAGCTTAAATGTTGTAACTCATAGTATACAATTGTCCTTAAAAGAGTTATTGCAGATGCAGCCTGTGTTACAGCAGCTCTGATGAAGCCTCTGACTAAAGGCACTAAGTTTGTTTGTTTGTTGTTTTGTATCATCCACCAGGCCCTTGCTCTCAATTTTTAGATCATTTCTCAGATTTTTTTAATATGATTTAGTGTTAAATACTGATAAGATCATTATAGAGGGGGACTTTAACATTCATGTTGACATTGAAGGTGATAGCCTAAATGTAGCCTTTAATGCTATCTTAGACTTAATTGGCTTTACTCAAAGAATTCACAGTCCTACCCACTCGTGTCATCATACTTTAGACCTTGTGTTGACATATAGCATTGAGTGTGAAGAAATAACAGTGCTTCCCAATAACCCTGTGCTATGTGACCATTTTTAATAACCTTGGAGTGTATTTTAACTGAGTATTCCAAACCTGAGAGAAAATTTCATTATAGAAGATCTTAATCAGACGATGTAAAAAAGTTCAAAGAATCTGTTCCATGTTTAATTTCCTCAGAATCTCAGATAAACAAAGTAGAACGCAACAGTTTAAGCTCCAGCCCTTCTCAAACTGGTGTTCTTGTTCATAGTGTTACTTCCTCACTGTGTGTGGCATTAGATTATGTACCCCCCTTGAAAAAGAAGGTAATTATTCATAGGAGGTTGGCTCCTTGGTTTAATTCAGAGCTGCGTACTTTGAAATAGAACACTAGGAAATTTGAGAGAAAATGGCGCTCGACACATCTAGAGGAGTCCTACTTAACTTGGAAAATTAGTCTGCTGCTGTACAAAAAGGCCCTTCACCAAGCTAAAACATTGAATTTTTTTGTATCCATTAACAGAGGAGAATAAAAATAATCCTAGGTTTCTTTTTGGTAAAGTTGCCAAACTTACAAAGAGTCATAGCTCTGCTGAGCCATCAATTCCCCCCAACTCTCAGCAGTAGTGACTTTATGGAATTCTTCTTAAATAAAATTGAGCTCTATTAGAAATAAAACTGTTAGCATCCTCCTGAATGTGATTACTTCATCCTCAGTAAAGGAGGCAGCACTGAATGTAACTCTAGAACCTGATATGTGTTTGGAGTGTTTTGACTCAGTTGAGCTTTCTGAGTTATCAAAAATATTAGCTTCTTCCAAACCTTCGACTTGCATGTTGGACCCCATTCCAACCAAATTATTTCAAGAGGCGTTCACTTTGATTACTGCCTCAATTTTAGATATAATTAATCTGTCCCTCGTAAATGGACATGTTCCACAGGTTTTTAAGGTAGCTTTAATTAAACCTTTACTTAAGAAACATTTTTTTAGTCAAGATGGCTTAATAAATAACAGACCTATATTTAATCTTACTTTCTTATCTAAAATGCGTGAGAAAATAGTTGTTAATCAAGTGTGTGAGCATCTAAAAAGTAATGACTCATCTGAAGAGTTTCAGTCAAGTTTCAGTCAAGTTTCAGAGCTCATCATGGCACTGAAACAGCACTTGTGAAAGTTACAAATGACATTCCCTTGGCCTCAAATAATAGACTTGTATCTGTTCTGGTTTTGCTTGATCTCAGTGCTGCTTTTGATCCAGTGGACCACAATATTCGCTTAGAAAGGCATGAACATGTGGGTATCAAAGGAACAGCACTAGGCTGGTTTAAATGTTATCTGTCAGACAGATTCCAGTTTGTTCATGTGAACAATAACTTTTCTTCTCACTCGTGTGGAGTACCACAGGGCTCTGTGCTTGGACCAATTCTTTTTACTATATATATATATATATATATATATATATATATATATATATATATATATATATATATATATATATATATATATATATATATATATATATATATATATATATATATATATATATAGAGCGGCTGGGTAGCTCAATGGGTAAGTCACCCGACCTTCACCCGGGAGACCGGGGTTCGAATCCAGGCCGGGTCGCTTGGTTGAGATATCCAGTGTGGGTCCTTAGGCAAGATCCTTCGCGCTACTGCCTACCTCATGATGAGTGATAAAGGAATACACGCCATGCCGGCTCAGACGTCGCCCAGCCAAACAAGGTCTGCGTCAGGTGCTGGGGAACCAGGGCACCTTCACGAAAAATGGGTTACTGGAACAAGACGGAATTGGGCGAGAGGTGAAAACTTGGATCTGTTGGAATGCTACTACTCAAGTAACCCTAGTCAGAGGGGTTACATGCAAATAATGCGGGAGGAATGGTTACGTCGACATCCCCCTTCAACACTAACTGCA